>JALIGW010000008.1:26157500-26757500 GCA_023053685.1 Diadophis punctatus similis
CTTACTAAGGCTTTATAGTGGTATAAGTACCTCACTTGATCTTGATTGTATCCCTCTGTTAATGCAATTTAGGATTGCACTAGCTTTTTTGGCTGCCACCGCATACTGTTGGCTCATATTTAATTGGTTGCCCACTAAGACTCCAAGATCCCTTTCACAGTTACTGCTATTAAGCCTGGTTTCACCCAGTCTATATGTGTACTTCTGGTTTTTCTTGCCTAAGTGTAAGACTTTACTTTTCTCTACATTGAATTTCATTTAGTTCAGCTGAATTAATTGTGGACCTTATTTCAATAAAAAAGCAATTTTGTTGTTTTATGATATATTTAGATGCTACATTGGTTTTCTCAAACCTAACTGTTTTGTCTCTCTCTTTTCTTTCTTTTTAGTTAAGAACAGCATTGGATAGAATAGAAGAGATGGAGATGACCAACAGTCACTTAGTGAAACGGTTAGAGAAAATGAAGGCAAATCGAACTGCACTGCTATCTCAACAATAGAAAGGAAACTAAAGAATGCACTGCTCCTTGAAATGCTTATTTTAATACAGACTTTCCTTGGCATAAATTTGAAAACAAAGCTGTTCAGTGAGTTTTAGTTTCATAATTAAGTGGCAAATATTTTAACTTGAGCAAATGGGAAAAACCGCTTACATCTTTATGCCGGTGATGAGTTTTAGCAGCTTATTTCAAAAATCTGATGGAGCCCAATATCTATGGTTGACTTACTTTATATAAACTACTATTTTCACACTTGTGAAATCAAGTTTATTCTCTGGATTATTTTCAACTGCTTTAATGCTTGGTGCTTGGAAAGAGATGCACAAATCCAAGAGTATGCTGCACAACAAACTAACCATTACATGCTCAAGATTATCACATGGCAGAAGTGCCTTTAATATAGTGCAATGAATACTTCAGAGATTAGAACAAAATATAATATGGAATTAAATACCATTTATTTTAAAATACAATTGGAGTCTTGTTTGCTAAATTTTATACATTTTGATGGAAAACACTTTTGTACAATATTTAAATTTATATAAAATAAAAATGACTGTATAAAATCAGCTTTATTGCATGGTGATGCACACTTGAGATTTCAATTTTAAACAGAACCATCCCTATTCTTAATGTAAGAATAGTGAGCAAGATTTGTTATTGTACAGTGTGTAAAACCTGATGTGTGTGATGCTTAAGTGTGGAGTGAAATGTGGGTGGGAGAAACTATGTGGCAGGTACAAACCTATTAAATGGACACTTTGCATAGCATGGGTGTGTCTTGTCTTAATATTCTCTGGCATTTTCATTGTTGAGTTTTTTAATGTGCTAATTCTAAGAATTTTTATCCTCCATAGAACTGAAAACATTACGGACTGAAAATGTTTCAGTTACTTATTTTGAATAATAAACTTGACAGGATATAATTAAATAAGTAAAAGCTATATCAACAGAAGCTGTTTATATTCATTATGATATTACTAATAAAAATTGCTAATTTCTGCTATAGGTAGTCAGTTTACAACAGTTTCTTTAGTGACCATTCTAAGTTACAACGGCACTGACTAAAGTTACTTATGACCATTTTTCACATGACCATTGCAGCACCCCCCTGGTCACATGATCAAAATTAAGATGCTTGGCATTGTATTTGTAACGGTTCCAGTGTCTCAGGATCATGTGACCACTCTTTGCAACTTCTTGACAAGCAAAGTCAATGGGCAAGCCAGATTGACTTAACCATGTTACTAACTTAACTGCAGTGATTCACTTAACAACTATGGCAAGAAAGGTCATAAAATGGGGCAAAACTCAGTTAAAAACTGTTTTGCTTAGCAACAAAAACCTTGTGTTCAATTATGGCCATAAGTCAAGGACTACCTATATCTCCATATAACATTTGAGTGATCCTTTACATTCAAGGATGCTCTAATCATCTATTCCCAAACTACCTGCCAGCAGAAATACTAAAATAGGATCAAGTAGAAAAGAGAATTCTGGTCTTCCATATTTTTCATCAGTTGTATGGTTCATTAATAGTAGGATGAGGATTTAAATATCCTTTTCATTTTTGGTTATAAACAGAAATCTAGGAGTTTAATTAAGTTTTCTTTATTTGCTCACACTACAATATTGTGAAATGTTGAACAATAGTGGATTAATTTTCTGACCATACAATAGTCATTTTTATGCAGATGTTTATGCAGTAATATTCAATAACTGATTAAAGATTATAATGATGAGAAAGAAAATAGATTAAATAATTCTAGATTAAATATTTCTTTTAGCATCGCTCAAAAACTTTGTACAAGTCAGGTAGATTAGCAAGTTGTAAAACATTGCCATCTTCTCTAAAATTTGTAGGAGGTAAAAGATATGACCGAAAAGCTTTGTAGAGTATATGTTCCACTGTCCATTTCCATGATCTCACACATTTTCCAGGTTCTTCAACCTGTAAAAGCAATGTTAATACCTCAGAGTTCGTAGTGAAGTTTAAAACATATGCATTATTAATAACAATCTATATAATATGCCTTTTTAGATTCCTAGTTGATAATTCAATTTGTAAAAGTCATTATACTAATGCAGCAATAATCAGAGATATGCCTAAATGTCTAACAGTTAATTTGTTCAATCTCTTTTCAATTTTCAATTCTTTATCATTTTTGGAATGATTATACATTAGTTACAAACAATCCATGCAAAAATGAACATTTTGCAAGTTTTCCCTGTCAAGTGTTGCCTATACTGTGATACAAATTAATGTCAAATGCAAATATTCAAGGATAGGTTTTTTAAAAAAACTTTACGTAACAGTTTGAGCTGGGTGGGTAGACTGACTAATATGCAAATAGAATAAAATTCCCATATGGTCTAATACCTGGTTGCTTTACTACTGTGGCCCACAACCTTTTTGGTACCAGGTACTAGTTCCACGGAGAGAGCTTTTTCCGTAGACCAGGGGAGGATATGGTTTCATGTGCTGCCTGTATCATGTGTTTGCACAGACAGGGCTTTGTTTGTACAGCTCGGTTTCTGGTGTGCCATGGACCAGTGGTGGTCTGCGGCCTGAGCACCCCTGCTTCAGTATACATGTAATTATCAACTTGTAACATTTAGTGACTGTTCAAAATTACAAAGCACTGAAAAAAATGACTTATTACCATTTTTCACATTTATAAACGTGTCAGGATCCCTGTCGTGATCAAATTTTGGCTGTTTGGCAACTGACTTGTATTTATGATGGTTGCTGTGTTCTGGGCTCATGCAATTACCATTTACAACCTTCTGACAAAGTCAATAGGGAAACCAGATTCACTTAGCAACTGTGTTACTAACAACAACTGTAGTAATCAACAAATGTGGTAAGGTGGTAAAATGGTGCAAAACTCACTGTCTCACTTAGCAACAGAAATTTGAGCTCAATTGTAAGCCAAGGACTACCTATACTTGAATTCATCTGCAATGTGGAAGTGCTAGACACCCTACAATAAACATTTAGCATACATAAACATTAAGAGGCAATATGTGCATTCTTTTTCATAGCAAATATGTATAATAAATCTTGTTATCCAAGGCTGAGAAATGGAAAGTCAAATTATAAACACCTAGTAAATGACATCTGACAAATTTAATTGCTTGCATTTCAGCAGTAGCCAGTATCTAGATACTCCTAAAACTTTTGTTGCCATGACCCTTAACTGGCCAAATAGTGTATCAAAGGGCAAAGATTTTTGACTTTCTCACAGCAAGCTTCACAAGTAAATGGGAAAGCCAGCAAGAATTTGAGGAGGAAGGGAGGGAAGAATAAAGGGAAGGAAGAAGGCAGGAGGGAAGAATAGGGAAGGAGAGATGGAAGAAAGGAAGATTTCTGATGCTCTTTAACAGCTTCCCAAAATAAAGCTCAGTGGGGAAACTGGCAGGAAATTGGAAGTTGTTTCCACTCACTGCTTTTTTTGCCCACCCATAGTTATTCTATTTTTCTTGTTTAAATAACACAAAGGAAACACCTCTGAATCACCTGAAACACCTTAATCACCTGAAACACCTACTGCGCACGAAGTCCACATGTGCCTTCTACAACTTTCTAAACAACCAACTCAAAGACTCAAGATCCACCGCACCCCTTAAAGGACCGAATGGTAAAGACTATAACGATGAAACCGTCAAAGCCAACCTCTTTAACACATTCTTCGGCTCAGTCTTTGTAAACAGCAATGGCTCATGCCCAATATTTCCTAGTTGTACCACAATTAACTTCAACAATCAAACACAAATCGATTTTACAGAAGATAACGTTAAAAAGGCATTACGCAACCTAAAACCATCTCTATCTATTGGACCTGATGGACTATGTGCATACTTTTTGAAAAAGCTCTCCACAACCTTGACTGAACCTCTAAGCATAATTTTTGAAAAATCCTTCAGGACTAGCTCCTTACCCAACCTATGGTCACTAGCCACAGTCATCCCTATCTTCAAAAAAGGAGATCCAAGTAACGTTGACAGACCAATATCTCTGTGTTGCATCACCTGCAGTCATGGAATCAATCATAAACCAATCCATTACACTCCACTTAGAAACTAACAACCTACTCTCCAGCAAACAATTTGGCTTCAGAAAAAAATTATCCTGTAATCTGCAACTCTTACACTGCAAAAACAAATGGACCACTAAACTTGATCAGGGTAAAACAATAGATGCAATTTACATAGACTTTTGTAAAACCTTTGATTCAGTAGTACACGACAAACTACTTCTGAAACAAATCCTATGGCATCTCTGCACCCCTACATGACTGGATAACTGCGTTCCTGTCTAACAGACAACAAGTGGTCAAAATAGGGAGTGCCCTATCAAATCCTGCTCCTGTCAACAGTGGTGTCCCTCAAGGCAGTATTCTAGGACCAACACTCTTCATACTTTACATAAACGATCTTTGTGATCATATTATAAGCAACTGTGTTCTATTTGCTGACAACGTTAAACTATTTAACACTACCGACAATGCTGCTACCCTTCAAAAAGACCTTGAACATGTAGCAGAATGGTCATACAACTGGCAACTTCAAATCAACCAACAAATGCTCTGTCTTACACATTGGCAAATAGAATCAGAATACAAAATACAAACTTGGAGGAAACGAACTGGTAGACGACCCCCACTCTGTCAAAGACCTTGGAGTACTCCTATCCAACGACCTAAGTGCCAGAGCCCACTGTAACAACATTGCCAAAAAGTGTTCTGCCCCAGCATTGGGTCCAACCAGAAATACGCACACACAGACTGTTTTAAACATAAACTGTTTACTACTAATAATTCCTTAGCAGCAGTGTCTTTTAAAAAGTTATTTAAAACATAAAACAAGTCTTTTTCAGCGCCCCAGCTGTTAATTACTGCTTAACAGCTGGCCAGAGTCCAAGCACCAAACACAGCAAACAATCCCACAAGATTAGTCCATCCGATATGGTTCACTTTGAATTTACAAAGGTTGGCAGAAAGCCCGAAGTTCAATTAGCAGAGAAGAAATGCCGGTTGAAAATCCAAAAGCCAAACGAGAGGTTTCAAGAATGTGGCAAGACCTGGGTTCAACGAAAGTTGTCTCCAGTGCTGAAGCGTGGCATGGCTAAGGCTTAAATAGTCTAAGGGCGTGGCCAATTAGCCTGCAGCCTCCTACGTAGCCACTCTTGCCTGCTAGCAGTCCTGCGTGCCCTAGCATCAAGAAGAGGCTCCTCCTCTTCTCCTGAGTCACTCATTTGCACCTCAGGAGGTGCAGAAGGCCCTGGTTGACTTTCAGCCTCTGGCACCGAGTCTTCACTATTGGACTCAGGTGCCAGGTGCACGGGCCGATAGTACCGCACCACAGTCGCCTTTTGGTCCTTGGGATCCGTGACCAGCTGCGCAGGATGCGGGCAAGCCACAACTCTCTCTCACTGCAGGGCCCTTCACCCAGGTCTGTCGGTCTGGATGCGGTCGCGACAGGAACTGCTCATGGAATGCACGAACCAGGTCAGGAGCATGAACAGAGGTCGCATCCTCCCAGGTGAAGTCTTCCGGCCAATACCACTTCCATTCGATGAGGTACTGGAACCGGCCCTTCATCCACCGGGAGTCCCGAATGCTGGCGATCTCATGCTCGGGTGGTTCATCACGGGCACTGGGCACTGGCTGGGGCTGAGCAAGAGGACGGAGCGGACAGGCAGGACGGTCTGGAACAAGGAGGGATCGGTGGAGCATGGGATGGACACGGAGTGAGTGAGGCAAGGTCAGGCGATAGGCCACAGGATTGATGACCGCTTCCACCGGGAACGGGCCCAAAAAGATGATCGAGCTTGCGAGCCGAGCGGTTGGAGGGGGGATACTTGGTGGAAAGCCAGACTCGATCCCCTACCGCCAAGGGTGGTGTTGCTCGCCGGGAGCGGTCCGCGACCCTCTTATAATCTTCCTTGGCCTTGTTCAGGTAACGTTTCACAAACTGGTGAACGGCCTGGAGCTTGGACAAGAACTCCTCCACCACAGGAACTGGGGAATCAAGGAGCGTGAGTGGGAAGAATCAGGGGTGGTAGCCCAAGTTGGCAAAGAACGGAGTGATCTGGGTGCAGGTGTGTTGGGAGTTGTTAAAGGCAAACTCGGCCACTGCAAGGTGCTCTGCCCAATTGTCCTGCTATTGGTTAACAAAGCAGTGCAGGTACTACTAGAGGATGCCAATCACCTTCTCTGTGCCTCCATCGGTTTCAGGGTGATGCGCTGAGGATAAACAAACTTGGACCTCCAGAGCTGCCATCAGACCCTTCCAGAATTGGGCGGTGAACTGGGCCCCTCGGTCCGACATGGCCCTATCTGGCAGGCCGTGTAACTGGAAGACATGCTGGATGAACATGCGGGCGGTGGTGCGAGCTGTCGGTAACCCTCGACGGGATGAAGTGCGCCATCTTCGTCAGCATGTCCACCACCACAAACACGGTTGTGAAGCCGACGGACGGGGGCAAGTCCGTCAGGAAGTCCATGGAAACGGCCCCCCAGGGTCTTTCCGGCATCGGCAGGGGCTGCAGTAGACCAGGAGGCGCTCCCATGGGTGACTTGGCCTGGCGACAACAGACACAGGAGGTCATGTATGACTGGACATCATGCCGGAGTCGAGGCCACCAGAAAGTCCGGGACACCAGGTGCAGGGTCTTGAAGAGGCTGAAATGTCCCACCGCAGGGTTGTCATGGCACTGGGTCAGAATCAAACCTCAGAGCGGGCCAGCTGGGACGTAGAGCTTGTCCCGGAAGCGGAGCAGGTAGTCCGAGAAGGTCCAAGGGGACTCAGGACCTATCTCCCGCTTCCGTTGCTCCACGAACTCATCTTGCCGCTGCGCCTCCTGAATCTGTCCACGTAGATCCATGGGATTCTGGACCGCCACGAACGACTCAACGTGCAGAATAGTCCGAGGCTGCAGCGGGTTCTCGATGTGGGTGTATTTAGGTTTGTGGGCTAGGGCATCCACCTGTTGGTTATGCCCACTCAGGATGTACGTGATTTTGAAGTTGAAGCGGGCGAAGATAAAGGAGCATTGGATCTGACGTTGATTCAGCTTCCTTGCGGTTTGCAGGAACTCAAGGTTTTTGTGGTCCGTCCGAACTTCCACTTGGTGTCGGGCCCTCTCGAGTTGATGTCTCCAGGCCTCAAACGCGGTCTTGATGGCTAACAATTCTTTTTCCCAGATGGTATAGTTGCACTCAGACTGATTTAGCTTTCTAGAATAGTAAGCGCACGGGAACAGAGGACCGCCATTCTCGCGAGTCTGGAGAAGCACGGCTCCAATGGCAATGTCCAACACATCTGTCTCCACCACGAATGGACAGTGAGGGTCTGGGTGCTTGAGGATCGGCTCCTTCATGAAGGGCTCTGTTAAGGCCAGGAACGCCTGCTGCTCAGGAGCGCCCCACTGGAAAAGGACTTTCTTTTGCAAGAGCCGAGTGAGGGGCGTGGTCAGAGTGGCAAACCCTGGGATGAAGGTCCTGTAATAATTTGCAAACCCCAAGAGTTGCTGGATGTCTTTCACCCGGTGAGGAGGTTGCCACGTTTTCAAGTCCTCGACCTTGCCACGATCCATTGCTATGCCTTCTGGAGAAATGCGATGACCCAAGAAATCAATGGTGGTATGATAGAACTGGCATTTCACCAGTTTGGCATAGAGGTGGTGTTCCCTCAGACACTGCAGGACCTGGCAGAGGTGTTGGAGGTGACTTCTCCAGGATGTGGAGTAAATCAGGATATCATCAAGATAAACCATGACAAACTGGTCCAACAAATCCCGGAAAATATCATTCATGAAGTGTTGGAAGACAGCCCGAACGGCATGACCGTGTACTCGAAATGACCATACCGAGTCCCGAACGCTGTCTTCCACTCATCCCCCTCACAAATCCGCACCAGGTTGTATGCGCCGCGCAGGTCCAACTTCGTAAACATGGTCGACGATCGGAGCCTCTCCATCAGCTCGGGGATCAGGGGCAAAGGGTACCGGTTGTGCACTGTGATGGCATTAAGTTTCCGATAGTCACAGCACAGGCGCAAGTCTCTGGTTTTCTTCTTTACAAAGAGGCCCGGAGCAGATTAGGGCGACGACAAGGGTCGGATAAAACCCCTGGCCAGGTTTTTGTCGACAAAGTCCCGCAACGCGGCCAGTTCAGGGTCCAATATAGAGTAAATGCGCCTGACAGGAAGCGGAGCGTTTGGGAGCAGGTCAATGGGACAATCATACGGCCGGTGCGGGGGCAATTGGTCCACCTGTCTCGCTGAACACGTTGGCAAAGTCTGAGAGGTCGGCAGGCAACGAGGCGTCCTTGTACCAAGCCTGCACAGACTTGGCGCTTATGGTCCATGCACTGCAGACTGGGAAAAGAGATAAAATTCTGGGACCAGACAATACGAGGGTTGTGTGTTCACAGCCACACCAGTCCTAGAACCAAGGGGAAATGGAGTCCTGCCGTCACATAAAACTGGATGGCCTCCTCGTGCCATCCGATGGTCAAGCGCACCAGTTGCGTGATGGCCCTAATCGGACTGGACAGCAACACCCGGCCATCGATCATCTCGATCAGCATCTGAGGATCCACTGGACACAAGGGAACGGCACAATGAAGAGCGAATGCCTCGTCCATTAAGTGCGTGGTCACTCCAGAGTCCACCAAGGCATGCGCTGGAATCCGTCGGGCCTGGCTGTCCAGAAAGACCTTGGTCTCCAAGAGCAAATGCCGCGGAGGTCCAGGATCCACGTCAGCAGGGCGGGAGTCAGTCTTTGTGCGTGCCCGACCCAGCGTTTCCACTAGATCGGGCTCCGGCCGTTTCCCGATAGGGCTGGCTGGGACAGTGAAGCCGGACCAGGAACAGAGGCCCCACGTTCCTTCTTGGGGCAAGAGATGGCAAAATGGCCGGGCTCCCCACAATACAAGCACAACCCTCCTGCCCGACGTCTGTCCTTTTCAGCACCGGAAAAGCGGGGTCTAGCTGCCCCAAGATCCATAGGCTCTTCTCGTGGAGCCGTAGCCGACCGAACAGGAGGGACAGGAGGTGCCTGGGCAGCACATGGTGGAGCTGGGGCCAGCCAGACGCCAGGAGAGACAGGTGGTGTCTGGGCAGCATGATGAGAGCTTCTTCCCTCCAACCTGGCATCGATCCTTAAGCAGAGCCGCACCAGCTCATTCATTGTGGGAGGAATGTCCACTCTCGCCAACTCGTACTGTAAACTGTCCGATAAGCCATCCTGGAACGCATCCAAGAGAGCTGCTTCATTCCAGGCTGAGTCCTGGCTGAGCAGCCGGAACTCACTGATATATTCTCGGAGGGGTTTCCAGCCTTGCTTTAAGTTCTTTAATTTCCTGGTGGCCATTTGGGCCTTGATAGGATCTGCAAACATCTCCTCCAAATGAGCACAACCCCCCCCGACGTTATGGAGGAGAGGACTGTTCTGGATGAACAAGAGCGTGGCCCAACGAGCTTCAGAGTCAGAAAGCAGGCTTATCACAAACCCCACTTTGTCCCGGTCGTTTGGGAAATCCTCCGGCCGCAAAGCCATAAACAAATGGCACTGGCCAAAGAAAGCAGGAAACATAGTTTCATCGCCATTAAACTTATCCGGCACAGCTACTGGGCACTTTCTCCTCAGAGCAGGAGCAGGAGGAGCCATCTGGCCTTGAAGCTGAGCCAGCTGGGCAGCCATTGCTGCTAACTGTTGCCGGAGCTTGGTGTTTTCGTCACGAAGTTGGTCCATACTGATTCTAGTTTGTGTGGGTGGTTAGGGCTGGAGACAAACTGTTCTGCCCCAGCGTTGGGTCCAACCAGAAATACGCACACACAAACTGTTTTAAACATAAACTGTTTACTACTAATAATTCCTTAGCAGCAGTGTCTTTTAAAAAGTTATTTAAAACATAAAACAAGTCTTTTTCAGAGCCCCAGCTGTTAATTACTGCTTAACAGCTGGCCAGAGTCCAAGCACCAAACACAGCAAACAATCCCACAAGATTAGTCCATCCGATATGGTTCACTTTGAATTTACAAAGGTTGGCAGAAAGCCCGGAGCTCAATTAGCAGAGAAGAAATGTCGGTTGAAAATCCAAAAGCCAAACGAGAGGTTTGAAGAATGTGGCATGACCTGGGTTTTAACTAAAGTTGTCTCCAGCACTGAAGCGTGGCGTGGCTAAGGCTTAAATGGTCTAAGGGCATGGCCAATTAGCCTGCAGCTCTACTCACGAGGAGGCCTCCTCCTTACGTAGCCACTCTTGCCTGCTAGCAGTCCTGCGTGCCCTGGCATCAAGAAGAGGCTCCTCCTCTTCTCCTGAGTCACTCATTTGCACCTTAGGAGGTGCAGAAGGCACTGGTTGACTTTCAGCCTCTGGAACCGAGTCCTCCTCGCTATCAGACTCGGGTACCAGGTGCATGGGCCGACGGTACCGCGCCACAATCACCTCTCGGTCCTCGGGATCTGTGACCAGCTGCGCGGGACGCGCGCAAGCCACAACAAAAAGGCACTAAGAGTTGTTAATCTAATCTTGCGTAGCTTCTTCTCTGGCAATACTACACTACTAACCAGAGCATACAAAATATTTGTTAGACCAATTCTGAAATACAGCTCACCTGTCTGGAACCCGCACTGCATATCAGACATTAATACAATCGAGAGAATCCAGAAATATTTCACAAGAAGAGTCCTCCACTCCTCTGTTCACAATAAAATACCTTATTCCACCAGACTTGAAATATTGGGATTAGACAATTTACAACTTCGTCACCTCCAATCTGATCTAAATGTAGTTCATAAAATCATATACCAAAATGTCCTTCCTGTCGATGATTTCTTCTGCTTCAACCGCAACAATACATGAGCACGTAATAGATTCAAACTTAATGTAATCCGCTCCAAACTCGACTGCAGAAAATACGACTTCAGCAACAGAGTGATCAATGCCTGGAATGCACTACCTGACTCTGTGGTTTCTTCCCCAAACCCCAAAAACTTTAACCTTAGACTGTCAACAGTTGACCTCTCCCCATTTCTAAGAGGTCTGTAAGGGGCATGCATACGCGCACCATTGTGCCTACCATCCCTGTCCTACTGTCCTCTTTTATCAGTACTTTTTTACTTATGTTTATACAAACAACTACTATCCTGTACGTTTGTCAAAATAAATAAATAAATAAATGATCCAACTGAGTATCGGTTGTCTAATGAGCTTCTAAACATAAACTTTAGCCATATTAGATCATATACAGGTAGTCTTCAGTTCCCAAATAGCAACCATTCAGTGTTACAAAGGGCAATGAAAAAGTAGGTTTAAGATGGCTATTGCAGCATTGCTATGGATACATGATCCTAATTTGGGCACAACTGGCATACACAACTCAATGTCTTATGGTCACATGATCATTTGTGACTTTCATAGTTGGTTTCTGACTAGCAAAGGAGCGAACTGGCAAGAAATCATGGTCATGTGATGTCACATAATGAGTGCAGCAGAATTGACATATTCCCAGTGCAGTTACGAGATGTTTCATTTAATGACATCACTTAGAAATATACTTATCAATTCCAATTGTAGTTGGTAAGTGACTATCTCTAATCAAACCTCTAGCAAAAAAGCTCATTAGCAAAAATATATCCATTACTTATTGTCAAGTATTCATTTCATTTGTTAAAATTTCTACCCAGTATTTTTTTTCTGGCATGAGTATATAACGAATAGGAAGCAGCAGGTGAAGTTAGGGAAAATCACATCAAATACCTGTTCAATTAGCACAGGAGCCTCCCCCCCCCCAAAAAAAAAAACTGGTGGCGTGCTCTCTCCATCACTCTTCTCTATATACCAATGACTGCATCTCAAAGGACTGTTGAGTACTGAAGTTTGCAGATGATACAATAATCATTGGACTTATTTTTAAATCACTTGTTTTTTTTCCCTTAGTAATCATTTTTTATTATTTTATTACTGCCATTCTTGAGCCAGCCTTTGTTTACAGAAAGTACATTTGAAGTGCTGTCATGGGGAAAAGGAAGAAGCAAGTGGACATCGTCTGCAATATAGTCTTCATCTAAGTCTCTGAAATAATAGAAAGTTCACAGATATGTCACAAGCAAGCCACACGATTAGTGATCTATGCAACAAGTGTGACTCCCTTGAGTGGGACCTACTCTAAGATTGAGACATAAGAACTTTCACACCTTTCCTGACAGAGAATGCTCCCTCCCCAAAGGAAAATGCTATTTGCCCAGCCACACAAGCCACACGAGACAAGAACTCTTAAGTTTAAATCCTTGAAAGATCAAAATACACAGGACTTTATAACTAGACATAAACTACATATAGCATAGACCAGTGGTGGCGAACCTTTTTCGGCTCACGTGCCAAAAATACGCGTGCGCACACCCACCAGCGCTCCCACGTGCCACTACCCAAAATGCAATGCATGCCCCCCCTGCGCATGCGCACCCACACCCACATGCACGCGCCCGCACCATGCACGCGCCCGCACTGCGCATGCGCACATCTACTGCGCACGCGCAACCGCCCCCTCCTCCTCCTGCTGCCAGCCTCGCACTCCGGGCAGCAGCAGGAGCGTGAGGCTGGCAGCAGGAGGAGGAGGGGGCGGTTGCGCGAGCCGCCCAGCCTGCGCAACCGCCCCCTCCTCCTCCTGCTGCCAGCCTCACGCTCCTGCTGCTGCCCAGAGTGCAAGGCTGGCAGCAGGAGGAGGAGGGGGCGGTTGCGCGAGCCGCCCAGCCTGCGCAACCGCCCCCTCCTCCTTCTGCTGCCAGCCTCGCACTCTGGGCAGCAGCAGGAGCGTGAGGCTGGCAGCAAGAGGAGGAGGGGGCGGTTGCGCGAGCCGCCCAGCCTGCGCAACCGCCCCCTCCTCCTCCTGCTGCCAGCCTCGCGCTCCGGGTGGGGATGGTGGGCTACCTGTGCCGTCTGGAGAACCTCCAAACATGCGGTCTTGCCGAGGCTCCTCCTCGCTTGGAGCCGCTTTTCTCCTGCCGGCAGCAGGCTCTCTGCTTCCCCACCACCCCAGAAGAGCGGCAGCAGCGGCAGCTGAAGGGAGAAGGGAAAGAGCGACCTGCTGGAGGACCTGCAGCTGAGGGGACCCATGCGGCTTGTGGAGCAAGCAAAGAGGGGCATCTCAGCCCTGCTTTGACAGCGGCCACAGGGACAAGTGACATCAAGCTGGCCACGCCCACCCCGGCCCCCAGTGGTATCGAGTTTGTCACCCCTGCTCTAGTTGAAGAGGCACATCAGAATTCTACCCTGCTGGGTCTTATTGAAATAGGCAGGTATTATTATACAGCAGGGTTTCTTAAACCTGTTGCCATCACACCACCCTTTAGTGTACACACCTCCCCTAAAAATCCAAACACCAAAATAAACACATATAAACAATGAAAAAAATACAATGAAAGGTAATTTATTTTAATGATGAAAATAAAAGATTTTTCACACTTTCTCTTGGACTCTTACTTGTACCTCCCCCAAAGGAGGTATACTTCACAGTTTGGGAAAGAAACCTTATTATGGGAAAAAATGCATCCAAAGATATCCCCAAGCCAGGAAGCATAACTACGGTAATGCCTTGAGCTACAATCAGAAGCCAACTGGAACCGACTTCTTGGAATCAAAGTGTCACAATGAGCTCCTTCAAAAGGAGCCACCACTACCCAAGCCCCCTCACTCTTCACAGCTGCAATTTCCAAATGCTCCTCAAGGACAATGCTACATATTACAACATTCCAAATGAAAGGTGACTAAGGGACAAATGGCAGTGAGTAATGTCTGCGGTTCCAGGAAGAGTTACAAGAGTTTCAAGCAGAAACTATGAATCTAAGAGGGCCCCCCAAACTAAATTTGCACAGAGAAGTGTAACCCTGCTTGAAGGGTTAAATATATAAAATAACAGCAAATAAAAAAGTAGATCACACATGTCCAGAAGGCACACACAGCCAATCCAACCTCCTACAAGGGCTCCCCCATCACCCAGCCCTAGGCCTGGGAGAACAGCCAAATCTTCCACGGCTTTCTGAGTGTCATCTGGGTGGGAGCCATCCGGACCTCTGGAGGATGCTGTTCCAGGGACAGGTGTTGCACCAGAAAAGGCAAGCGGCACACAGCGACAAAAAGGTTCGCCATCACTGTTCTAAGCCTAAGGGCTGCAGGAAGGCACAAACACCACAGGTTTTGTGAAAAACAGGCTATTTTTTGCAAAAACAGACATAGGGGCTGGGTTTCAGGGTGTCAGAAATGGCTGCATTCAGTGTATGAGATGCACTAACATTCCCTCTTTTAGGGAGGGAAAAGGTGCATCTTATACTCTGAAAAATACAGTAACCTGAATAGAGGTTTTAGTGTAGAAAAAATAACTCATACGTGATTAACCTTTTTTCTCTGGAAAAAAACCACAATAACAGCGCTTTCACTGAAACAAACAACTTTTTATTTCAATGTAAAACTTTGCATTTGGCATGCTTTTTATTAATGTGACTTTTGCTGTTTTAAGCCCGCTGATAATTTTTCTATCCTTGGCTCATATTTTGTAAGTTTGAGAGCAACACATGCAGTACTCAGGTCATCTGTAAGTCTGCTTCTGGTGTCATTTTTGATATGATTCAAAGCTGAAAACAGCTGCTCACAAGCATAAGATGATCCAAACAAAGTTAAGGAAAGCAATTGCAAGTGCTTTCATTGACTTGAAATTATTTGGCAGAGAATTCCACACTTTAAGAATTTCATTTTCAGAAGTACAGGTGTCCGAACTAACTCTGCTATCCTGTGTCATCCCTTCCATCTTTTCAAGTGTTTCACGCAGGTCACAGAATTTATTTTTCCACATGGAGCTTTCTTGAAATTCCAATAGCTCCATTTCCAGATTTCCTAAATCTAACCAGTTTAAGCAGGAAAGATCAAGTTCTTTAAAATTGGCTTTATCTGGAGAAGTAAGGAAACACAGGGTTGTCTCCATCTTACGGAACTGTAAAAACCTTTTACTAAAATTCACCTCTGCAGCTGCCACAATGCTAGAAAATTCCTTGTAGATTTCCTGATGGCTTGTAGGATTGTCTGCAAATATTGTAGAATTTTCCAAATGCGTTTTTAGATTTGGA
The DNA here is from genome assembly GCA_023053685.1 of Diadophis punctatus similis. NCBI lineage: Eukaryota > Metazoa > Chordata > Lepidosauria > Squamata > Dipsadidae > Diadophis > Diadophis punctatus. The sequence continues at coordinate 26,173,131 of JALIGW010000008.1, forward strand.
AAGTATTTCAGCTGCCCACTTTCAAGGTCACTTTCAAAAACGTGCAGTTTTCTCTCAAATGTTTTGATATCCCAAAACATCCTTTCTGCTGTTTTCCCATAACCTTGTAGTTGTTTGTTCAGTACATTGAAGTGTACTGTAAAATCTGTAAAAAACATGAGGTTGGTAACCCAGGCCATATCAGTGAGCTGTGGATATTCCTGCCCTTTTTCATTCATAAACAGCCTAATTTCATCCAAGCAGGCTACAAATCTCTCCAGCACTCATCCTCTGCTCAGCCACCGGACATTATTATACATAAGTAGACAATTATACTGTGCCTCAACTTCCTCCAGAAGTGCTTTAAACTGTCGATAATTCAGAGCACGAGCCATGATGAAATTCACAATTTTTGTGACATCTTTGAGGACATCTTCAAATTTTTTGCTGCTTTCCTTGGCACAAAGAGCTTCTTGATGTATAACACAATGGAACTGAATAACTTTATGCTTTATCTCTTGAACAAACAACTGTATGAAACCAGATGTTGCCCCTACCATAGAAGGTGCCCCATAGTAACTAGTAACTGAAACTACTTTTTCTGGCCTTATGTCTTGTGACGAAAAAGCCTCCATCACAGCATGGAAGATATCTATGCCTTGTGTTCTTTCCGGCAAAGACACCAGTTTCATCAGCTCTTCTCTCATGATGTCTCCAGTAGCATAACGCAAAATCACTGCTAGCCTTGCATGATTATTTACATCTGTGCTTTCATCCAAGCACATGGAGTAACAGGCTGCCTTTTGTAAGTCAGCGGTGAGCTGCTGACTAACATCACTTGCCATGCGCTGGACTCGATCTTTAACAGTATTTCTACTTAGTGGCACCTCAGAGATGCGTTGTCTAATGCTATCCATGTTTGGGAAATCATGAAAAAGGTAATTACTCCCAGACAACAAGGTACTTTTGAAAATATCCCCATCAGAGAGGGGCTTGCCATGTTTTGCTAGGCCCAGTGAAAATTGAAAACTGGCAGCTGTCAGATTATTTGTTCTGGACATGTAGTTGGAAAAACTAAGAGACTGGGAATGAAAGTTCCTCATTTTCTCTGCAATAAACTCTTTTCTTTCAGCTGCACCAAGTTCAGCAACATTTTTGTGGTTGGTGTCAAAGTGCCTTCTGACACTTGATGTGCGACACACAACACTTTCATTACACAAAGTACATAATGCTTTCCCAACGCGTTCAATCACTCCAAATGACTCTGTCCAGGCCTCTTGGAATGGTCTTCCACTATCTGCTTTCGCTTTTTTTGCTCCACTCATTTTGGGGTATTCAAGATTTGGAGTCTACAAAAACACAATTTTCTTTAAAAAAAATGATGCATCCAATACAAATCTATCCCTGTACCAGAAATAGCTAACACTATTAGTTAACACTAAAGAAATTCCCTGAATCAACCAATCTACAGCAGTGATTCTCAGCTGTGGGTTCCTTTTGAATTTGCTGACCACCAGCGAGTGGAAGAAAGCAATTTCACAGAAGAGGGGTGGGAGAGGGCTTTAGGTAGGATGTTTTGTCTGGGAAAATTCACATCCACTCCCAGACCCCCTTGGGATCAACCAGGACACCTGCAGCCCTTCCCTGCCTCCTGGCATTGAAACATGGGGGGGGGGAGCTTTTGAAGGAGACACAAGGGGGGCTGAGAGCTGGTTTCTGTACCACAAGTAAGATTTGGTCCAGAACTGATCCCAACATGGAAGGTCTTTTATTTGCTCATTATACTCCTTGTCTGCAATGCAAAGATAAGGAGTACAAGGAGCAAATAAAACACCTTCCATGTTGGGATTACTTCTGGACCAAATCTTTCTTGTGGGACAGAAACCAGCTCTCAGCCCCCCTTGTATCTCCTTCAAAAGTATCCCCCCCACACGTTCCAACGCCTGAGGAGGCAGGGAAGGGCTGCTGCAGGTGTCCTGGTTGATCCCAAGGGGCTCTGAGAGTGGGTGTGAATTTCCCCAGCCAAACCATCTATTTAAATTCCACCAGTTCCACCCACCGCACCTTTCATTCATGAGGCCGGAGCGAGGAGTGGGCGGCAGCACCCAGCACATTTTTCTGCCGGCTCCCAAACTGCGCGCCCCGATGCTGCCCTGCACCGGCGGCTCCGCTATGGCCAGTTCCACCCACCCAGGGCAGCATCGGGGCGCACAGTTTGGGAGCCGGCAGAAAAACGTGCTGGGTGCTGCCGCCCACTCCTCGCTCCGGCCTCATGAATGAAAGGTATCACGCCGGGAATTTCCAGCCAGGCTTCCCCCACTCCCACGTGCGGATGGGGGCATCGAAAGCCAGGATTTCTTTCACCCCCGCCCCCCGCCCCCCCTCACCCCGCCCCCCCCCTCGCACCTGCCCCGCACACCAGCCCACTTACAATGAAGCTGGTGCGGAGAGGGAGGGAGCAGCCGGAGGATTCGCTTGAGCCTTGAGCTTTGCAAGCAGCCGAAGTGAAGAAGCCGAAGTTCAGTTTCGGTTTCGGGTAGCTCTGCGCATGCGCGCCAGAAACCCGGAAGTAGAGTGACAGACCCGTGGCATGCCAGGCGAAATGGCTCCGCGTGCCACCTGTGGCACGCGTGCCATAGGTTCGCCACCACGGGCATAGACTGTTCAATATTTGACTTGCTGACTAGTTGAAAATAAAATAGGTTCTTCTAAAAGAATCTTCTGCAAAATGTATTGAGTCTAGTAAAATTGCTCAGTCTGCCAATACAAATGATTTTGTTTGTATAGTGCCGCGATGGTGAACCTATGGCATGTGTGCCAGATGTGGCACGCAGAGCCCTCTCTGTGGGCACGCGCACAGTCGCCCCAACCCAGCTCCAATCGCGTTTCACTCAATCAATTCCAACTTCTTGCGAAAGAAAAAGATCTCGCAAAGTTGGAATTTATTGAGTGAACTTTTTCACTCGCATGCTTCACAATGGGGGAGACGGGATCCCATCCTCCTCCTGAAGCCCATTACGACGCAGAGCCACAATGCGACCCTGCATCAGCTCGGCTTGGCAAAAAAAAGCAGTTTCTTCTGCTGCAGAGCTGCCTATGTTGGGATGCCCCGCCTCCTCGCCAGCCAGCGGAGCTTCTTCAGGCACTTAGCTTGGACACCTATTAGCTCCACCCTACCCTCCACCTCAGCGAGTGGCGCGTAAAAGTTCGGCCGGGCTCCTCGAGAGAGACAGAGTTTTCAGGAGGCCGATCTAGCACCCAGGCTGAGTGTTGTGCCCACCAGCAGCCATGCAGCAGGTAGCGGATCCCTATAGATAAGAAGCTGATGTGGTGATGCGCCAGTGGCCTGTGCAGCTGGCACCTGAGTCAGACAGTAAGGAGGCTGGAGAGGACTCAGTGACAGAGGCAGAGATTCAGACAGGGCCTTCGGAACCTCCAGAAACTCCCATCAGTGACGAGGAAGAAGAGGAGGAACCTATTCTTAATGCACAGGCACGCAGAGCTGCCAAAAGGCAGGAATGGTTCCTCAGGAGGAGGTCTCCTTGGAAGTAAGGCTTGGGGCTAATTGGCCACTCCCCTAGCCTATTTAAGGGATGATGACAACGGCAGCAATTTGCAGGAAACAACGTTCCTTCATATGCCTTCGTGTCTTGAATTCAGAAACGTCTGCTCGGCTCTTGTTCTCTCTCTTGGCATTCTTCCTGCAAATTACTTCTGAGCACTTTGCCAACCATTGTAAGCTTCCTGATATCTACAAGACTGTTTGCTCAGACTTGATTTATTATTTTGTGGACTCGTGCTGGCTGTTAATGAAGTTGAATTAACAGCTGGTGTTCAGAAAAGACTGCTTTAAACTGTATTTGTGTTTAACGACTACTAAGAAAGCTCATTAGTAGTCTTTAATTTAGTAAATGAAGGTTTGGACAGAATTTGTGTGTGCTGCGTTCTTTGTAGGCCGTAGCTGGGGCAGAACACTGGCTACAACACAAACGTTCATTCTCGGCTTTGAGATTCCTAGCTGCAATGGGCAACAAAGCTAGGTTCGTCCCCCTGCACCAATCCGGCAGACAAAACAGGAAAAGGGGGCGGAGTGAAACAGTCCCATTGCCAAGGTACGTCGGGTTGGAGGGGAGCAGAAATTTCAACTACAGCCTCCTGGTGCGGCATGGGGCTTTGGGTGAAGGCTGGAGGGAAGCACCGCTGACTCGCTCGTGCTCTCTCCCTCCCCAGTCTAGCTTAATGCAGGCGGCATCGCAGCTCACATTGCCCTTTCGAAGCCCGCTGTCAGTGAAGCTGGGCGCCGGTGAGGGCTGGCTTTTTGCCTATCTTTGTCCGGCTGTCGTGGGGAAAATGGATGGGGGCCTGGGGTGGACGCCTATGCATGCACGCACACACACGCACACACAAACAGGTTGGATCTTTCTTTCTTTCCTCCCGCCCCCTCCCACCGGAGACCCCTGGATTCCCTCCCCAACGCTGCCTGTCTCATACAGGCACCACCCACGAGTGACCACGTAGAGTTCACCATGCCCACTCAGTCACATGACCCCCCCCAGCCACGCCCAGTCATTAGGAAGAACTGGTTGTTAAATTATTTGGATCCCATCACTGGTTAAAACCTTCAGGTTAAATTGCCATGTTGGCACTTTGAGATAAATAAGTGGGTTTTGCAGTTTGGGCACTCGGTCCCTAAAAGGTTTGCCATCACTGGTATAATGCCTCCAGACACTGGCACAAGAAAGGAAGACTTTTCATTTTTAAATGAAAGTAACAGAAGAAAAACAATTGTACAAAGAAAGGCAAGAAGGGCAAAAAGCTTAAAAAAAAAACAGATATCTCTTACAAACCAGTAAAATAACTGCAAATCCTAAACAACAGAATAAACAGAGGCAGATGGGGATCTAAAACACCTACGATTCAGTCCTTAAGCCAGCTGTTACGCTGTGAAAAACAACTGATGGACTTAGAAACATAGTATAGCTCCCACTTACAGAAAGTTACAATCAGGCCCTGTTGACATTTGGAAAGCATGTAGTCTCTAGCATGTTGTTTAAAATAAATCTTTTTTTCTTAGAATTTTTTCAATCTTCCCAATTAGTATTTTCCATTATGACAAAGTCAATACACTTTTAAGTCAGTGCAGCCAAAAGAGTACTGGTACCAGTAATAAAACATCCCGCTTGTCAGATCCGTGAATCTGCCATTCTTCAAGGGAAGGGGGGACACCTGGTTACATTATTTACTGTATTGCTTATGTATCCTATATCCTGCATCGTATTGATTTATAACCTTTAGCTTGGTGCCTAAGCGCCCTGGGATTTTTGCACCTTTTGGGGAATGTGAGGGGAGGGAGGGCCACGTGGGTTGTATCGCTTGAAAGCTGGCAGAGGATGACCCTGAAAAAGTTCCCTTATCGCATTCTCAGAGCGGCCGGTACAATAACATCTTCACACCTCCACATTGGACTATTGGGAGAGGTTTCTAATTCCTTTATCCTAACTGTATGGCCTGAGGGATCTCAGAGCCTGCTTTTCTTTCGTCTTGCTATCACTCCTGTTCAATAAAAGGTTCCTTTTGAAATTGTTAGAATATTCATGATTGGGAGAGCCAATGTTAACAAAGTCAGCCAATGAATAGGCATAGCAACTAAGTCAGCCAATGGGAGCTAAACACATCTGAGTCCGTGCAGAGAATAAAAACTGAAGCTATAAGACTGGGCGTGGCTCAGCCCAGTCTGTACTCCCTCAGTCCACTCTGAACTCTGCTGAAATGAAACTAACTCTCCTGCTTGTGTTTACTTGAAGAATCTACTGTTGGTATTGTAAAATTTACTTCATCTGTATTCTGGTATATAAAGAAGTTTCTTATTTAAATGAATCCTGCTGCATCAGTCTGCCTGTGTGTGCTTTCTGGATTTAATTTTCTGCAACAAACTCTGATAGGTTATGGGACCAGAGCACACTGAAGACTGCATTGTAATTAAGCTGAGGGACAGCCGGTTTTCTAAGCAGAAGAGAACAAAGCTGTGAATGCTTGCAGGATGGCAGCTGTTGAATTTAAGGAAAGCTCTGTGCCTCGTTTGGGACAGAAGAACTATATAATTTGGGCTGCAAAGATGGAATGTTTCCTGAAGGCTAAGGAGTTGTGGTATATGGTTGTAAATCCACCACAGGGAACTTTTACAGCTGCAGAACAGAAGCAGCATGATAAAGCAATGGCTTATATCATCTTGAGTTTAGAAGATGAATAGTTTATCAATGTAGCTGATTTAAAGACTGCAATGAGGTCTGGCTGAAGTTAAGAAATGTGCATGTCAGTGTGTCAGCAAGAACAGCAACAACATTTAAAGAAGGACTGTTTGCAAAGAAAAAGCTGTTTGCAAGAAAAGAAAATTTATTTGCAAGATGGACAGGTTTCTGTTGCAAAAGTTAGCTATTGCAATAGCAGAGACAAATGGTTGATAGAGTGGGACAAATAAAACCATTGTTGACTATTCTAAATTGTTTTACAGAATGGATCCAGCTGCTTGAGATGCAGTAGTCTTGGCAAATGGCCAGAAGGCTAAGGTCATTGGAAGAGGCAGTGTGCAAATTCCATATCTGGAATCAAGGTTTAATATGAAATGGAGCATAATTTGCTGAGTGTCTCAAGTTTAGACAAGCAAGGATTTAAGACCACATTTGTAAATGGGAGGTATCTCATAAAGAAAACTGGCAATGTATGTGCACAGGGCATAAAAGAAGATAATCTTTATGTGTTGCAGGGACAAAAGGTTCAATGTGCCCAGACATTTGGAAATGTTGCACAGCATGGTTCATGTGTTCATCTCTTGCACAGAAGGCTTGGCCATGCCAGCTTCAAAGTTTTGCAAATGATGCAACAATTTACAGAAGGGCTGAATTTAAAGAGATGTAAGGCATACTTGGACTGTGCAGTATGCAAATCATCAAAGTCCAAGGCATTCCCAGTAAGCAAAAGTAGCACAAGGCAGACAACAAGAGCTCTAGAGCTGATACATGCAGATTTGGTTGGGCCAATGGAAGCCAGTTTGGGAGGCGCAAAGTATGCGCTGGTCATTGTGGATGACTACAGCAGGTTTGGGTTCTGCTATTTACTAAAGACTAAAACAGAGGTGCTACAGAAATTTAAGCAATGAAAGAAGAAGGTATAAACAACAGGTATGTCAGCTGCAAACTGACAGCGGTTCAGAATTCATGTCAACAAGTTTTCAACAGTGGTTGGGACAGTTGGGAATAAAACACAGATGCACAAATCCATACACAGCAGCTGAGAATGGTGTTGCTGAGAGACAGAATGGAGTCTTACAAACCATGAAGGACTCACTGCTGGAAGATTCTGGTCTGAGCAGGTCATATTGGGGTGAAGCCATGTTGACTGCTAATTACTTAATTAATAGGCTTGGAGTTCATCCATTAATGATACTCCATATGCAGTGCTATATGGGAGAAAACCATCTCTGGCACATTTAAGAGTTTTTGGAAGTACTGTGTGGGTGCATATTCCAAAAGCAGTTAGAAGAAAGGGACAACCAAAGGCTAGAAAGCTCAGGTTTATGGGCTATGAGTCAGGCTCAAAAAGCTATCGCTTTAGCGATGGGAGCAACAGAATAGTGATTTCCAGGTCTGCAAGCTTTGGAGAGCAAAATTGGAAAATTGACAAATTTGGGGAATGGTTCACTTAGTGACGATAATCCACTTACTGATGGTGATCTACTTGGTGATAGTAACTCATTTAGTGATGATGTCATCATTCAGGGGAGGAGAAACTGATAAAGCTGAAAAAGATCTGAAGCAAGAGAGGAATGAAACACAGGAGCAGTCAATGCCACGCAGGTCAGAGCGATGGAACAAGGGAATTCCACTTGACAGATATTCTGCCAGTTAAAGTTAAAGTATGTAATGTATGGTATGAGCCAAGAAACTATAAGGAAGTATTGGCATTACCTAAAGTTGAACAAGAAAAGTGGAAAGAAGCCATGGACAAGGAAATGAAATCCATGGGAGAACATGAAGTGTTCACATCTATGACTTTGCCACAGGGTAGCAAAGCTGTAAGATGCAAGTGGGTGTACAAAAAGACCCCTAAAAGTTTTGGATTGGATAATATAAGTTAAAAAGAGAAAAAGGAGAGAAATAGAACAACAGCAACATGTACAGGTGGAGAAAGACATTTAGAAGTGAAAGTGAGCAAAATGAACTGTACTGCTGTTGATTAGCCTGTCTGCTACAACTAACAAGCAAGTTATCTGCACCTGCAAACTGTTTACACTGGCTAGCAGAAACAGAGAGTAAAACATTGTAACTTTTTAAAACATTGTAGCTCACTGAACTCATATGGAAGCTAAACAGGCAGACTAAACTGAAGCTGGGAAATAGCAGGGGTCTACTTTTAGATCAAGTGGAAGACCTTCTGAACTCTCCTTTTTGGTGATTTATGAATCTTTGTGGCTGAATTCTGGGGTTTGGTGGGCCTTTGTGGATTATAAATTTATCAAGAGAAGAGAACAGTTTTTGAACTGGGATTAACATACAAACTGACTTTGTGGATTACATACAAACTGACTTTGTGGATTACATACAAACTGACTTTGTGGATTACAACAGCAAAGAGTGTGAAGCTGTTTTGAGACTGAGAATAAGAAGAGGGGAAAAAGGAAAGGAGAACTTGTGGTGGATTGTTTTTGATATACTCTTTAAAAGTGGGACAAGCTGTTTGGGGATTGTGGTGACGGTGGTGTAATATTTGATTTATTATTATTTTTCTTAAATCTCTTAAATTACCTTAAATTACCCAAAATGACAAGTACTTCAAATTTAAGTAAAATGGGGGGGGGGATACATCAGTAGCAGCATCCAGTTCAGCAAGTCAGAGATCATTAGATAGCATGTTGCAACAGTAGAAACTGAACACAATTTCAACAGACATGAAAGCAAGGTTTCAATTATTACAAGAAGCTGTATCAAAAAACTATGATGACATGAAGGAAAGAATGGAAAAGATGGAGAATATTCAACAAATAACAACTAAAAATGAACAACGGATCCAGAAAGTAAAAGAGAAGTCAGAACAAACAGAGAAAAAAGTGGAAGAGATGGACCACAGGCTTACAGGCAGACAGGAATCTAGAGAGAATTGTAATTACTTTAGAGATGGATAAAGACGAATATTTTCTGAGATTCCAGACCATCGAGGAAGAAAAAGGAGAACACCTTGCTGAGAAAGGGCGTTGGATTTACCTGAACGCCTGTTCTCTTGCCGGGGGGGAGAGAGAAGCCATGCGTGGGTGTTCACTCTGTCCATCAGATTGAAGACTGAGCACGTGATTGGATGAATTCCGGTCCCACCTACATCCATCGGATATTCCCAGATTCGGCGAAGGCGGAAGAAAGTTAAATGGTCTCCAATCTTCTCCCTGCTCAGGTGGTGCACCTGCACATTCTGTACTTGCGCTATGTGCTCCGCCTTCAAGGAAAGAAGATGCCCAGACGGCCAGTCTCTCGGCCTCTGCCATCAATGCCCTGGAATGTGTTCCCCCCTTGACGGTTGACATGGGCATTGGTGGTCATGTTGTCGGTGAGGATCAACACGTGGCTTCCAGCGACTCTCGACTGGAAGGACTTGAGGGCCAGATGGACAGCCCTGAGCTCCAGCCAGTTGATGTTGTGCCTTAACTCTTCCAGTCCCCACAGACCCTGTGCCATCCCCGACTGCAGATGAGCTCCCCAGCCTAGGAGGCTGGCATCTGTGGTAACTGTCAGCCTGCTGGGCTCCTTGAACAGGCACCCTCTGAGTATGGCTCCGGAGGTCCACCACAGAAGAGACCTGAGGACCTTGCGGGGAACCCTGACCCTGGTCAGGGAGTTGCTTCTGCCTGCTCTCTGGTAAGGCAAGAGAAACCACTGCAGGGTCCTTGCGTGCAGGCATGCCCACGGAACGATGTCTATGCACGAGACCACCTTGCCTAGTAGTTCAGAGAGAGTCGCTAGACTCGCTGAGCCCTGGGCTCAATCGTCCTGTATCACGGATCGAAGACTGGACTGACGATCTGGAGATAGGAAGACCATGCACATGGAAGTGTCTATGATGGCCCTAAGATGAAGTAGTCGGGTGGCCGGGAGAAAATGGCTCTTGGCTGCATTGATCGAGAATCCATGCTCCCAAAGAGCCTGGATCGTGAGCTAGAGATGTAAAATTTCCGGAAATTTTGAAGCTCGGAAAAAAACCCGTTTTTTTTTTTTCATTTTTTTCAGGGGGGGAAGAAACTTTTCGGGAAAATTGAAAAAAATACTACATTAGCACTTTTTTGTCTTTTTAAGATTGAAAGTCATTCTGTTACTTTAGGAACATAAAATATGACTATGGACAATTTGACTTGGCATAAAATTATCACAACTAGCATATTAAAAATATAGTGTAACCAAACAATTATCACAAACAGAATTTACTTTTTTATAATATTTATTTGTAATTGTAACAAAGGGAGCATCAATCTCCTGAACTGCTTACTTGTTCATGTGGAACAGCCAAAAAGCCTACACAAAACAATTTTCAAAACCAAAAATAACAATTTTTCATATTTCCTCTCCACAGTATTAAATAAAAATAAAAATAAAAACCCCATTCTCATAAAAAGAATTGAAGATAGGGGAAGTGTTAAGAAGAGAGTGGGACTAAGTTTCAATGGACATTTAATCAGAATCATTTTCTGAGCTGAAATTGTCAGTATCCGTCTCTGCTTCTGCAGCTACTCTTTTTTGTCCGTCATCACAATTAGGAACTTCTAAAAACTGAAGGTTTGCCCGGATCGAAACCAGCTTCTCTACCCTTTCACATGTCAGTTTATTTCTTGACTTAGTGTGAGTGTTTCCAAACATAGACCAGATTCTTTCACATGCTGCAGAAGATGGAGGTATCTGGAGAAGGCGAGAAGCAATAGGAATCAGAGGCTGTGTTGTGCAAAGACCTTGCCACCATGATGCAGGAGGAATATGTTTCGCAGAATCCCAGATTGCATTCCTGGACCAAATCCCTGAAGATGTTCTATATTCTGCAACATTTGAAAGTACCTTCCCAACATCAAGTCCTAAATGTGATGCTTGTTTTGTGATCCAGTCAAATGCAGTAGCAGTGTTATCATCATCACTTATGTTTGCACCTTTGAATCTTGGATCCAACAGATTTGCAGCAGCATGAATTGGATGACAACAAAATTCTTCCCTTTTTTAAAAAAAATCTTTCACTTTACTTTCTTCTATAGTTGTAAGTGGAGATTTACTGAGATTTTCAAAAACAGTTGTTTTTATCTTGGTCATTAGGTAAGGAATTTCTGACAAAAGTGCACTATCTGATTCAGATGCAGTGATTGCTGCAGCAATTGGCTTTAGAATCTTCAGGGAATTTTGCAGCTGAATCCAGAAGACATCCTGATCAAGAACAGTGTTTCTTACACTCCTGGGTACTTTAAGATCTTCAACTATTACTGTTTCTTGAAGAGCTTCTTTGTTTTTTAGTAAACTTTCAAAGGAGATCATCACTTCAGCCCACCAAGTTTTACTACAGAGCTTCAGTGTAACTATGCTATTCTTTGCATTTTTTCGACTTGCTTCTTCTTGAAAACTGCAGCTACAATATGAGTACCTTTTACATGTTTAATAACTTCTTTTGCTTGTCTATAGACCGTTTGAAGGGTGTCCAACTTCATAATATCATTAAAAAGCAAGTTTAGCCCATGGGCTGCACACCCTATTGCAGTAATATGTGGATACTTCTCCATTATGATTTCCCATGCTGCTTTCATATTGCTGGCATTGTCAGTAAGCAAAGCAAATACTTTACCACTCCCAATTTTCTGTAGGACATCACAGATTTTACAGCTGATATACTCTGCAGTATGTCTGTTCTCTCCTGTTTCAATGCTTTTGTAAAAAACTGGCTGAGGTGTTGTTATAACAAAATTTATAATTCCTTCTCCTCTCACATTTGTCCATCCATCTGTAAGTAGTGCAAGACACAGTGCTTCATTAATTTTTCCCTGCACCGATTCCATTACACGTTCATATTCTGACTCCAAAAGAGGCTTGCTCAAAGAATGTCTGCTGGGCAATTAGTATGATGGTCTTAATAATTTCAAAGCTTCCTGCCAGTATATATTTTCAGTTATTGAAAACGGCGTTCCAGAAGAATATATTGCTCTTGCAAGAGCTTGATCGATTTTTTCCTGATCTTCAGGTATCATCTTGTCTATAAATGAAGTTAGTGAATAATTTTTGGATGCAGCTGTCTTCAGTATCTATTTACTTGAAGATGCTGCTGATGGGACAACACTTTGTGTTGCTGCTGACATTATAGATGGAGTAGAAAGAGGACTTCTTGAACGAGAACGTTGAGAAAAACTATGTGCATTGTCATCATTGTTGTCCTCTTCACTTAGATCCATGAAGGATTTTTTAATATCTACAGGACACTTGTTACATACAAGAATGTGTTTTGTCATCCTGGTAGCATTTGGAAATGCGTATTTCATCTGACAATATTTGCAAATCACATTTTTCTTTTCAGAAGAACTTGTAATGTGAAAATGCCTCCATATGCTAGATGTTGGTCTCACCATTTTTCTGAGGGGAGTAGGAAATAAAAACAAGACAAAATGACTACTTTGCAAGAACACACTAATCTATGGTTGTGTGTGGGAGTCACTGGGGGAAGAACTAGATTACTGGTAATTAAATTATTATTTACACAAAAGTTTATAAAGATAAACTAATGTAGCTAAATGATTCAGTTTTCTGCATTCAGATAAATGTAAACTCTTACTTTTTTAATTAAGTATATACTTTCAGGTCCTTTTTGTTGCTCTGTATTTTCTTCCAGATTTAGATTTATTATTAGAGTTGGAAGGGACCTTGTAGGTCATCTAGTCCAACCCCCTGCTCAAGCAGGAGTTCCTACACCATTTGAGACAGATGGCAGTCCAGTCTCCTCTTGAAGGTCGCAAGTGTTGGGGCTCTCACAACCTCCGCTGGCAAGCTGTTCCACTGGTTGATCGCTCTCGCCGTCAGAAAGTTTCTCCTCACTTCCAGGTTGAATCTCTCCTTGGTCAGCTTCCATCCATTATTCCTTGTTTGGCTTTCTGGTGCTATAGAGAACAGCCTGACCCCCTCCTCTCTGTGGCATCCCCTCAAGTATTGGAACACTGCTATCATGTCACCCCTGGTCCTTCTCTTCACCAGACTGGCCAAGCTCAGTTCCTGCAACCGCTCTTTGTATGTTTTATTTTCCAGACCCTTTATCATCCTGGTTGCTCTCTTCTGCACTTTCTCTAGGGTTTCAATGTCTTTTTTGTAGTGTGGTGACCAAAAATGTATGCAGTACTCTAGGAGTGGTCTGACTAAGGCTTTATAGAGTGGTACTAGTACCTCTCTGGTCCTTGATTGTATCCCTCTATTTATGCAGCTCAGGACTGCGTTGGCCTTTTTGGCTGCTGCTGCACACTGCTGGCTCATATTTAGTTGGCTGTCTACCAAGACTCCAAGATCCCTCTCGCAATCGCTGCTATTGAGTGTGGTTTCATCCAGTTTGTATGTGTATTTTTGATTCTTCTTACCTAGGTGTAGAATTTTACTTTTCTCCGTGTTAAATTTCATTTTATTGGTTTGGGCCCAGTGTTCGAGTCTGTCAAGGTCCCTCTGGATTTTGAGTCTGTCCTCTGGGGTGTTTGCTACTCCCGCCAGCTTGATATCGTCTGCAAATTTGGTTAGTTCTTCTGCTATTCCCTCATGTAGGTCATTTATGAAGATATTAAAGAGTACTGGGCCTAGGACGGAACCTTGTGGTACCCCACTGCTTACTTCTCTCCATGTGGACTTAGAGCCATTGAGGACTACTCGTTGGGTACGGTTGGTCAGCCAGTTGTTAATCCATCTGGTTGTGTAGCTGTCTATCCTGCTTTTTTCTAGCTTATGAAGAAGTAGGTTGTGGTCTACTTTGTCAAATGCTTTGCTGAAGTCCAGGTATATTATGTCTACAGCATTTCGCTGATCTACTAATTTGGTCACAGTATTGAAAAATGAAATGAGGTTGGTTTGGCACGACTTGTTCTTAACAAATCCGTGTTGGCTGTTGGTTATTACTTGGTTTGTTTCTAGATGATGTGAGATCTGGTTTTTAATTATTTTTTCCAGTATTTTCCCAGGTATTGATGTTAGGCTGATTGGTCTGTAGTTTCCTGGGTCTGTTTTTTTTACCTTTTTTGTAGAAGGGGACCACATCAGCTCTTTTCCAGTCCTCGGGGAGTTCCCCTGTGTTCCAGGATTTGTGAAAGATGTGGTGCAGTGGTTCCGAAATGACTTCTGCTAGTTCTTTTAGGACTCTGGGGTGTAATCCATCAGGTCCTGGTGCTTTGTATTCGTTAAGTTCAGATAGGTTATCTCTTACTGTATTTTTGCTTAGGTTGAGTCTTGCTTCAAATCTGTTTTTTATATTTGTGTTGCTGGGTAGTTGAGCTGCAGTTTCCTTTTGTGTGAAGACTGATGCGAAGAATGTGTTCAGTAGCTCTGCTTTGTCTGTGTTGTCTGTTACTTCTTTGCCGTCTTCTCTCTTTAGTGGACCAACTGTTTCTTTGATTTTTTTCTTGTTGTTTATGTGTTGGAAGAAGCTTTTTTTATTGTCTTTGACTTTTGTTGCGAGTCTTTGTTCATTCTGGGCCTTTGCTGTCCTGATTTTTTCTTTACAGATTCTGGCTGTCTGTTGGTACTCTGCCTTGGTTATGTGCCCATCTTTCCATTTTTTGTATTTATCTTTTTTTTCATACATTCCAATGCTTTTGAGGCCTAGTGAAGAGGACAGAACAAACCAAACCAAACACACCCACTAACATGCAAAAGCAAAACTGAAACCTTTTTCTTGTTACAATAGCAGCACCTCCTAAAGGAAGAAATGCATACTGTTCTTGTATTGGAGGGTTCAGTTTGTTACCTAGGACTTGCTTGTCCTCACTCAGTGCACAGAAATTAGAATAATCTGATATCATACATTTTTTTTAGAAATGATTTGGAAAATATTTGAACACCCTGTCTTAAAATATTTTATTCATCATGTTAAAATAAAATATTCCACAATGTTTTTTTTCTTTTTTCAATTTTTCCAATTTTTGGGGAAAAAACAAGCAAGCCTTCAGGAAAAAAACGGAAAAAAACGGTTTTTTTCTGAATTTTTCTGGTTTTTTTCCGGTCCTTCACATCTCTAAGATTCGTGACCCTGAGGTCCTCTTCTGCTTGGTGCCTTGAGAAGGATTGGACCAGAATGTCATCCAGGTAGCACTGCAGTCAGACCAGAACGGATCGCAGACTTGCTATTAACGCCAACAATTTTGTGAAGACTCTTGGGGCGGAAGAAAGACCGAATGGAAGGGCCCTGTACTGGAAATGCTGGCCTTGGTAGGCAAACCGAAGAAAGCGCCTGTGATCCGGCCAGATCGGAACATGTAAGTATGCTTCCGTGAGGTCTATGGAGGAGAGGAAGTCTCCTTCCCTGATGCTTTCCAGGATGGTGCGAAGCGACTGCATCTTGTAGGCAATGCACTTGTTCAGGAACTTTAGATCGAGAATTGCTCACCATCCGCCCGAGTTTTTGGAAATTACAAAGAGTATGGAGTAAAACCCCTTGCCTACCTCCTCCTGGGGAACCGGCTGGATGGAGTGAATCTCCAAGAGGTGACGGATAGCCGACTCCATCAAACCCCTCTTTGTTCGGTCTCTGGATGCTGGGCAGCACCTGAAAAACTCTGAGGGGGATTAGAGGAACTCTAGAGATAGTCCAAACCGAACTGTCTCGAGTACCCACCTGTCCAAGGTCGTGGCCTCCCACCTGTGGAAGAACAGGCTGAGATGGCCTCCAAAAGGTGGGTCGAGACTGCCGTCACTTCGAGCGGCAGAAAGGGAGGCCTCCAGAACCTTGAAAGGATCTCTTATTCTGGAACTGCTGGCGAGTTCGGAAATCCAGTCTGTCCGACTGCTGGTCCAGTCTACCTGAAAATTGTCAGGCAGAGTGCTGGTAGTCTGCTCCCTGGCCAGGCCCTCGAAAGGGCTGATGCCAAAAATAAGGCAAAGGACAGAGTTCCTGGCACCAGAATGAATAAAGCATAACCTTACTCCTGCTCTTGGATTCCACCAAGATAGGGTCAAGAGCCTTGCCAAACAACTCCTCACCTGCAAAGGAGACGAGGCCAGCTTCCACTTATTCTTGTTGTCAGCCTGCCAGTGCTTAAGCCATAGTAAACGTCTGACCCTGACTGATGAGGCCATAGACCTGGAAGAAAACTTGGCAGCATTAAGGGTGGCGTCAGCCGAGTATTCAGCTGCAGCTACCAACTTACTGATATCCTGATGGAGCCTGACTTCTCCTGAGGGAATCCTTGACTGCAGTTGGCACAG
The DNA here is from genome assembly GCA_023053685.1 of Diadophis punctatus similis. Lineage (NCBI taxonomy): Eukaryota > Metazoa > Chordata > Lepidosauria > Squamata > Dipsadidae > Diadophis > Diadophis punctatus. The sequence continues at coordinate 26,189,561 of JALIGW010000008.1, forward strand.
CCAGAGCAAGGATGCTCTGTTGAAAAAGGAAGCAGACGTAGCCACCTTCACCGCCCAGGCAGCCGCCTGGTGGGCCTTGCAGAACGCCCATTCCGCCCTCCTGTCATCAGACTTAAGACCATCCAGGGTCCGATGAAATGATGGTGGAGGAAGCCAAGGCAGCTATTGGAACATCCACTGCTGGAACCTGCCAGGAGCCATAGGATTGGATCCAGGGGCAGCAAAAAGATCTCTTGGCTCTACATGCAAGGGAGAAAAATGCTTACCAGCGCCATCTGGTGACCACTTGGAGACCGGTTGCTGAATTTGACTATGACTGGTTGATAAACTCAGCTCCTGCAAGGTATGTGGGCAGGAGGTGACATCCCCTCCCTCAGAAATGTCTCCCAGGGGGTAAATTGCAGACTCCCTGGCTCCAGTCCCCTGCTGCTCTATAAGCTGGGACTGGACTGCTCCCTTCTGGAGCGCCTTGGAACCCTGGGCAGACTTGGAGGTAGATTTCCTGCCTCTGGGCTCTGCCTCCACCGGCACAGAGCACTTGCTGCGGGTTCGTTCTGCCATGCCTTGCCCTGCTTCTTGGAACCAATGCAGCCCGGGCTCCCATGCTGCTTTAAAACTGGTGCCAAAACCGCGCCCCAGGAGGTTGGGCCGGCAATCACCCTGCCGCTGCCCCCAGGCACCTCAGCAATAACAGGCCAGAGAAACTTCTCTCTCTGCCAAAAGCCAAGGGGTGTTCAAGAACAGCCCCTCAATGCACTGCCTGGCTGCTAGCCTCTCTGGCGGATGGCACAGCAATGTAAACCGTAAGGGCCGAGGCTACTGCCTAAAATAGCCCGAGGGGCTACAACTACAGCACGGCAAGCCCACCCCTCTCTCAACGCCGATGATCCAGAACGGCCGAGGCTGCTAGCCTAATTGCCATTCCCAAAAATGGCCGCCACACACACGCGGTGCTACAAGACCAACCATGGCCTAGGCTGCTAGCCTATCGGCCTAAGCAATCCAAACCCCAATTCCCCTCTTGCTATGAAGAAGCCAGGAATGGGAGCGTTCTCCAAAAACGTCCTATCTGATTGAAGACTGAGCCGAATCTGGGAATATCCGGTGGATGTAGGTGGGACCGGAATTCATCCAATCACGTGCTCAGTCTTCAATCTGATGGACAGAGTGAACACCCATGCATGGCTTCTCTCTCCCCCCTCACCAAGGAGAAAATGGCAGAGTTGCTGGCGGATGCCCTGGAGGTGAAGAAACAGGAGATGCTTGCTGGGATGGATGAAATATTCAGAATATATACAAGATACGCAACAAGGAATAAACTCCCCAGAGAGGAGATTTTCTAAGAAGGCAATAAGAGTGGAAATACTCCAGAGAGCAAGAGATGAACCTTTGAAATATAAAGGGAGAGAAATAGTAGTCCTGAAACAGATTCATAGAAGAGTAAGAGACATAAGGAAACAATATCAATTGTCAATTTTTGACAAGACAATTAATTAAATATGAAGTAAATTTCAGATGGCTGATACCCGAGGGAATATTGGTGACTTGGATGGAAAAAAGACAGAGCAATTTTATGACCAGTATTTTGGGTCATATGAGGAAAAAAGAAGAAAGAGGAAATAGATTATAAAAGACAAGAGGAAGCATCAGGAGGGGAAAACACACAAGAGGAAGGTGAAATAGAGCGGGAGTAAAGAGCAGAACGAGAAGATCCAAGAATAAAAGAAAAAGAGAGAAATAAGAGCAACTAGAACAGTGGTGGCGAACCTTTTTCGGCTCGCGTGCCGAAAAAGGGGGGGCGCGCTCGCGCGCGCTCGCGTACCAACACCCATTCCCTCCCCCCCCACGCATGCGCACAACACCCCCCCCGCTGCCCCCTGCGCATGCGCACACACCCCCACCCCCGCACAGGCCCACTTACCGGAGCCTGGAACGACGAAACGGAGCCTGGAACGATGAAACCGGCAAACCGGAAGTGCGAAAAAACGCACTTCCGGTTTGCCGGTATGCTGTTTTTTGCACTCCGGAAGGTTCAGGGAAGCTCCCTGAAGCTCCGGAATGCAAAAAACTACAAAACGGACAAACCGGAAGTGCGAAAAAGTGCACTTCCGGTTTGTCCGTTTTGTAGTTTTTTGCATTCCGGAGCTTCAGGGAGCTTCCCTGAACCCTCCGGAGTGCAAAAAACAGCACACCGGCAAACCGGAAGTGCGTTTTTTCGCACTTCCGGTTTGCCGGTGGGAACCCTCGCGTGCCAGCTTCTATGGCTCCGCGTGCCAGCTCTGGCACGCGTGCCATAGGTTCGCCACCACGGAACTAGAACAACAAGACCTATTTATAAGTAAAGTGATGGAGGAAGAAATAAAATTGCTGTCAATTAATATAAATGGACTGAACTCTCCTATGAAAAGGAAAAGGATCTTTAATAAATTAGGAAAATTAAAGTTAGACTTATCCTAAAATTGAGAAATATGTTTTTTATTAGCACAGCAAAAGAAAAGAGGTGTGGCCTTATATATTAAAGAAACAATAAACTCTAGACAAATTTTTGCAGATGAAAATGGGAGAATTTTGATGGTGGAGGTAACAATGAACTACAAACAGATAGTTTTGATAGCAATATATGCACCAAACAACAAACAAGAAGAATTCTATGAAAAACTCCACAAGAAAATTATAGAATTGGAATTTTTTTGTGTAGGAGATTTTAATGCAATTGTAGACCCAGAACTTGATTATAAAAGTAGTAAAATAGGCAAAAAAGCTCGAAAAACACTTTCAAATACCTTCTTCAAAATGGTGGAAGAAATAGGCAACAACAACAATGATAATAATACCCTTTATTGTAGTTGTACATCATGTATACAATGAAATTGGTTTAGCCTCTACTGGTGCAATCCATAACAGAAAATACAAGACAACATGAATAGTATAGAGAATAATCCTTATACTAGTAATTGGGAAGGAAAAAAACCTAATCATACGTTTCCATATGTACGTGGAGTGATTGTGATTGTGTTTAGGAGTCTGACAGCCTATGGGTAGAAGCTGTTTTTAAACCTGTTTGTTCGGCTGGCTACACTTCAATGTCTTCTGCCCAATGGTAAAAGTGAAAAGAGACACTGGCCAGGGTGTGAATCAAATAGACAGAAGTCTTGGTCAAGAATAGATATGATATGGATGTCACCGGAGTTAAAAGCAAATGTGCAAGAAATACAATCAAGCGTCTGGGCAGACCATAACCCAGTAAAAGTTAAGTGGAAAGGACAAAAGAGAAAATTGAGATGGACACTGAATTAATCAATATTAAAGGATAAGGAATTTATACAAACTATGGAAAAAGAACTGGACTTCTTTTTTAGAGAGAGGAAATAAGAGACTTTACTGTAAAATGTATGGGATGCTTCTAAGGGTTGTAAAATGTATGGAATGCTGCTAAGGGTTAGCAATAACATATGGGAAAGAAAAATAAGAAGAAACAAAACCAAAAGATATTAGAAGAACATAAAAGACTAGAATTAGAACTACAGAAAGAACCACAAAAAAGAATTTATAAGATCAAATGGAACTAATAAAACATAAACTGAATTTATTAGATAAAAGAATTGGCACAAAATATTAAAAGTGCTAAACAAAATTTCTTTGAAAATGTGAACAAACCAGGAAGATGGTTGGCATATAAATTAAAAAAGGAGAAAGAAAAGAAATTGATACATCTATTTGTAGATGAGAAAGGAACCCTCTATTACCAAAATGATGATAAAAATAATAATTCAAGATTATTATGAAAAGCTGTATAACCATGAGAAAATTCCAGAAGACAGAATAAAACAATATTTGGAAAAAGCTGAATTACCTAAAGTACCTGAAACAGTGAAAGCCATGTTAAATGAATGAATAACGATGGAATTAACAGAAGCGACCAAGAGACAAAAGAATAACAAAACACCAGGACCAGATGGGCTACCGGCAGAACTTTATAAGTATCTACAAAATACTTTAGGTCCATTGATGTTGGAAGTCTATAATGAAGTACTATTAGAAGCAAAGGTACCAGATTCGTGGATGGAAGCAAACGGTACCTTATACCGAAAGAAGATTCAGATTTAATGCAGATAAAAAATTATAGGCCAATATCTTTATTGAATGCTGATTATAAAGTATACGCTTCAATAATAGCAGAGAGACTAAAAGATTTTTGAACGAATATATCACAAACAAAAAGCAAAGATGATTGTAAATAGGGATATGACAGAGAACTTTAATATAACAAAAGGCACAAGACAAGTATGTCCACTATCCACTCTACTATTTATATTGACATTGGAAGTATTAAATAAAATTATTAGACAACACATAGAAATAAAAGGTATAGAAATAAAAAAAGAAAAATACAAGCTACAGGCGTTTGCAGATGATTTGGTTTTCATCCTAGAAGACCCACAAGAAACTGGACCCAAATTAATTTAAAAAAATAGAAGAATATGGTGAAGTTGCAGGACTGAAAATAAATAAGGAAAAAAATAAAAATCTTACAGATACACAGAAAAAAGAGTTAATGAAGAGGACAGATATCCAGATAGTTAAGAAAGTTAAATACTTAGGAATTCAACTAACGGCAAGATGTGCAACCATTAAAGAAGATAATTACTATAAGCTGATCCAACAAATTAAAATAGATCTGGAGAAGTGGAAAAACCTGTAACTGTCACTGACAGGAAGAATAGCTACTATAAAAATGAATATCTTGCCAAGATTATTATATTTATTTCAAACAATCCTGATAAAGCTGAAAAAAATATTTTGAAGAATTAAATAAAATAATATTAAGATATATTTGGCAAGGGAAAAAAGCAAGAATAGGAAAATGCTGCAAGATTCTAAAAACAGAGGGGGGTTTGAGCTGCCAGATTTGGAGTTGTATTATCAGGCCTTGCTACTTACAGTACATGGGTGAAAGAATGGATTAGTTTGAGACATAAAAGATTATTAATTTTGGAGGGACATGATCTCCAATTGGGTTGGCATGCCTTCTTAAGGTATGGGAAAAATAAAATACATAGTATTTTATGTATTGGAAGTGGATCCAGGAGGGCTCCTTGGTTTACCGAGGAACTCCGGGAGATGAAGCGCCACAAGAGACGCCTAGAGCGACGATGGAGATTTAGTAAAGCTGAGTCTGACCGGACAATTTTAAGAACTTTCATTAAGTCTTACTTAGTGGCGATACGGGCGGCAAAATGTTCGCATTTTTCCGCTCTTATTGCATCCGCTGACTCCCGCCCAGCCGCCCTGTTTAGGGTGACCCGCACCCTTCTTGCTAAGGAGGAAGGCGGAGATCCCTTGCAGGGTAGAGCTGAGGAATTTTTTCGGTTTCTGGCGGATAAAGTCATTCAGATTCGGACAGACCTGGACTCTGATTGGGCAGTACAGGCCGAGACGACTGGGGCAGGTCTTAGTCCGGTTATATGGGATAGGTTTGAACCGGTGACTCCTGAGGATGTAGACAAGGCCATAGGAGCGATGAGCTCTGCCACTTGTTTATTGGACCCGTGCCCTTCCTGGCTGGTTTCGGCCACCAGGGAGGTTTCACGCGGCTGGCTCCAGGTGTTGGTCAACGCTTCTTTGAGAGAGGGGTCCGTCCCGCAGCCCTTAAAAGCTGCGGTGGTGAGACCCCTCCTCAAGAAGCCTTCCCTGGACCCGGCGGATTTAAAGAACTTCCGTCCAGTCTCCAACCTTCCCTTTGCGGGGAAGGTTGTTGAGAAAGTGGTAGCGCTCCAGCTCCTATGGCTGTTGGATGACACTGATTTTCTGGATCCCTTTCAATCAGGTTTCAGGCGCGGCTACAGTACAGTAATGGCTTTGGTCACCCTGATGGATGATCTCTGGCGAGCCCGGGATGGGGATTACTCCTCTATCCTGGTGCTACTTGACCTCTCAGCGGCCTTCGATACCATTGACCATGGTATCCTTCTCCGTCGTCTCGGAGAGGTGGGGGTGGGCGGCACTGTTTTGCAGTGGTTCTCCTCCTTCCTCTCTGACAGGACGCAGTCGGTGTTGACAGGGGGGCAGAGGTCGAGCCCTAGGCCCCTACTATGTGGGGTGCCGCAGGGCTCGGTCCTCTCGCCCATCCTGTTTAACATCTACATGAAGCCACTGGGTGAGATCATCCGACGACACGGGGTGAGGTATCAGCAATATGCTGATGATACCCAGTTGTACATCTCCACCTCGTCTTAATTCGGGGAAGCCGTAGACGTAATGGGCCGCTGCCTGGACGATGTTAGGGTCTGGATGGGGAAGAACCAGCTAAAACTTAACCCTGACAAGACTGAGTGGCTGTGGATATTGCCTCCTAAGGACTTGACCAATTGTCCCTCCTTAGTTCTTGGGGGGGAGAAATTAGCTCCCTCAGAACGGGTCCGCAATTTGGGTGTCCTCCTAGACCCACAGCTAAAATTGGAGCAACATCTTTCAGCTGTGGCTAGGGGGACCTTTGCACAAGTACGTCTTGTGCACCAATTGCAACCCTACTTGGAGAAGGAGGCACTTCTCACAGTCACTCATGCCCTTATCACCTCACGGCTGGATTACTGCAATGCGCTCTACATGGGGCTACCCTTGAAGAGTGTCCGGCAACTGCAATTGGTGCAAAATGCAGCTGCGCGAGCTGTGGTGGGTGTACCTAGATGCACCCACGTAACACCGATCCTCCGCCAGCTGCATTGGTTGCCCATTAGTCTCCGGATCCAATTTAAGGTGTTGGTCGTTACCTTTAAAGCCCTACATGGCTCAGGGCCAGGTTACCTTCAGGACCGCATCCTGCCGCATACCTCCCTACGGCCGGTCAAGGCCCACAGAGTCGGCCTCCTCCAGGTCCCATCGACCAAACAATGTCGGTTGGCGGGGCCGAGGGGGAGGGCCTTCTCTGTGGGAGCTCCCTCCCTGTGGAACCAGCTTCCCCCGGAGGTCAGGACCATCCCCACCCTACTGGCCTTCCGGAAAGCAATAAAAACTTGGCTCTTCCGGCAGGCGGGGTATGAGTGAAAGTTATTTTTAAAATATTGATAGTATTTTAACGTTTTTTTTAAAAATTGCTTTTATTGATTATATGTTTCTATACCTGTTGTTAGCCGCCCAGAGTCCCCCGGGAGTTGGGCGGCATAGAAATTTTAATAAATAAATAAAATAAATAAATAGTTACTTTCAAAGACATTATATTAGAAATGCATTATTATCAGTAATGGGTAAAAATTAAAGAACAACACTATTTGAAAATACCAGTCTGGCTCTCCACAATGGAGGCACTGATACATCCAAATGTTATTAATGTGGAAAAAATTACAAGATATTTTGAATGAAAAGGGGAAACTACTCAAAACTAAGCAAGAATTGAGTAGTCAAGGGATTGACATAGCATGGTGGCCACAAGTGCAGATACAATCTCAATATGAGAAAGACCCTAAAATGTATGGTTTTTATAAAGAATTAACAGAAGTTGATCAGATATTGACAGGGACAGATGAAAAATTAATAAAGAAAATATATAGCTATTTACTAAGTATCAAAATGGAAGGTGAGCAGGTAAAGGAAACCATAATAGTATGGGCTAAAAATTTTGGTTATACAATAGTTAGATAAACGGCAGAAATTGTGGAATAGGAATTATAAATTAATGATGTCAACTGCATATAAAGAAAATCTTTATAAAATGTTTTATAGATGACATTTTTCACCCACAAGGTTGGCAAAGATGTTTAAGGACATGTCCGCTAAATGTTGGAAATGTCATCTGATACCTGGCTCGTATTATCATATGTGGTGGACATGCCCAAAAGCAAAAAAATATTGGACAAAAATACACACGTTTGGAAAAAATGATAAAGCAACATACAGATTTAAAACCAGAAATATTTTTGTTGGGCATTTTATCGGATAAGTATAACAAGGGGAATACATATTTGATTTTACACGTATTAATTGCAGCTAGAATTGTATTTGCACAACAATGGAAAAGTGAAGAGATTCCTACAGATGAAAATATGATTAAAAAAATATTAGAATGTGCAGAAATGGATAGTCTAACACAGTTAAGGAAAAGGAAGAAACTGAATACTTTCTGACATGGGACTTATTTTATCAATGGCTAGCTAATAAAAACAGAAGTTAGAAACATGTAGATAAAAGAAAAGGACTAATGATACAAGGGAGATTTGTTAAAATAGATAAGCAAATATTATTGTTGTTATTATTTTTAAGAACATTTTTATTGAAGTTTTATCATTTAAAAACATTAAAAACAACCAAATACAAAAACAACATACCGTAACATAACATAACACCACATACCATATAGAATCATTTTACAGCATTCCGTATCTCTGTACATAGTTTACTTTTGTAACTCTTGCTCTCTTTAACATATACTATTCATATATTTCCTAGATCTTACATATATTTACATCTTAACATCGATCATCTTATATCAATAGTTCTAGTTGTATCAACCAATCGTCCTATTTCCATATGTCTATATATGTAAATATAAGTATCTATACATATCTTTTGATTCGCATTTGTCATACTTTTATCTATTCATTTTGCTTTTATGTTCCAGCCAATTGTACCATTTGTTCCATATTTTATAATATTCCGTATCCTCTCTGTCGTATATTTCCATTGTTAGTTTATTCATTTCAGCACATTCTAACACTTTTTAAATTATCATTGTGCTTGTAGGGACTGTTTCTGATTTCCAATTTTGGGCATAAGTAATTCTGGCTGCTGTCGTTATATGAAGTATAATGTATTGATTATTTTTGTTTCTTTTCTTTTATAATCCCCAACAAAAACAGTTCCGGTTTTAGTTCTAATTTTTGTTCTATAATTTCCTCTATCCATCTTTGAATCTTTCTCCAATATTTTTTTGCCTCTGGGAACGTCCACATGTGGTAGTACGTCCCCTGATCGTATTTAAATTTCCAACATTTAGCTGTTATATTCGAGGACATTTTCGCCAATCTTGCCAGAGGTAGGTGCCATCTATAGAACATTTTATAGATGTTTTCTTTATATGATGCTGCCATTGTGAGTTTATAGTTTTGATCCCAAATTTTCTCCCAGTACTCCAATCGTGTATCCAAAGTTTTGAGCCCAAATCACCATTACTTCTTTAAATATTTCCTCCTCCATTTTAATATTCAATAGGCAGTTATAAATTTTGATATCATTTTATCTTCTGTTCCTGCTAAGATTTTGTCCAATTCTTGCTGTTCTCTTTGAAACCCATATTGTGTCATAACTTTTTTGTACCTAGACTGAATTTGCAAGTAGGGCCACCAGTCTATTTTTGTATCAGCCAAAGCCAAATCCTGTTTTGATTTAAGATTGTCTTGTTCATCCAGTAATTCTTTGTACGTCACTTTCTTGTCCAAATCTAAAACGTTAGGGTATATTGTTGCTTCCATGGAAGATATCCATTTTGGAATTTTGATATAGTATTTTTTCTTAATTTCCATCCAATCCTCTAATAATACTCCCCTCTGGTGTCTCTGAAAGTACTTATGTGATTTGTGTTTTCATGCCAGATGAAAGTGTGCCAGCCTACCTGTAGATCATGACCCTCTATAGTTAATATTCTTTTATTGTTAAGTAATACCCATTCCCTTAGCCATGTTACTGTCGCCGCTTGATAGTATAATTCCAAATCTGGAAGTCCAAATCCTCCTCTACTTCTCTTATCTTGTAGCATTTTTATTTTTATCCTAGCTTTCTTCCCATTCCAGATAAATTTCAAAATTGTTTTGTTTAAATGTGTAGAATTTTTTCCCTAGTTTTATTGGAGCTGTTTGAAATAAATAAAGAATTTTTGGTAGTGTCAGACTCCAGACTTTGCCATTCAAAAGGAGAAGGGGGGTCTTGGCTCTGCTTGATCAAAAGGTTATAACATATCCAGATCCCAGACACCTGGGAGCCTTCTCATCTTAAGATAGGGTTTTATGAGGGGTAATGCAAGTCAGTTGAACGGAAGGGAGGCTGGGAACGTAAAGCCATCTGGTCACACATTTGTGGATTGATTATGCTAAATGGGGTGGGGCATTAAGGTTAAATATGCTTGCCTTGCCTGAAGGCATTTAGACTTTGCTTTGAACGAATGGATGTTATACAGATGCAAATAAAGGAATCCTTTTGAGAACACTGACTCAGAAGTTCGTACTTTAATTGTGGCCGGAAAGACATTCCTTACAGGTAGTATAGTCATCTTTATGGTGGCTGTTCTCCCAATTAAAGAGATTTGTAATTTGGTCCAATTTTCCAAAACTTTTTGAATTTTTTGTATCAATTTTGAATAGTTGTCTTCTTTTATTGAAGAGCATTTTGCAGTCATCCAGATCCCTAAATATTTAACTTTTTTTGTGACTGGGATTCCCAGTAGCTCCTCCAATTTCCTATCCTGGTGTTGTGTAAGATTTTTTATTATTATCTTTGTTTTTTCCTTATTTATCTTTAGTCCAGCAACCTCACCAAAATTCTCTATCTCCTGCAGTAATTTAACTCCTGAATTAAAAGGTTCTTCAATAATAAACACCATATCATCCGCGAACGCTTGGGTCTTATACTCCTTTTTAATTTTGAGCCCTTTTATTTCCTGATTTCCTCTTACCTGGTTCAGCAACACCTCTAATGATAATATGAATAAAAGTGGGGATAGTGGGCATCCTTGTCTAACACCTTTCATTATGTTTACGGTCTCTGTCATATAGCCAGTTATCATTATTTTAGCCGATTGCATTGAGTATATTGCTTCAATCATTTTGATAAATTTATCGCCAAATTTCATAGTTCTTAATTGCATCGTGAAAAATTTCCAGTCCAAATTATTGAATGCCTTTTGTGCATCCACAAATATTAAAGCCAATTGTTTCTCTGAATGTACTTCGCAATACTCTAATACGTTCATAATCATCCTTGTATTGTTTCAAATTTGATGTTTTGGAAGAAATCCATTTTGATCCGAATGAATAATTTGATTTAATATTTTTTTTAAATCTCTCTGCCATAATCGTCATTAATATTTTATAGTCCGAATTCAAGAGTGAGATTGGTCTATAATTTTTAATTAAGCAATTGTCCGAATCCTCCTTTGGTATTAGAGTTATATAGGCTTCTACCCATGACTTTGGCAGTTTGGCGTATTCTAAAACCTCATTATATAATTCTAAGCATTTTTTCTTCCAGTATTTCTTGCAGTTTTTTGTATATCTTCGCTGGTAGCCCATCTGGCCCTGGTGTTTTATTGTTCTTTGATGGCCTCTTTTAATTTCCTTAATGTTATTTTGTCATTTAACATTGTCTGTACCTCCTCCGGCATGATTGGCAGATTTTTGTTGTCCAAGTAGTTTTTAATGTCCTCTTCCTTAATTTTCTCATGTCTGTATAAGGCTTTGAAGAAGTTTTGAATAATGTTTTTTCTTCGAGTCCATGTTGCAACTCTCCGTTTTCATCTTACAGTTGTTGTATATTTCTTTTTACTTTTTCTTTCCTTAATTTATGGGCCAACCATCTCCCAGGCTTGTTTGCAAATTCAAAATAATTTTGCTTCATTGCTTTAATATTACGACTCATTTCCTTTTGTGTTATCAGGTTAATCTTATGCTTAATTAATTCCCTTTCCTCTTTATATTTAATGGTTCTTTCTGCATTAATAATTATTTAATGGTTCTTTCTGCATTAATAATTCCTGTTCTTTAAGATTTGTGTGCAAGGTTTCCAATTTTTTCTTTTTTTCCTTGTTTTTCTTTGCTATATATGCAATTGTCAGCCCTCTCAAATAGGCTTTCATTGTATCCCACACATTTTGGGTCAATGTGTGTTCCTTTGTATTCTCTTTTTAAAAAAATTTAATTCTCTATCTCTATCTGTAAATGTTTTTTCTTTTAAGATGTTTTGGTTGAGTGACCACCTGACTTTTTTCCTTCTCCTTCCTCTCCATTTTATTTTAACTGGGTTATGGTCAGCCCATACGTTTGGTAAAATCTCTATTTCTTCTACTTCGGTTATCAGCTCTGGATTCATCCAGGCTATCTATTCTTGACCATGATCTATGGGGGTTTGAAAAAAAAAGTGTATTGTCTCCTTTGCGGGTTTAATTTCCTCCACCCGTCATATATACCCAATTCTTTTGCCATATTCTTCTTGTTTAAACTTTTATAGTCTTTTTTATTATCTAATATCACGTTAAAATCGCCTACTATACATAAATTATCCCATTTTATTTCTGTTATTTTTTTATGTAATTTGGAGTAAAAAAAATTCTGATTTTTGTTCGGTGCATAAATTACCACTAATAAGGTTCGTTTTTTCCCAGTTGCTAATTCTACTATTAAAATCCTACCTTCTTTATCTGTATATATCAAAGTCGAATTTAACCACTCTTTTATATAAACCACAATTTCTCTCTTTTTTGTTTGGGCGAGTGCCAAATATAATTTCTCTAATTTTGGATATTTTAGTAAATTGACAAATTTTTCTTTTATATGCACCTCCTGTAGGCAGACTATGTCCATCTCTTGTCTCTGGAGATTCAGCAATACAAGTTTTCTCTTAATAGGTGAATTCAAACCATTAATATTTATTGATAGTATGTTAATTTCTCCTTCCTCCACTTTATTGCTTAGTATTTGTTTTTGAGCCTCCTTTTGTTCGTGTTTTTGTTTGTGCCCTTGTTCCTGTTCCTTCTCTTTCATGTTTTTCTATGTCTTTTCTTTCTATAGAGCAGTGATGGCGAACCTATGGCACGGGTGCCACAGGTGGCACGCGGAGCCATATTTGTCGGCACGCGAGCCATTGCCCTAGCTCAGCTCCAGCGCGCATGTGCGTGCACGCCAGCTGATTTTTGGCTCATGCGGAGGCTCTGGGAGGACGATTTTGGCCTCCGGAGGGCCTCCGGGGTGGCGGGGGGAGCATTTTTGCCCTCCCCAAGCTCCAAGAAAGCCTCTGGAGCCTGGGGAGGGCAAAAAACGGGCCTACTGGGCCCACTGGAAGTTGGGAAACGGGGGAGTGGGGGGCTCACGCACGCATGCACAGGGGGGTGGGGCAAGTGGGGGGCTTTGAATTATGGGTGTGGACATGCACGAGCGTGCGATAGCGTGTGCGCGCACTATTTTGGCACCCGAGGAAAAAAAGGTTCGCCATCACTGCTATAGAGTCTTGCTCCTCAATTTGGCCTTTTGACACTTGATCTTCCTGGCTTCTACTTTCGTTCTCATCTTTACTATCCTGCTCTTCATCCCCTGCCAAAAAATGCTCATAAAATTCTTGTGCCTTTTCTAGTGTGTCAACTCTAATCTTCTCTCTCTCCACGTAATCAACATCCCTTCTGGGATGAGCCATCTAAACATGGTTTTATATTTTATCAGTTGTGTAGATAGAAAATTGTAACTCCTTTTTTCTCTTACTCTGCACAGGACCTGTCTCAATATCAATACTTCTTTTCCTTTATATATCAAAGGATCACCTCTTGTTCTGCTAAAAATCTCATCCCTCATTGTTTTTCTCAGAAATCTGATGTGTACTTCCCATGGAAGTCTATGTCTTCGCACGTAATTAGTGTAAATTCTGTACACTTCATCAAATTCATTTAAGATTTCTTGTCTATTTTTGTCCAATATCTCTTCCAGAATCTCTGCCATAAGCTCTCTTCTTTAGTTTCCGGAATATTCTGAAATCTAAGGTAAAACATAGATTTCTCCATCTCTAGATGGGTAATTGCCTCTTCCAGATTTCTATTAATTTATTATCTGTTGCATCTCATCTTTTTTCTGCCTGTTCCGTTCTGGCCTCAACTACTTTTATTTGTTATTCATTTTTAGCTATAGCCACTTGAATTGTTCCTACCTTGTCATCTATTTTGCGTATGTCATTTTTCAACTCCTCCATCTCACTTTTCACATCATCCAGACTCTTTATTACTTCTTGCATCTTCATCACTATTTCTTGCAATACGTTCAGTGATGATTGTACCCCTTGCAGATTCATAATTGATCCTGCCTTTTCTCCTCCCAACAATGAATCATATCCATTGATCTTTGCCCAGATGGGGAGGCTATTGATGTTACTGCTTTTTTACCTTTTGTAATTGTTGGGTCATACTTGTCATTTTAAATATCTTTTAAAAATTATTCCACTATCATATATTGATTCTATCTTAATTTTTCTTATATATCTAGCTAAATATTAATGGCTAACCAATGTTCTATATATAATTAATAATAGTAGGTTTACAATAGTTATAATATATATTTACATCAATTAATCACTCTAGTTTATCCACAATCAATAATAACCTTCAAATCATGGATCATCACAACATTAATTTCATCCAATATTTAAATTTATCTAATTTATATTCATTAAGTTCATAAGATTCTCCCACTGAGGTCTATTTCCACTCCTGCTGTTCCATTAGGGAAAGCTTAGTTTTTTTTTTATCACCATACAATACATACAATAAAGTTTTTCTTTATCGCTCTTAACATATAATGCCTCCTATATTTATCTATGTATCCTTTTTTTAAAAAAAATCTGACTCCTCAAACTCTATCTTCTTTTTTCTAAGGGATTTTGTCCAATATTCCTCCTTAGTATAATCCAATATACAATTTATCCTTCCCAGAATAGTAATAATAAAAATATTTAAGTTCAATATCCAACCGTCACATCCACATATCAATTTTCTTCCTCTACTTCAAGTCTCTCCGAGATCTCCGAATATATTATTCCTTCCCAAGATGTCGTCCTTCCATTTTGCACCTTCCGTTCAGCCAACCTCCTTCTTTCAGTCTCTTCCTTTCTCCGTCCTACTTTCTCAAGTTTTTTCTCCAAAATCTCCACTCTTTCTCCTCTTCTTCCTTCTCCCTCTTTTACCGTCAAAACACTTTCTTAGTCCCTTATTGCACCGTCCTCTTCTCCAATCGTAAAACTTTGCTATACTTTCTCCTCTCCCGCTAAGTACTCACAGCTTTTCAATCTTTTCAGAATCTCGTTCTTTCACTTGCCTTTCTCAGTTCACTTTTTCCCATTGACACAGAGGATCCTCCACTTTCCGAATTTCAGCATTTATTTCTTTTCCTCCTCGCTGTTTTTTCTCTTTTCTTCCTCTTTAACAAGCGGACTGTCACGCCTTTGGATCGGCCATTAAAATTTCTTTCGTGCCTGATCCGAGGGACCCTCTCGCTCTTCCAAAAAATCGCCTTTCTCCCTTAGAGCTACGAGGTCTCCCCTCTCCACCGATGCTCCCTATGAGAGCTAACCTTGGCCAAAGGTCACAGAAATCACAAAAAAATCATGCGAGCCGAACGGAGCCCCCATCGGCTTGCTCCGCACCAGTGTGATGTCACCACCGGAAGTCGTTATTATTATCGAACTAATACCAATATAATTAATATTGTTGTAAACACTTTATTATTTCCTAAATATATTTGTACACAGACAACATACTGTTTAAATAAAAATGGAATTTTTATGTTATAAAATTAAAAAAAAATATGTATATAAAAAATGAATAATTCAGAGTGCCATCAAAGGACGGGACAAACACAGAAATGTGTGCAAAATTGTCTTGAACGTGCAGGCCATTTAAGAATCATTTAATTATTAAATTTTTCAGATCCTTAGCATCAATGTACAGGACAGAAACAATATTATAAAAACTATTAGATAACAGGAAAGATCTGATACAGAAACTGCCACTGCAGTAATGAGAAGCTTTGCTTCAATTTTTCTACAGTCCAGGAAAAGGATTCCCTGTTTAGTTTGTAGGATGGTATTGACTACTGACTTAATCAGGCTATAAGGCCACAACACTTCAGTGGTAGATTTATTCACTAGGATTAGCTGGGCCAAGAACAATCCAAGGCTAATTTTAGTCAATGTTTCAATCAGTAGGATTTCATATGACATTTTACAGACACAAGGCAAAATTCCAGCACATCAAGGAACATGCACTGTAGCTCATACAAAGTAGACTAGGCTGCTTCCAATATATTGTGTTTATAAACAAGTGCTATATATCCTCAGCAGAATGGCAAAACTAACATATTTTAGATGATTTGGATCATTTGCTATGATCATTTGGATCATAAATACTCAAATTATGTTGATTATATTAATAATGTAAATTTGGATTTGACAGAAATTTCACCATTCTGCTAAACTGAGTTTCACTGCATGTGTTTTGTTTTGTTGTTTCTTTTTACTGAATTAACCTCCTTGCTGATCTGCGCACACACATCTTCAGGAGAATGATCAAGCAAGGTACTCAGACAACATCATGGCAATTACCACTTTAGCATTATTCTGTGAAGCTTTTGGATAACTGAATTTTTGATCAAGGACCAATTCAACTAAAAACCTCTTAAGATTTCATTGCATGAACATACTCTTCAGCCCTTACTCCAAGAGTACATACTATGTTTTCACTAAAATGAAGGAGACCAACATGTACTAAAATATGAGTTGATGTAATATTTGGCCATTGAAGGAATTTAAAATCTACTTAATAGAAAAGTTTGTTGTCAAGATGTTTTAGCAATATAAACCTCCTCCAGGATATTAAAAAACAAAGCACTTCTATCTCCATAATTCAAGACGTTGGTCATCACCTTTAAAGCCAAGTAATTTTGGCTCACAGGATCCAAAAGAGCCCCCTCTGCCATGTCCCTGGCTCCCTGTAACATCTTGCAACTGGAGGCCTATCTCCACCCTCCTGGCCTTCCAGAAGTGTTTTAAAACCTGGCTCTATGGTTGTTGGCTTGGGGTGCCAAATGGGGAGCATTATGCTGGAAGTGGTTAGTTGAGTCAGAGGCAAAAGCCTGTCTCTGCAACATCTGTACTTTTGGTTTTTAACCTTTGCTTAAAGGTTTTTAATTTTAATGCTTTTATATTTATGCTTTTATGTTGCTGTAAGTTACCCAGAATCACTTTGGATAGTGAGATGGACAGCATATATATTTAATAAATAAATACACAAATAATAACACTCTAGATACAAGATTTACAAGTATAGCTTTTATACTCTTACTTTTTCAAACTTGGTGCCTTCTAAATGTACACTTCCCAAATTCTAAGACAAGTGACTGGGAAATCTGGAAATTGTAACTCCAGTGCATGATGGCTACAGGTAAAAAACAATCTTTTCATTCTTTACTACTATAGACAATACCTGTTGAAAAGTGAGATCAGAATCTTCCATTATATACTGCTTTCTAATAGAATAGAACATGGCACATTCTTTACTGAGACTATCAAAACACTGCTTTTCTTCATCCCAGTTTACCTGGTTAAAAAAAAATGTATAGTTCTAGATTTAGTGAAATGGTCAGTTACAAAGACAAGTTATGCATGAATAAATAATATTTTAGTTTTAACCTTTTAGTGGGGGTGATGGTGGTGATATGACAGCTAGAAACTGAATCACTCAATTCTGATTTTTTTAATCTACTTTTTATTAGTTGTATAGGTTACATTTGTATATATGTAATGTTAAACTTCATAATAAGTATCTTTCATACACAGAGTAAGTTGAGAGCATATAAAAGATTTTTTTGGGGGGGGATTAAAAATCACCTATTTGCAGGTTCTACTTCCTATGAATGGAGATATCCTGAGAATGAAGAAAGCAAGCCAGTATGGTGTAGTGGTTAAAGAGTTGGACTAGGACTCGGGAGACTCAGATTCAAGTCTATCTTCAAGTTACCACACAGAGTTCTTGTGGGGGGGGTGGGAATTGAAGAATGGATTATGTGCATTGCCTTAAGGAAAGGCAAGATATAAGTTGAACAAACAATCCTATCATAACCTTTATAGAGATAAGTTGCAGAAGATTGTAGTGATTATAGTTATGTTTTTAAAATGGAAAGTATATTAATGAAACTATGTTTGATAGAGATTTGGCAACCCCCTGTAATTTAAGAAGTTGGATGAATGGTTGGAAAAATGGTATTAAAGTCTTCCATAACTTAAGTATTTCACAGAACTGGTAATGTTAAAATAAATTATAATCAGTTAGGCCTCAGTTCAGAGACATCTTTTTAGAGCACCTTTTTGCTATCTTTTCTCATGCTGAATATTAAGAAATAAAAATGACCTATCTAATCATGACTGCATATGGCTTGAAAAATAGTAATTTGTGCTGAATGTCAATGTACCTCTGTGGCCAAACGAAGGATAAACATAGGTAGCCCTTCCAGTGGAGGAACATAATTATCTATCAGAAGCGGCAGTCCAGTAAGATTTCCTTCCTGTAAACAAAAAGCCATATTTTCATTATCACATTCCATAAAGTCATTTGTTTCAAATGCCTGCAAACAATATTAATAACATGTATGAAGATATTAAATATAAAAGAACAAGTGTTGCATATATAAAAACTCACTGTAAACTATTTCTATTAGATCAATTAAAATGCCAGATTATGAACATATTTCTATTACATTACTGTTTTAGATTTATTTTGATGGTGTTACTAGAAATATTATTTTACTGCTGCTTTTGGATTCTCTCTTGAAGGCCTACCATAGATATCCATAATTTCAACAGGTTAACTCATAACTTGCATGCCATCAATTTCTTCATTTACTACTAAATTTCAGCACTACTACTACCGATACTGAATATTGGCAGCAGGCTACTTGATGATATTTTTTTATTTCAGAGTTTGCATAGTTTGCCTACTATCATCATTTATCATTATATTTGAGCACCTTTGCTACTGAATATTGGCAGCAGGGCACTGGGTGATTGGTTTTATTTATATGTATATACCGTATTTTTTGGAGTATAAGACGCACCTTTTTCCTCCCTAAAAGTGGCTGAAAATTTGGGTGCGTCTTATACTTCGAATGTAGCTTTTTTTTCCAGCCCTAACTAGGTGCTAACAGATCTTCCCAGTTCTTACCTTGCAGGCTCTTTCATTGTTAATCTCTCAGAAGAATGTTTTTCCAGCCCTAAGTCTTTGCAGGTTTTTTTTTTTCATTGCTCTACTTGCTCCAAAGAAGTTTTTTTCTAGCCCTAACCAGGTGCTAACGATCTTCCCAGCTCTTACTGGCTTGCAGGCTCTTTCATTGTTATTCTCTCAGAATAAGGTTTTTTTAAGTCCTAACCAGGAGATAAAATAATGTGCTGAAGCTGCTCCAAATAAGTTTTTTTCTAGCCCTAACTAGGTGCTAACGATCTTCCCAGCTCTTACTGGCTTGCATGCTCTTTCATTGTTACTCTCTCAGAAGAAGGTTTTTTTAAGTCCTAACCAGGGGATAAAATAATGTGCTGAAGCTGACCAGACTAAGGATGCTAGCCAGATGAATACCTGGTAGGCAGATTGTTTTCCCCTATTTTCCTCCCCAAAAACTAAGGTGCGTCTTATACTCCGGTGCGTCTTATACTCCGAAAAATACGGTATTTCATACAGATAGTCCTTGTTTTGCGACTGCCTTGTATAGCAACTGCTTACAGTTATGATGATCATGAAAACGTATCTTTGTAACCAACCCTTGCATTTACAACCTTTGCAGGTCGATAAAGCAAAGCAAAGCTGAAGTAAGATCATAAGCACAGTTGTGTTTTCACTTTCCAATCACTTTGCTTAACAACAAAATTGCCAATTCCAATTGTCATCATTAGGCAAGACTACATATACTGGAATTTCTAAAGTAAATAAATTGGGTATATTCCTAATAATCATGAATTCATTGTTTAGAAGCCAAATGCTATGTACATCAATTTCAAGGGAGAAATAGTCTTTTAGCATTTCACTCTTCTTTGATAGGAAGTCAACAATATATTCAGCAAGGCCTTCCTTTGGACCATCTTCTTCTGTCCAACCACTTTCAGCATTCTCCAAAGCCAACAAAGCCAGATCAAAGAGAGGAGCTGCCTCCTAGATGTACAGAAGAACATAAAACATTATTGTTTATGAAAATAATATACTATCTAGAAACATCCAAAAGACTGACAGTCTGAGAACATTTCTTTATATGAATTATACAAAGATGGGGTATGAAAATTATTAACTGCATGTTACCCTCCCAGAGATTAAATACTGTGGAAGGCTGCAGTAATACACTTCCACAATTTAATTGGGAATACAATTTATCAATCCTGAACAGCTCCAGAGACTATGCAGCTAAATATAAGTAGTAATCAATACACATAACATGTAAAAAATAAATTATAAAAACAAATTTGACAATTACACCACACTTTGGCTCTTAAAAGATCTGGGTCACATGGATTTCTGGAGTAACATCTTCTACAAGGATGGAACACCATGCAAAAACATCTCTGTTCAGCTCTACTTTTAATTTATCAAACATCTATCAAGGACCCACCAATAGATTGAGAACCTGATCGAACTTGCTACCTATGAATAGAATCTGGTAGACAAAGATTCTGTATGGATGAATGAAATTAGAGGACTCATTTATCCAAAACACAATAGATTAAAAACTATTGTTATATAAATGTATGAGAAATGTATATATATTTGAATAATAACTGCATTGGTTAAATATATACTGTATATAGAATTGTAGCTACTGTTAAAGTGATGTACGGTATACTTTTTCTTTGTTGTACAGATAGTCCTTACCAAAATTGAGCCCAAAATTTCCATTGCTAAGCAAGGCAGTTGTTAAGTGAGTTTCACAACATTTTCTGATTTTTTTTGCCACAGTTGTTAAGTGAATTACTGCAGTTGTTAAGTGAATCATGTGGTTGTTAAGCAAATATGAATTGAATTTTGAGCATTGGGATGCTGGAATGGTCATAAGCATGAAAACCGTCATCAGTCACTTCAGTGGTTGTTGTAATTTTGAATGGTCACTAAATGAATGTGTCAACTTTGAATTAAACCTGGCAGAAACTATTTTTCTATTCCTCAATTGCCACACAGAGTGGGGAGGGGGAAGGAGATCCTGCCAGGACCAAACCAAAGATGTATTCCATGACCCCAAGGGATATGAAAGAGTTAAGAGAATACATTGACAAAAACCTAGCCAGAGGTTTCATCCAGCCAGCAAAATCCCACATGGCAGCCCCTGGGTTGTTCAAGGAAAAGAAAGATGGGACAATAAGATTATGCATGGATCTTAGAGGAATAAACAGTATGTGCGTGGAGAACATGTATCCCCTCCCCATTATGAAGGACATGCTGGCTCACCTGGTGAAGGGAAAGATCTTCACGAAGTTAGACCTGAGGGAGGCATATTATAGGGTGAGGATCAAAGAGGGAGATGAATAGAAGACTGCATTTAACTACCCCTGGGTAGTTTCCAGTTCAAAGTGATGCCTTTCAGCTCCAAGGGGCTCCCACTGTGTTCATGCAACTGATTAACAAGGTGCTGCATGATCACCTGTATAATCCTAGTCCATTTAGATGATATTCTCATCTTTACCAAGACAATGGAGGAGCACGTAAAGCTGGTTAGCCAGGTACTTAAAAAGCTCCTGGGGAAATGTGAAACGGGTGCTAGCCAAAGTCATAGAGATGCAAAAAGAACAAGCAGATAAAAGGCGATACCCTCAGAGACCATTTCACATAGGAGAGAAAGTTTACCTTTCTACCAAGTACCTGAAACTGAAGTTGCCTTGCAAAAAACTGGCTCCTTGTAGGACCTTTCCCTAGCGTAAGAATCATCAACCCAGTAACAGTAGAACTGAAACTCCGGCCCCTCCTAGGGAAAGTGCATCCGGTCTTTCATAGCAGCTTATTGAAGCCGGTAATAAGTTGACGTTGAGGCCGGTAGCTCAGGCAGCCCCCAGTCCTATTGTAGTTGAAGGGGAAACCCACTATGAAATACAAAGGATCCTAGACTCAAGACTTTATAAGGGAAAACTGCAATACTTAGTGCAGTGGAAGGGTTACCCCCTGTCAGAAGGCACTTGGGTGAAGTGTAGGGATGTTAGAGCAGAGAAATTAGTCAGGACATTCCATGAAAAATATCCCCAGAAGCCAAAGGAACCACCTGGTGATTGTGTGTGTGTGTGGGGGGGGAATAGGAAGTTAACCTATCTATATTTGATATTTTCCAGGTAGTCCTCAGTCACTAGGGAACATCCGACTGTCAACTTTGAATCGAACATGGCAGACGCCATTTTTCTATTCCTCAGTTGCCACACAGGGTGGGGAGGGGGAATGAGGATGAAATGCGTTGCTAGACAAAACACAGAACTTTCTCGTGAGAACCAAGGTCATCTCTACAGGTGGTAGAGATGGGGAGGAGTGTCTGGAGAGCCCGCCAATTAACCTAATTGGCCAACATGACTTGTGACTTTGGGGGAGGGAGTTATTTCCTATTTTAATTATACTGAAACCGCAGGAAAACATTTAGAGCTGGTTTTCCATTTGATTGTGACTCAATGGTATACTCAATAAAGAAATTCTTAGAGAAAGACCTTAACCTCAGAGTTCTGATTTGCTTGGGTTCGTTAGTTGGGATCACGACAGAATGGTTGTAAGTAGAGGACTATCTGTATTTTACTTCATTTTTAATGCACTTTTTTCTATGATAATGTATGTATTTTTATCTTTATGTTTTGGTTCTTTTTCTTTTTGTCCCTATTTAACAACAATAAAACAATATTTTTTAAAAAATAATGAGCTGTAATAGTTAACTAATAAAGCATTGAGATAAGCAAGTGAATTGTCATTTATATTATTTATTTATATTTTACATTTCTGAACTATTCAACTCCCTCAAAGAGGGACTCTGGGTGGCATACAATAGAAAAAATATATTAAACACCCAAGAAGTTAATACATCTAAGATAACATGAATGGTATCATGGAAGCTATTGATGGATAAGCAAAAAGCTTATTTCAGAGCCTAAAGAGAAAGAACAAAAGGCAGCACAAACTAGGATGCATATCTGTGTATGCACTCACACACACTCACACACACATATGCAAGCAAGAAATGTATAGAAGAGATGGGGGGTTGTGGGCCGAGGGAGAAGCAGTCATTATGATAGTTAATTACTATTGCTAAGAACAGTAAAAGGACTGGAAAATTGAAGAACAAGGAAGTTAAAGTGCAAAAAATTTTAGAAGGATGAACTTTGCCAATTTTCATTGGCTAAGAGAAAGTCTGAAGATCAACTCATATTTTCTAGAAGGAAGTCTGAGGAACTCAGGCAAATAGATAAAAGTTGTATATCTTACCAGAACACTGTACTGTCTATCTCAAAAATGCTTCACAGTTTAAATATAAAGTAAGTTTTTTATTTTTAAGTAAGGTATCTCTAAAATCAGCATTTCTACAAGATGCCTTAATGTATGTCCCTGGTAGAATGGTGAAAAACATTCTTAAACATAACATTATTGGAAGTGGAAATCTGTGAAATTTCCAGTACTCTTTGTTATTACTCAGACTGTTTTAGCAACCATATAACAGTATTTGAAGTTGCAGTTTCCCCTCCCCAAACAGAAGGAAAAATCTTGCTAAGCCATTAAAACATTTTGTAGATATCTACAAGAATATGAGTAAGAGAAATCCAGTAAATTCTGTACTCTTGATCTTTCAAAAATATTTTGGCAAAGATTTTCATAAATTTCTGAGCAAATAAGATAGGAAAAGAAGTTTCTATTTCATTTATAACACTAAAATTTGAATTCATCCAAAAAACTGAACTACAGATAAGTGGGGACAGACAGGAGAACATTACTACATACAATGTATTTAAAAACAGACCATGTAAATATTCAGAGACCATGAGGAAACCACGTTTGTCTTCCACACATTGCTGGAATGTAAGCCTCATGCCTAAACATTTGTTATACCGACAAGACTTGATGAAAATTGAGTTGGTAACTCAATGTCAGCACTTGGGAACAGGTGACCATTTCTGCACTCTTCTGTGCCTCTTGCCATTGGCCCATTAGGAATAGAAATCAGGACCAGATAGATCTCTGGCTGAATTTTTTGTTGTTGTTTTGCTTTACAAAATCAGAATGTCTTATATGCTAGCCTAAAATGTATAAAAAGAACTACTATCTTTAAAAGGATTAGTAAAGTATCAAATTTAAATCCCCCCCCAAAGTATACTCACTGATAATCTTAAAACTCCAAAGTTTCCAAAGTCATAAATAAGGATCTGATAGAACATTTCTTGACTTGAATCAAAAGAAAACAAAAATCAGTTTCTTAAACGCACATTCTCTTATATATTTAGCATCTGCAGAATATTAAGCTTTACTATGAAATTATTAGATTACAAATTATATTCTAATTTATGAATTAGAAGTGACGATCAAATGGTCAGCAATATATAAAATCAACTTATTTTAGCAGAATATTAAAGCTAATATTTGTCACATATATAGCTGTAGGATAAAATGCTGATAATGTCCTTCAAATGCTAATTATATATTATTTCAAAATATCATTATCATCAGCAAATTGCTCCAAAGAGTGGTATATTCTATCACAAAGCACATACCAAAGTTCTGCTTTCTCCCATCTTCTGGACTATGAACAAAATGCAAAAGCTAAGCTGCAGTCCAGAACATCTATTTAAGATTTATTTCCTATTTCCTATTTCACGTAATTAAACAATTCTGTTTTGACAAAAATAACAATACACTCAGACTACCACCTGAGTTTTGTGGTATTCAGAAGATAAAGTTTTGTCTGATACTGAACCAGTGCCCATTGAGGACTAACACATCCAACAAAGAAATGATCACGAAGCAGCTCTTGAAGACCTGAAATAACAAGTTTATTTACGTTTAGGATATCCTACAAAATTAACAATAATATTGCTTTTCAAAAATCACTATGGATTTTGCAATTTATTCCTAATCTACCGTACTTTTCGGAGTATAAGACGCACCGAAGTATAAGACGCACCTTAGTTTTGGAGGAGGAAAACAAGAGAAAAAGGCCTCTGTCTCCAAGCAATTTGCCAAACAGCAAACAGCAAACAGCACAGATTATATACACTGTTTTCTGTGTATTTCTGTGCATGTATGCCTGACCCATAGAAATAGCAAAGAATTGGAGAAATGTACATTATGCCAGAAAGTTTTCTTAAATGTAGTCACACTAACTCCTCCCAATTATTTAAATAGATCTACTCCAATGTAACTAAACTCTAATACTAAACAGGACACTGTTACATTTCATACTATACTTGTACAGAGCTGTTAAAATTAATTAAAATTTCTGGAAGTATACATTATTCTCTACTATTTAAAAGAAGATACAATAGCACTGGGCCTCTTCAGAGCAAGCATTTATTTTAAAAAGCTTCTTTATTTTGTTAAGTTGTCTAGATTTACAGGGATCTCCAACCTTGGCAACTTTAAGACTTGTGGACTTCAACTCCCAGAATTCCACAGCCAGCAAAGCTAACAAAGCTGGCTGTTGAATTCTGGGAGTTGAAGTCCACAAGTCTTAAAGTTGCCAAGGTTGGAGACCCCTGGCTCTAGAACAGGGGTGGCCAAACTATGGTTCTTTGAGGACCTGTGGACTTCAACTCCCAGAATTCCTGAGCCAGCCATGCATGGCTGGCTCAGGAATTCTGGGAGTTGAAGTCCACAAGTCCTCAAAGAACCATAGTTTGGCCACCCCTGCTCTAGAACAATAATAAAGCAGTCTTTAAAAAATAAGTCTAATAATTTGAACATTCTACAGACATTTAGAGTTATTCACTTACCCCCTTCCATCCAGTTCAGCAAAAAATAAAAATCTGCCTGTCTCTCCCAGCTATTTGCCTCTTTGTAGTTAGTTTCACTTTCATTTTCCCACGTGGCAAACCTAATCAGCTGTAGATTGGGAAACTGCTACTGACTTGCTTGGCTTTACAGGCTCTTTCCTATTTCCTGCAAGCAGGTAAATTGCTGGAAGACAGAGGCCAAAGGGTGGGGGTGGCTGGCTGGGTGGGGCTGCATTCGGTGTATAAGACGCACCGAAGTTTTCACCCTCTTTTGGGGGGTAAAAAGGTGCGTCTTATACTCCGAAAAATACGGTACTTTAGTTACGTTTAAAACTATATGAAACCAAGAACCCAGTTATAATTGTCCCATTCGTAAAACTGACCGCAAATTTTAAATTTTTCTGTTTAAAAGTAAATATATTATTTAAATAAGAATTTTGTTGCCAAAAATCTGAAGATTAGCAAATATGTAAGCCCATTTCTAAATTCAACTCAAAAAAAACATTTATTTATAAACTTTTAAAATCCAACTCAGATTTTTCAAAACACTTGACAATGTTAAAGTATTGGCTATTTGTACTAGGAGAAAAATATGAAGGACAAAATAATGAATCACTAGTAATTGTATATCAAGATATAATGTTAGTAATCAACTGAATGCCAGCCAAGTTTGAGTTATTTCTATCTCATGGATATTCTATTCTGAAACATACAAACTTAGAGCTAAGATCTACTCATATGAAGAATGTACAAGCTATTTTTATTTCCTTCAAAACGTTTACAGAATTCTGATTGATCTCCTGAGCCAAATTTTTTAATATTCAAAAATTTATTACAAAATTGATAATAAATTATATCTAAAAGTACATTCTGAGATTATTTTCACACTAACATCAGCATAACTGCAATCTAGTCTCTGAATTAAGCTCTTACTATGCTGCTCAGAAGTACCCAACTTGTTAACCCTGTTGCTTCATCAGTACTCAAAAATATAAATCAAACTTTGCTTTGTAGGCTGATGTTTTGCATATTTTTCAATCTGAACACCGATTCAAACTTTGCGAGGTCTTTAGAAAAAAATAGTTTTAATAAAATAGTTTTTAAAATAATTTAAAATAATTATTTATAAACAAACAATGAACAGATAATTCTGTTAATTCTGTAAAGATTCTGGAAAATAACTTGTGATGAAGATATACCTGTCATTCTGTAGTAGCAGCTGGTTGGGGAAATGAATGTCTGGGAAATGGGGATGTGGATAGGGCTACTGTTTAGGCATTGGGGCTCAGATCAATGAGTTGGAATGTGGAACTGTTATAAGACAATGGTCTTGTGTTCCTGTTTCCCACCGTATTTCCTCCTTCCCATTGCTACCATAATATTCTGACCTGACTCCAATCCTCAAATAGTAGCCCTATTCTCATTTCCCAGGCCCTGATTTCCCCAACCTCAGAGCCACCAACTGTCCTCAGCAGACATCCTTGGAAGAGGAAGCTGGCCATTCTGAGGCATTTTATTTTTACCAGCTCTCATCGCCAGCAACACCTCTCCATACAGCATAGTATATTCACACATTCTACAAGCAAACGATTCCTCCCTTGCTGCTGAATTATTGAAAAAGCTTACAGGCAGTGTAAGAAACTAGTCGCAAAAAGAAATAAACAAACTTACTTGCATTTGCCCTTTTATTAATTTCGTCTTGAAGAGTCAATACACTGGTTAGATTAATAATTCTTCTTCTTGGATTGCAGGCAGCAGCCATTTCCTGTTGTAGATTTTTTTC
The DNA here is from genome assembly GCA_023053685.1 of Diadophis punctatus similis. NCBI lineage: Eukaryota > Metazoa > Chordata > Lepidosauria > Squamata > Dipsadidae > Diadophis > Diadophis punctatus. The sequence goes on from JALIGW010000008.1 coordinate 26,217,051, forward strand.
CATTTCAAGACCATGATCTGTTCGCTGCCTCTTTCTGCAAGAGAAATTAAACTGAGTAACATCTCTTTCAAAGAACCCATTTAAGAAAACAAATAGTGTCTGCTGATTTAAAAATATTGCCTTAATAATATTTAAATAAATAATAAAAATGTTTATTTAAGCTCCAAGACCAAGTCAAGAATTTAAAAATACAACACAAACAATTAAATGTATAAAAGGAAGAAACCCTATAAAGTTAAACTTTCACTGAAGGGACTAAAGTTACATCCCAATTAGGCAGGGGCAAGTGTGTGCACAATCTACTTTTCAAATTATTATTAAACACAAAATGTTGGTTGGATGGTAGAACAACATATATTACAAAATGAAGTAGAATAGTACCTCTATATATAGGAGCTATAATAATTTGATATAAAATAGATTTAATAGAAAGCCAATTTGATGTAGTAGTTAAGGCACTAGGCTAGAAACAAGAGTTCTAGTCCCTCCCTCTCTCATTCACTCTCTCTGTCCCAGGAAAAAGATAATGGCAAACCACTTCAAAAATCTTGCCAAGAAGATTCACCAGTTGGCATCGCAGCGGGACGGCTATGGGATAGCAGTGCTCCGCGGAGCACTGCAAAACCCAGCCAATACCTGCTTGTCAGGAGATTGTACGGGGCAAAAGCCACCCTGGAGGGGTTGTGAAGAAAGGAGGAATGCTTTGTAGATCACGAGGAAACAGCAATTTCCTCACTTGATCCAAAGAAACCCTCTTGATCGGCAGCAGAGACAACAGCCATTTTGGCAAGACCAAAGCTATGACAACCAAGACAAGAAGATTATGAGCTGGAGCGGTTCATGGACAGAGGATTGAAACTGGATGAGATGACTTACAACTTCTATACTAGAGATCCAAACCCAAACAAAAGAATTTTTTAAAAAAAGACTCTCCAAAATGTTAAGAAAGCAGCGAATTAACACAGAGAGAAAGATTATACACCCAAAAGGGAAACAAACTTTTAATGGAAGATTATGAAGCTTTAAAATATAGAAAACCTGGACTGGAACTTGTAGTAGTATGAAAAGTGACTTAATCTGTGGATAACATTGTTTGATTATTGAAAGAAATTGTATAAAGAAAAAGGAATCTTGGGAGGCAGGGGTGACATTGCAGCGATATGATGCATCTCCATGGTGCTCCATGGGATCGTGCTGAATTTAACCTGCCAGGAGGTTCTGAGGGACCCAAATCACCCTGGAGGGGTGACGAAGACAGAGAGGATAACCCACAAATCACAACCCACGGATCACAAGGAGACCACATACTTGTTTGACACAGAGGAAGCTCTCAATCCGGTGGGAAGAGAAAGACAGCCATTGCGTGCCTGACCGGAGCTGTGACAGCTGACCAATGCAGCAAGCATAGAATTTGAGGAACAGTGTGATCGATCTGGGTGAGATTTTTCCAACTCCTGTTGTGGAATTTACCCCGTTAAAATAAATCCAGGAGAAAGTGGGACTCAAAGAAGAGGAGGTGGAATTGTTTGTTTTTACTCCCAAGAATAGCAGTGAGTAAATGTGTGAGCTATTTATCAAACTGGAAGTAAATAAAATATTTTTTTTAAAAAAGAAAAAAAAAATAAAAGCTAGGAAGTCGGACTGGGGATTTAAAATACAAGATAGATTAAGTTGGAAACTTTTTGGAATATGAAACTTGGACCCCTGGGACTTTTAAAAAGCCTTGGAGCAGATGAAACAATTTAAGCTAACAAAAGAGAAAGGAGAGAAATAGAGCAACAGTGACATCTACTGGAGAAAACTGCAGAGAAGCGAAAGTTATGAAAGTATGACCTTGACTGTGTATTGAAGATAAGCTTGTTTGTTACAATAACACCCGCTCTTAGCAAATTGTTTATATGAGACAGCAGAGACAGAGTGAAACACTGTAACTTTTTAAACAGTGTAGCTCTTTGAACTTAGATGAAATTTAAACAGATAAAATAAAAAGAAGCTAGGAAACAGCAAAGAACTTTCTTTTTTTCCTTTCTATTTGAACTTTTTTTCTTTTGGATGAACCTGAGTGGTTGAACTTTGGGACTTGGTGGGCCTAAGTGGATTATAAATTTATCAAATTTATTAAATCTATCAAGGGAACAAAGGATTAGGGTTTGAAGAACCTGAAGATTAACAAGGAACTTTATTTCTTCTTTTTTCCTATTTTCCTCTCTTTTGGACTATATAATAGCAAGTTTGTAACTATTTTGAGATTTTGGTGGTGGATTGATTTGTGAAAATACCCTTTAAGTGGAAATTGGTGGGGGATTGAAAGAATATTAGACTATTATTTGTGCTATTGTTGATTATTTTTTAAAAAAATTTAAGGATCTCAAGACTAATTGAAATGACTAGTACTTCAGATTTAAGCAAAGTAGGGAGGAAAAAATGCATTAGCATCCTCATCAGCAGCATCTTCAGCTACATCTAGTCCAGCAAGTCAAAGATCTTTGGATAGCATGTTGCAGCAGGAAAAAGTGAACACGATGAATATGATGCAAGCAGAATTGAAATTAATGCTCCAAACATTTCAAGAAGCCACAACAAAACATTTTGAAGACATGAAAGAAAGAATGGAAAAGATGGATGATAAAATGGAAAAGATGGATGATAAAATGGAGAACATTCAACAAACAATAATCAAAAATGAACAAAGAATGCAGAAAATAGAAGAGAAATCGGAACAAACATAGAAGAAAGTGGAAGAGATGGATGATAGACTTACACAGGCAAACAAAAATCTTGAGAGAACAGTAATGTTGGAGATGGATAAAGCTGAATACTTCTTGAGATTCCAGAATATTGAGGAAGAAAAAGCACATAATGGCAGAATTGTTGGCGGAAGCCGTGGAGGGGGACAAGCAAGAGGTACTTGCTGGGATGGACGAAATATTTAGATAACACACAAGTTATGCATCAAGAAATAAACTACCTAGAGAGGTACATGTGAGATTTACCAAGAAGGCACTAAGAACAGAGATAACCCTTTGAAATATAAAGGAAGTGAAATAATAGTTCTGTAACAAGTCCCTAGAAGACTAAGAAACACGAGAAAACAATACCAATTTCTGACAAGACAATTAAGCATGAAGTAAATTTCAGATGGCTGATACCTAAGGGAATCTGGTGACCTGGGTGGATCAAAGGCATAGATTGGATACTATAGAGAAAGCAGAGCAATTTTATTATGAGAAATGTGGATCATATGAGGAAAAAAGAGAGAGGAGATAGATGACAAGAAACAAGAAGAAGCATCAGGAGAAGGAAATGTACAACAAAAAGAAGATGAAACAGAATTAAAGGAGAGAGCAGAACGAGAAGGCGCAAAGACAAAATAACAGAGAAATAAGAGTGACCAGAACAATAAGACCTATCTATAAAGAAAACTGTAAAATGAAATAAAACTACTATCGATTAATATACTGTATTTTTCGGAGTATAAGACGTACCTTTTCACCCCATAAAAGAGGGTGGAAATGTTGGTGCATCTTATACACTGAATACAGCCATTTTTGGCCGCCCGAAGCCCCGCCCCCGCATCCCATTTTTGCAAAAAATGGGCCTCTTTTTCGCAAAAACAGGGTGCGCAGAGGGTTTGGGAGTCCTGCAGAGTGCTCCTGGGGGCTGGGGGAAGGCAAAAACGCTGTTTTTGCAAAAAAATGGGGGGGAAACAGGTGAAAACAGGGCGTTTTTGCCTTCCCCCAGCCCCCAGGAGCACTCTGCAGGCCTCCCAAACTCTCTTTGCGCCCTGTTTTTAGCAAAAACAGGTGGGAAATGGACCCATTTCTGCAAAAAACAGGGGCGCAGAGGGTTTGGGAGGCCTGCAGAGTGCTTCTGGGGTCTTGGGGAAGGCAAAAACATCACAATTTTTGCGAAAAACTGGTCGTTTTTCACCCGTTTTTTGCAAAAATGTGAGCATTTTTGCCTTTTCCCAGCCCCAGCTGCACTCTGCAGTACTCCCAAACCCTTTGCACGCCCCATTTTTTGCAAAAATGGGTGAAAAATGGGCCCGTTTTTGCAAAAAATGGGGCGCACAGAGGGTTTGGGAGGCCTGCAGAGTGCTCCTGGGGGCCGGGGAGGACAAAAACTGTTTTTTCTTACTTACCTCTTCGAAATCTTGGTGTGTCTTATACATCAGTACTAAATTTGTGGATGGAAACTGACCAAGAAGAGATTCAACCTGGAAATAAGGAGAAACTTTCTGACAGTGAGAGCGATCAACCAGTGGAACGGCTTGCCTGCAGAGGTGGGAGCTCCATCACTTGAAACTTTCAAGAGGAGATTGGACTGCCATTTGTCTGAAAAATGGCGGCGTCCAGGTGAAGTCTTTAGATCCGGGCAAGGTCTCTGCTCGCTTCGCGTGTTGCCTCTGGGAGGCTTTTCAAGCCCTGTCACGAAAGGCGTGCACGTCTTCGGCGGGGCCGGGACAGGCGGCTGCCCGGAGAGAGCCACTCCCTTCGCCCCGAATGCTACAGGTAGATGGGAGAGACTCTGCGAAGGGGATGGCTCTCTCCGGGCAGCCACCTGTCCCGGCCCCGCCGAAGACACGCACACCTTTCGTGACAGTGCTTGAAAAGCTCCCAGAGGCAACACGCGAAGCGAGCAGAGACCTCGCCCGGATCTGGAGACTTCGCCTGGACGCCGCCATTTGGGTTCTTTTACCCTCTGCACATGCGCAGAACGCTTTACGCATGCAGAGGGTAAAAGAACCCAAATGGCGGTGGCAGAGTGGGGCGCGGTGGGGGCACGGGGGTGGGTCACGGCATTAGAAGGTTGAGAACCGCTGATTTAGAGAAAATTATTTTTACTAGGAACAAACTGAATGCAAAACGGTTTCAAGCAAGCTCTGAGGCACCAGAGCGGGAACAGCACAGATAAAGATACAATATACAGCCCAGCCACCTTTTAGCTAGGCAACCGGAGGCCATTACATACCAGAGCCAACTGATAACATGGACTTGAAGTTAACCGCAGTTGCAAAGCTGCGATGTAAAACTCACCACAGTTCTCCCCCCCCCACAATTTTATGGCAGCAAGCATCAGGCTAGCTGACATTCAGCCCCCCGTAACAAAGGCATTCGCCATACAAATTTATACAGTTACAACATACAATACATCACACCAAAACCAGAGATCCCTTCAGGGTTTGTCAGGGTATTTTCTATGGAAAGTTTGGAGGAGTTTAGGTGCCCGGACATGTTTAGCATCCACCCATTTGGACTGCGCAGAGGAAAAATGTTTCCAGGCAATGAGATATTGGACCCTCCCTCTATGTTTTCTGGAATCCAGAATTTCTTTAACTTCAAAATGTTGCTCCCCTGTCAGGTGCAGGGCGAAGGGGTGATACAGTTTCAGGTTTCAACAAGCTGCAATGAAATACAGGATGAATACGCTTTAGGTTCTTGGACAACTCCAGTTGCACAGTGATGGGGTTAATTACCTTAACAATTGGGAATGGCCCCACGTATTTAGGACCAAGTTTCTTAGATGGTTGGATGGACTGTAACTACTTTGTGGAGAGATAAACTCTATCACCTACTTGAAAATCCTTTGGCTTCACGTGTTTTTTGTCAGCTTGTTTCTTATGTGCCTGATGTGCCTCCTCCAGTGACTTACTGGCAACTGTCCAAGTGTTCTGCAATTGGGCTATCCACTCCGCTAAAGAGGGCACGTGTGATTTCTCTTGAGGCAGCTCTGGCAAAGCTACAAAGTCCTGCCCAGAGGCCACCTTAAATGAAGTGAACCCAGTGCTACTATGCACAGAATTGTTATACAATAAGCTACCTCTGCAAAAGGCAAAAGGCGAGTCCAATTGTCCTGTTGGTAATTAATGTAGCACCTGAGGTACTGTCCAGGACTGCTTTAGCTCTCTCACAAGACCCATTAGTTTGGGGGTGATGGGAGGAGCTTAAGCCCTGGGTGGTTCCCAACAGCTTCAATAATTCCCGCCAAAACTGCGATGTAAATTGAACCCCCGTATTGGAAATAATGCGCTCAGGTGCACCATGTAACCTATACACATGTTTTATAAAGAGTTTAGCTAACATCTTTGCCGAAGGAATTTTGGGGCAGGGAACAAAGTGCACCTGTTTTGAAAAAAGATCTGTAACAACCCAAATAACAGTGTTCCCCCCACTTTCAGGCAATTCCACAATATAGTCCATCGATATTTGTTTCCACTGTGCCTGGGGATTAGCCACAGTCTGTAAGAGCCCTGGCCACATAGCTTTCAATGTCTTTCTTCAATGAAGGCCACCAAAACTGCCTCTTAACCAAGTGTAGGGTTTTTACAAATCCAAAATGTCCTGCTGACTTAGTCATGGGCGCCCTTTAATATGGTGTCTCTCACGCTTGAGGGCACATATAATTTGGCCCAGACTCAAGCCAGTCCATCACGCATGGTGTAGTCTTTTTTGTGAGTGGTAAGCCATTCATCAGCTTTTAGTGCTCCTTTGAGCTACTCACACAGTTCATTTGGAATCTCAGACTCCCCCTTTCCATGAGCTCTAGTGGTTACCAGGACTGCTAGCTGTTTCAAGGGGATACCAGGTCTGATCACTTCAGCTTTAACGCCGTTGTATTGGGGCAATCTTGACAAAGCATCTGCCATAAAATTCTTCCCCCCTGGAACATAACGCAAGGTGAAGTTGAAACGATTAAAGTGTTGAGCCCAACGGATTTGTTTAGGGGATAGCCTGCGCTGAGTTTTCAGGACTTCCAGATTTTTATTGTCAGTCCATACATCAAACAGCATCCTTGCCCCTTCCAGGAAATGCCGCCAAGTGAGTAGGGCCCACCACACTGCGTATGCCTCCTTCTCCCATATCGCCCACCTCTGTTCAGTCTCAATGAGTTTCTTAGAAGTGTATGCGCATGGCTGTAGCAAACCTCAGGCATTCCTCTGCAATAACACCGCCCCCACGGCTCCATCGCTTGCGTCAGCTTGAATCACAAATGGGGCGTCTGGGTCGTTTAGGATTTCAGCATGGGTTCTGCTGCGAACAATCGTTTGAGCTTTTCAAACACTGCTTGGCATTCCATGGTCCACTTAGTGGCTGACCCGGTTTTGGCCTCCCCTCACACTTAGTTTTTAAAAGGTTGATGATTGGCAACACAATCTTTGCAAAAGAGGGGATGAACTGTCGGCAGAAATTGGCGAAACTCAGGAAGCTTTGCAATTGCCTCCTAGTGCGGGGAGGGGCCCACTCTAACACTGCCTTTACCTTTTCTGGGTCCATTTCCACTCCTTCATTTGAGATACGATAACCCAGGTAATCAATCTTATCTTGGTGAAATTCACACTTTGAAAGTTTTGCATACAGTTCAGCAGCTTGGAGCCTTTTTAGGACTGCCCGCACCAATTTCACATGTTCCTCCCTCATTTCAGTGTATATTAAAATATCATCAAAATACACCAACACTCCCTTCTACAAAAAGTCATGCAGCACCTTATAGAAAAGTTGCATGAAAACCACGGGTGGGCCCTGTAAGCCAAAAGGGAGCACCCGGAACTGGAGACATTCCAGGGGGCAATTAAACGCCGTTTTCAATTCATCGCCCTCCTTGATTCGCACCCGGTAGTAAGCTTCCTGCAAGTCTAACTTAGTGAAGATTTTTCCTTTGGCTAGATGCGCCAACATGTCATTTATCAGCAGCAATGGATAGACATTTTCTACACACACCGCATTTAGCCCCCTATAATCAACGCATAGATAAAGAGTCCCATCTTTCTTCTCCCGGAACAAAACTGGGGCTGCCACGCATGGCCTTGCTGGTTGGTTAAATCCACGTTTTAAGTTCTTGTCTATATGACTTCCGGTTGTCACCGGAGTGGTAACAGCTGAAATCTGCGGAGATCTAAGGAGATCCGCGAAAATCAGCTGTTTTCTGCCATCCTGGAGGCTCATTAGGGCCAAATGTAACCTAGAAGGGGTGACTACGCTGGAAAGGCCCGTAGATCGCAGGGGAGACGGCAGTCCGCTTAGCTGGATCGGGGATACTTTCTGGACAGATGAGGGAAGAAGCCAGCCATTAATGGCCTAACAGGGGTCGGCAAACTTAAACACTCAAAGAGCCATTTGGACCCGTTTCCCACAGAAAAAAACCCACCGAGAGCCACAAAACCTGGGTAGGCGTGGCCAACTCAACATCACTCACTCCCACCCAGTCACATGACCCCCTAGCCACGCCCACCCAGCTGGTCATTAGGACAGAGAACTGGGAACCACAAAACCGCCGCTTTAAACAAATTACCTTTGCTTAAAGAGGGAGGCTCCGGAAAGAAAGAGAGAGTGAATCACCATTCTATTTTCCTCCTGAAGCGGCAAGGAAAAGTTCAGAGCGATTCTTGCCGGTGAAGTGAAAGTGAAACAAGAGCTATTGTTAATTTGAGAGAAAGACTGGACTGATCATACTTTTAAAGGCAGAGTTAGGGCATTCTATGCTGGTGGATCTTCTACTGTTGATAAAAAAATTCTTAATTACAGTATGTGAAGATATTTTCTCTCTCTGCTTTACTTTCTTATTTACTCTTTTTCTGGATGCCATCTTGAGACAAAACCCTTTTCTCTCTCTCTCCCTCCCTCCCTCTCCCTCTCATCTCTCCCTTTCCATCTTTTTATCTCTCTCTCTCTCTCTCCATTCATATCTATCTATCTATCTATCTATCTATCTATCTATCTATCTATCTATCTATCTATCATCTATCTATCTATCTATCTATCTATCTATCTATCTATCTATCATCTATCTATCTATCTATCTATCTATCTATCATCTATCTTCTCTCTCTCCCTCCGTCCCTCTCCCTCTCATCTCTCTCTTTCCATCTCTTTATCTCTCTCTCTCCATCCATATCATCTGTCTATCTATCTATCTATCTATCTATCTATCTATCTATCTATCTATCTATCTATCTATCTATCTATCTATCTATCATCTTCTCTCTCCCCCTCCCTGTCCCTGTCCCTCTCATCTCTCCCTTTCCATCTCTTTATTTCTCTCTCCATCCATATCTATCTATCTATCATCTATCTACTCTCTCTCTCTCCCTCTCATCTCTCCCTTTCCATCTCTTTATCTCTCTCTCCATCCATATCTATCTACCTATCATCTATCTATCTATCTATCTATCTATCTATCTATCTATCTATCTATCTATCTATCTATTTATCTATCTATCTATCTATCATCTATCTTCTCTCTCTCCCTCTCCCTCTCCCTCTCATCTCTCTTTCCATCTCTCTCTCTCTCTCTCTCTCTCTTTCTCTCTCTCTCTCTCATCTATCTATCTATCATCTATTTTTGGTGGCTGCGGGGGCCGGTGGGAGGGTCAGAGTGAAGCAAAGCAAAAGCCTTCCGCTCCACCTGCCCTCTCAGGCCCCGAGCATGGGGGGAGTAGGGCGTGCTCTCTTCAGTGCCCTGCGCAGGGAACCTAGAAAGGGAGCAAGTGGCCACTTAGCCAAGTACGGTAGCGTGTATGCGGGCACGGGAAGGAGGTGTGAGGAGGAGCAGGAGAAAACCTGAGCTGCCTGGCGCGCCTCGGCCCTGGACTGGGAAGCTCCACATCGGAGGTGCTGGAGAGGCAACCGCTCCCCCCTCCTTCTCCTGCTGCAGCCCGCGCTTTGGCCATGCTGCTGCAGCGAGGGGCTAGAGGGGCGCTGCTGCTGTCGGCGCCAACGCCGCCGCTGCCACTCCTCCTGCTTGGCTGCTGCTGAGCATGATTGATCTGCCGGCCACGAGACAGAGGAAGAGGCTGCCCCGCCTCTTGCCTTAGCATTTAAAAGAATGAGAGGCGGGCGGGCGGGAGACGCGGGCAGGAGCCTGCCGCCAATGCCGCCACTCGCCTCACTCGCCAGGCCCCTCTGCTCCGAGGTCCCTCCCGCGCGCATGTCTCCATTGTTGACAAGAACGTGGGCTCCCCGGTGCAGCCACAGCAACCGGGGAGACTTCGCACATGCAGCACCTTGCGCGAAGGACATGCCGGAGTGGCAATAGCAGCAGCGGCAGTGGTAGCGCGCGCTCTCCTTCCCTCCCATGCGCGTTAAACGGAGGGAGGGCGGCTGCTCGCTTAAGGAGGGTCTTTGGACACGGCTTCTGTCCTGCCCTAAGAATCCGGCCATTTCCTTGCTGTGTCCCATCCCGTCACCCCCCCCCCCCGCAGCTCTTCGCTTCCTGCCACTTCAGGCTGGAGCTCACATCCTCCCCGCTCGGCCGAAGATCGGGGGGGGAGACACAGCAAGGCAATGGCCGGATCCTTAGGGAAGGAGAAGCCGCATCCAAATACCCTCCTTAAGCGAGAAACCGCCCACCCTCTGCGGCTTCTCGCTTCCAGAAGGAAGGTTCTCACTTCTCCGCGGCTTCCAAGAGGTTCTCCCCGCGCATGTGCACCCTACTGGCCCCGCCACAGCCAGTCAGGGAGTCGCGAGAGGGGGAGGAGCGTCGCCTGAAGGGAAGTCTCCGCCGGGGGTAGCTATGTTCCTCAACCAGAGCCAGAGAAACAGCCCTGCCGCTTCTCCATTCCCGCCGTCTCCCGTACCCTCTCAGGCCAGGTGAGGGAGGGGGGCGAGGCCAGCCAGTGATGGGACAGGGAGCCACAGCAGGGGGCCCAAAGAGCCACATGTGGCTCGCAAGCCGCAATTTCCGACCCTTGGCCTAACCGAAGCTCTAGCAACCGGATAAACAAGCGCTGAATAAGCGGGAAAGTGACAGTGTACTAGATCGGGGTAAGGACTATGCAATTTCTACCCATATGTAAATAAAACATATCAAATTACCTTTGCTTAAAGAGGGAGGCTCCGGAAAGAAAGAGAGAGGGAATCACCATTCTATCTCCCTCCCGAAGCGGCAAGGAAAAGTTTGGAGCGATTCTTGCCGGTGAAGTGAAAGTGAAACAAGAGCTAACTATTGTTAATTTGAGACAAAGACTGGACTGATCATACTTTTAAAGGCAGAGTTAGGCATTCTATGCTGGTGGATCTTCTACTGTTGATAAAAAAATTCTTAATTACGGTATGTGAAGATATTTTCTCTCTCTGCTTTACTTTCTTATTTACTCTTTTTCTGGACGCCATCTTGAGAGTGGACAAAGAAGCAAGACTGCCATCTAGTGACCACAAAGGAAATAGACTCAACAGAGACTGGAAATATATACCGTATTTTTCGGAGTATAGGACGCACCTTTTTACTCCCAAAAAGGGGGTCAAAAAGTGGGTGCGTCTTATACACCGAATGCAGCCCCCACCCCCCACCCCCACCCTTCGGAGGTTTTCCCCGCCGCCCGCCGCTGCCACCGCCACCGCCGCTTGCCCCCCCCGCTGCTTGCCCCCGCCGTCCCCGCTGTTGTTTGCCGCCGCCACCACCGCTGCTTGCCCCCGCCACCCATTCCTGAGAAGCATTACATCTAGCACCCCAGTCCTTTCGAGGTGCCACCGCTCCGCTTCGATCCCCACTGCTGCCCGCTTGCGAGCGAGCGGGCGTGCGAGTAGGCGAGGCGCGGCGGCAGGCAGGTGTCTTGGAAGCGCCGAGGGCAGCACGCGCGTCCGGGATGCCCCTCTCTGCTTTCCGCTTAGGCGGTGGCAGCGGGCGCGAGTCCCGTCCTCACGCGCGTCCCCGGCGCTTGCTGTGGCGACGCTGTTTTCTCAGAGACCTTTGTCTACTGCTCCTTCTCCGAGACAAAGGTCTCGGAGAAAACAGCGTCGCCACAGCAAGCGCCGGGGACGCGCGTGGAGACGGGACTCGTTACGCCCGCTGCAGCCGCCTAAGCGGAAAGCACAGAGAGGGGCATCCCGGACGCGCGTGCTGCCCTCGGCGCTTCCAAAACACCTGCCTGCCACCGCGCCTCGCCTGCTTCCTCAGCTGCTCTTCTCTAGCGAGCGCTCTTTGGCCGGGAAAACCAGGAGCCGCCGCTTTCGCCGCAGATCTGCTCAGCTCAAGTCGGCCCTTGAACTTCAGGCTGCGAGACCGGGAGGACTTGTGGACTTCAACTCTAGCTAGCATGACTGGAGGAGGAATTCTGGGAGTTGAAGTCCACAAGTCTTAAACTTGCCAAGTTTGAAGATCCTTGCCACCTCTAACCCAGGGCTCTTCAAACTTGGCAACTTTAAGACTTGTGGACTTTAACTCCCATTCCTGAGCTAGGATGACTGGAGGAGGAATTCTGGGAGTTGAAGTCCACAAGTCTTAAACTTGCCAAGGGGGTGCAAGGGTCTTCAAACTTGTGGACTTCAACTGCCAGAATTCCTCCTCCAGTCATGCTACCTCAGGAATTGGAGTTGAAGTCCACAAGTCTTAAAGCTGTCAAGTTTGAAGAGCCCTGGGTTAGGGGTTAGGGGTGCAAGGGTCTTCAAACTTGGCAAGACTTTTTACAACCATGTACACTTTTTACAAACTTCAAACTTGACAGCTTTAAGACTTGTGGACTTCAACTCCCATTCCTGAGCTAGCATGACTGGAGGAGGAATTCTGGGAGTTGAAGTCCACAAAGCTGTCAAGTTTGAAGTTTGTAAAAAGTGTACATGGTTGTAAAAAGTATACATAGTTGTAGAAAGTATTCTGCTATACTGTTATTTTATTAAATAATATATTACTACTATTTATTAAATAATATATTACTACTATTTGGTTCAGAATACTTTTTTCCTTGTTTTCCTCCTCTAAAATCTAGGTGCGTCCTATACTCCGGTGCGTCCTATATTCCGAAAAATACGGTGTATATATGTGTGTGTGTGTGTGTGTGTGTGTGTGTGTGTGTGTGTGTGCGCGCGCGCACACACACACACACACACACACACATATATATACACACACATATATATATATACACACATATACACACACACACACATATATATATATACACATACATACATACATACATACATACATACATACATACATACATATACACTATTTTGAAAAATAAAACAGCTGATGTGAAAGAATAAATTGAGGATTATATCCTGTTTTGAAAATTTTTGAGGAAAGGTAACTGAGAAAAAGATGCTATTGAAATCTGGTGGATTATAAATAGCTTGGATAAACTGAAACAGAAGTGAAAAGAGGAATGCTTATTTTGTTGACAGTTGGGGAGATAGCGGGCCATATGGATTATAAAAACTAATGAAATTATAAAAATATAAAAAGTATATATCTATTGAACAGAAGAAAAGGACTATACTGGAGTTATAGTGGATGTTCATGGAGTATTAAAACTAACTGATTCAGATTTGAGTTTGACCTTTTAAACTGCTAAGACTCCGGGAAACAAATGATTGACTGAACTTAGACTGCAAAAAAAGTGGAACTGATATACTGCTGTCGTATTTTGATATTTTGTTACGTGGGTGATTTGTCATTGTTACTGCTGTGTATTGATGTGGGGAGATATTAACTGTACTGGAATATTCTAAGTGGTTAATTCTGGGGTAGCCTGTGTTTACTGGCAATAGTAGGTGTAGTGATAACTACTGGTTAGAAAAATTAATTGTTATGGTCCTCCAGCAGCATGCGTAGCTGGCAGCAGAGTTGGACAGCAAGGAGTCTGGGGAGGAACATGGGCCAGTCCTGGAGTCTGGAGAGTCCTGGAGTCTGCGACAGAGGCAGTTCTGTGCTGACTCCGGAGCCTCCAGAGCCGGACATCAGAGAGGCAGAGGAACAGGGGGAGCCAGTTCCCAGTGTGCGAATGCGTAGAGCTGCCAGAAGGCAAGAGCAGTTAAAGAAAAAAAGGGCTACTTGGGAGTAAGGCTTGGAGATGATTGACCCCTCCCATAAGACCTAAAAGAGGAGCAAATGGACATGAGCCTTTGCAGGAAGCAACTTGATTCATTCTGGTCGGTTTAACTCAGCAGCTCCGTTTTGACTCTGTGCTCCATTTGGCCTTGCAAAGCTACTTACTAATTAGATCTTTGGCAGCATGTCAAGAGAGATAAAGGTGGGTGCTTATCAGTCTTCATAGCAAAAATAGGTAAAAAGGCATCCTCGACACCAGCCTCAACATCTTCAAGCCCTTCTAACCAGAGGTCGGTTGAAAGTGTTTTACAGCTGGAGAAAATGAGCGTTGACTTACCTGATACGCTCTTTCTCATCAGGAGGAGCCAGCAGTCAGGATGGGTTGTCTCCGCCTACCAGCAGTTGAGGACGAATCACTAATTTTTCTTTAATTGCCTGGATCCGCCCCCTGGGGTCCCAGTTCTGACGAATCCGAGGAAAGCGACTTGATGTGGCGAAAACGGAAAGTCAAAGACTATCATCCCAACTGAGGTAACTGGTCCCTAAACTCCCATCAAGGTGAAGGAAGCAATATCTGTTTTTTTTTTAATTTTTTTATATATATATCTATATCTATATAATGAACTAGAAAATGCTGAGACAAGTAAACTAGGGACTAACGAGTTAGTGAGCCGACTGAAAAACAAACCCTCCACCTAGATGCTGCACCGAAACAACGTAACTAAAACTAGGGAGGGAACTGACTGCTGGCTCCTCCTGATGAGAAAGAGTGTATCAGGTAAGTCAACGCTCATTCTCCATCCTCTGAGGAGCCAGCAGTCAGGATGGGACATACCAGAGCTGTAGTACCCATGGGAGGGATTGTGATCAAACGTTGTGGTGCTGTATCACTCTCTGTAGCACCCTGCGCCCGAAGGCGGCATCGGCCGATGCGTACTTGTCAATTCTGTAGTGCCTGATGAAAGGAGTGGGCGACGCCCAGGTCGCTGCCCTGCAGAGGTCTTCCAGTGAACATTGAGTGGCCCAGGCAGCGGAAGTGGCCGCACTCCGGGTAGAGTGAGCTGTGATGCCCGCTGGCCGCTGGAGAGAAGCCATGTCGTAGGCCTTGGCGATGGCCCCCCGTATCCATCGGCCTATGGTCGAGGGTGACGCCTTGAGTCCCATCGTCTGGGGTAAGAAGGTGACCATGAGTGCTTCTGTCCTACGAAAGGGCCGTGTGCGAGAGATGTAGACACGCAGAGCCCTGCGAACGTCTAGGGTGTGCCAAGTTCTTTCTGCAGGGGATGGACAAAAGGAGGGCAGGACGAGCTCCTGCGCACGGTGGAAGGAGGAATTTACTTTTGGGATAAACGCGGGATCCAGACGGAGTACGACCTTGTCGGGATGGAAGATGCAGAGGTCTTCGTGGACAGAGAGGGCCCCGAGTTCCGATATACGACGAGCCGAGGTGATGGCGAGAAGAAAGGCCACCTTGAGGGATAGATGTCGAAGAGAGGCTTCCCGTAACGGCTCGTACGGGGGCTGTGTCAGGGATTGCAGAACCCTGGACAGATCCCAGGAAGGGTATCGGTGGATAACCGGGGGGTGGCAGTTTGTTACGCCCTTCAGAAAACGACGGACGGTCGGTATATGTGACAGGGAATCCCAATGTCCGCATGAGAGGACGGAGGACAGCGCGGCGAGTTGACGGCGCAGGGTGTTGGGAGAGAGACCCCTATCCAAACCCTGTTTGAGGAAGCGAAGGACCAACGGAAGAGGGACATCGAGGGGAGAGATCTGTTGAGATGAACACCAGGAACAAAAAGCCCGCCAAGTCGCGGAGTAGATACGGTCAGTAGATGGACGGCGGGAAGCTTGAATGTAGAAGATGACGTCAGGGTCGTAAAGCTGCCTGCTCAGGCTGCCCCGCTCAAGCGCCAAGCGGTCAGTTTGCACCACCGGGGGTCTGGGTGGAGGAGCGCCCCCTGACTGAGGAGATGCGTGACGGGAGGTAGCATCCAGTGGTCCATCATGGAGAGAGCTACGAGCTCGGCAAACCAGGGTTGCCGGGGCCAAAAGGGTGCAATTAGGACCAGCTCTGCTCTCTCCTGGATTAACTTCCTGAGCACTAGCGGTAAGATGGGAAGAGGCGGGAAGGCGTAGAGAAGGTCCGTGGGCCATCTGCAGATCAGGGCGTTGGTCCCCTCTGACCCTGGAGTCAGGTACCTGGTGTAAAAACGACTCAGCTGTGCATTTTCCGGGGTTGCAAACAGATCCGCCAGTGGGGTGCCGAATTTCCTCACGACCGACTGGAAGATCGCCGGATCCAGGCGCCATTCGGCTTGGTCCACTGTAGACTGGCTCAGCCAGTCCGCCTGGACGTTGTCCACCCCGGAGATGTGTTCGGACACCAGGGACGAGAGGTAACGTTCCGCCCATAACCCGATCTTCCTTGCTTCGTCCATCAGTGTCCTGGAACGGGTGCCCCCTTGGCGGTTGATATGCGCCTTGGTGGTAATGTTGTCCGTGAGCAGACGTACGTGCGAACCCGTCAGCAGGTGCTGAAAATGCTTCAATGCGAGGAATGCCGCGTGCAGCTCGAGCCAGTTGATGGAGCACCCGGCGTGTCGTGCCGACCACAGGCCTTGTACCGTAGCGCCTTCGCAGTGAGCGCCCCATCCTGCGAGGCTGGCATCTGTCGTAACGGTGATTTGTGACTGAGGCAGGAACAGGGTGCCCTTGGTTAGAGCGACGGAGCGCCACCAGGTAAGGGAACGTCGGACCTGCGGGGGTAGTCTGACCTTGTGGAGAGATGATCCTCGCTTTTGCCTCTGAAAGGGAAGAAGGAACCACTGCAATTCCCGGGCATGTAACCTGGCCCAAGGCACAATGGAAATGCAAGAGACCATTTTGCCCAAAAGGGATGATAAGGTAAGAAGTGGGGAGGAAACTGCCCCCTGGACCTGAGAGGCCAACTCCCTAAGACTGTCCTGTCTTTCCTGTGATAGGAAGACCTTGCCCTCTGAGGAATCAATGACCGACCCCAAGTGGACAATGGCCGTCGACGGGGACAACTGACTTTTGTTGAGATTGATGGAGAACCCATGATCGGTGAGCACCTGGGTGACAGTCCGCAGGTGCTGCTGCGCCAAGGATCTGGTAGGGGCATGAACCAAAATATCATCTAAATAACATTGAACTCTGATAGGAAGAGCCCGAAGGTGTCCCGCTAGGACAGAGAGGACCTTCGTAAAAACTCTGGGAGCTGAGGAGAGACCAAAGGGAAAGGCTCTGTATTGGAAGTGCCTGTCTGCATAGCAGAACCTGAGGTAACAACGGTGATGGCGTGCGATGGGGATGTGTAAATAAGCTTCAGTTAAGTCTAGTGAAGCCATGAAGTCCCCGGGACGGATGCAGGCGAGAATGGTTTTAAGCGAATGCATCCAGAATTTCCTGTAAGATATAAAGTGATTCAACCGTTTAAGATCTAGAATTGCTCTCCAGCCCCCTGAAGCCTTGGGTACCACGAATAGAATGGAATAAAACCCCTGGAAGCGTTGCTCAGGAGGAACCGGCTGAATCGCCCTGATATCCAGTAGATGTTGTACAGCCTCGGCCATAAGGGCCCGTTTAGCGAGGCTCCTGGCCGTAGGGCACCGAATGAAGGCTCCGGGAGGAGGCGAGAGAAACTCTAGAGATAAATCATGTCTGATGGTGTCTAGTACCCATGCGTCATCTGTGGTGGCCTTCCATTGGTCAGCAAAGTATTTTAACCGACCCCCTATGGGAACCTCTGAGAGGGGTGAGGATCTATTGTTTGCCCCGTTTAGCGGAGCGTCCACCAGCCCCTCCGCGGGATTGCCTTCTAAACTGTCTCCCCCGCCCGGCTCTGTCCTGATTGGGACGAAACCTACTGGAATACTGACCTGGGGTGCGGGGAAAACTGGATCCCTGGTCAGATTGGCGAAAGGACCGCCTGGAGTACGGGGTTTGTCGCGAGAGACCCCTGCGGGATAGGGAAGGCAAAATCTTTCTCTTGTCACGAGATTCAATGAGGAACGGGTCGAGAGAGTCCCCAAAGAGCTGTTTGCCCTTGAGGGGCTTAGAAGCCAAGCGCCACTTGTGGCGCGTCTCCACCGGCCACTGCTTGAGCCATAGCATGCGTCGGGCCACGACGGCAGAAGCCATAGCCTTCGATGTGAATTTGGAGGCGTACAAAGTTGAATCAGCCAGGAACTGGCAGGTCGCAAAATTCTTATTCAGGTCCTGATGTGCCCGTAGATTGGTCTCAGGGATGTACTCCTGGAGCTGTTTCAGCCATAGGAGGGCTACCCTTGTGAAGAAAGAGGATGTGGAAGTCGCTCTGATGGCCCAGGCTGCTGCCTGGTGCGCGCGCACCAGCACCTGTTCTACCTTGCGCTCCTCAGGCTTGAGGTTCTCTTCCGATTCACTTGGGAGATTGGTCTGGGCGTGGAGAGCCAAAACGGGTGAATCAACCGTTGGGACCTCGAGCAAATCACTCAGATCAGAAGCCACGTTGAAAAACTGGCGTTCGAGAGATGAAGGAGTTGGTCCAGATGCTGGGGCTGTCCACTGGTTTCTTACTGTGTCAAGAAAGAGCGAAGGAGCCGGGACTGACTCTGGCTCGGGAGTTACAGAAGAGAAGATAGGCCCCAGAGGTGTATTTAGAGATGGCGCTGGAGCGGTGGGTAAGGATAACCCAGCGGTAGCCCTGGCCTTGCTAAGGAGGGACTTATAAAGGGCCGGCGGGAATAAGGCCGCAGTAGGAGGCTTGCCTGGCGGAGGTTCCTCATCCTTGGAAAGGTCACCCATGGGCTGCATTAGCAAGTCAGGCAATTCATCAAGATTGTCTTCCTCTGAAATATTTGAAAGCTGGTCCCCAGCTAGGAATCCAGCACTGGTGCCCGGCTGAGGATCCAAATGGGGAGAAGATACCCCCGAGCCCACAGAGGGCAGGGTGGAAGCCAAGTTCTGGAGGTTGGCAGTAATGCTGCTCTGGACCGCCATTGCAATCCATTGTTGGATCAGAGTTGGATCAAATGGCAATCCAGGTGGCAGTTGAGCTGGTTCCGAGGCAGGGGCAGGCCTGACCTCCTGGATAGATGAAGGAGGGGGCGGGGGTTGGGCCTGCACCGCCCCAAGACCTGGTTCAGGTTGGGGGCCTTGGAGAATTCCTTGGTCAGCAGGGGCAGCCACGCCCAATCCCCCCGGGCCCCACAGATTGGGTGATATTTGGGGGAGAGTTGAGGCCTCCAGCGAGGGAGCCCCTCCTGGCTGGCTGGGGGAGGCCTGAGAGACTGCTCTAGTTTGAGCAGCCTTGTTGTGGATCTTCTGTAGGGCACGATCCCTACGCTGCTCCGCCCTTGTGGCCTCTGCCCTGGTCGGTTGAGAAGAAGATGAGGCTGCTGCCTCATCATCGTTAGGCCTGTTTGTTTTTTGCTTTCTTTTGCCCCCTGGTTTGGAAGGAATGGGGGGCATGCCTTTCGCCATTCCTCTTGTTAAGGCTAATTAGATTGGGGCCAAAGGAGATTTGCGGCTAGCGTGCCAATCCGATCCTCCCCCCCCTGTGTCCCCCCCCTCGCAGGCTAGGTCCCTGGTGACCTGTCCTGCCAACGGTCGCTGCGGCTCCGCGATCCGCGATCCCAAGTGATCCCGTTCACGAAGAGCTAGCACGATCTGTCCTCTCAGGCCCGAGCCGCTACAAGTTGGCGCCAAGTTTAAAGGTTAGGAGCCTTCCGCGAGCGAGGCTCCGGCAGCAGACTCCAAGGCGGCAATCGGCTGGCCGAGGAAGAAGGGCCGCTGGCGGTTTCGCTTTCCCTTTGCGAAAGGCGACCGCGGCGGCAGCGGCACTCTCGCTCCGGAAGCCTTCCACGTGGTGGTGAGCGAGGGCGCGGCGACGGGAATCCCTTCACGGCCAGAACCGGAGCTGGGTCGAACGGCTGTTTAAATCTGGCCGCGGCCGCGGAGCGAGCAATCGGGAGGGGGGGCGGTCGGGGGGGGGTTGCGGTGGGCTAGGCCGAAGCCCTAGGCCCACGTGGCAGCTCAGGCAGAAGCCTCCAGATGCTACCACGTTCCCTCGCTCACCAATTTAAGAAATAAGTGCAAAGAAAAAATAAGGAAAAAAGACTAAGGAAAAATAAAAAGGTTTTGGAATACAACCTGACTCTAACAGGGACCAGCAGTTGGGATGAGTTTTCGCCACGTCCTGTTCTGCTGAGGACGAGTCAGAAACTGGGACCCCAGGGGGCGGATCCAGGCAATTAAAGAAAAATTAGTGACTCGTCCTCAACTGCTGGTAGACGGAGACAACCCATCCTGACTGCTGGCTCCTCAGAGGATGGAGAATGAACTCATCACAAAAAGAGGTATTAACACTACTACAGGGATTATAACAATCTATGACCCAAAGCATAATGAAATAAGGAAGGATATAGGGGAAGTGAGAAATGATACGTGAGAGCTGAAGGAAAAAATCCAGAATATGGATGAAATATTATGACCTACATATAGACAAGCAACTGGCAATAATATTTATAGATGCCCAGAAAGCATTTGACAACCTGGATTGGCAATTTTTGGTGATGCAAATAGAAAAGATGGGACTCGGAGGAAGATTTGTCAGACTAATCAAAGCAATATACATGAAACAATCGGCAAAAATTTTAGTAAATAATGACCTAACAGAAAAAGTAAATATTAGAAAGGGAGTTCGACAAGGCTGTCCCGTCTCCATTATTATTTATATTAGCACTAGATATGCTGTTAATATCGTAAGAAATAATCAAGATATAAAAGGACTAAAGATAAAAAAGCAGGAATACAAAGTGCAGGCATTTGCCGATGATATGGTATATATTTTGGAAGACCCTTTGGAGACAGGGCCAGTTCTAATCAGGGAGATAGAGAAATTTGGAAAGATGGCGGGACTCAAAATTAATAAAGAAAAAACAAAAATAATAGTGAAGAATTTAACAGATCAACAAATTAGTAATTTGGAAAGCATTTTAGGTATTAAAACAGCAAAATAAGTGAAATATTTAGGCCTATGGTTAACATCTAAATGCAGCTCGTTAAAGGAAGATAATTACACCAAATTAATTCAGAACATCCATAAAGACTTAGAGACTTGGGCAGAATTACAATTATCATTACTTGGTAAAATAGCTGTAATTAAAATGAATATTTTACCCAAAATATTGTTTTTATTTCAAATTGCCCCAATAAGATTAAAGAAAACATTTTTAACTGAATTAAATAAAATGGTGATAAAATTTATATGGTCCAAAAAAAAGGAGCCCCCCAAGTGCCCCAGGAGAAAATCTGGGGTGCGAAGGGTGAGGGCTCCCTAGCAGCCTGTCATTTGCTCCGGGACCTGGGACGTCTCCGCTTAAGCGGAGCAAGAAGCCGCAACCAATTCTGCTTTCAACACAGAATTTTAACATTTAGATTTACAGCAGACAGAAAAAGCCAGGAGACTCGGATGGCAAGTATTTAAACTTAACTCCAATGTTGATTCTCATTTCGGAAGTGACAAACTAATTGAGTTAATGAGCAACAAAATGGCGATTGAAGTTTCAAAGGGCGTGAAAAGTGAAAGTTAAAAGGAAAGTTTCGTTTCGTTAGCAGCCCTCTGTATGAAAACGCCTGACTTTGATGAACTTTCTCTTCTCTTTCTGACTTTGGGGTAAAATAAAGAGTCTAATTTTAAATTTCAAATGGCCTCAAAATCTGGAAAGACTGTTTTTAACAAAGGATTTGATAGTCCTCCTGCTCATATTTCAAGAATGCAACCTATTGTTTATTCAATACCTCCACAGACTTTAACGTTTGGAAAGTTACAAGAAGCCTTAAAAGCCATGAAGGGTGAACTTGTTATGGAGTTTAATCTAAAAATTAATGAAATTAATGAAAAAATATAGGCTGTTTCAAAGGAGATTGTAACTCGGAACCAGCAATTAAGGGAAGATATATTATTGGTATTTAAAGGACTGGTAGAAAATATTGAAATTTTGGAAGAGGAGGTGGAAGAAATTAAACAATCTGTGACAACTTTGGGTGACGATATAGAAGAGACTCAAAATAAAATTGAAAAGTATGAAGCTGAGGTATTAATGATTCAATATAGAAATATGGAGTTTGCTTTAAGAGTAAGAGGTGTAAAGGAGAACAAACAAGAAAACCTAAAAGAAATGATGTTGGAGGCATTTGTGCAAACGTTAGGGGTGACAAAAGAGGAATTGGGTATGCAGATTGACAAGATATATCGAGCCAACTCTTGGGTGGCTAAACAGAAACATCTGCCAAGAGATATTGTAATATATTTTACTACAAGGACATTATGTAATGAAATCTTACAGGTGACTTTTAAGAACAAGCTTCAGGTAGATGGACAGGAGGTGATGACAATGAAAGAATCCTCCCAAAATGTTGAGAGCCAGAAAGGATTACACCTTTCTGGTGGATGAATTGAAAAAACAGCAAATACAGTATAGATGGGAAGCTCCAGCCGGTATAGCGGTGATACATCTGGGAAAGAGATATCGGCTCAATACGATATGGAAAGCAAGAGATTTTTATGTAAAAGTGTTAAAGGCCGAGATATTCAAAATACCAGAAGGAAGACGAATGAAGGAAGTAATGGAAGGAGAGAGAGGAGAGTCGTCAACAGTAGTCCAAATGGGAGGAGCTTTGATGAGTCAAGGTGATTTACAGAACTAGAGTGATGTTCATAATTTGGAGGTATTTGATATACAAGAAGAGATAAAGGATCAGAGTCAGACCAGAGCAGCGGCTATATGTAAGGATGAATCAAGACAACAACAATTCAAGTTGACAACTCAAGAAATTAATAAACCACAAGTGGGTGGAAGAGTTAGATCTAAAGGTCGAATGAGAAGAAGGAACAACTAGAATTTGGCTTCAGTATGGGTAGTCGTAGGCCAGATGGAGAGAAGATCAAAAATTGGTATCTTGCAGTAATGTCAATTTGACAATACAAATAAAAGATAACAGTTAAATGCATATAGAAAGGTTGTACAATGTGTTAATGGAGTTAAATTTAGAAACTGAGTTTAGCGGAGAAATTATAAGGATGGAAATATGGGAAAAGACTAAATCTATAATTTAAATGTTGGTGATTTGAAGATGTTATGTATTTTTTGTATATGATGGTTATGTTAAAAAAAGAAAAGAAAATTAAGGCTTTTTGGATAAAAATATGGTGGACTATTCAAAATATTTTATAGAAAAGATCAAGTTTATAACACAGTTTCTCTTGTCGGGAACAACTACGGACTGTACTGTAATAGTAATTAAGCTGATTTTAAATGCTAGATTATTGGGGGCATAGTGTTGGAAGAAGGAAGATTCATCTATTATCGAGGAATTGACGCTGATGGTTGTGCATCTGGCCGAGATGGCGAAACAATTTTTTTCTTTTTATTATTATATTTTAAAGATTATTTAAATGAAAGATATAAAAAGTGGAATGGACTAGAGATGATACATGTTAAGAATAGAGAAAAAAATTTTTTTAACTACTCTTAAAAGGTTTTGAGTTATATGGAATTAAAGATCTAGAATAATTGTGAAATTAATAATTTGATATATTGGAATGTTAGTTTATTAATGATATACAGTAATCCCTCGCTATATCACGGTTCACCTTTCACGGTCTCGCTGCTTCACGGATTTGCATCGTGCATTGTGTTCTGCATTCTGATTGGCTGATTGGTAAAACAGCTTGCCAAGAGCAGTGAAATACACGTGAAGCCAGGGGTGAAATCCTCCCGGTTCGCACAGCTCAACAACCTGGTGGCGTTCGCGGCGTGGGGCTTCCCCCACCCGCTTCCCCCGCCCACCTGGATGTCGGCATCTGTGTTGTTTTGCCCTCTGCGCATGCGCAAAGCTGAAGTTACTACTTCACGGATTTCGCCTATCACGGGTTCTTTTTGGAACATAACCCCAGCGAAAAACGAGGGATTACTGTATGCCTAATTTTTAGATTATGTTTTAAAGGTTTTGAGTAACAAGGAGTTAAAGAACTAGAGAAATTTTGAATTAATAATCTGTTAGTATATTTTAATTTTATGTTTATTGAATACTATACCCTGTGCTTTTTCTGGGAAGTCGGGGTGGGTGGGTGGGTGAAAGGGGGGAGGGGAAGGGGGTGGGAAGGGGTCTTGGGGGAAGGGGGGAGAAAAGAGAAAAATGTTTGTACTTTGTACTAATAAAACTTTTTGAATAAAAAGAAAAGAGAAAACTTAATAAAGATTATTTAAAAAGAAGAAGAGAGAAATGGTATGTGAGAGCTGAAGGAAATTTTATGAAAATTACTTTACTTCAGAAGAGGAACAGGAAGCAAGAGAGGATCTAGTATACAAAAGTCAAGAAGTACCAGTAACAGGAGGAAGATACCCACAGCAAGCACAGTGCAAAAAGGAGAAGAACGTACAGAACGAGAACGAGAAGGAGCAATAGCGAAAGAACCGAAAGAAATAAGAGCAACCAGGACTATAAAGCCTAGATATAAATAATCCAATACAAGAAGAAATAAAGGTGTTATCAGTCAACATCAACGGGCTGAACTCACCAACAAAAAGGAAGATTCATAGGGAGATTTAATTTAATTTAATAGATTTGTATGCCGCCCAACTCCCGGGGGACTCTGGGCGGCTCTGGGCCGCCTAACTCCCGGGGGACTCTGGGCGGAGATGATGGAATTGATGCAGGATAGCAATAGCACTTAGACTTATATACCGCTTCATAGTGCTTTACAGACCTCTCTAAGCGGTTTACAGAGTTCAGCATATTGCCCCCAACAATCTGGGTCCTCATTTTACCCACCTCGGAAGGATGGAAGGCTGAGTCAACCTTGAGCCTGGTGAGATTTGAACAGCTGAACTGCTGAACTAGCAATCAGCTGAAGGTCGCAGTGCTGCTTTTAACCACTGCGCCACCTAGCAGGAGGATGAGGAGCCGCCACTGCCTTTTTGCCAGCGCAAAGGGCCTGCTTCCACAGCCTGCCGCCGCCCTCTCTGCCCCACCGGCTACTCCTGCCACTGTCAGGGAAGCACTGACACCAGGGGGGAGGGGGTGGCAAGGATGGGTGGACCAGGGCTTTCCTGTCTCCCCGCCCGAGCGGGCTTCTGCTGCAGTCCCAAGCCTCCGGTGGGAAGGGAGAAGCCCCAGCCCACTGTTCCTGCCCCCCCCTCACGCTTGGCAGTGGCTGTTCTCACACTGCCGTTTCCACGGCGGCTGCAGGAACAGCGGGCTGGGGTTTCTCCCTCCCTCCCCACCGGCACCTTCTCCTTCTGCTGGCTACGAGGGGCGAGAGAGCACGTTGGAACCCATCAGAGGAAAAGGAGCAGAGCTGCCAGCAATTCTGGGGCTTTCCTGTCTCTCCGCCCAAGCGAGCTTTTGCTGCATCCACAAGCCTCTGGTGGGGAAGGAGGGAGAAGCCCCTGCTGTTCCTGCAGCCGCCATGGAAACAGCAGTGTGAGAACAGCCACCGCCAAGCACAAGAGGGGGGAGGAACATAGGGCTGGGACTTCTCCCTCTTGCTGGCGCAAACGGCCATCGCGCAAGTTTGCTGAAGTTTGTGCACCTCTTGCTTGGAATTGGTCTGGAAAGGAAAAAAGCCTCTGGCGGGGCGGGAGGGAAACGATGGCCAAAGGAAGGCGGCAATCGCCACAGCCTTGGGGACCCGCGCGACCAGTGGACCGAGCGAGGTGGTGGGGCCGAGAGTGCTGCCGTTGGCCAGGGAATGGCGGCCCTCAGCGGGAGGAGCCAAGGCTAGGCTGCGCATTTGGAGCTTCCCCAGCCAGCGCATGGCGCTCGGAAGAGATCGGAGAGCAGGCTCCTTTTGGGTGGGCGATCACTGTTGAGTCACATAGTTCAGTGGGGAGGCTAACATAGGGAGACCCGTTTGGAGGGACCTGGGTGGGGTGAGTCCCGCCTAATTCGGCTGTGTTTTTTCCATTCCAGACCAGCTCCAAGCAAGAGGTGCAGGCAGCAGCAAAAGAGCTGCTGAAGTTTGTGCACAGCTTGCTTGGAGCTGGTCTGGAAAGGAAAAATAACAGCCGAATTAGGCAGGACTCGCCCCGCCCAGGTCCCTCCAAACGGGTCTCCCAATGTAGCCTCCCTGCTGAACTACCCCAGTGATCGCCCACACAAAAGGAGCCTGCCCTCCAATCTCTTCCGAGCCCCCGCTCTTTCCTGCATGAATGAGCTGGGGGCGCGAAAAGCGCTTCCCCTCTACCTGCATGCTGTTACCGGCTCTGCACGCGCACACACACACACACACACACACACACACGCAAGACCAACAAGATGCTGCTACCCGGGGCCACTGGCCGCTACCTGGGTGCAGAGGTGGATGAAGAGCCAGTAACAGCATGCAGGTAGAGGGGAAGAGCTTTTCGTGCACCCAGCTCATTCAAAAGTTTGGTGCAGGTATTTCATTACCCAAACTATGTAACATCAGTGCTAGAAAGGAATGGTGTTGGAGGAGGAGGAGGGG
Organism: Diadophis punctatus similis; assembly: GCA_023053685.1. Lineage (NCBI taxonomy): Eukaryota > Metazoa > Chordata > Lepidosauria > Squamata > Dipsadidae > Diadophis > Diadophis punctatus. The sequence continues at coordinate 26,243,335 of JALIGW010000008.1, forward strand.
AAGGGGAAGGGGAAGGGGAGGGGAGGGCGAAGGATCCACGTTGGAGGCTGTTTACGCCAGCAAAGCGGCGCTGCCTCTTTGCTCCTCCTCCCAGCCTCACTTCCTTATCCTGCACGAGAGTTGCAGCTACCTGATCCTTGGGGTTATATCTGAGCTAAGAGGTCTACATTGGAAAGCGGTTGCCAGAGACTTATAAAGGGAAGGTGTTTCAACTTCAAGGGGGTTGGCGAAAGAGAGGGGAGCGCCGTTCTTTCCTTTCTTGGCTGTGAAGTTTGGCACCAAACTTTTGAATGAGCACTGTAATTGAAAGCCAGAAGCCAGATGGGCAATGACCCGCCTTGATATTTCCAGCTGAAGGAACCGCTCGGCTCCACTCCGCCTTGGCCGGTGATGGATGCGGGAGATGTGGCCCTACAATGCTGACACACGACCTGCCTCCGCCGGTCCAGCCGCCTTCCTCCAACTTTCTCCCGAGACCCTTTGTGTGGGAAGGCAGATCTAGGGAGGAAAGGAGGGATGTATTTCCAGGGGCACCAGGCAAAGGGGGGCGAGAGGTGGCTTTGCTTGCAGAGCCCAGCCGTGCCTATGGGAGAGTAAAGTCTTGTTTCTTTGCGTGTAAAAGCAGCCAAAGGCGCTCGCTTAGCCCGTAAATAGAATGGAATGGTTGTTTGTCTGTGTTTGTGTGTCTGTATTTTCTACGTTTACACTACACATGATGATTCGACGAACCCAATTATGTTCCTTTTGGGAAAAGAGACTTTTAAAAAAGTGTGAGCAGCTCCCTCTTTCTCCAGATTTCACAGCTGTGTGCATGGTGGCGGCCAGCACAAGAGAAGCAGAGGCAGTGGTGCTGGTAAAGTTATGTAGGCAAGCCACACACCCTGCCAGCGCAGGCCATTCCAGAAATCGCCCAACCGGCTCCACGGGGCTGCAGAGCTGAGCATTGGGTGTCCCGCTTCTCTTGCGCTGGTCGCCGCCATGCACACAGCTAATTGGATCACAGTTCCAATGGGGCTTCTCCAGAGCATGGCTGCAGTCTCTGGCACTATGGACATTCCCACCACCACCAGGACCTTTCTCCCTCCACTCCCAGTAAGGCAAACCCCAAGGTTTGACAGCGAGGCTGGGAGAAGGAGGAGGAGCAAAGAGGCAGCGCCGCTTTGCCGGCGCAAACAGCCTCCAACGTGGATCCCGGCCAGTGCAGCTTTGGGGCCTTTCCTGACCGCAGCAGCCAGGCAGGCAGGCGCAGGGGAGCAACTGGCCTGAACTAGCTGCCTGCCGTGTTTTGGGTTCCAGGTTGGTGCAGGCAGCTTTCCAGGCCCAAAACGGGGTGGGGGAAGCACGGGCAGGGTGTGTGTGTGTGCGCATGCGCGATGGGGTGTCGCTCGCGCATGCGTGTGGAGGTGTTCATGTGCGCATGTGTGGGGGCGGGGTGCATTGCATTATGGGTGTGGACATGTGCACGCGCAATCCCCCCACACTCCCCCAGGCATGCGACGACAAAAAGGTTCACCATCACTGCGCTAGGAGATAGGCTCAAGATCCAGATGGATCTTGACAGACTTGAACACTGGGCCCTACTGTATGTAACAAAATGAAATTCAATGTAGAGAAAACGAAGTCCTACACTTAGATAAGAAAAACCAAAAGTATACATATAAACTGGGTGAAACCAGACTTAATAGCAGTGTCTGTGAGAGGGATTTTGGAGTCCTAGTGGACAACCAGCTAAACATGAGCCAGTAATGTGCAGCGGCAGCCAAAAAAGCCAATGCAATCCTAAACTGCATTAACAAAGGGATACAATCTAGATCTAGTGAAGTACTAATACCACTCTATAAAACCTTAGTTAGATCAATGTTCCAATATTTGAAGGACTGCCACAGAGAGCAGGGGATCAAGCTATTTTCCAAAGCACCTGAAGGCCAGACAAGGAATAATGGATGGAAACTGATCAACGAGAGATTCAACCTGGAAATAAGGAGGAACTTTCTGACAGTGAAAACGATCAACCAGTGGAACAGCTTGTCTTCGGAAGTTGTGGGAGCTTCAACACTTGAGACTTTCAAGAAGAAACTGGACTGCCATTTGTTGGAAATGGTGTAGGGTCTCCTGCATGAGAGGGGGGGGGGTTTGGACTAGATGACCAAGAGGTAAAAGGGCAGGGAATTTTAAACAGGGCAAGAAATAGGAGAAATAACCCCCCGCCATCGATCTTCCTAACCAACTTATGTTCACTTGCAAATAAGAAGGATGAAATACTCCTTTTAAACAGATACAATTCTGATTTTTACAATTCAGCAATATTATGCTTCTCTGAAACCTGGTTAAATGAATCATTTGATGATAGCAGCCTGCATATCCCAGGGTTTCAGATTCAACGATCAGACAAAATTGCAGGAACATGTGGTAAAAAGAAGGGAGGAGGCTTATGCTTATATATCAACAACAGCTGGTTTCAGGATATAACTATAATATATAAATTCTGTGATGAAAACTTAAGAGTCTTTACATATCAACTGTAAGCAATTTTACTCTCCACATGAGTTTTCATCATTTCTACTAATTGCTGTGTATGTCCCGCCACAAGCCTGTGTAAACAAGGCATTAAGAACTCTAGCTGACCAAATTATGGAGGCTGAAGCCAAATACCCCGATTCACTGGCCATTATTTTGGGAGATTTAAACAAGGCAAACTTAAGGACCGACTCCCCAGTCCACTCCTCATCCATGGTCGACTCCTAATCCACGAGTGACTCCTACTTCTCCTCCGACTGCGAGTTCAGAGACTCAGACGGCAACAAGTGTTAACTGCACGTTAGTATATGGTAACTCACCATCCCCTCGCTCATGCCACCAGATCTGCCTAGCTTAAGTCTACCCAGCTGGATGCCCAGAAAAGGCCGTGAAAATGTATGTTATATTGGACATGCAAAGCAATCAATCGTTAGCCAGGTCAGCATTCTTTGACCTCTTTGACGTCCACACTGAGGAAACGCACTTCACAATATCAACGTGCACTGGGTACCAGTGCACGGCGGAGAGGAAAGTAACGAGATTTGCATAGAGTCGTTAGATGGGAGTGCAAAATTCACACTACCGCCATTGCTAGAATGGGATGCTTTACCAAATAATCACAGTCAGATTGCGACACCAGAAGTAGTAAGCAATATACCTAATCTGAAATGCATAGCTAATTTCTTTCCTGCACTAGACCCTGAAGCCGAAATCCTGCTCATGTTGGGGGTAGATGCTCCCCAAGCTTTCCCTCAAAAGGCAGATTACAGGACCAGACGGCTCTCCAGTTGGCCTCAAAACTGCATTTGGATGGGCCATCTTAGGAACAGTCTGTGTCGATCAGCTGCAGGCTCCAAACCAGGTGAATGTCTTCGTGACCACCATTTTCAGTAATGGCAGAGCATCCCACTTGAAACCATGCCCAGAACACTTCACGACTTCGACAGACAACCCTGTCCTAGGAGTGACAGTGTTCCAGACCAGCAAAGCGGACAATGACTTAGCTATGTCAATGGAGGACAAAGACTTTCTGCAGCTCATGGAAAGGGAACTTAAACAGGACGCTAGCAGAAGCTGGGTTGCACTGCTGGCCTTTCGCACACCCAGACAGCGCCTGCCTAACAACCATGAGCAAGCTCTCTCTCACCTCTTCAGTCTGAGACGACTCATGAACAGGAAGCCTGCAATGAAAGCCCATCTGGTGGAGTTCATGGACAAGATGGTCCAGAATGGACACGCTGAACTTGCCCCAACTCTGCGAACAGATGAAGAATGCTGGTACCTGCCATTCTTTGGAGTGTACCATCCACAAAAGCCAGGTCAGGTAAGAGTGGTCTTCAATGCAAGTGCACAGTTCCAAAACCTTTCTCTGAACAAAGTCCTTCTTACAGGACCCAATCTTACCAACAGCCTGTTAGGTTTGCTTATTCGCTTCAGAAAGGAAGCCATAGCCATCATGGCTGACATCCAGCAGATGTTTTACTCATTCCTTGTCAGAGAAGATCATCGCAATTACCTGCGCTTCCTGTGGTTCAGCGACGAACAGCACGACCAACAGATCACAGAGTATACAATGCGAGTGCATGTCTTTGGGAATGGTTCGTCTCCTGCAATTGCCAACTATGGCCTACAACATATTGCTCGCATAGGCGAGGCCAAATATGGTACAGATGCCAGACGCTTCATGGAATGAGACTTCTACGTCGATAATGGTCTAAAATCTGTACCTACTCCAACAGAGGCCATAGATCTCTTGAAAAGAACACGCCAAATGCTAGCGGTAGCCAATCTCAGGCTGCACAAAATAGCATCCAATAGTGAAAAAGTGCTAAAAGCCTTCAATCCTGAAGACCACGCCAAGGGATTACAAGACCTCAATTTTGGCGTTGATACCCCTCTTGTCCAACAGAGTCTCGGTCTGTGTTGGGACTTGAAGAAGGATGTCTTTACCTTCAGAGCCCCAGCTCAGAAGACCGTCTTCACAAGGAGAGGAGTTCTGTCAACAGTGAACAGTCTTTTCAACCCTCTAGGGTTTGCAGTGCCCGTAACTATCCAAGGGAGGCTCCTTCTACAGACGCTCTCCCAAAGCACCAAAGATTGGGATGAGCCGCTTCCATTAGATCAGAAGCAAAAATGGGAGTCATGGCGTACCTCCCTGAGTAGTCTTCAAAGCGTCAGTGTACAACGTATATATGTTCCCATCTCACCAACTACTGCAATGAAGAAAGATCTGCATGTCTTCTCAGATGCGTCCACGCAGGCAATAGTAGCCGTGGCATACATCAGGGTCTACGGCGGGGAGGGAGACATTCACGTTGGCTTCATCATGGGAAAGGCGAATTAGCACCACAACAAAATCACACCATACCAAGATTGGAACTCTGCGGTGTCGTACTGGCTGTAGAACTCGCAGACCTGATAACCAAAACAATAGACCTTGAACTACAACCCACTACCTTCCACACAGATAGCAAGGTGGTGCTGGGCTACAGTCACAACCAAACAAGACACTTTTATATTTATGCAAGCAATAGAGTAGACAGGATCAGAAAGTCTTCAAGTCCAGAGCAGTGGCGTTATGTGCCAATAGACAAGAACCCAGTGGATCACGCTACACAGTCGGTGCCTGCATCCCAGTTGGCAGAATCGATCTGGCTAAAAGCTCCCGAGTTCCTGGTCCGCCCACAGAGCCCGACGGCACAGAGACCAGAACACCATGACCTTCCAGATCCAGACCAAGATGTTGACATTTGACCTCAAGCGCCCAGCAAACCGCACAGACAGGATGGAGACACAGCAATCCAGGCCACCTGTTTGGCAACAACGATCAAGGAAACAGGAAAATGATACCTTAACCATTGCCTAGAGCCAGTCACCTTCGATAACTTCTCTAGTTGGAAATTTCTTGTACGAGGCGTAGCAGTGTTTCCTGCGTCGCAGGGCAAATTCACAGATAAGCGTTCCAGAAAGCCATCTCCAAGCAGAGAGAGGGATTCTACGGGGTGTGCAACAAAACGTCTATTCCGTGGAATTCGAATGCCTAGAACCGTGATGGCGAACCTATGGCACAGGTGCCACAAGTGGCACGCGGAGCCATATCAGTGGGCACGCGAGCTCAGGTCCGGCGCGCATGTGCGCACCGGCCGGCTGATTTTCGGGCCTTTTGGGCCCACTGGGAGTCAGGAAACAGGCTGTTTCCAGCCTCCAGAGGGGGTGGGGAAGGCCGTTTTCGCCCTCCCCAAGCTCCTAGAAGCCTGGAGAGGGCAAAAAATGGGCGTGCCATTGCATGCTGGGAGTGGGGGCGGTCATACGCGCATGCACGGGGGTGCATGGAATTATGGGTGTGGGCACGCACACACGTGATCCCACGCATCCCCCCCTTTTTGGCACGCGAACCAAAAAAGGTTCGCCATCACTGGCCTAGAAGCTAAGAAGCCTATTCCAAAATCCAGCCCACTTCTGACACTGAACCCGTACATTGACAGCCACAATGTGCTGAGAGAACATGTCTGGATAAGGCGAAAATAGACTCAAGTATTAAACATTCTATCATCCTTCCTGCTCACCATGTAACAAACCTGTTGGTCCAACACCACCACGAGACCGTCCACCATCAAGGACGACACTTCACAGAGGGAGCTGTTAGAGCTGCTGGACTCTGGACCATGGGAGCCAGGAAGCTCATCTTAACTGTCTTACACAACTGTCGCAAACAACGAGGTAGGGCTCAACACCAGCTGATGGCTGACCTGCCACCCGAGCGTCTCAGTACCGAACCGCCCTTTACTTACGTAGGCCTAGTCTTCGGCCCGTGGTTAGTGTCTGCCCGTCAGAACAGAGGGGGTCAAGCTCACAGCAAACATTGGGGCGTCCTTTTCACGTGTCTTAGCATTCGAGCTGTCCACATTGAAGTCATCGAATCTATGGACAGTTCCTCCTTCATTAACACTCTAAGAAGATTCCAAGTCCACAGAGGCCCAGTCAAGGTGTTTAGATCTGAGGAGAAGCCAACGTCGGGACGGGACGGTCGCTTCCCACATCGCTCTGTGGGAAGCGCCGAACTGCTGCTGATCGGAGACCCGATAACAGGTCGGAACCGCTCAGGTAGAGCGGTGAAGAAGGAAGCGCACTTTACAAGCCGCAATGGTTGTCGCAGACCCCCTAGGTAGCCGCTTTTTTGCTTCCTGGCCATCAGCAGTTCGGAGGTGACTGTATGTGACGCCATTAGTCCTGACAGCATTTGCTACAAACAAGGAAAGTGAAAATTGGAATCATCTGGGTGAGAGAATTCTTTTTTTAAGCTAATTAATGATCTGGACTAAAGTAAAAGAATGGAAATAGCCATATTTTAATTTTTAAAAGTAAATGGATTATACTTTAAAAGTGTCGTGGAAAAGGGAAGTGGTGTTTGAAGCCACTTCCGGATTTTAGCAGCGGAAAAAGCTTCAACAGAGAAAGTTTTTTTATTTGGATTATTTTGGACAAGTGGAATTTTGAGTGCCTTTTGAATTTTTTGAACTTTAGAAGGATACCAATTTGTTTTTAGAGTGGATTGTGGTATTACATCCTTTCTTTCTTTATTTCAATACTGTGTAGGAAAATTGCATTTTAAATAAACACAGTGCCACCTAAGGTTTAATTTGGATACAAATTTGGATACATTTAACTTCAAAACACAGCTGCAGAATGTTTTTACATTATTTTATCTCATTCCTTGAGAAGTGCCTATGCTGTTTGAAAATGAGAAATTGTTTTGATTAGAACTAACTTTGTCTGTTGCTTAGGAATTTTTTATCTTTTTGAAGTCTTACTTTGAAGTTTTGCTCTTATTTTCTCTTGCTGGATAAGTGGATTAAGGCACAAAAAGACTGAAGAAAGAGTTTGAGAGTCATCATATTTATTGTGATTTATTATACCCATATTTTTTCTTTCTTTTTTAAATTTGGCTTTAAATTTTTATTTTCTTGGAATCATTTTTGAATTATTGGATTATTGAAAGGATTTTATTTTTATTAAAAAAAATTATATACCTTCTTTTTCTTGCTATTTTTCTTTAAGAGTGGCTTATATTGGAACTTAAATAATATTTCTCTTTTCCTTTTCCCACTGTTTTTATTGTGGGTCTGTTTTTGTTGGATTGTTTCTTTTTCTTCCTTTTTGGGATTTTTTGGATTCGGCTTTCTATTTTTATTCTTTGTTTTTCTTGTTTATTTTCTGGATTTTTTTTTAATTCTTGTCTTTTTTCCCCTCTACATTCATTTTTATTGGATTATCATACCATTTTTGTATTGGATTATAATATCACAAATTGATTACAAATTTTTGTTAAGATGGCGACAAGAAAGATTCCATCATATCTTACAACATCATCTACTTCATCACAAAGTCAAGGGCAGAAAACGACTGTTACCACAACACAAGGAGACAAAGCTAATATGGAATTAAAAAATATAATGCAAGCACTATTTGAGGATTTCAAAATGGATATTGCTGGCAAGATGGAAGAGAGCATGGGTAAAGTAGAGGGAGAATTAAAGGAAATGAGAGGCCTAATGGAAAAAAATGAACAACGTTTGCAGAAAGCAGAAGAATAAATTCAACACAATAAAAAGAAGATACAAGTAGTGGATGTGCGCCAGACAGAATTTGACAAAAGGCAGGAAAAGATAAATATAATCTCGGAGATGAATCGTTCTGAATATTATTTACAGTTTCAGAATGTGATAGAGGAAAAAGATGAGAATTTGGCGGAAATTATGATGGAAATTTTAGCAGAGGCAATGGAAGAAAACGAAGAAAAACTATTGAATGATGTTGATGAAATTTATAGAGTTAATACCAGATATGCGATGAGAAATAAATTACCGAGAGAGGTTCACATAAGATTTACAAAAAAGACGTGAAGAACAGAAATTATACAGATATTGAGAAATGTGACCCTTAAATACAAAGAAAAAGAGATTGTAGTTCTGAACCAAGTTCCCAGAAGAGTTAGAGATTTAAGAAGAGATTACTAATTTTTGACCAAAAAACTGATTGAGAGAGTATTTACCTTTAGATGGCTGATACCGGAAGGAATGATGATGACATGGCATGGACAGAGAGTAAGATTGGATACAATTGATAAAGCCGAAACCTTTTACAGACATTGTTTTCTTTATGATAAAGAGGAAAAAAGAGAGAGAGAAGCAAGAGAAAAAAGAGAACAAAAAGAGGGGATAGAGACAAAAACTAAACTACCAGCAATCCAACAAGAAGAAGAGATACAAGAGAAAGAACTGGAAGGTATGGAACTGCTATGGAGATGAAGGATCAAAGAGAAATGAGAATAACAAGATCGACTAAGGCATTAAAATTTAAAAAAAGAAAAGAAATTATGGATGACGATATTAAGATGATTTCAATGAATATAAATGGATTAAATTCGGCCATAAAAAGGAAAAGAATATTCAATAGATTGAAGAAATTGAAAATGGATATTATATGTTTACAAGAGGTACATATTAAAAAGCAACATAACAAATTATTAGAATGTGCGAGATTGGGAGAATCATATTCGATACCTGCAGATCAAAGTAAAAAAAGGAGTAGTACTATATATACAGAAAAAAATAACTTTGAGGTGTATATATACTGATGAAGATGGAAGGATTCTAATGGTAGAAATAACTATGTATAACAAAAAAATACTGTTAGTTGCAATTTATGCACCGAATGAAAACCAAAATACCATGTTTCCCCGAAAATAAGACATGTCCCGAAAATAAGCCCCACAGGGCTTTTCGGGACATGTGTTGAAATAAGCCACCCCCAAAAAATAAGACCCCCCAACTACTTCCGGGGGAAAGGGGGGGACATGCCGGGAACCGCTCTTTTTGTGGCAGCACTCTTTTGGCCAGGAGAGAGAGAGATCCCTCAAGAAGTTTTCCTGCAAAGACCTGCCAAGAAAGAGAAGCGGCGAACTGCCAGACGCTGGTAAGGTGAGCATCTCGCAGCCTGGCCCTCCCCCTCCCCTGCCTCCCCTACCACCCCCAAATTGTGCCTGAACATGTTACCAGCGTCTGGCACTTCTCTTTTTCGGCAGGCAGGGCAAGAGGAGGAAGGGGGAGGCCTCTTTCTGACCGGTTTATCGGTGCCTTCCAGTGATTTCTCCGCCTCGAGACCGGGCTGGTTAGAAAGAGCGTCGCTTTTTCTACAAAAAGAGCCTGGTCCTGACTTTCTCCCCTGGAAGGTTGTCCAACAAAAGGCTTGAAATGGAAAAGGCGAGCGCCGGTGGCTTTGTTAAGGCGGAGAAATCATGGGAAGGCGCAGATAAACCGGTCGTAAAGAGGCCTCTCCCCCCCCCTTCCTCCTCTCTCCCTGCAAAGACCTGCCAAAAAAGAGAAGCGGCGAACTGCCAGATGCTGGTAAGGTTTGGGCCCAATTTGGGGGTGGTAGGTGGGGCAGGGGAGGAGGAGCGGACATGCCAGGAGCCGCTCTTTTTGAGGCGGCCACTCTTTTGGCCAGGAGAGAGAGCAAGCGAGAGGCGGGTGTGCGCACACCCCGCGGGACTAGCTCGGCTCCTCTGGGCTCTGCCTACGGCAATTTAAAACGTGCTTCTGCCCGCAAGGAAGAGGGGGCGAGCATCGATCCCTGCCTCTGCGCAGGCAGGAGCGCGCGAGCCAGTCCCGGGGGGGTGCACGTAGCCGCTTCTCTCCCTCCCTCCCTCCCTCCGTCCCTCTCTCTCTCTCTCTCTCCCTCCCTCCCTCCCTGCCAAAAGAGTGGCACTGGAATCCCCTGCAGAAACAGCCACCCGTTCCTCGCCTGAGCCTGGCTAGAAGCCAAACTTCCACCTGGGTTCAGCTGCAGAAGCAGCCAGGCAGACGCTCACTCGCCGGCCCGCGCCCGTCCCTGTTGCCGCCCCTTCGGCTCTGCCTTCCGCCGCCACCTCGCTCGCTGGCCTGGCCCATCCCCCGCCCGAAACCTCCAAACTCTGCCCCACCGCGAGACGCACCACTTATTGGAGTTTGACAGCTCTGGTGTTTCTCTCGGCTAGGGGAAAAAATCTTGCATAGTGCAGAAACTCTACTCGCTTCGAGAACTTGCTAATTGCTTGCCTCGCGAGAAGATTTTCTGCACTATGCAAGATTTTTTTTTCCCTAAACAGACTAGCCGAGAGACCACGGAGCTGCCAAACTTCAGTAAGTGGTGTGGCCCGGCCCACCTGCACCCCGAAAATAATAAGCCACCCACCGAAAATAAGGGGAATTTTTGGGGTGGTCAAAAAATATAAGCCCCTGACTTATTTTCGGGGAAACACAGTAATTTTATGTAAAGTTACATCAGAAAATAATTGAATTAGACTATGAAAATATATGTATGCTGGGAGATTTTAATGCTATTTTAAAGGCAGATTTGGATTATAAAGAATCAAAAAAGAATAAGATACAAAGGAAAAAATTACCACAATCTCTTTTTACTCTGGTGGATGAACTGAATATATTTGATGCATGGAGACAGAGATTTCCAGAAGAAAAACAATATACTTTTTATTCCTCTAGACATATGTCATGGTCAAGGATAGACATGCTGTGGATGTCTTTGGGAATGATGACTAATGTAAAACATATAAATATTGAATCTAGCACTTGGGCTGACCACAACCCAATAACAATAAGATGGAAAGGGAAAAGGAAGAGAAATACAGTAGATGGACTTTGAACCAAGAAATATTAAATGAAAAAGAATTTCAACAATTTATAGAAAAAGAAATGAACATTTTCTTTAAAGAGAATAAGAATTATGTATCTTTACAAATTGTATGGGATACAGCTAAAGCATATTTTAGAGGATTGGCAATGACCTACATGGCTAAAAGAAATAAACAAAGACGAGAAACTCCAAAAAAAATAGAAGAAGAATATAAGGATTTAGAAAAGAAATTTCAAAAAGATCCACAAAATAAAAAGATTAAAATATTGATGGATTTGGAAAAACATAAATTAAATATGACTGAAAATGAAGATGTAGCAAGAATATTAAAAAGTGCTAAACAAAATTTCTTTGAACATGCCAATAAACCAGGAAAATGGTTAGCCTATAAGATGAAAAAAGAAAAGGGGAAAAAATGGATAAAATAATTGGAAGACATCGATGGAAATATTAGACAAAATAATGAGGAAAAAAAGATAACATGGACATTTAACCAGCCTCATGCGTCCCATATGGGAGGAGCATGGGAAAGAATGATCGGCATAGCCCGTAAAATCTTTGACTCCATGTTGATGAAGGTACCTATGCTGACGCATGAGATCCTCACCACCCTCATGGCAGAGGTGTCAGCTATCATCAATGCTCGACCTTTGGGTCCACTTTCTTCGGATCCTGAGAATCCAACTATCCTCGCACCAGCCACCTTGTTAACACAGAAGACAGGCGAATGGCCAGGACCACAAGGGAACTTCGTCCCCAAGGACAGGTATAAGCAACAATGTAGACAAGTTCAACTGCTGGCCAACACCTTCTGGAAGCGCTGGAAGCAAGAATACTTCTCTACCCTTCAGGTTCACCGCAAATGGGAGACCACAGAGCCGAATCTCGAAGAAGAAGACCTTGTTCTGTTGAGGGACAAGGACACACCACTAAACTCTTGGCCCATGGGACTTGTACACCAAGTTCTGCCCAGCTCTGATGGACTAATTCGCCAAGTAGAAGTTCAGGTCGCAAAGCCATAAAACTCATGCCGTGGCTCAAAGACTTTTGTCAAGCTCTACACCAGAGCAGTCACCGACCTGGTACTGCTGAGAAAGAAGACCAAACTCGAAGATTGAACCTCAAGCTTTGCATGCCTTGTATCTACTTCATAGTTTGCATTGTTTGATGCTATGCTTTGTTTACTTCAGTCAATTAGATAGTTAAGTTTGCATTGTTTATGCTATACCATTTTTACTTTAGCTAATTTGTTGGTTAATAGTGGAATTTTTATAATTCCAGGCGGGGAATGTGCTGATAGACTAGAGGGATATTTAGCTCAAATTAAGAGCTGTTTAATTAAGAGATTGCATTAGGGGAATGTAGCTGGAGATTGCATGCTGGGTAATGTAATCCAGGACATGTGACCCCGTCTGTGTGTTTATAATGGCCATCAAGCTATACCTAGGCTGCTGGGTAATTGTGCCATGCTCTCCAACAGCCATTTTTAAGTGTTACAAAGGGCCATGCAACAGCCTGCAGATGGGGAGAAATGAATCTCTTTTCACCTATGTGTAATGGGACAGATTATGGACAGACACGCTGAAGAATTTCATCTCATTAGTAAGTCTATGATGTGAAGATACCAGACAATAAACATAATCTGTATGTTTTACCCATTTCTGTGGAATTTTATCTGACTGAGAAAAGCATTTCTAAGCTTGGACCAGAAAAGCAGGTTTGAAAGGAAACTACAGCCACCTATCTTCACAACCCCCATCTCAGATACACCAACATCAGCCAAACCTCCTATAACTGACCCTATACCATTGGGTTCACAACCCTGGTGATCACAGAAAAGGAAGTGCAAGACCTATTTCACAGACAAAAGCCAGGAAAAGCTCCAGGCCCAGACAAGATAACTCCTTCTTGCTTAAAAGTTTGTGCTGACCAATTGGCCCCCATCTTCACCCGAATCTTCAATAAATCACTAGAGATGTGCTATGTTCCTTCTTGCTTCAAACGCTCTACTATCATCCCAGTGCCGAAGAAGCCCACCATCAAGGAACTGAACGACTACAGACCAGTTGCTCTAACATCTGTAGTTATGAAAACCTTTGAAAGGCTAGTGCTGTCCCACTTGAAAACCATCACAGATCCATTGTTAGACCCCCCTGTAATTTGCATACCAAGCAAACAGATCAACAGATGATGCTGTTAACGTGGCTCTGCACTACATCCTACATCTTGAATCTCCAAAGACCTACACAAGGGTCCTCTTTGTAGACTCAGTTCAGCATTCAATACCATCATTCCAGACACTCTTCTAAGTTGAACCAGCTAGTGGTACCTGAACACACTTGTAAGTGGGTCATAAGCTTCCTAACAAACAGGAAGCAGCAGGTGAAACTAAGCAGAATCACATCAGATACCTGTACAATTAGCACAGGGGCCCCCAAAGCTGTGTGCTCTCTCCACTTCTCTTCTCTCTATATACCAATGACTGCCTCTCTAACGATCCATCTGTTAAACTACTGAACTTTGCAGATGACACAACAGTGATCGGCCTCATTTGAGACAATGATGAGTCCACATACAGACGGGAGGTTGAACAACTAACCTTGTGGTGCGACCAGAACAACAGTAGAGACCTTCAAATTTCTAGGTTCTACCATATCGCAAGATCTAAAATGGACACCTAACATCAAAAATGTCATCAAAAAAGCACAACAAAGAATGTTCTTTCTGCGCCAAGTCAGAAAGCTCGAGCTGCCCAAGGAGCTGCTGATACAGTTCTACAGAGGAATTACTGAGTCTGTCATCTGCATCTCTATAACTGTCTGGTTTGGTTCTGCAACCCAACAAGACAGACACAGACTTCAGAGGAAAATCAGAACTGAAGAAAAAACAATTGCTACCAACCTGCCTTCCATTGAGGACCTGTACACTGCACGAGTCAAAAAGAGGGCTGGGAAACTATCTACAGACACCTCACATCCTGGACACAAACTGTTTCAACTCCTACCCTCAAAACGATGCTATAGAGCACTGCACACCAGAACAACTAGACACAAGAACAGTTTTTCCCCGTACACCATCACTCTGCTAAACAAATAATTCCCTCAACACTGTCAAACTATTTACTAAGTCTGCACTACTATTAATCTTCTCATTGTTCCCATCACCCATCTCCTCCCACTAATGACTGTATGACTGTAACTTTGTTGCTTGTATCCTTACAATTTATATTGACTGATTCCTAATGATTTTATTGCTTATTTGTACCCGGACTATCATTAAGTGTGGTATCTTATGATTCTTGACGAACGTATCTTTTCTTTTATGTACACTGACAGCATATGCACCAAGACTAGAGATGTAAAATTTCCGGAAATTATGAAGCTCGGAAAAAAACCCGATTTTTTCCGGGGGGGGGGGGGGGGGGACGGAAATTTTCAGAAAAATTGAAAAAAATGCTACATTAGCATTTTTTTATCTTTTTAAGATTGAAAGTCATTCTGTTACTTTAGGAACATAAAATATGACTATGGACAATTTCACTTGGCATAAAATTATCACAACTAGCATATTAAAAATATAGTGTAGCCAAACAATTATCACAAACAGAATTTACTTTTTTATAATATTTATTTGTAATTCCAACAAAAGGAGCAACAATCTCCTGAACTGCTTACTAGTTTATGTGGAACAGCCAAAAAGCCAAAAACAGAAAGAAAGGAAAGAAAGAAAGATGGAAGGAAGACAGACAGAAAGGAAGGAAGAAAGAAAGACAGAAAGGAAGGAAACAAAGGGAGGAAGAGAGAAAGAAAGAAAGAAAGGAAGGAAGGAAGGAAGGAAGGAAGGAAGGAAGGAAGGAAGGAAGGAAGGAAGGAAGGAAGATGGTAGGAAGAAAGACAGAAAGACAGAAAGACAGAAAGAAGGAAGGAAGGAAGGAAGGAAGATGGTAGGAAGGAAGGAAGACAGACAGACAGACAGAAAGGAAAGAAAGAAGGAAGGAAGGAAGGAAGGAAGGAAGGAAGGAAGGAAGGAAGGAAGGAAGGAAGGAAGGAAGACAGACAGACAGACAGACAGACAGAAGGAAAGAAAGAAAGAAAGAAAGAAAGAAAGAAAGAAAGAAAGAAAGAAAGAAAGAAAGAAAGAGAAAGATGGAAGGAAGGAAGGAAGGAAGGAAGGAAGGAAGGAAGGAAGGAAGGAAGAAGAAAGAAGGAAAGAAAGAAAGATGGTAGGAAGGAAGGAAGGCAAGCAGGCCGACAGACAGACAGAAAGAAAGATGGAAGGAAGGAAGACGGAAAGAAAGGAAGAAAGAAAGAAAGAAAGAAAGAAAGAAAGAAAGAAAGAAAGAAAGAAAGAAAGAAAGAAAGAAAGAAAGAAAGAAAGAAAGAGAAAGATGGTCCGAAGTAAGAAAGGAAGAAAGAAAGACAGAAAGACAGAAAGACAGAAAGACAGAAAGACAGAAAGAAAGAAAGAAAGAAAGAAAGAAAGAAAGAAAGAAAGAAAGAAAGATGGTAGGAAGGAAGACAGACAGACAGAAAGAAAGATGGTAGGAAGGAAGGAAGACACAAAGAAAAAGAAAGAAAGAAAGAAAGAAAGAAAGAAAGAAAGAAAGAAAGAAAGAAAGAAAGAGAAAGAAAAATGGTAGGAAGGAAGACAGACAGACAGATAGAAAGGAAAGAAAGATGGTAGGAAGGAAGGAAGGAAGACAGAAAAAGAAAGGAGGGAGGGAAGGGAAGGGAAGAGAGGGAGGGAGGGAAGAAAGAAAGAAAGACTTATAACCACAATTGAGCCCAAAATTTTGGTTTCTAAGCAAGAAAGAGCGTTAAGTGAGTTTCACATTTTACAAGTTGGCCATGCCCACCCAGTCACCTGACCACCTGAAGGGGGTAGGGGTGTGAGCACTGAGGATGAGTTTGTAACACCAAGGGGGCAGTGGACTGAAAATGTTTGGGAACCACTGACCTAATAGGTTCTCCTATAGCAGACGTGGGCATTTTACAGTACAAAGCACATCTGGCCTTTTGACTGTCCCTGAGTGGCCCATAGCAGTAGGAAGGCACTGGGGCAGCAATGGCGGCCCTCCACAACAGTTCCAGTTTCTCATGCAGCCCCTTGGGAAAATTAATTGTCCACCCCTAGTCTACAATGTAAAACTTTCTCTATGGGAGTATACTTCATCAGAAAATCACTGGAAGAGGGCCTAAGAAATAAATTATATTAGAAATGGGATACTTATCAGAATAGATACAGTAATGCTAAGCAGCCCGGGCAAATATTAAAGAATTTTAAAAAGAATCTAGACCAAGAGTCATCTTTTTTCTATCGAAGGCTTAAAAGCATATAGATTCTGATTTTAATGTAACTAGAAAAGAGAACAAGTTTTCAAAAGAAATATAGCGTTGTACAAAAAAACCTCTTACCTTTCAGGTACTGCCTCAATAGGCATTGATTGGCTTTCTATTGATCCTTTCGGTGTCTCTTCAGCTCTTGAAACACTTGCATTCAAATCACCACATTCTTCCATTTCAACATCTTGTATTCCAAATGTCTTGCAACTTTTCATGTTGGTATTGTCCTCCGGTTCTGCCACAAGCCCTGCATTCTTAGTTTTATTAACTGGTTGAAGAAAAGCATCCAATTTTTGGTCCCGTGAGTCAGTGCGGATCATCTGATGAGCATAAAGCTGCTCACTTCCTTGAGTAGCTGAAGATTTCATTGATTTAACAACTTCAGTGGAAGGGACGGTAATGGCTGGTAACAATGTCTTCATTGCAGAAAAATAATGATGAAAGAATATTTTAATGTTTCTACAAATTAAAGTCCTTTTCCAAGCTTTGCCTTACATGAAACCTACCTTAACTTTATATCACACAATTAAAATTATTAATTTATATTAAGATAATGTATTTGGATTTTTCAATGATTCCACAGATTTTCAATGATTTGTCATAAGATGCAATACTGATTCTTTATTTTTTTAAAAAACCCTCTCAATAAAGGAAAATGTTATTTAGCTCAGGGTTGAAATAAGAGGTCCTTGGTGCTCTCTGAGCTTGCTTGTTTTCTTGCAGACATTTCATTATCCAAACTAGATAACATACTATGTCTGCAAGAAAAACTCAGAGAGCACCAAGGACCCCTCAAAGAACTCTCTCTAAACTGAATTGTGCACTCAGCTATGCAAATATTTATTATTTATTTATTTATTACTTGCATTTATATGCCGCTCAACTCCGCAGGGACTCTGAGCGGCTAACAAAAATACAAATAACTTCAGTATAAAAAAATGTAAAAACAAGAGTTAAAATACAGTATAACAATATATAAAAAACATTTAGTCAACTCAATCATTCAATCCTTTCATTACGAGGGCCAGCATCGACAATCATTGGCCCCAGGCTTGCCGAAAAAGCCAGGTCTTCACGGCTTTTCTGAAGGCCAATAAGGTGGGGATAGTCCGGATCTTGGGGGGAAGTTGGTTCCAGAGGGTAGAAGCAGCCACAGAGAAGGCCCTCGCCCGCGGGCCCGCCAGCCGACATTGTTTAGCTGACGGGACCCGGAGCAGGCCAGCCCTGTGTGATCTAACCGGTCGCAGGGAGGTATGTGGTAGCAGGTGGTCCCGAAGACACTGTGGCCCTGAACCATATAGGGCTTTAAAGGTAATCACCAACACCTTGAATTGCATCCGGAGACTAATGGGTAACCAATGCAGCTCACATAAGATGACAGTCATGTGGGTGTATCTAGGAACACCCACAACAGCACGTGCAGCTGCATTTTGGACCAACTGAAGTCTCCGAATACTCTTCAAGGGTAGCCCCATGTAGAGCGCATTGCAATAATCAAGCCGTGAGGTGACAAGGGCATGAGTGACCGTGAGAAGTGCCTCCCGATCCAAGTAGGGTCACAATTAGTGCACAAGGCGAACCTGTGCAAAGGTCCCCCTAGCCACAGCTGACAGATGTTGGTCCAATTTAAGCTGTGGATCTAGGAGGACACCCAAATTGCGAGCCCATTCCGAGGGGACTAATTTTTCTCCCTCCAGAACCAAGGAGGGACAGTCGACCAAGTCCTTAGGAGGCAGTATCCATAGCCACTCGGTCTTGTCCGGGTTTAGTTTGAGCCTATTGACTCCCATCCAGATCATCACGTCGTCCAGACACTGGCACATCACATCAGCTGCCTCACTGAATTGACGCGTGGTGGAGATGTAAAGCTGGGTATCATCAGCATATTGCTGAAACCTCACCCCCTGTCGTCGGATGATCTCACCCAGTGGTTTCATGTTAAATAGTAGGGGAGAGAGGACTGAGCCCTGAGGCACCCCACAAACGAGGGGCCTAGGGTCAACCTCTGTCCATCTGCCAACACCAACTGTGACCGGTCAGAGAGATAGGAGGAGAACCACCGCAGAACAGTGCCTCCCACTCCCAACTCCCTTAATCGGCACAGAAGGATACCATGGTCAATGGTATCGAAAGCAGCTGAGAGGTTAAGTAGCACCAAGATAGAGGAGTAACCCCCATCTTGGGCTCGCCAGAGATCATCCAACAGCGCGACCAAGGCAGTTTCTGTGCTGTAGCCGGGCCTGAAACCCGACTGATAAGGATCTAGATCAGTGGTTCCCAACCTTTCTAATGCCGCGACCCCTTAATATAGTTCCTTATGTTGTGGTGACCCCCAACCATAAAATTATTTTTGTTGCTACTTCATAACTGTAATTTTGCTACTGTTATGAATCGTAATGTAAATATCTAATATGCAGGATGTATTTTCATTGTTATAAATTGAACATAATTAAAGCATAGCGATTAATCACAAAAACAATATGTAAAAACATACTGTAATTGTAAAAACAATTATGCCAGATCAGAAATTCTCGGACCAGTCTTTGCAAGAGCACAAGGAATCTTCCACAACAAGTCTACTTCTGTATTTAGACTTGATAACCAACAAGTGTACAGCAATATTTCTCAATCTCAGCAAATTTTAAGGTGCCTGGACTTCAACTCCCAGAATTCAAAGCAAAGCTGGCCCCTTAGCTGATGCCGTCAAAGCTCGGCCACCAGGCGTCACAAACGCCTCTCACCGAATGGCACCTCTCCCGACCAATCGGAGGGCTTGGGCGAGTTGAGTCGATATGGCCAGGCTTGTGGCAGTGGGGGGGGGAGCTGAGGATGCCGGGGCGACCCCTGGGAAATGGTTGTTCGACCCCCAAAGGGGTCCCGACCCCCAGGTTGGGAACCACTGATCTAGATAATCTGTGTCATCCAATAGCCGCAGGAGTTGAAGCGCCACCACTTTCTCAACAACCTTTCCCACAAAGGGTAGGTTGGAGACTGGACAGAAGTTTTTCAAATCTGTTGGATCCAGGGAAGGCTTGAGAAGGGTCTTCACAACCGCCACCTTAAGTGGCTGCGGAACGAAACCCTCCCTCAAGGAGGCGTTAACTATCACCTGAATCCAACCTCGTGTCACCTCCATGCTGGAAACTACCAGCCAGGAGGGGCACGGGTCCAACAAACAAGTGGAGGCGCTCATCGCTCCTACAGCCTTGTCCACTTCCTCAGGAGTCGCGGGTTCAAATTCCTCCCATAAAATGGGACTAAGACCTGTCCCTGTCATCTCGGCTTGAATTGCCCAATCAGAGTCCAGATCTGTCCGGATCTGAGCGACTTTATCCACCAGAAACTGTACAAACTCCTCAGCTCTGCCCTGTAAGGGCTCCTCCATCCCCTCGGTCTTAAGGAGGGAACGAGTTACCCTAAACAGAGCGGCTGGCCGAGAATCAGCGGATGCAATAAGTGTGGAAAAATGTGAACATTTTGCCGTCCTTATCGCCACTAAATAAGTCCTAATAAAGGATCTTAGAAGTGTTCGATCAGACTCGGATTTACTGGCCCTCCAGCGTCGCTCTAGGCGTCTATCCAGCAAGAGAAGTGCTTCTCATACACAACATACTATAATGTAGTTTGGACTGATTGTCATAGTATTATTATTAATAAAACATATATCATTACTCCTTTGGGGATAAAAGAATCCACGTACTTGAGTGAAATACATCCTTGATGAATTGGAACCTAACAATTTGCTCTCTATATGTTGTTGTACACGTTCCAGAATGCTGTCTTCATGGAGGAAATGAACTTCATGCTTTGTAGGATGCACATTCACATCCACATTCTGAGGTGCAATCTCAAGACTATAAAACATTTTGAGAACAATAAGTGTAAGTTGATCAAAGACGTGTTCGATTACAAATTTGCGAATTTGTGTTGTAACCAGAACCAGAACTGTGGTGCTATGTATTTTTTCAAAACCAGAAGTATATAAATCATAATAATCCTTTAAACACAACTGAGAGATATTTACTGTATAGCCTACTGTGCATTTTGAAACAAACACAGATACAACATTAATACAATAACATTCATTTACTGTAATTTATTTCCTGGCCTTTTTTCTTAAGGAAATCAGAAAAGAACACATAAGATGGTTAAGCACAATAAGCAAGCAAAGACAGAAGTTCACAATATTTGACATTGAAGTTTAATTTAAAGATAGTATTTTAAGACCTGCCCTAAATGCAGATAGTAATGTTTATTATATTTATATTTTTATATTTTAGTTTATGAGCTAGAAGTGGTATACTTCCCATAAAAGGAGTCTGTAGAAACTGAAATTCACATAGAAAAAATGTATTTTGAATTATTTATTCATAAGTAGTAGTAGCAAGCATAGTTTCTGAGAATAAGAGAACCAGCAGAAATATTCACAATATAGTAGCAAGTTATTTATAACTATTGATTAACAATAAATTTTAAATTGGTGCTTTGAAATGGACAGGCAGACAATAGATAAAACTGATGCCTGACTAAAGCATTTTCAGCCAATGAAATTTGCAAAATGGTATTCAAAGACAAGCTCATATTTGCAGACCTTACAATAATCAAAGCAATAGATACCCATGAACCATCACAACCACTAGTGAGGTTCCAAAAGAAAAAAGTGCTGGTCCACCAATCCTAATTGGGCAGAGGTTCAGGTCATAGCTGGGATCTGAAACTCCAGGTTTAAGTCAGGATCCAGAAAAGATTCTTAATTACACTTGTTTGTAAAGGAAGAACTACTTCTACCAACACTCTTGAACATTCAAACAAAAACTTTCCCACTGTACAGAAGCACCCCCTTCTTATGCAGATTTAATTTCCATTCAGTAATCCTTATCCAGTCAAATTCACATATCAAGCACTGGTCCTCAACATCTACATTTTTGGATTGTTAGGAAGGAAAGTCTCCTCTTTCTGCCAAACAGAATTTCAATGGCAAAAGTATTTCTCAGTATTACCTTATATATAAAAATGGATATGTGCTTTGGGGTAAATAAGCAGCATATACAGTGTCTATCGCTCTGCGCAAGGCAGTTGACTCTATCAATCGATCTGGAAAGAGAACAGAAAAAATTGTTTAAATTACTTTTCCAAATTATCATTTTTATATCCATTTCTGAACAAGTTTAGCCTTTATATTCAAAAAACCTATACCAAATATATAATAAAAAAATTAAATGATTGTAAAAATATTCTTAATCATATATTAATCATGACATCAGATTCAACAAATATTCTTAAAGACATACAAACTCAATGATTTGGAACCAAGATCTATTTGTCTTAATGACAGTTAAGAACCTTTATTATAAAAAATAATAATCTATTTTGCCCAAAATTATATTTTAATTAAGATCTATTTATTGGTAAACAGGTTATATTTCTTTCTAAATCACTGAACATAATGATTCTGCCATGACTGTGATTTTTTTTCTTATTTATGATTTCTTTACCTAGTACCTTTCTCCTTATGCTAGAGCAATATTAATTATATATTAAGGAAAACCAACATAGGTTGAAAATTATACTTCTACTCAGTGATGGGATTCAAATAATTTAACAACCAGTTCTCTGCTCTGACTGGCTGGGGGGCAGGGCTGGGGGGGCAGGGCGTGGCTGGGATCATGTGACTGGGTGGACGTGGTCAACTCACTGTCACTCACATCAAGGGGTGCCTCGCCTGACCCCTCCCCTCCCAGCTCTCCAACCCGTCAGTTTTAGAAGCTGTTTTTCTTTTTCAACCTTGACAACCTCTTTCTGTGTATGGGGGGGAGGCAGCGGTGGGGACGGCTTCTGAGCAGCATGATCCCCCCCCCTTCCCAGTCAGCCAGCTCCACCTGACCTACTTCCTGAGTCTAGCCGTTCTCCTCGTCCCCCCCACTCCAGCGGCGGCAGGCTCTGCGAGACAACAGGGCCTCTCATTTTCCCCATGGCGTTTTTTTCCCACCTTGATTCCGCCACTTGCCCCATCCACCACCAGCCAGATGCCCCAAGCATTGCTTTGCCTACCTGATTTCCAGCTCTGTCACATTTTTTGCTATCGTGTGCAGAAAAACAAGTTTGTGGGACTAAAAAAAAAATTCAATCAATTCTAACTTTGTGAGATTTTTTCTTTCATGAGAAGTTGAAATTGATTGCACTTTATTTTTAGTCCCACAAAGTTTTGTTTCCCTGCAGACAATGGCAAGAAACGCGACAGAGAAACGCGACGGAGCTGGAAATCAGGTAGGCAAAAAAATGCTTGGGGCATCTGGCCAGTGCCGGTAAACTCTTCTGCCCACAAAAACCTCGTCTTTGACTGCTGACACCAAAAGGCAGAGCAAGCGCTGCTGGGAAGAAGCCAGTAGGCCCGGGAGTCTGGAATACCCTTCCTCCCCCGCCTCACCTTTCCCTAACTGCCACACTCCCAAATTACAGTAAAAGTGGGGGGCAAGAAGCCCTGCCATGCCTGGCGAGGGGGGGGGGAGAAGAGGCGGCAAGAGGAGCTTCGACTCGCTCCACGCGCCGCAATGAAAGGCAGCGGCAGCCTGGCCGCTTCCCTTCCCCGCCCTCTCAGCCACACGCCCAGTCGCCCATGCAGAGATTAGGTAGACCGTGGCAAAGGCAGGCAAGTGGACTGGGCTGTGAGGGAGGCAGCTAAGGGAGGAAGACTCACCAGGCAGAGATCAGCTGGGCTGCAGGGCCGGCGGTCGAGGTGAGGGAACCAGAGACCAGCAGCAGGTATGCCACAGGTATGACTGTAGGCATCGGTCAAGGTGGGTGGGGCAAAATAAGGAATGAGGGGCGGGGCCAACCAGCCAGCAATTTAACAACCAGTTCGGCCGAAGTGGTGCTAACAGGTTGAATCCCACCACTGCTTCTAATATAGTTGATCTTAACTACATTAAATCAAATCAACTTATACCTTGATTCAGGACCTTATTTGTTTGCTCAGATCCAAGTTGCATAATTAGCTGAAGACTATACTGGGCTTTCAGAAACACATCAAGGGTTATGTACACAAAAATGTATACATTTTTTTCTTTTTCTTTTTTTAATTGCATTCATCTAGAGAGATTGATTATTGTAATGCAAAAACATGGAGCTTTTTTCTTCATTTTCAGATCATGCTATTTCATTAAGATTCAGTGCTATAGTTATTGCTATTATTAAAACAATTTGTTTTACAGTAACTTCAACACACGGATGAACTATGTGGAAGAAAAAAATAACCAGTAGTTTCAGTATGGAGTTAATAACAAAAATGGGCCTTTAATGAGTGAAAATATCCCTTAAACATTCAGTGAAAATATGGAAGTGAATATATTTGTACTTACGATTTACAAAAAGTAAAAAGATGCACTTCTTCATGGAATAATTTGCATTCGTTACCAAACCTTTCATTTTAAAAGCCAATGTTGCATCTTCACAGCCCACTTCAATCAATTCTCTAAAGATATTTAAATAAAAATTAGTCCTTTTGCTTTTTAAATAAAACACCTTTAAGAACACACTAAAACTATTGCAGTTAATAATTATTAAATATGCAGCACATATTCTGCTCATGATTCCACTGTTTTCTAATCTTTAATCCAAGATAAGGCCAGATTACATCTTCTCTATCCGTGATGGTGAACCTATGGCAGCGTGCCACAGCTGGCACGCAGAGCCCTCTCTGCGGGCATGCGAGCCATCGCCCAGCTCAGCTCCACTTCGCATGCGTGCCTCCCACCGGCCAGCTGATTTTGGGGATACGCTGGAAATGCGTGCGCATGTGTGGGGGTCGGGTGCGTATTCGAGGGGGGCAGGGGTCTCATGTGCATGTGTGGGGGAGATGCCCCCCACGGCCCATTTTTGGTCCCAGGAGGCTGCAGGGAGGCCTACTAGGTCCAAAATGAGGTGTGGGGGTGTGGTGTGCCCCCCCACAGCCCGTTTTTGGTCCCAGGAGGCTGCAGGGAGGCCTACTAGGCCCAAAATGGGAGGCAGGAGGTTGTGCACGCATGCATGGAGGGGGCAGGGGGAGGTCACGCATGCATGCGCAGGGGGGGCACATTGCATTATGGGTGCTGGCACGCATGTGTGCTATCACACGTGCACGCAAGTGCTTTTGGCACACGATGACAAAAAGATTAGCCATCACTGTTCTATATCTTTAATATTATTACTACTACTAACCAGTAATTAAAAGTTTTAGATAAACAGTAAATAATATCACTGTAGTAATTAGTCAAAGTTCCTTACTCACAAAATAAAACTACTTTCAAATACATCATCTTATAGTTATTTTCATACCTCCATAGAACTACATATAGAGTACTTTTTTTCTTTGTAATGTACAATTTTAGGGAAACGCCCTAAATTGTTTTTAGAAACACATGGTAGCTTAAACTATAACCAGACAATCATGAACCAGCCTTTCATAAGCTTCAAAGTGCCCTTCCCTTTCACATTCTTTTGCATATGCAAGAAAAACCAAGTACTTGTTTTTAGAAGAGTCAATTCATTTTATCAATAAAGAAAAATAACAATTACTCCAATCATGCTCAAAAAATCAGTTAACAAAAGATAATTACTATAAATCAGCAATCTCAAACTTTTCTAACCCTTTTGTGCACTATTGAAACATGTATATATTATGATAAAACATTTGGAAGAACTGCAAAATAATGTTACTTTGAACCCATTTATTTCAAGTAACCCATTTTTTAAAAAGCCAATCCAATTGTTCCATGTGGCCCTTAAATAAATTAAACTAAAATTAATTTGTTTAATCTTAAACACAAATTTGCTAGTTTGGATGGCTGGCAAACAACATAGCTCTGGTCTTTAGTAGCTGCATCATTTTTCTATGGCGGAAAAGGAAAAGAATGAAAGCAGGAAATCTAGGCCACTGTTTTCCAGTCGATAAAGCTTTCTTTAAAAAAAAATAAAAATAAGTATTTTACAAACTTAGGTGGTGTTCGCAACCCCAGAACGGTTGCCTGGAGATACATTTGTGCCTACAGACACTATGATTCTGGTCTCAGGTTTAGATCTAAACTCATCATAGGCATCCTTCAGTCTTGAAAGATTATGGTATCGTGCTCTGGAAAGAGTTCCTAAAACAGCATCTAGTGTGGCTAAAAAGGCCAATCTGAGAGTGGCAATCCCTTCCACACTGAGGGCAGATACATTATGTCCCCTGCCCGGTCCCCTGATTTCACTGGTTCCGGGACTGCCTCTTTGCCTCAGCCTGCTGAACAAGTTTCTTCAAAATGAAGAAGGCCATGCAGCGTCTTTAGCCTCCAAGCTGAACGATCAGAGGTCAAGTTTTCCCAGCTGTTAATGTCCATTCCCAAGGCCTTTAGATCCCTCTTACAGATATCCTTATATCGCAGCTGTGGTCTCCCTCTGGAGCGCTTTCCCTGCACTAATTCTCCATACAGGAGATCTTTTGGAATCCGGCCATCAACCATTCTCACGACATGCCCAAGCCAGCGTAGATGTCGCTGTTTCAATAGTGTATACATGTTAGAAATTCCAGCATGTTCCAAGACTGCGCTATTTGGAACTTTGTCATGCCAGGTGATGCCAAAGATGCTTTGGAGACAGTGCATATGGAAGGTATTCAACTTTCTCTCCTGCCGTGCGTAAAGGGTCCAAGACTCACTGCAATACAAGAGTGTGCTCAGGACGCAGGCTCTATAGACCTGGATCTTTGTATGTTCCGTCAGCTTCTTGTTAAGCCATACTCTCTTTGTGAGTCTAGAAAATGTGGTGGCCGCTTTATCAATACATTTATTCAGCTCAGTATCTAGAGAGAGAGTGTCAGCGACGGTTGAGCCAAGATACACAAATTCATGGATGACCCATGACTTGTGTTTTTTTCAGGCTGATTGTTAATCCAAAATCTTGGCAGGCCTTGCTAAAACAGTCCATGAATCATTGAAGGTATTTGGCAGAGTGGGCAGTAACGGTAGCATCGTCAGTGAAGAGGAAATCCTATAAGCATTTCAGCTGGACTTTAGACTTTGCTCTCAATCTAGAGAGGCTAAAAAGTTTTCTGTCCGATCTGGTCTAGAGATAGACTCCCTCTGTTACAGTTCCAAAAGCATGTTTAAGCATGACAGCAAAAAAGATCCCGAATAGAGTTGGCGCAAGGACACAGCCCTGTTTCACTCCACTTCGAATGTCAAAGGAATCTGATGTTAAGCCATCAAAAACTACCGTGCCCTTCATTTCCTCATGAAAGGACCTGATGATATTGAAGAGCTGGGGTGGACATCCCATCTTGGGGTGAATTTTATAAAGGCTGTCCCTACTAACCAAGTCAAAAGCCTTCATAAGATCTATGAAAGCTACGAAAAGTAGTAGTTTTGCAATTTGTTCCCTGCATTTCTCCTGCAGCTGTCTAAGGGAAAATACCATGTCAGTAGTGGACCTGTTGGCTCGGAATCCACACTGTGATTCTGGATAGACTCTCTCTGCAAGCACCTGGAGCCTCTTCAATATGACACGGGAAAACAGCTTTCCTACCACACTAAGAAGAGAGATGCCGCGGTAGTTGTTACAGTCGCCCCTGTCACCTTTGTTCTTATACAGTGTGATGATATTTGCATCCTGTCCTGCGGTACTCCGCCTTCCCTCCAACAAAGACAGAAGATTTCATGCAATTCCGTGGGGATGATCTCTTTGCAGCACTTCAAAACTTCAGCAGGGATGTTATCTTTCCCGGGTGCCTTGCCAGGGGCGAGGGACTCCAGAGCCGCGTTTAGTTCTTCTAAAGTTGGCTCACTGTCAAGCTTCTCCAAGACAGGCAGGCATTCAATGCCATTCGATGCCTCGTCAGTTATCACATTTTCTCTGGAATGTAACTCATAGTAGTGCTGCACCCAGTGTGCCATCTGCTGCGTTTGGTCCTGGATAACCTTGCCTGTAAAGGGGCAGATTTCTTCTTTGTTGGTCATAAGGCCTGCTTGATGCCATCATACATCCCCTTGATGTTACATGTGTCAGCTGCTATCTGGAACCAAGAGCAAAGCTGCAACCAATAGTCATTAGCAATCTCCTGGCAGCCTGTTGGACTTTGCTACGAGCAGCTCGCAGAACCTATAGATTGCACGCATTGGGGGAGGCTTTATATGCAATTAGAGCTTTCCTTTTTTCCTTGATGGCTGGCATCAGCTCCTCTGAATGGGCTTCAAACCAATCTGCTGTCTTTCTTATCTCCTTACCAAATACTGACAAGGCGGTGTTATAGACAGCATTCTTGAAATATTCCCATCTTTCGGACGCGTTTGATTCAGCCGGGCCTGGAAGGGTTTCCTCTAGTGCTTGTGCAAATTCCTCCACTTTGCCCTGGTTGCAGGTCTTGCTGATGTCGATTCGTGGTCTTTCTTCCTTCTTCAAGTGATGCGATCTCTTTGTTTGCAGTTTTATTCTGCTGCACACCAAGGAGTGGTCTGTATCGCAATCAGCACCCTGATAGATGTGTGTGATTGTAATACTGGGAAGATTAAAACGCCTTGTAAGAATCAAGTTGAGCTGGTGCCAGTGCCTCGATCTTGGATATCCCCAAGAGACTCTCTGTTGAGGCTTTGTTTTAAATAATGTATTGCTAACGCAGAAACCATAGTAGCAGCAAAACTCCAGCAGGCGTTGCCATTTTCATTCATCTTCCCAATGCCAAACTGACCTAAACAAGTAGGCCAAGAACTATAATCGTCTTCGACTCTGGCATTAAAATCGCCAAGGATAAACAGTGATTCTTTCTCAGGAACTTTCTTGATAATGGCGGCCAGATCGTCGTAAAATGATTAGATTCTACTGAAGATGATAATGTCGGTGCATATGCGCTAATAAGAGTGACCGGCCCTGCTAGTGAGTGGAGCTGCAAGGACAGAATCCTCTCGCTCACTGCAGCAGGTAGAGTGATGAATACTAGTAGGGTGTTTTTGACCGCAAAGCCCACCCCGTATCCCCGTGTCTCGTTTGATGGTTTTCCCTGCCAGAAGAACGAAAAGTTTCTCTCCTTAACAGATTCCGAGTATGACAGCCTTGTCTCTTGAAGGGCGACAATGTCCATTTGCAGTCTGCTCAGCTCCATATCGATAACAACGGTCTTGTGTACGTCATCTATTTCTTGCAAATCGTCAGAAAAACCAGGGGTCATTGTCCGAACATTCCAAGTGCCCAACTTTAGGGCTAAAGTTTTCTTATGGTTGTTGCATGGTGCAAAGTTATCAAACTGCTTGTCATTATGCCAATGACGCATAATGACCTCTCCCACCATCGAAAGCGGCCCCTGGCGTCACTCTCTACGCCAATCAAGCAAAGACTTATAACCAGTAGCTGCTGCTTTCTGTGTTGTTTCAGTGCTGTATGCAAAGCTGGAGTATCCTCTCTAGGGCACGAGACCTGGGTAGGTTAGTATGGAGGATAGACTGTTACCCAAGCAGCAGATCCCCCCTCTCCACGTCTCTGAAATAATCCAATGGAATGGCAAAGCCAATACAATTGATTCCAGCTGGTTGTACACAGTCACGAATTGCTTCCGGGACTCCAGCTCCGGATTTTGCCTCAAGGTTTACTCCTGAAGCCTTTTCCAATGATGGATATAGCCACAAGGCAGTGGAGGTTTGGAGTCAGAGTTTCCCTTCTCCGAGAAGATGGTTTTGCCGCTTTATCTACCGTTGGGGCATAGAGCTCTCTTCTGCCTTCAAAACCGTTGACTATCTTCTCCTGTAACCCTGGAAAGAGGCCCTTACAAGGTGCTACCAGCCGGGCCAGCTGAATCAAGGTTTTTTTAATGAGATATTACTCCCCCAAAACGATGGTGTAACGATGATCTTTCAAGTATCCATGTAAATTTGGACAACTCCTCCCACAATCAGGATCAGGAATGGGGGGAAGGAAAGCAGCCTACCTGCCTGTTGGTGGCAAAAGGCAGGATCAGGGAGGGTGGGGGGAGGAAAGCAGCCTAACTGCCTGCGTGATCTTGATTCTATGCCTATTTATACAACCCAGGATTGCATTAGCTTTTTTGGCTGCTGCTGCACACTGCTAGCTCATATTCAAGTGATTATCCACTAGGACTCCAAGGTCCCTCTCACAGTTACTGTTTTTGAGCCAGGTCTCACCTAATCTGTACTTATACCTTTGGTTTTTCCTGCCTAAATGTAAAACTTTGCTTTTCTTCACACTGAAATTCATTTTGTTGGATAGGGCCCATTGTTCATATTTGTCAAGATCTTTTTGGATCCTGAGTTTGTCTTTTGGGGTGTTGGCTATTCCTGCCAGTTGAGTGTCATCTGCAAATTTGATGATTTCCCCTTCTATTCCCTCATCTAAGTCATTTATGAAGATATTGAAGAGTACTGGGCCCAAGATAGCGCCTTATGGAACCCCACTACTTACTTCTCTCCATGAGGATGTAGTACCATTAAGAACTACTCGTTGAGTACGGTTTGTCACCAGAAAGAATTGCGAAAATGTTTAAGAATAAGACTATGAAATGTTGGAAATGTCAACAAATACCAGGTTCTTTTTATCACATGTGGTAGACATGTGCAGCGGCAAAAGAATATTGGATTCGAACTCAGATATGGATAGAAAAAATGCTGAAACAAAAGATAGAGCTGAAGCCAGAAATATTTCTGTTAGGAATTATATCAGAGAAATTCAACAAAGAAGATACCTATTTAATTATACATGTGATAACTGCAGCTAGGATTGCATTTGCGCAAAAATGGAAAGGAACTAAGATTCCATCTGAAGAAGATACGCTTAAGAAAATTTTGGAATGTGCCGAGATGAATAGATTGACAATGAAAATTAAGGACAAGGAGGACTCAGAATATTATAATGTTTGGATGAAATTTTATAATTGGATAGAAATTGAACATAGTTAAAAGTTAAGATAGAATGATTATTGAGAATACAGGGTAAGAAATTGATGAATAAAGGGGAAAACCCAGATGACAAAATTAGATTCTAAGGAGGTAACAGTAATGTTGAAGCATATATTTAAAATACAGGATAATTGTTATGGATAAGATATGAAAATATACAAAGAATAGAAGGGACATCGATAGGTGAAATACATTATCAGTCTGTTAATAATAGGATTAGAATTAAAATCACTCAAGGAAGGGTTATTAGAAGGAGAAGAGGAAGTAGTAAGGTAGAGGAGAAAGGGGTGGAGAGAGAAGGGTAAGAAGGTTGTTGGAAGAGCTGGAGTTGTGAGAGGGGAGTGGAAAGGTAAAATAGAAATTCAGACTGGTAAATAAACAGTATGATATAGGTGCATATTATGATTTTAAATTACAATTGATTAGATAGAATTGTATAACCATATATGTTATTGATATCTTTAAGCTAGACCAATTTAAAATATACATAAAAAGGGGGTAAATTTTACAAATATAAATAGATCATGTGACAGTACACCATCTACTACAATCTATACCGTCAATACTAGTGATCCTCTGCCGTAGGGGTTACCCGTCTTTTCCTCCGTTTTTTTTCCAGCCACGACTGCAGCAAATTTTTTTGCCACCTTTGAGGTTATATTAGGGGCTGTATCCTGGAGTAGGAAATAAAGGTTGAACAGATCCGGTGAACCAGGGAATCTCTGGGAAATAGGGGAGATGAATCTTGATCTTATGTCTTGATAGTGGGGGCATACGAATGTAATATGGAGCAGAGAATCCGGGGATCGGCCATAACATGTACAATAGGTGGATTTTACTCCCCCCCGAGAGCCTACTGTCGAGGACATTCGAGGGGATCACATTAAATCGTGCCTTCCTAAATGCAAGCCTATGTTTGATAGAGTGTAAGGCGGAAAGGTAAGGCGGGGGGTGAAGCAAGGGAACAATACCAAGGGAAAATGGTGAGCAAGTTCCTGATCCATTTGCCAGATTGAGTTGTCTATCAATGTCGTCCAGCCGTTGAAAAATCAACGATTTGGCAGCACCAGGGCCTAAGATAAAAACTTCACTGGGGGAAATCCCGATCTTCAAAAGTTTAGTATGAATATTATGGGCCCAGGGAATATGAAAAGGGTCCCGCCATAGGCATTGGCCTAGGTAATAGCCTGGGAGTCTAGTCCAGAGGGACAACCAATAGCCAATTGCACGTTTCCACATGATTGTAGCAAGTGAGGACATGCCCAGTTCCAAACGAATTGCGGCATTACTTACACAGGGAGGAACTCCCATCAAACGGCGTAGGAACTTACTATTGACAGACTCAAGAGAGGAGATGTTGGATTGGACCCAGAGGGGGGCACCATAGATGATAGCAACTATCACCTTTGCCCTATAGACTTTTATTGCTGAGGGGATATGATGAGCTCCCTCAGTGTAAAAAAAGTGCAAGAGGGCATGGGTGGAAATCTTAGCCTTATTACAGAGAGATTTAACCTGCGCAGGCCACTTGGTGTTGGACTGAAAGAGGATACCTAGATATTGAAATCTGTGGACCTGTTCCACTGGGATGCCATCAAGGTTCCATTGATAAATTTTCCTGCTTCTTGCAAAAACCATGATTTTAGACTTAGAGTGGTTTATATGCAGTTGGTTAGCAGAGCAATAAGCAGAAAGGATTTTTAAGGCTCTACATAGGCCCACCCGGGAAAATGAAAGTATTGCGGCATCGTCAGCGTAAAGCAGGAGCGGGCATCTATAATAAGATAATCTAGGGGCATGGATGTAGACCATGTGATTTGAAAATGCCTTTCTCCAGTCACTGATATAAAGGTTGAAGAGAAAGGGTGCCAGTATACTCCCCTGCCTGACCCCCTTGTTAACGGGGATAGCTTTAGAGAGATCCCCCTGCGGGGTAAGGCGCACTTTTGCTTCTGTTCCATCGTGCAGTTGGGAAATAAGCCAGAGTAATCTTTTGTCAATACCCCAGGCGGAAAGTTTGATCCACAACTTAGCTCTGGGGATGCTGTCGAAGACAGCCTTTAAGTCTATAAAGGCAACGCAGAGACGACCCTTCCTGGGGGTGGAGTATTTTACGGCAAGATGATGAAGGATCAGGGCATGGTCAATTGTAGTGTGGTCTGGACGGAACCCCGGCTGCTCATAACTGAGCAGGTCAGCCTCTTCAGCCCAGCACTCCAGTTTGGACAGGAGATAGCGGGCATAGAGTTTCCCCAAAATTGAAAGAAGACTGATGTTACGGAAGTTGCCGGGATCGGAGTGGGCGCCTTTCTTATGTATTGGAATAATTAAGGCATCCTTCCAGAACTTGGGGATAAGGCCCGTTTGGTTGATTGCATTGAATACCTCGGTAAGAACCGGGATCCACCAGTCCTTATGGGCTTGAATGGCTTCGGCTGGGATGAGATCCGGGCCAGGAACTTTTCGAGGTTTAAGTTGTCCAATTAGCTTGGCAATCGTGGATGGTTTGACCGGAGGCCACCTGGGAAGATGGTTAGGGAGAGAGCCTGCGGTCGAAGAGACTGGCACGTCCGCGTCGTAAAAGACTCGGCATAGAAAGAGTTCCCAGGTAGTGGCAGAAATAGTATGAGTAAGCCTACTAGTTGGCCTCCTATTTAACAGACTGTAGAAATCTCGAGGGTTGCTGGATTTTGTGGCCTCTAGTAATGCGTTCCACCTTAGCCGGTGCCAATCTTGCTTAGCTCTTAAAAGGGCTAGCTTGTATGCCTTCTTGGCCTCGAAATAAAACGGGGGGGGGGGGGGCGTCGATGAACCTGATCATTTGTGGGCAGAATATATAGTTCTCATATGGTTCCTGGCTTGTTTGCATTGTAAGTTAAACCAAGGGGCTCCCTTTCTCCTGGAAACTCTACCAGGGACAAGGGTGGGGGGCTGAAAGGAGGTTATAAGACCGTTTCGACATTCAGTAAAAGCGGTTAGCAGCACACCCAATGAGGTCTTGGTGTCGATTAAGGCTAACAAGGTATTGGCTGCTTCTTGGTGATAAAACCGTGCATGGAAAAGGGCCAGAGACGTTGACCATTTTGACAACATCAGGGAGCCTCTAGGATTAGAGTCTATTGAAACAATGTGAGCGGGATGGCCTTGGGGTCTATATAGCCGTGCAACCGTAATGAGAGGAAGGTGGTCACTGAAAATCCTGTCATCTACTTTGAAAGAAGAAATGTATGGCAAAAAGGCTCTCGAAACCAAAGTATAGCCTATTGTGCTGTTGCCATTTTTGGCCAAGTGGGTAAATTCCCCGGGGACATCCGGGGCACATCTACCGTTGAGAGGAAAAAGGTCTAATTTGACGATAAGGAGGGTTTAAGCTATATGTATTGATATTTGCATGGATAATGTGGAGAGAAAAATAAAAAAACTTTTACCAAAAAAAAAGAACTACTCATTGAGTATGGTTTGTCAGCCAGCTACAAATTCATCTGGTGGCGATGTTGTCTATTCCACATTTCTCTAGCTTACCAAGAAGTAGGTTGTGGTCTACTTTATCAAATGCCTTACTGAATCTAAGTATACTATGGCCACAGCATTTTGCTGGTCTACTAATTTCAAAGAATAAGATTGATTTGGCATGATCTGTTTTTAACAAACCTGTGCTGGCTACTAGTTATAACTTTATTTGCTTCTAGTTGTTTGCAGATGTTTTTTATTATCTTTCCCAGAATCTTCCCAGGTATTGATGTTAGACTGACTGGTCTGTAGTTTCCTGGGTCTAGTTTTTTGGTTTTTGTTTTCTTGGAAATGGGAACCACATCAGCCCTCAGGTACTTCCCCAGTGATCCAGGATTTTTTGAAAGATATGGTACAATGGTTCTGAGATAACATCTGTCAGCTCCTTCAGAACTCTGGGATATAATCTGTCAGGTCCTGGTGATTTATATTCGTCAAGGTAAGATACTGTAGGTGTTCCCTTATCATTTTCTTGCTTATTTTAATTGTTTCTAATGTGTCTTTTACATTAGTTTTTTTCATGCATTGGGCTATAATCTCTTTTTGCGTGAATACTAATGCGAAGAATAAGTTAAGCAGCTCTGCTTTCTCCCTACTGCCTGTTATTTCCTTGCCATCTTCTCTCTTTAGTGGACCTACTGTTTCCTTGACTTTTTTTTGTTATTAATATGTTGAACCTTTTTTTAAATTATCTTTGACTTTTGTTGCAAGTCTTTGTTTATTCTGAGCCTTTGCTTTCCTCACTTCATTTTTGCATGTTCTGACTATCTGCTGATAATCAGCCTTAGTTAAGTGTTCCTCTTTCCATTTTTTGTACTTGGCTCTTTTGTCTTTCAGTTTGTCAGAGAGATCTTTGTGCAGCCATGCTAGTTTCTTCTTGGATTTCTTGTTTTTTTTTCCAGTGGTATTGTGCTGGAATGGACTTTTATGATCGCATTTTTCAGAGTTTCTCACGCTTCTTGGGTTGTTTTCCCCTTTAGGATTTTCATCCATAGAATCTTTCCTAGGCTTTCTCTGAGTTTGTTAAAATCAGCTCTTTTAAAGTTTAAGATGCTGGTTGGATTATTTTCTATTCCTTGTGTTTCAACTCCCTCTATCACTTCTTATTAGTAAGAATTAGGTACAGTATAGCTTTACTTCTAGTTCCCTCCTCTATCTTTTGGATGACAAAGTTGTTGGTTATGTTGGTTAGGAATCTATTTGATCTCCCACTCGCTGCAGGGTTAGTCTCCCAGTTGATATCTGGATAGTCTCCCATTACTATTGTGGTATGCTTCCTGCATACATTTGTTAACTGGTTGGCAAAGAGTTCATCTATTTCTTCTGATTGGCTGGATAGACTGGGTAGACACCTATGTCAATGTCACTTTCCCCCCTTTTCATATTGACCCATATACATTTTGGAGGGGTTTTATCTTTGATCGTGTGCATTACCGTAGATATGTAGTGATCTCTTAAATATCCACCTCCTCTTTTTGTTGATCTGTTTCTTTTGAACAATTTGTATCCATCCATCAGTATATTCCAGTCATGGGTTTCGTCCCACCAGGTTTCTGTAATGGCAACTATGTCATATCTGCCCTTGTGTAGTACTGCTTCTAGTTCACCCTGTTTGTTCCCCAAGCTTTGAGCATTTGTATATAAGCATTTAAGACTTTTATGCCTCTCCATGGGTATGTTTCCTGCATCTCCTAGTTGTTGTTTGAGTTTTTCTTTTTTTCTCATCACTCCCTACCTCATTGTTTGATTTGTTTTCTTGGTTTCTGCATATTTTGGAGGGGGAGGTTGTGGGTCTGCGTACTTTCTTGGAGGGGGAGGTTGTGGGTCTGCATATTTTCATCTAGGGGGAGAAATTGATTGCTCAGTTTTAATGGGGCTACTTCTGGTTGGGTTAGATTGGGCAGTAGGGGTATGCTGCTTCTTTTTGATTGTGTTTCTTTCTATGTATGACATACCTCCATTTGTCTTCCTCCAAGGGTTTATCAGCAGGGTCAAATCATCTGGAAGTTATTTGTTCATTATTTGGTTCAATTTGGGTATAGCTTTCTTGCGTAGGTTGGAGTTCAGCTAGAGTTGCCTCTTTATCTGTAACTTTTTCCTCTAATAGTTCACATTTGATACATGTATAGTTTGGGTGTTCTTTGGTCATAAGCACATAAATGGAACATGTATTGCTTAACACAATAGTATCAGTCACTTGTTCCATGAGTTTCTTTTTGCTGGTTCTTTTAGGAGTAAAAAAATTATGTTTATTTCTTTTTCATTCTATCCTTTTTTCTGCCTTTTTGTGCTAGTTTTTCTGCCTTATTTAACTTGCTTACTGTTATGGTAGTTTTATTTATCCTATTCTTTCCTATATATTTTTTAAGTTTTTGAGCTCCAATTCCTCCCTATCTTATTATTTAAGATTTGCCTTATTTGATTGATCTTGTTCTTCCCTCATTTCTAATGTTCCACTCTTGTCCTTATTTATTGCCTATTTATTTATCTTTTATTTTCTGTCCTATATTTATTTTTATTCTCTACCAGCAACTTCCCTCCCTGCCTTTTGGGGCCTCTGGCTTAATTTGTTGCCTTCACTTCCATCGTTTGCTGCTCTGGCCTCTTGTCATTTTCTCTGTCAGCTCCGTTCTGTCTTTCGGTGCTCGGGTCTTTTCGACCTCGTCTCTGCTTTGGTCAGCTCTCTCGGTGTGCCCTGCAGCTTTCTGGTCGTCTCAGCTCTGCTGTCTGGTCTGCTCCACTCAGCCCTCCATTCAGCTCCACCGTCTCTTTCCCCACTGCTCTCTGTGCTGCTGTTCTCAGGCTCTAGCTCGCTGTACTGCCCCTTGCTGCTGCTGGCTCTCCTCCCTGCTGTGCTGCCCCTGCTTTTTGCTCTGCAACCACATGGCTCCCATTTGCTGGTCCGTCATGCCAGTACACTGCTTCCACCAACAAACAGGACCACCTGGATGGTCCACAGCAAGCTCACCTCTCCTCTCTTCTCCTCCTCCCTGCTCCACTCTCACCTCTTCTCCTCCTCCCTACTCCGCTCTCACCGGCTCGCCGGTCATTGCACTGCCCTCTCCGCCCCACAGCTGATATTCCACCCTACTCTGCAGCTGGCCCCACTCACTCAGCAGCTCACATCTTTGTTCTCCGCCTGGCTTTGCTGCCCGCAGTCGGTTTGCTTCTCCACTCACTTCACTTCAATGGGCCTCTGGTCTCTTGGGTAGACCTCTCAGGTGCAGCTGAGCTTCTCTCTCTTAATTTCTCTACTCTTTCTCTCCTTTTCCTTTCTCCAGTCTTTTTTCTTTTTCTATGACTTATCTTTCCCTCTCCACCTCTTCTCCTACATAGTTTAATAGCAAGTTTTCTCCCCACGATGTAACTATGCTTCCTCCATTGCCGCCATCTTGGAAAGCACTTCATGGTCATGTAAGCCTACTTCTGCTAGCTTAATAGAAAGAGCAACTGTTCAGTCCAAAACTATAATTACCATTTCTATAATGAAGAACAGTCTCACTCTGATCTCTATGGTAAGGCTGAGAAGAATTCTACAGGAAAAAAATAATAAACCTCCTCTTTCTGTATTATCTGTTTGATTATGGGAAAGATTCTTCCAATTACTATAAGAGAAAACCTCAAAGAACTGAAAAGGTAGTTATGTTTTGTTTGAAATAGATCCAACCATTCATGAAAGGCACACCTGCCTGATTTTTTACAGTATAATCACCCTTTTCAACACAACCCAATAGCTCTCTCCAGAAAAGAGGCACAACAGAAGAGATCAACTTTAGCTACCTCAGCCAGTTGCATGTACTAAAACCAGATTTAAAAAAAAACTAAAATTGAATTGTATCTCATCATTTCTCCAGGAACTGAGATGGCATACACAGTACTTTCCATTTTTTCCAACAAAATCTTTGAATGCTCATCTATTGTACTTTCCATAAATTGCCACTTTTCAACATTTTTAGCTGGGATTGTTTATTTTAAGTGGTAGAATTTATGTGCCACCATTCCTCCAGGAATTCTTGTGGCATATAAAGCATTCTTCCTCCAAATTTTCTCATAATAGCAACTCTGAGAGGTACCGTATGTTAACAGCTAATGCCTGTGCAAAATCCTCCAGTGAATTTCTAAGGCTGAAGATGTCTTGAACCTACTTTCCATCTAGGGTAGCATGTGAACCATTACATTATGCTACACTCAATTTATGGGCATAGTAATACTCAAAATTAGATTGTAAGTTACACCACATTTTAACTATACCTGCTAACAGCATTTCCAAAGAGAGACCGAATATTGTCAATAGTTGTATTACTTGACAGTGTTCTTACATCTGCAACTGTCTCGCCTTGCTACAAAGAGAAGATAGCATGCAATTACCAATGCGTTTAATATATATGGAAAAAGTAGATGAATAGAAATTCACAGAATTTTCCTGGGATTTTGTGCATCTTCTATAAGCATTTTGCTTGCAAAAAAACCTTTTTTTGGGAAGGCAAAACTCACTTAACAACTGTTTTGTTTAGCATTGGAAATTTGGGGCTCAATTGTGGTCATAAGTCAAGGACTACCTGTACATTGTTACTGAAAGCCAGGAAAAAACCTGGCAGTGTATGCTGCTCTGTCTGAAAACAATCAATTAAAGAGATAGAAACTTCTGTCACTGATTTGCTCATTTAAGTCCCTTTCCCTGGAGCCTTTTCTCCTTTTTTTTCACCAGACCTCTGCTCTAACATTACTTTTCCTTTTCTTTTTTTATACAGGATCTCATCTCAGTGGTGTCTGAGCTGCTTTTAACTAGAACATTAAACAATCTGATCACAGGTATCAGCAGGTTTCTTCTCTGGCCAATGAAGGGAGCCAATCAATAGATTTGTGTACACTTGAGCTATGCAATTCCTGCAGAAATCCCCATTCTTAATATGACTAAAGTTACTCAGTTCCACAGCATTTCTATTGTAGCCTGGACAGTGTTGTGTCCGCTTCTTAATACATGAATTTTGTCAGAAAACATGAGGAAAAATAAAGTTTTTCTGAATTATTTTGGTGATAAAAGCTTAGAAATTGATATTTTTCAATATTTTCCTTTCTAACCGACTTGGCTTGTAATTTCCAATCCAACTATTAAACAGCTGTGCCTCTGTATGCTTCAATGAATACAGGTAGTCCTAGAATTATGAATGTAATGGAGCCTGCCCATTCCATTTGTAACCCAAGGATTCATGGGAGTGAATCTTGTACCTTGAATATGATCATTCCCTTTCACCCATGCATTCGCTAATCAAATGAGCAGCTTGTTAAGTATACTTGAGGTATCTCGGGATGGGGAAGGCCATGGGGGAGGGGCCTAATGATGGAAAAGGCCACCTGCTTCAGACCACCCAAGGCCTCCCCCGACCCATAGATACCTAATTCTCCCTCCCCTGGGATCCCCACAATTGGGCGTCCCCCTCATCCTGCCACGCTGGGTCACTTACCTGAGGAAGATGTCTCCTCTCCAGCCTGTTTCTTTGCCTGCTCCCTCCTTTTTAATCGCCAAAGCCTTCCTCAAGCACTTTGGGGGGTGGGAAAGGAGGCCTGGAATTGTGTGCGCGGCCCTCTGCGCTCTTTTTTCATCACCAAAGCCATCCTCAAGCAGTTTGGCGGTGAGGAAGGAGGCCCGGAATGGCGCTCGCAGCCCTCTGGGCCTTTTTTGTCACTGAAACCGTCCTTATGCGATTTAGTGAAAAAGGAGGCCCGGAACTTCAAACATTTGCCAACACTCATATTAGATACCGGTAACTCCATTAGTACAGGAGATATGGAGGAAGTTGACTGGTTGGCAAGGACTTTATGAATACAAAAATAAACTAGCTCTAAAAACTTTAACATATATGTACACATGCAAACTATTAGAATCATCGATTTGTATTCAGATTTTCTTTCTACATACGTGTTTATTAGAATGTAGATTTAAGAAACCTTAATAAACAATGTTACTTGAAATAAATAAGTTCATATTTTAAAGACGCTGAAATCAAAAATAATCTTATACTTTTTTAGATGAACTTGATCTGCACATTTACTCCCTAGAGGTTTTTTAATTATTTTATTAAACATTCAAATATAATACTATTTTAGAAATATTAAAGAAAAATTATGTTTTACCTTTTTAACAGAAAAACTGATGCCAGAGTTGTGAATGGCATACCTGGTGTGTGGAATACATAAATAGAAAAATAAATGTAGATAGTCAAACAGACATTGAAAAAATTATTAGTGAAGCATGTGTAAACTGATATTGATATATCAAACTGAGTAAGGCCTAATCCATAAAAGGTGGATGGAAGATATATGGCTGTCACAGAATGGAATAGGACTGTATACCATATCTTTTCCCCAAGTTTGGTAATATATGGTAAAAGTAACAAGGCATCATGGCATCAAATATTGGATTTCACTGCCTGCAAAGCAACAATCATGAAATGGAACAATTTTTTTTAACATGATAACATTAAACGTTTAAGTTTTATTATATATTAGTGGGGAAGGGAAGAGTTGCTAAATGATAAGATCTAAAATTAAATAAGCACTTTCTAAGGAATGTTTGACTTGTAATCAGCTATAATTTTATCATATTGTATTTATCTATATATTAAATCAGTGCTCCCCAACCTTTTGTCACCCTCGGCACATCATAGCCTCTCCCAAAATTCCACGGCACACCACATACAAAAATTGGATAAAAAACAAATATAATCTTCAAAATATCGTTTTGAAGAGTATAATAGTATAGGAATGTCAAACGGGGCATAACAGAATTACTTGATTTATTATTTTATTTGATAATTAGGTAGGTCAGTGGTGGCCAACCTTAATGATACCATGCGCCAATTGGCCCAGGCGTCCCGGGTGGGCGGGCCCGCCTGGATGCCACCATGAGTTTTGCCCTCTGCGCATGCGCAGAACGCTGTGCGCATGCGCAGAGGGCAAAAGACCGCAAATGGCAGCATCCAGGTGGGCGGGGGCCGCTTCCCCCACCTGCTTCTTCGGCTTGAGTTTTAAAAGAAAGCAAAACATAGGCGGGAGAGGCAGGTCTTGCTCATTAAGCCTCACTGCAGCGGCCAGCAAGGCTTAATGAGCAAGACCTGCCTCTCCCGTCCGCGTTTTGCTGTCTTTTATAACTCAAGCCGCCCAAGGCAGCCCAGAGCAGGCGAGTCAATCCAGCAAGTGAGGAGGCGTCGGCAAGAGGCGGAGCTTGGCAACAAGGAAGTTTGCTGGCTTAAGAAGCAGACATCCCTATCGCCCTCCCTTTCGGCTCCGCCTCTTGCCAACGCCTTCCTCACTCGCGCCCTGCCAAGCCCCAAATCAAGCCAGCCCTAGTGCAAGACGCGTGAGACTGCTTTCCAGGCTGTATGTGGAAGCTGAAGAGCCTTACCGGTAGTTTGGGAGAAAGAAAGTTTTTTGCTGCTTCTGCCTTTGAGTGCACTGAAGGAAAGCAGCAAAAAACTTTCTTTCTTTCTCCCAAACTACTGGTAAGGCTCTTCGGCTTCCACAAACAGAAGCGGCAGGGAGGAGGACTCGCGCCACGCCACGCCCTCTGCCAAGCCTCAAATCAAGCCAGCCCACGACTGGACCTACCGGGAAAAGTCCCAGGTAGGACACGCACCCCGTTCCGCCTGCCAGTCCTGCCCCGCCCACCCTGCCAACCCCCAGCGCGAGACGCGTGTCCTACCTGGGACTTTTCCCGGTAGCTCCAGTCACATTCCTTGCTACCGTAATAGCGTCCAGAGCAGAGCAGCCCCTTCCAAAAGATAACGTCTCGCGAGACATTATCTTTTGGAAGGGGCTGCTCTGCTCTGGACGCTATAAGCAAGGAATGCGACTGGAGCTACCGGGAAAAGTCCCAGGTAGGACGCGCGCCCCATCCCGCCCGCCAGTCCTGCCCCACCCGTCCTGCCAACCCCCAACGTGAGACGCGTGTCCTACCTGGGACATGCCCCGGTACCTCCTCCTCACGTTCCTCGCTGTTGTGTCCAGGGCAGCAGGTCTGCTCATTAAGCTTCGCTGCAGCGGCCAGCAGGCTTAATGACCAGACCTGCCTCTCCCGCCCGCGTCTTGCTGTCTTTTAAAACTCAAGCCAAGGCGGCTTCAGTTTTAAAAGACAGCAAGTCACGCGGGCGAGAGAGGCATCAGCCATTGGATGATTGCAATGCACCACTTGCAATCATCCAATGCGCCACATTTGGCGCATGCGCCACAGTTTGGCCACCCCTGAACTACGCGAACTTAAAATTAGAACAGTGCAGAAAACGACAGATAGGTAATACC
Organism: Diadophis punctatus similis; assembly: GCA_023053685.1. NCBI lineage: Eukaryota > Metazoa > Chordata > Lepidosauria > Squamata > Dipsadidae > Diadophis > Diadophis punctatus. The sequence continues at coordinate 26,285,603 of JALIGW010000008.1, forward strand.
TAATAATCAGGGGCGGGCTCCTAATTTTTTTACTACCACTCTGTGGGCGTGGCTTATTTTGTGGGTGTGGCTTGCTAGCCATGTGACCGGGTAGGCGTGGGCCTCAGGAGTTTGGCAGCGTCTGGAGAAGTGGGGGACATTGCCCACCCACAATGCAGCCCCCCGCAGTGGGAGCAGCAAGACCGCGGCAGTGGTTCTTCTAGGAGGCTCCGTCCGGCCTGAATGCTTCTCCCCATTTGATGATCCTAGGCTCCTGCCACCCGTTCCCCCTCCCCTCAGCAGCTCGAGAAGCCTTGAATGTGCAAAAATGTCTAGGATCATCACCACGCGTTCGTGGCTTCTCAGACTGCTGAAGGGAGGGGAACTGAGATAGGTCCTGCCGCCTGTTCTTTCAGCATCTCACATGCTCCCTCAGCCATCTTCCCCTGCTTGGACTCACTGTGGGGTAGGAAGGCAGCGCATGCGCAGTGCCAGAAGCTCGGCTTCTGGGCATGCACAGAAGAAAAAATTTAAAAAAAATTAATTTAAAAAAAAATATGGCGGCGCCCAGGCACCGGCAACTGAGCGCACCGGTACTGTGACGTCACCAGCGGGCCGCTACCGGTGCTAGAGAGTGGACCGCACCTGTAGGAACCCACCACTGCTAATAATGAACACTGCTCTGTCCAGGCCCTGTAGACTTGTGATCAGGACAATCGTGAGCAGGGGAAGGGGGGGATAGAACTTCTCGGACTCAGAGCTGTAGGGCCGCGGCCGCACATCGAATGCAACAAAATGTTGCTGGGCAAAATCTAGCATTCGGTGGGCGGCAGGCTGTTCTGGATATGACGCGAGCTTTTGCTGCGGCACACTTGGCATGGCCTCGCGGCACACTGGTTGGGGAGCACTGCATTAAATTATTGTATTTTATTCCAATTTTAAACTGTATTTATTTCAATTTTACTTTACATTGTATTTTATGCAATTCCATTTTAAATTGGTTTTATCAGATTTTAGTAATAATTTGTGTCTGGAACTCTGTACTTTGATATGGCCCAAGGGCTAATCAATAAAGTAAACTAACTAATCATCTATATGACTCAGAACAAACTTTCTATTATTTTTTGACACAGTCTTTGTTGGCTTTACAACCATGAAAACAGAAGAAACTCAGTAGACCAATTAGTGTTAGTACTTTTACAATTACTTTCAAATATTTGTACCAATTGTTCTTGAGTTTTCCTCAATGATTATGAGACTATCTTCTCAAACATATGATCCAGCTATATATCATAAAGGCATCTCTATTGCTGCATGGATTTTTAATTTATCAAAGATATAATTCTTGGCTAAAAGGAGAAAAATGTTCCAATCTAACAAAAAGCAACCCTCCTTTTAAGTAGATCACCTGCTGACAACATCCAGTATTTTTGCATATTCCTCACAAGAATTTTTAAAAGCTTTTCTCCTGGTGGCTACATTGTAAAATAGATCTTCAACCTATGGAGAGAAACAACAGAGTTTAATACAAACAAACAAAAAAGTTCAAAACCAAAGTAAGGGTTATAAGAATAGTATTTTATCGTAAAAAGCACAAGAAAAGGAAATTCTGCCAAGCATACAGGGTGTTCACCTAGTTTGTCTTGCTCCACTTAATCCTGCTCTGTCTTCTCTATTTGCCTTAATGTTTTTTAGGACCCCAGAATATTGTCTCTCCATGCAAGGTCCAGAAAAAACATTATTTGAATGCTGTCATGAAGCAGCATATCAAATTTAAATTCAGTATTTAAATTCAGCCTCTGCTTTTACATGAAACTTCTACATTAATAAAATATCAATTGCAATACACTATGAATATAAGATGTTATAACCTAATTGAAAAAGTTTCTGGTTATGGTAGATTTTTTTTCAATAATAGTTGACAAGTTTAATCGAAATTACACTCAGCATTGCCTCTCATACAGAGCAATGGATTAAAGTAACTATCACTATACATTTATACAATGTTTTTCTATTCAATTTCTGATTATTACTTTTCAATATTTAGCATAATCAGTTTTGGCTGCAATGTTTATATAATCTCATATGTTTCAGTGCTTAAATATTTTAGTATCTATGTACCTTTCTTCAAAATTACTACCAAATATTGTTATATTCCTAAGATTTTTTTCCATAAAAGTTCTACAACTTATTTCTGTTTACAGTTATCTTACGTCATATTGTTGGAGTTCAATATTGAAATGTATTAGATCATTTTCCACATTTTGTCTGTTGCTATTTCAACTATTATCCTACACCAGATTTGCACTTATTATGAATTCTCACTATTATTCATAAAGCCTATCTTGAATTATGAGTAAAACAGCAGTTAATGAAATAAATACAGCATGCATTTTAACATTCTCTCATACTGGACCGTCTAGTATCACTGGCCTGCAGTGTTTGCACTAAATTTTTTAGGGTGACAACACTGTAACAGATAAACAGTGTGCGTATATGCATACATACAAACGTGAAGGGAGAGAGAAGAAAGAGTGTGTCACTTTCAGTTAAGACACTATTACAAAGTCTGCAAAGAACTGTATGCATTTTGTGTTTGAGATATTTTGTACTAGAAGGAATTATTCAGAAATTAGGTATTAATTTACGTTTACCTGAACTATAAAAAGATCAGATTCTTTAAAGGTGGGGGTGTCAAACTGGCGGCCCACGGGCTGGATGTGTCATGGGCAGGCCACAGCCATCCCAGTTCTGAGAAGGGAAAAAATGTCGCAATACGTCACGGGACACCAACATGACACAGCGAGACCAACATGACACAGCGAGTTTGACACCTGTTCTATAAGGGATCTGCAAATCATTCTTTTCAATATTATAATTTAAAAGGTTTGTTACTGAAAGGGGATACTCTTGTTATTACCCCTCCATGGGTTTTTCAGCCATAACAGCTGCTTCAAAAAACATGTTTGAGGTTAACTACAGCAAGTCCTCCACTCCCAGCTGTCTACAATGATGCATTCCTGCTGTGATAAACTACAATAAAGTTAGCACTGGAGTGTCAAGATACTGAACTAGGTGGCTGCTCCAGAATTGTAAACATTAAAAATGGAAGTAACCTACTGTGATCTGAGTTCCTTGGTTTCCTGCACAAGGTTTTGGAACATTCTTCAGTTTTCCATCAGAGTAATTTGCCCTGATAGTAAAACAAAACAGAGTTACCTCTCCAAGTTTCAAGAACAAATGGAGACCATACAACTTTCACTATTGCTACTTTTAATCTTTAAGGCCAAAGAGAAGCAAAACTATCTCTTAGCAGGTTCATTACAGAAACAGAAAATGACTCCTTTACAGTTTAATTTTACAGCGTGAGTCACAAAGCTCCTGGAGGAAAACTTAACAGATATAGCTATTTATCCTCAGATTAATTAAAATAATCATTTTAAATGGGCTGGCAGGGAGCAGAATTCATTAAAAGAAATTTGTATAATTGGCTCAGAAAATATAGCTTGGACTACTTTAGAAAGTACTATAAAACCATTGTTACCAGTAGGTTTTACAAACAACAGCCTGAAAAGTTTAATCTAAATATTGCATGCTGCTCAAAGGAAATAAAGTCAGTTGAAAATAGTTGAAATGTTAAAGAATATTTTACTTTTTCAATCACTGCTAAACACTTTAACCACACCTTTCAGGACATGTGCTTTACAATTGCCATTTTTATTAATGCAATGTGCTCTTTCTAAGACATATTTTTTTGTCCTTAGGTTGCTGTACTATGTACTGACAAATGCATAACAATGCAAAATGATGTGTTCTTAGCCAAGCACCCAGTACTATTTATTTATTTACTTATACAGTATAAAACATTGATATAGTTGCCTATCTGGGGAAGCCAATTCTGGGCAGCACCTTGAATTGTACCAAGAAATTGGAAGCCAGTGCAGCTCACATAACAGATATGTTACCTGGGCCAACCTAAAAGTCCCCATTACTGTGCACACTGCTGCATTCTGGACCAATAGAAGTTTATGGGTGGTCTTCTAGGGCAACTCCTACTGCATAGTGAACAGCATACTGAAGTAATCTAGACTGGAGTTGACCAAGGCATGAATGACCATGAGTAAGGTCTCCTAGTGCAGAAAAGGACACAATTGGTGCACCAGGAAGAATCTGTGCAAAGGAGTTGTAGATCCAGGAGGATCTCCAAAATGCCACTCATGGCAGTCAGAGTCAAAGATAAAAATATCTCATTTTGGTAGTAGCCAGATCTAGTATTAGGTTGTTTACTTTTGTCTGAGTCAGCTGTTTTGGAAGTTACAGTAACACAAACAATATGACATACTAGCCAACACCTAGAGAAAAGAAAAGAACTAACTTTCTCATTTAGTCTATTTCTCTATGTACCAGCAGTAATTGTAGTTAGAACCCATTTAGAAAAAAAAAAGACTTTTTCCAAAGTCTTTCATGGGCAAAGGGCAAAAGCAACTGAATAGGTGGGATATGAATCAGTAGATGGAGTAACGGTTTCTTAGATTTTAAAGTCCAAGGCCAGGTAGAGGTAGAGGTTGTTAGTCGCTGATAAAAATTTGTAATAAAATATATTGCTATTATGGTCACATACTCCTTTTACAGAGAGATTCAAAAAAATATTCTTTCAATAATTGCTAGGTGTCCTGGCCGTTCTGACACTGCTTATCTCCAGTGGCTGCTTAAGGATGAACAGTCCAAAACTACAGCTCAGGTAGCTAGATTCTGCGCAGTAGCACTGGGGATTCATTGGAAATACATGTATAACCCCCCATAATCATTTTATACAACAAATGTGGCAAACCTGTTGCACTGCTTATTCCTTTCCCTTTTAGTATTAAACTGACTACGGACCACATAGTTTATAGATTGTAATTTTTGTATAGTCAGACCATGTATAATTGACAGACTGGATTTTATCATAGATTTTAGCTGTTATTTATTATTTTATATTAGAATTTTTAAATTGTATATTTACTATTTCTGTTTGTTCTGGTCTCTGGTCTAGGACTGTAATAAATTGAATTGAATTGAATATTGCTATTAGATTCCAAGTCGAACAGTTAAACAACTTCAGAAGAGCATACAAGCATGAAGCCAAATTCAAAAGCATAGCTTATTGTATCCTATAACCCACAAGGAAATAGATCTCTACAACTGAGTTTCTATAGCAGTGAGAAACTGCTATTGTTAAACACTGAACTAGAAAAATTCCTCTTCTGTCACAATGTAATTTTTGTCAGTTTTCAAGTATTAACATTCTATGCACACATTAGTATGTTTAGAATCCTTTGTTTTACATTATTCTTTTTCTCAAGAGTCTCCTAGATTTTCTATAGTAGTATTGCTACTATTATAGTGCTGTTAATAAATTGTTTTATTCATTTTATTTAAATACTAATATTCCTCTTAGTGCTTTAAAATCTGGCTCTTCCCCAAGCTTTAAGGTAAACTGTATGATTTGCCTCTTGAATAAAAGCTCTGTGTTTCAGTTTGTATATGTATTTATTTTTGCCCACTCTGGATGTTCTTTTCTTTGTCTATGTTGCTTTGAACTGTTTTTAATACTGTAAGCAGTCCAGAGTAACTGTGGAGTCAGGCAGCTTTAGAACTTTAATAAATAGTCCAGAGTGATACAATTGACATATATGCAACATTTCCCTAGACTTCCCCTGGACTCCCCTAGATCTCTTTGAACTGTCTTCTATGTGCAGTAATCAACTGGAGCTAACCCCTGATCTGAGAGCCCAAGAACCGGCAGTTGCAGCTCTGAATGATGGTATGGATCTTATGATGGAGGCAGAGCTGACAGAAGAAACAAGCTTCCCTGGCCTTTGTCGGCAGCTGGGCCTACTCATGTGGTCACTAATGCTGTGAAGTGTTGCAAGCTGCCATTGGGGATCTTTTGAGGTTTAACTGGCGAGTGGGAGCTTGGAACTGTGTGAACTTCAGGACACATTGTAGGACTACACCACTGCTACAATATCTAGTGCAGCATAGCAGATCTTCTGGCTATTCCTCCGACTACTTTTTGCAATCTTCTGAATGTTCTGTAATCGGGCCTAGGAAGGCTGTTCAAGAAATTCTGGGACTGGAAGGGAAAGTTGAATGAGAGGTGAGTGTGTTGGTCCCTTTCCCCTGGGTGAGAGCTGGGGAAAGGGGGGGCTCCATGCTTGGTGGGTGAGAGCGACTGGGCAGGGTGCTGTTTGTGCATTAGATTTTTTATTTATTTATTTATTAATATATATATATATATATATATATATATATATATATATATATATATATATATATATATATATATATATATATATATATATATATATATATAATTTATTATTTGCATTTCTATGCCGCCCAACTCCGCAGGGACTCTAGGCAGCTCACAGCAAATACAAACATAATGAATATAAAAAAGTCTCAAAAAACAAAATTAAAAACACAATTTCAATTAAAAATGTTTCAACCATCCATTCGTTCACGGGCCGACCTCACTAGTTCTTACAATAAGGTCATTGGCCCCAGGCCTGTCGAAAGAGCCAGGTCTTTACGGCTTTCCTGAAGGCCAGTATGGTGGGGGCAGTGCGGATCTCAAGGGGTAGTTGATTCCAGAGAGCCGGGGCAGCCACACAGAAGGCTCTCGCCCGCGGGCCCACCAGCCAACACTGTTTAGCTGACGGGACCCGAAGCAGACCAACCCTGTGGGATCTGACCGGTCGCTGGGAGGTATGTGGTAGAAGGCGGTCCCAAAGATACTCTGGCCCTGAGCCATATAGGACTTTAAAGGTAATCACCAACACCTTGAATTGCGTCCGGAGACCAATGGGAAGCCAGTGCAGCTCGCACAAAATAGATGTAATGTGGGTGTATCTAGGCACACCCACAACAGTGCACGCAGCTGCATTTTGGACCAGCTGTAGTCTCCGAACACTCTTCAGGGGTAGCCCCATGTAGAGAGCATTGCAATAATCAAGCCACGAGGTGACAAGGGCATGAGTGACCGTAAGAAGAGCCTCCCGATCCAAGTAGGGTCGCAATTGGTGCACCAGGTGAACCTGTGCAAAGGTCCCCCTAGCCACAGCAGTCAGATGTTGGTCTAATCTTAGCTGTGAGTCTAGGAGGACGCCCAAATTGCGAACCCGTTCTGAGGGGGTCAATTTCTCTCCCCCCAGAACCAAGGAAGGACAGACGACATAGTCCTTCAGAGGCAGTATCCACAGCCACTCGGTCTTGTCAGGGTTAAGTTTGAGCCTGTTGACTCCCATCCAGATCCTCACATCGTCCAGGCACCAGCACATCACATCCACTGCTTCACTGAACTGACACAGGGTGGAGATATACAGCTGGGTATCATCAGCATATTGCTGAAACCTAACCCCGTGCCGTCGGATGATCTCACCCAGTGGTTTCATGTAGATGTTAAATAGGAGGGGAGAGGACCGAGCCATGAGGCACCCCGCAAATGAGGGGTCTAGGGGTCGACCTCTGCCCTCCTGCCAACACCGACTGTGATCGATCAGCGAGATAGGAGGAGAACCATCGTAATATGATGCCTCCCACTCCCAACTCCCTTAATCGAAACAGAAGGATACCATGGTCAATGGTATCGAAAGCAGCTGAGGTCAAGAAGCACCAAGATTGAGGAATGACCCCTATCTCGGGCTCGCCAGAGATCATCCATCAGTGACCAAAGCAGTTTCCATGCTGTAGCCAGGCCTGAAACCCGACTGAAAAGGGTCCAGATAATCCGTTTCATCCAACAGCCAAAGGAGTTGGAGCGCTACCACTTTCTCAACAACCTTTCCCACAAAGGGTAGGTTGGAGACTGGATGAAAATTCTTTAATTCTGCCGGATCCAGGGAAGGCTTTTTGAGGAGAGGCCTCACAACCACCACCTTCAATGGCCTCAATTCCTTTCCTAATATATACCGCTATTCCCCTCTGTTTCTGTTCCGCTAATGCTGTATACAATACCCCTAATTTTGGGCATTCTAAACATTTTCTATACTGTTCTTTTATGTGTACCTCTTGTAGGCATATTATATCTGTATCTTGTTTTACTACCGTGTTTCCCCTATAATAAGACATGTCCTGATAATAAGCCCTATAGGGATCTTCGGGACATGCCTTGAAATAAGCCCCCCCCCGAAAATAAGCCCCCCCCCAAATACTTTTCGGGGAAGAAGGGACATGCCGGGAGCCTCTCTTTCTCCGGCGGGCACTCTTGGCCGGGAGAGCGAGAGCAAGTGAGAGGCATGTGTGCACACACCCCGCGGGACTAGCTCGGCTCATCTGGGCTCTGCCTATGTCAGTTTGAAACGCGCTCCTGCCTGCGAAGAACAGGAGGTGAGCATCGATCCCTTCATTGCAGGCAGGAGCACGTTTCAAAACACTGCCGAAGGCAGCCAAGAGCAGCGGAGCCAGTCTTGCGGGGGGTGCATGTAGCCACCTCTCGCTTACTCTCTATCTCTCTCTCTCTCCCGGCCAAAAGAGTGCCCCACTGCAGAAAGACCGGCTCCCGGCCGGGAGACCGAGAGCAAGCCCCTTCGGCTGTGCCTCCTGCCACCATCGCCTCCTTTGCTCGCCTCCCACCGCCCCTTCAGCTCTGCTGATGCCGCCTCCTTTGCTCGCCTCCCACCGCCCCTTCGGCTCTGCTGTCCCCGCCTCCTTTGCTCGCTTCCCACCGCCCCTTCGGCTCTGCCGCCGCCACCGCCTCCTTCGCTCGCTTCCCACTGCCCCTTCAGCTCTGCCACTGCCGCCTCCTTCGCTCGACTCCCACCGCCCCTTCAGCTCTGCCGCTGCCCCTTCGGCTGTCCCTGTCACTGCCTCCCCCCCTCCCTCCCTTGCCCGCCTGCCCGCTGCAGAAAGAGTGGCGCGGCAAGGGGGAGAATCTGGGCAGGCAGAAGCCGCCGGGTAGAGGGAATCCTCTCCCGCAACAGCAGAAGAGCAGGAGTTTGGGGAAAGAAAAAAAGACTTCTGCTTCTGCTTTTGGTTGCATGGAAGGAAAGTAGCAGAAATCTTTCATTCTTTGCCCCAAACTCCGGCTCTTCGGCTTACAAATCCAGCCAGGGTAGTGGCCACTCTGGACAAGCGCTCTTTACCCGGCGGCTTCTGCCTCTCCTGATTCCCTCCCTTACTGCGACGGGCGTCTCGCGGTGGGGAGGGCTGTGAGACGCGTGTCCTACCTGGGACTTGTACCTCCGTCGCATTCCTCGGTGTTGTCTCCAGGGCAGCCCGTTCTAAAAGAAAAGTCTCGTGAGTTCAATGAAGCTTGATTTCAGTTTGAACTTTTGAAGTTTGATTTGAAGTTTGAACTCGCAAGACGTTCTCTTTTAGAACGGGCTGCCCTGGAGACAACACTGAGGAATGTGACAGCTGTACTGGGACAAGTGTCTGGTAGGGGCTGCCTAGAATGGGCTGCCCTGGAGACAACACTGAGGAATGTGACGGCTGTACTGGGACAAGTGTCTGGTAGGACGTGCGTACCGCCTCCTTGCCAACCCCGAGATGCGCGTCCTACGAGACACTTTTCCCGGTACCTCTGTCGCGTTCTTACGGTGTTCTCTCCACGGCAGCCCGTTCTAAAAGAGAACGTCTCACAAGTTCAAACTTCTCAAACTCGTGAGACGTTCTCTTTTAGAACGGGCTGCCCTGGAGAGAACACCGTAGGAACGCGATGGAGGTACCAGACAAGTGTCTCGTAGGACGCGCATCTCGCGCTGGGGGTTGGCAGGGCGGGTGGGGCGCGTCCTACCTGGGACATCCCGGTACCTCCTTTTGCTGCCACCCTGCTGCTGCCAGGGCCAGCTCTGCCCGCCAGCCAGCCGGAGCCGAAGCAAGTGAGCTTCGAGTCGCAGCGGGGTGGGGCGGCCAGGGGAGGCGTGGGAAAGAGAATGAAGACAGTCTTTCTGGGGGGGCTCCGAGGGAGATGGAGCGCACGTGTGTGTGTTTGTGTGCGAGTGAGGTGGGGGAGTGCGAGAGAGTGTGTGAGATCGAGACGGTCATAGACACTGCATTGCTGCTGACCTGGAGGCTCTCCCGCGAACACGTCGCAGGCAAAATGCTGCTTTACCCAGGAACAGCGGAGCAATTGTGCCAGCCAAGTGGCAGCGGCAGCAGCAGGTGGAAGGCACCGCGGGGGCTATGAGACCCTTTGTCTGGTCTGTGGCGCTGCTTTCTCGCTTCCCTCCCCTCCTCCTCCTGCCAATCCAGGAGCCCCCTCATATGTTGGCTGTTGGCCTTTGCCTGCGCCACCACCTCCCCTCTCTGACTATTGCCCGGGGCGACTCGAAAGGACCCCCATCGGCGCCCCCCTGACCCGGCCTGCTCTGCCCCTCCCTGCCCCCGAAACCCTTGCTCCTCCGTGGGCCCAGGAGGGCTGTCTTCCCCCTGGCAGTAAGGCAGGAGGAAACGGATCCGGAACCGCTCCGCCCTCCCGCCCTAGAGACAACACCGAGGAATGCGACGTCAGTACCAGGAAAAGTGTCTGGTAGGACGCGCACGCCACCTCGCCCTGTCAAGAGAGATGCACCACTTACTGGAGTTTGTTTGCAAGGTTTTTTCCCTAAACAGACTAGCCGAGAGACCACGGAGCTGCAAAACTCCAGTAAGCAATGCACCCCGCCCCGCCTGCACCCCGAAAATAATAAGCCACCCCCCCGAAAATAAGGCCAGGGACATTTTTGGGGGGTCAAAAAATATAAGCCCCTGTCTTATTTTCGGTGAAGCACCATAATTTTGTTAATTGTTGTTTTCTTTTAGCAGGAGGGTTTAATCCATTGATCGATATTAGCCTAAGTTCTTCCATTGTTTTACTTGTGTGTTAGATTTTATCTTCTATTTATTCTGGCGTCTCTTTGTGGTCATGTTCTCAAAACAATTCCTTTCTTTTTCCCCTTTTGTTCTTTTTCTTCCTTGCTTTCTGTCTCTGATTCTATTTCTTTAGTCTCCAGTTGCTGTTATTCCTGACTTCTAAGTTCTAGTTCCTCTCTACTGCTACTCTCTTCTTCCACCCCCTCCAGTTGGTCATAAAGTTCTTGGGCCTTTTCTATATTGTCAACCTTGATTTTCCTCTCCTGCCACGTTACTAATATCCATTCTGGGATTAACCATTTAAATAATATATTTCTTTTAATCAATTGTATAGTGAGGAATTTATAGTCTCTTCTCTGTTCTCTTACTTTTTTTGGAATTTGTTTTAGTGTTTGTATTTCTTTATCTTTATAGATTATTGGTTCATCTCTTGTTCTCCATTGGATGTTGAAGCTAGCCTTCAGATAGGGTTGTCCACAGCCAATCACATCAAGGACTGAGTCTGCCAATCAGAAACTGAGCCTCTGTCCGCCATCTTGGTTCTAGGCCCAGTTTAGACTCAGTCCTTCACTAGGCTAGACGTGGATCTTCATTCTCCTATCTGATTGCTAGTTTCCTCATCCTCTGTGAGTTGATTCTATTTAATTTTGCATTTATTTTTAATTTTTTCCTCGTCCTCCCTCCTCGGCAACAAAACACACAAAAAAAGCCGCACCTCGCCCTCTGCAGCGCCGCAGCGCTCGGGCCTCACAGGACTCGGATCAGTGCTTGCACCCCCGTTTGGATCCTGGGGAGGGCACAGTAATTTATCCCGCTCCTAAAGCGGTGCGGGCGGGCGAGGCATTCAGAGCTTGCTCGCCTCATTTCTAGCCGCCTGCAGCGGAGCCGGATCAGCTGTTCAGCGCTCCGTTCTTTTTGCGCCCTTTTCCTTGCCGGGCTCTGGAGCATTCGAATTTCCCGCGCATAGCCAGCTGGGTCGCGGCGGCAATTTTTTTTACCTTTGGCGGCGTCTTCACTTCTCTTTGCGCCCTCCGCCCAATGGCAGACCCCACGCCCACCTCCTCTGCTTCCAATACATCCGGCAAGCGGCAGCAGAAATCAGCCAAACATCGCAGGCAGGCCGATTCTGCAGCTCCCGCTCCCGCCGAGGCTAGCTCAGCCAGATCGGCGCCAGCATCAAAGGCAGTTGAGCGGGACAAGCGGAGGCACGATCACACTCTCCGCAAGATGACCGACAAGGCGGCTCGGCGCTCGACCTCCTTGCCTCCCCCGCAGATTCTTCCATCGACGGTGGGGGAGGAAATTAACAGACTGGATGCCCCGAGCTCTGCCTTCGTGAATACTGATGTCTGGGAGGATGGTGGCCTGGTGGCCTCTCCACAGGTAGCAGCAGAGGAAGTGGCTTCGGCCTTTGGGCCTAGCCCTGCAACTACAGCTGGGCCTATGGGGAACCTGATCCAACCCCAAGGCATGGCCCCAGCACAGGCTGACTCTGGCCTACGTCCATCCCAACCAGGGCCTTCCTCTCAATCTGAGCAACCTAGCTGGCAAATGCTTGTAGCTACCACTGTTCAACAGTGCCTCGCTGGCTTCCAACAGATGAACTGGCCTTCCCAAGCCTCTTCGGGCAGGGCCTCCAGCCGAGCTCCTTCTCAGCCCCTCAGTGGTGAGGACCTCATGGGGGAATACTCAGATGCCTCCAGTGAAGACAGTCAACCGGCAGCGTTGGAAGAGGGTGAGTGTGATCCCACTGCTCTGTCAGAGGACGAAGGTCTCAAACCGGAACAGCCACCATCGGTGGGCCTTTTTCCACCGGCCCTTTTAAAATCATTGCTAAATAAGGCTAGAAACGTGGCTGGCCTTCCTACAACTCCTGCGGCTGCTGACGCCTCAGCTCCTCCCACCAAGGTTCCGGTGTTTTCGGAGCAGGTTCCAGAATCTGATGTAATACTTGCGCCAAAGATTTTTCTGGATAACGTCCAGCGACAATTTTCAGCCCCAGCTTCGAGTCCCATGCCATCGGCGCAGGATAAAAAGTTCTTCAATATCGCAGCTGAGCTGGCATCGCTTCTAGCTCCACCATCCGTGGACGTTCCAATGGCGGCCCTGCATTCTCCAAATCCCATTCCGGGTGACTCCGAGGAGCTTTTGAAACCAGACGACCGACACCTGGAACAGACCCTGCTGAAATCCCATCAGGCATCGGCCTGGGCGGTTCGAGCCTCCTCGTCTGCTTCCTTCTTTGCCCGCTCTTCCTTGCTGTGGTTACGCCAACTTCAGGAGCTGATCCCAACTTCGGAACTCCGGATCCATCAGGACCTCAACAAGGTCATCGCGGCTACCCAGTTTACGGCGGACGCCACCCTGAGGGTGGCCAGATTTTCCTCCAAATCCATTGCGGCCTCGACGATCGGACGAAGAATTAACTGGCTTGGAAGTTAAGGAAGGTCTTGCCCTCTTATAACAAGAAGGGGTCTTTCCGACATACCCCTTACTCCTGGCAGCCATTTCGTCTGGCTGACCAGGGTTCCAACCAGCCCCGAACCCCAGGTCAGTACAGGGCGAGACCATACTATTCCGATAGATCTGCCAGGGGTAGACCTTACAAGCGCCCCTTTAGAGGCTGGGGATCTAAATTTCCTCGACGCTCCAAGTGAGTTTGGGGGGGAACTGCCTATTGGAGGGAGACTGGCCATGTTTGCGGACACATGGGACCTATCCACTCGAGACAAGTGGGTTAGGAACACTATCCGATTTGGTTTAACGTTAGAGTTCACTAATCCTCCTACTCCTAGTTTTGTTCCCTGTTCGGTTTCCAGGGAGCCCATCAAAAGGCTTCTGATGGAACAAGCCATCCAACATTTGTTAGAAATTAGGGCTGTTGAGCCAGTTCCCAGGGCTCAAAGGGGTTTAGGGGTTTACTCAATTTTGTTCCTGGTTCCAAAGTCCTCCGGTGATTGGCGTCCGATCCTAGATCTTAAAAGCCTCAACCTGTTTGTCAAGTACCGCAGGTTTAAAATGCAATCTCTTCGCTCGATCCTGAGAGCGATTCATCGCGGGGATTTTTTGGTTTCCCTAGATTTATCCGAAGCATATCTCCACATTCCCATCAGGTTTGCAGATAGACAGTATCTACGGTTTTGTTTTGCCGGACGGCATTATCAGTACAGAGCCCTCCCCTTTGGGCTCTCTTCCGCACCTAGAGTTTTTACCAAGGTCTTAGCGGCGTTGGAGGCGCGTCTAAGGTCCCAGGGGATTCGGGTTCAGTGCTACTTGGACGATATTTTGTTGCAGGCTTCCTCCCGTTCGCTTGCGGAACGGCATCTTCAAGTAGCACTGGACAAACTACACCGCCATGGGTTTTCTGTTAACCACAACAAAAGTTGTCTGATTCTTAACACCTCCATTCTCCATTTAGGTGCAGTGATTGATTCCCTGGAGTGCAAAGTTTATCTTTCCCAGGAGCGTCAGGATAGCATTCGGAACATCATTAACAACATTTCCCAGTGCCCCAAGGTTTCGGTGGCCCTTTTGGCTACACCTCTGGGAAAGATGATCTCGTGCATTGACATTGTTCCCTGGGCACGTTTGCACTCCAGGGAACTACAGTGGTTCCTCCTTCCATTCCAAATCCCGGGCAAAGGCCCTCCGTCTTTCAAAATCACCTTACCTCCTGCGGTCCGTAGATCCCTCCTCTGGTGATTATCCCCGGTCCTTTCTCAGGGGTCCCTGTTTCTTCCCCCTGACAGAGTTACCCTCACCACAGACGCTAGCCTTACTGGTTGGGGGGCCCATGTCCACGGTCAGCTGGCCCAGGGAACGTGGTCCTTGGTAGAGGCCAGCAGTCCCATTAATGTCCTGGAGCTCCGGACTATTTTCCTAGCGCTCAAGAGGTTCAAGCATCTCCTGTCAGGGTCTCACGTTTTAGTTTTGACCAATAATGTCACGGCCAAAGCTCACGTGAATAGACAAGGGGGGGCACGTTCTAAAACCTTAATGCGGGAGGCCTTACGTTTAGGTCTCTGGGCGGAGAGACGTCTCCTGTCTCTCTCCGCCGAGTACAACTCAGGGGAGGCCAATAAAAAGGCGGATTGGCTTAGCCGGACGGACCTGGACCAGTCGGAGTGGCAGTTAAACCCAGGGGTTTTTCAGGATATAGTATACAGGTTTGGTCAACCCCTAATAGACTTGTTTGCTACTCCACAGAATGCCCAGCTCCCTCGTTTCTTCTCTCGTTTCCCGCCCAGGGGAGCAGAAGCTGTCGACGCTCTCTGCGCACCGTGGCCCCAAGGCCTCCTATATGCCTTCCCTCCTCTTCCACTGTTATCCAGGGTCATTCAGAAGGTTTTGAGGCACAAGGCAGAAGTCATTTTGATAGCTCCACACTGGCCGCGGAGGGTTTGGTTCGGAGATCTCCTACTCCTCTCCTGAGCTCCACCTTGGAAACTTCCTCCGCTCCAGGACTTGCTCCGTCAAGGGGAGGTGGTCCATCCAGAGGTGCAGTGGTTACAATTGACCGCCTGGCGGTTGAGCGGGAACTCTTGAGGCGACAGAAGTTTGATGAAGACATGATAGATGTTCTTCTAGCCTCCAGACAGCCCTCTACCAACCATGTCTATCAGACTACCTGGAGGGTGTTTTGTGAGTGGTGTTCGGGGGAGGGCATTTCTCCCCTTCATGTCCCCATTCCGATGCTCCTTCGTTTCCTTAGGAAAGGGTTATCCATGGGCCTATCTACTAATACCCTTAGACGACAACTAGCAGTGTTGTCTTCAATTTTGTCCTGCCCCAATTTCCAATCCCTGGCCCATCTACCTACGATACACAGGTTCCTCAAAGGGGCATCTAACATCTGCCCGCCTGTGGTCCACCACTTCCCTACATGGGATCTTCCCCTGGTTTTGGAGTCACTTACCGGTCCTCCTTATGAGCCCCTCCGGGAAGCCTCCCTCAGTTCTTTGTCTTATAAGGTTGCCTTTCTACTAGCCATTATGTCCGCTCGACGTATTTCGGACCTGTCAGCCCTGTCGATCCGCAAGGATTTGTGTGTTTCACCCGGATAGGGTAGTGCTCAGGTTAGATCCCTCCTTTCTCCCGGAAGTTAATTCGGTCTTTCACCGTTCCCAAGAACTTGTTTTACCCTCCTTCTGTGCTCATCCCCGTCACCCTAGGGAGCGCGTCTGGCACTCCCTGGATGTCAGAAGGACCCTAAAAATTTATTTAGACTGCACAGCGGCCTTCCGTAAATCGGAGGCTCCGTTGGTAGCCTTTCTCCCTCGTTCCATGGGTCTCAAGGTGTCCTCCTCCTCAATTGGCAGATGGATCCGGGCCACGATCGCTAAGGCCTATACCTTAGCGGGGAAGCCGGTTCCGGACAAAATTACAGCACGCTCCACCCGTAGCGCGTCCACTTCCGCGGCCTGAAAGACTCAGGCCTCCTTAGAGGTGTGCCGAGCGGCGACTTGGGTGTCGCCGTCCCAATTCATCAGGCACTACAAGATAGATTCCTATGCCTCAGCGGAGGCGGCATTTGGTAGAAGGGTACTTCAGCAAGTGGTGGCGCCTCTGTCCTAGGGGCTCCTTATTTCTGTTCTGAAGTGGTAGACGGTTTTCTCTGCCCTCCCTAGGGACTTTGGGCTCTGGTATGTCCCTATCTGAAGGCTAGCTTCAACATCCAATGGAGAATGGGCGTTTACTTACCTTGATACGCCCGTTCTCATTGGTTGAAGCTAGCCTTCAGCCCCACCCATTGGTTTGAACAGTTTACTTGTGTATTTCATGTTATGTTAATAAACACCTTTGATTATTCTCATGATGGTCTGGTAGGTTCTTTCTTGCTGGTTTTTGGGGGTTTCTCTTCCTTGGTTACTTCTAACAGGTCTGATCCACGTCGAGTCTGCATTCCAACTTCGTCTAAACTGGGCCTAGAACCAAGATGGCGGACAGAGGCTCAGTTTCTGATTGGCAGACTCAGTCCTTGATGTGATTGGCTGTGGACAACCCTATCTGAAGGCTAGCTTCAACCAACGAGAACGGGCGTATCAAGGTAAGTAAACGCCCATTATCTTATAAAGTATATCTCTAACTCTTTTCCTCGCGAATCTTACATGGACTTCCCTTGGCAGTCTATTACGTCTAGCATAATTTATAAGGATTCGATAAACTTCATCGATTTCCATCAATATTTGTTGCTTATCTTTTTGTAGCGCCCCCGCTATCAGCTCTGCCATGATATTACCTAAATCTTCATGTTTTTCTTCAATTACATTTTGGAACCTTAAATAAAACACCGCTCGTTCCATTTCTAAGTGGATAATTGATTCTCCCAATTCTTTATTTATTGCCATCAATTTTTTGTCTACTGTTTCCACTTTTTTTTCGGTTTGTTCTAACTTCACTTCCACAGTCTTTATTCTCTCTTCATTTTTCTCTATTGTTTGTTGTATTGTCTATTTTATTATCCATTTTATTAATATCCCCTTTTAATTCTCTATGGTTTTTGGACATTGCCGGTTGGTGGGACCGCGGGGGAGGGCCTTCTCTATGGGAGCCCTGTCTCTCTGGAACCAACTCCCTCCAGAGATCCGGATTATCCCCGCCCTACTGGCCTTCCATAAAGCCGTGAAAACATGGCTCTTTCTGCAGGCGGGGTGAAATTAAGATCAATCCCCCATGTTTGAATGATGGTCTGTTTTTAAATTTTTAAATTTTGTAATCTTTTAATCATTGGTATCGTTTTTATAAATTGTTTTTTAATTATGTTGTATGCCGCCCTGAGTCCTACGGGAATGACCAAATAAATAAATAAATGACCAAATGACTAAAAATGACCAAATAAATAAATAAATAAATAAATAAATAAGTTCCCCAGGCTTATGGTACTGGGGGACTTTAACCTGCCATCACTCGGCGAATCCTCAGAAGCAGCTCAGTTCATGGCTTCCATGACAACCATGGACCTGACCCAAGTAGTTCAGGATCCGACTCATAGTGGGGGTCACGCGCTTGACCTAGTGTTCCTCTAGGGGCAGTGGAGAGATGATCTGAAATTAAGGGGTCCAGATCGGTCTGGATCTGAGCGATTTTATCCGACAAACTGTACAAATTCCTCAGCTCTGCCCTGTAAGGGTTCCTCCCTTCCCCCTGAATTCAGGAGGGAACGAGTCACCCTAAACAGGGCAGCTGGGCGTGAATCCGCGGATGCAATAAGCGTGGAAAAATGTGCACATTTTGCCGCCCGTATCACCACTAGATAAGACCTAATAAAGGTTCTTAGGAGTGTTCGGTCAGATTCGGATTTGCTGGATCTCCAGCATTGCTCTAGACATCTCTTATAGTGTTTCTTCTCCCGGAGCTCCTCGGTAAACCAAGCAGCTTTCCTGGATCCTCTGCCACGGAGAGGTCGCAAAGGCATAATCCAGTCAAGAGCCCCAGTAGCCGTCATTTCCAGGCCGCTACTAGGGATTCAGCCGGACTGTGTACAAGGGATTCAGGTATCTCCCCAAGCTCCTTCTGGAACCCATCAGGGTCCATCAGGCATCTGGGGCAGAACCACTTAATCGGCTCTGCCTACCTGCGGTGGAGGAGTGGAGTCTCAAAGTCTAACCTTAGCAGGAAATGATCTGACCACGACAAGGGAGAAACGACTATACCCCTTACTTTCAGATCATCTTTCCACTGCCCCGAGAGAAATACAAGGTCAAGCATGTGACCCCCTCTATGGGTCGGACCCTGAACTACTTGGGTTAGGTCCATGGTTATCATGGAAGCCATGAACTCCTGCGCCGCATCAGAGGTTTTGCCGAGAGATGGCAGATTAAAGTCCCCCAGTAGCATAAGCCTGGGGAACTCCACTGCCAATCCAGCTACTGCCTCCAGAAGCGCAGACAGGGCCATTGTGACGCAGCTGGGAGGCAAGTACGTCGACAATAGGCCCAACTGAACCCCTGAGTCCAACTTCAAAAGGAGGGACTCACACCCAACAATCTCTGGGGCAGAGATCCTGTGAGGATAAAGATGTTTACAGACTATAATTGCCACTCCTCCACCCCTTCCCTGGGGTCGCGGCTGATGCAATACTTGAAACCTGTCTTGGCATCTCCAAGAGGGGGACACCACCCTCTAAGCCCAGCCAGTAATACATGTCAGGTCTGCTCTCTCCTCCAGGATCAAATCCCGAACAAGAGGAGCCTTGTTAACCACAGACCTGGCATTAAAGCAGCAACTTGAGCCCAGGGCCCTGATAACCCGAGTCACCAGGTCTACGAGCTGAGCAAGCGGGGCCAGAACGAGTAATCGCTTTGAGACAGCAAGTCCTCATTCCCCGTGAGCGGACTACCCCGTGTCTCCCGCCATATCTACTTCTCCCAGTAACGACTGAGATACTCCCAGTAACAACCGAGATACTTTAACATTATGATTGGATTTGGAGAAACAGCTGTGGAAATGAGAGGGCTTTTTCACGAGGTGACTTTGATGTTTCAAAGCATCAAAGTTCTGATGGATGGTATAGATGAGAAAATGGAAAATATTTTACAAAGAACTATAAATAAAGATCAAACTGCCCTTGAAATGGTGGAAGCAGCAGAAAGACAAGATGGAAAAAAACACCAAATTGAATATGAATATGGAACAAATATGGATCAAAAAAATGAGTAAATGAAGCAAATGCTCGATGAAGACGACGACCACACAAATGGCAAGCAAAAGGAGCGGAAAAAACAGAGGAATTGGCCAAATCAACAAATAAATCAAGGACTGGAGCAAAAAATAGGACTGACAAACCAGCTGATAAAGGAAGATTGAAGAAAATAAAACAGATAAATCAGCAAATGAACAGACAGGAAGATATTGTTGATGAAGAGATTGGGATATGGGCAGATATATGGGAGAAGTGGCAATATAAAAATGTATTGGGAGGAGTGTCTGGATTAAATAAGAAAGATAGAGGTGAAAATAGAGAAAAAGGAGTGTGGGAAAAGAGTTAAAAACCGGATAAGAATAGAAGTGTTAAGGCAGCATGAGTGTAAATTGGATAAGTAGAAATAATCTAGATTGGGGAAATTTGTTTTTCTATAGAATAAAAGAATAATAATATTTTTTTTAAAAAAGACCGGCAGGAATTGACGGATAGTTGTAGAATACCTTTAAACCAGGAGCTGTGTGCATGAGAACTAGGATAGAGGTGGAATTGAGAAATGGGGAAAATATCACTACGTATATCTTTATATAATAACAGTCAAATATTAAATAGACTAGAAAATGAAAGATAATTGTATGTGTTTAAAAATAGTTAGACAATAGAAGTAAAAGATAGAAATTAAAAGGTTAAGAAAATGATTAATTAATGAAAAATTATTAACACAAAGAATTATCATTATTATTATATTATTACTAATAGATTTGTTACATAATACTCAAACATTAAGTAGATTAGAAATTAAGAGAGGACTGTATGTGTTTATCAATAGTTAGATAATAGAAGCAAAAGAAATTAGAAAGTTAAGAGAATGATTAATTAAATAATGAAAACTTATTAACATGAAGAATAATTATCATGTTACTATAATCATGATTATTATTGCCATCAACACACCTTTCATGTAGATATTAAGTCTGTTTTCTTCTAATGTAATTTCAAAAAAATGTATAGTTATATTTGAAAAAGATGATATTTGGAAAAGATACTGTATTCTGTAGGGAATTGGAAATTTATACGCAATAACGAAAAGGAAACGATGGAAGGAAAGAGAGGTGGAGAGAAGAAGGGAGAGGGAAATAGAGTGGGGTAGAGGAGAGGAGGGGAGAAAGGTTGGGGAAAGAGGAGAAGGAAGGAGACAGAAGAAGACTAAAGTAGAGAGGGGAAAAGAGAGAGGGAAGTGGATGGGAGGAGAGGAGTAGGAGAAAGGGAAGGAGAGGGAAGTGGAGAAGACAAAGGAAAAGGGAGAGGAGAGAAAAAGGGAGGAAAGGGAAGGAAAGTAGAGAGGGGAGAGGAGGAGGAAAGGAGAGGCAAGTGGAGAGGAGGAGAAGGAAAAAGGGAAGGAGAGAAGAGGGAAGAAGGGAAGAGAGGGAAGGAAAAGGGAAGAGACAGAAAGAGATGGACCGTCGTTGTAAAATTGGGTGGAATATTTGAGAAAGGAATTGGGTGGAATATATGAGAAAGGAAAACATGCGGGTAATATATATTTTTTCTTACTTGATGGTTATATAATTGATATTACAATGGAAGATAATATATGTTATAATATGATGGATGTTATCATATATTTGTTTATATGTTACTGCATATTTGTTTATATACATATGATTATAATGACGATGATGTTTGTTCGTATGTTAAAACCTTGGACACCTAGAGAGCACACTCAAGATATTTTATTTTTTATTTATTTTATTAAGAGTTCTTATAGGCCGCCCAATCCCTTGGGAAATGTATGATATAAAACCATAAAAAATATTATAACAAAGGTTGATTGTAGCCAAGCACATTTTTGAAAAAGTGGTAAAGAGAAAGTGGAAGTGAGTTTTTTACGAAGTGCTTTGTATGGTTAAAAAAAATATCTTTTCTGGGTTGGTTTTGCTTTTTGAAATGTTTTTTTAAAAAATTCCATTTTAAAAAAAGGAGGGGAGAGATCCAGCCCACTGCTTTGCACGGTTCGGTCCTCTACCCGCTCCTATTCAACTTTTATATGAATCCGTTGGGTGAGATCATCTGTCACTATGGACTGAGGTATCATCAATATGCCCCACGAGAGAAGACTAACATGGAAGAGGGTTGATAGCAAAGCAGTGACAGAATTCATGAATTCACCACGTATGGAAGCCTTAGCGCATATATGCTCAAACAGTATGGGTGAACAAGAGCTTATAATATATTTTGCGGAAATATGCCATAAATTGAAGCATTTTTTCATGACTGCTAAGCCAATGGGCCAGTCTGATTCTAGTTACTTAACATGGTTTGATAATGACTGTAAGGAAAAGAAAAAACAGCTTAGGAAATCGCTTAGGAGATACTTAATTAGCCCAAACATGGAATCACAGAAGGAGTATATTACCATAACGCAGAAATATAAGCAGCTATTGAAGAGAAAAAAGGCCTCTTATATTGACAACTTATGGGCTGGCCTAGAACAGGCAGCAAAGCTGGCCTCACCCACACTATTCTGGTTGGAGGTCTCAAAAATTATTAGAGATAGAAAACCAATAAGTGACCCAAATATTAGTGCAGAAAGTTGGGAGAAGCATTTGGCCACTCCAGCAGTAGTAGAAAGCTCTGATAAGGCTATATCCTCTCCGAGCTTGATACAGGAATATGAAGCCTTACCCCAGTGGGAAGAAGTGTCAATCACGGAGGTGATGAGTTTAATCTCCTCCCTGAAGACAAACAAAGCTCCAGGACAGGATGCGCTCCCGGCATCGTTATTTAAAGATAACATAGCCTGGTGGGTGCCTGTCCTGGCGGGTCTCTTTACTTTTATTAATAGAACAGGACAAATTCCTGCCAGTTGGCGTTCATCAATAATTATTCCCTTACATAAAAATGGCTCTAGAGTTAACCCAGATAATTTCCGATTAATTAGTCTAATCGATATTTCAGCAAAAAATTATGCTAAGCATTTGCTTCATAAATTAGAGGAATGGATAATGAGAAATAACATTCTAACTGAAGAACAGTCAGGTTTCAGGAGTGGAAGATCTACTATGGATAGTTGTTTTGTGTTGGACCATCTAATAACAAAGTTTAAGTTTTGGAAAAAACCACTGTATGTGGCATTCATAGACTTGAAGGCAACCTTTGACACAATTCATAGACAAATTTTATGGGATAAATTAGAGGCCATGGGAATTGAAAAGAAATTGTTATATTTAATTAGATTGTTATATACGGAAACCCAGGTAAGAGTTCGAGTGAATAGGACAGGATCGGTAACAAATGCAATCCCAATAAAGAAGGGCGTCAGACAAGGTTGCATCTTAGCCCCAACACTTTTCAACTTATATTTAAATGACCTTCCAAAATGTTTGGAAGATATATCACTCCATGTGCCTAGTATAGGAACAAGGTAAATTGCTTGTTATATGCTGATGATATAATTTTGCTGTCGGCCTCACAGGTGGGGCTACGAAGGTCACTCTGGAGGTTGGCAGCATATTGTTTAAAAAATCGCCTGACAATTAATGTAGAGAAATCAAAGGAAATGATATTTAGCAGGCAACAAAATATGGAGATGGGTTTTAAATGACAGAAGAATAGAACAAGTTCAGTGATTTACCTATTTAGGGCTAGTATTTCAGACAAATGGCAAATGGAATAAGCAGGTAAAAGCTGGAGCTCGGAAGGCCATGGCTCAGATGGCTCAATTAAACAAATTTATTTTAGAGAAAACTCCATCTTCATTGATCCCAGTGCTAAAGGTCCTCCAGGCGAAAATTGAATCAGTAATTACCTATGGGGCAGAAATATGAGGGTCGGTTAAGTTGCCTGGGCTGGAAACTCCTCAAAATAAGTTCCTGAGGAGAATTTTGGCAGTGTCCCCTGGAACCCCAGCATGTGTAGTAAGGGCAGAAACGGGAGTCCATGCAATTGGCACTAGGGCCTTGTTGAAGACCGTTTATTATTGGTTAAGAATAATCGAGATGGAGGAAGGGAGGCTACCAAAATTAGCTCTAATGGAGCAGATTATCTCAAGTAATAAAAATAACTGGTTATCAAGAGTTCTGAAGCAGGTATCTAGCTCTGGTACTCCTTTAAATTGGCAGCAGTACAATCATAGAAAGATCCGAAATTGGATTGCACAGAGATTAAAGGACATAAGTGCCCAATTGGATATTGCACAGGTGACAGCAGTAAAAGTTTGCCCCTGATTATCAGCAAATAAACAAAATTTTAAAATAGAAAAATATTTAACTGTGCCTTTATTTCCCGACATAAGATTTTTTACCAAATTGAGATTAGACCAACTTCAAACAAATATGCTTTGGGGTAGGTATAAGGGTATCCCTGTAAGAGAAAGAGTCTGTTTATGTGGGACGGGGGAAGTTGAAACAATGTCCCATGTAATATTTGATTGCCCCCCTATACTCAGATTTGAGGGAACATCAGCTGGGCAGGATCTTTTATACCAGCACCCCTAAGTCTAAAGAGCGCTTCTTGCAACATTGTCTGTTAGGTTCTAACTTGCAGCTGGTGAAATGGATTGCCAAATTTGCAGTAAAGTTGATGGAAAAAAGAACAAAGTTGGTGCAGCAGAATGTGGTAGATTGTAGGAAAGATCATTTGATTTAATAATGTAATTTTAATAGTAGTTTTAAGACTAATTGGGTAGATGCAGGGGTGACATTATAATATAATTTTAATCATATTTAATTTTTATCTCAAATGATTTGTATTTTATTCTGATCTCATTTTAGATCGTATTTTATTCTAATTTTATTTTAAATTGAGTGTTATTCCAATTTCATTTAAATTGTTTTACCAAACTTTTGTAATGATCTGTTTTTGGAACTCTGCATTTTGATATGGCCCAAGGGCTAATCAATAAATAATTCATTCATTCATTTAATATGCTGTATGTCTCAGCCCATGGTGAGTTAAGCGATGCTGTGTCCTACCTCTCGCAGTGCCTGGAGGCTGTTAAGGGGCTGGATGGAGAGCAACGGGTTGAAACTGAACCCTGGCAAAACTGCATAGCTCTGGGTTTGGGGTTCTTTGGCCCAGGTAGAATTACTACCTTTGGTTTTGGATGGGGTGGCACTACCCCAAACAGACCCAGTGCGCAATCTGGAGGTTCTCCTGGACTCGCAACTCCTGCCCAACCCACAAGAGCAGGGAGGCAAGGAATCTTGTGGGTTCCATCCCCTGGGAAGATACACCTGGTGAGACCCAGAAGAAAGGCCTTCTCCATGGTGACTCCCTCTCTCTGGAACATCATTCCCCCAGAGATTAAAATGGCCCCCACTCTAACACTCTTCCGGAAGGCACTGAAGACCTGGTTCTGCCAGCGGGCCTGGGGAACCCGGAGCGGGATGGAGCCTATTAAATGGCTCATGTGATGTGTTGTCATCGGGGTGGGGGGTTATTATATTTTTTATTTATTTATTATTCTCTTTTATTAGTTTTATTTTTTTATATATGAGGTTTTTATATTCCTGTAAGCCGCCTTGAGTCACCATGTGCAAATAGGTGGCAATATAAATTCTTAAAATAAATAACTAAATATTTAAATACTAAATATACCTACCTGTAAGCACATTTTCCATCAGCTGTTTTAGAAGTTACAGTAACATGAGCAATATGACTTATACTAGCCAATGCCTAGAGAAAAGAAGTTAAGTTCAGTTTTAAAAGCAACATTACTCCATATAAACATTATACTTCACTGCTTTTAACAAACATTCTCTATTCTTTATCTGTAATATTTGCATTTAGATTTCAGGCATGCACAACCTCACAAAATTTGGTGATCTCATGTAACATGGGCCATTTCCTATTTTTATTTAATTTTGAAGTTCTATGGTTAATATTGGAGGGTAAAACAGGCATCATGTTACTGACTCTTGCTCTAATTAGAGAGCAAATGATCTCCATCTTGAGATAAATTATCCAACATTTGACTGAGAAAAAAAGTAGCCATGTATGATATGCAACTCAGGTATTTAACAAACATACATTTCAAAATCCATGCTTTTTAAATAATGGCTAATAATTCTATATCTATTTTGTAAGCAAATATAAACAACTTTTACAATCTTTGAATTACCTAAATATGTAGAAAAGCCAAGTCACAATACAGTTAGATTTCCCTTGGTTGTGGATATTATGTAAAGAACGTGTATGCAAAACTAACGACACTCAGGAAATGTTATGAATATAGAGGGAATGATTCTGAAATATTGAGATCCTAAATTGTTTCAGCTGGCAGCTAGTGATATTAACCCTGAGTTCCTGAAAGAAAGTCAAGAATTAAATTTATTTACAGTAGTCCTCAACTTATGACAATTGGAACCAGAAACTCAATCACTGAGTAAAGCCAAAATTCAGCAAGAAGCCCACATGATGTTTACCTCAAGAACTATAATCCCTGCACTGCCAGTT
The DNA here is from genome assembly GCA_023053685.1 of Diadophis punctatus similis. Taxonomy (NCBI): domain Eukaryota; kingdom Metazoa; phylum Chordata; class Lepidosauria; order Squamata; family Dipsadidae; genus Diadophis; species Diadophis punctatus. The sequence goes on from JALIGW010000008.1 coordinate 26,311,518, forward strand.
GTAGTTATTAAGCAATATCATTGGTTGTTAAACAGACAGTCCCAGATAAGGAATCTAGGCTGGGAGAGACCATGGAAGTCTCCGTTCAGGAGCTGAAAATCTTCCCTGCTGAAATCCAAAGATGATTTTCAGACCTTGAGCAAAGACACACTCTCATGAGGCCTGCACTGATCCTTCTAGAGCAGGGGTGTCAAACTCAAATTTCATGGCAGGCCACATCAGGGCTATGGTTGACCTCGGGGGGGGGGGGAACTGGGTGGGTGTGACCAACTGACCAACTGGGTGGATGTGGCCAGCTTGACACAGCTCACTGGGCGTGGCTGACTGGGTGGGCGTGGCCATCTTAATGCCGCTCACTGGGCGTGGCTGACTCAAGATGGAACAAGTCATACCAGCTAACTTGCTGTGGGGACAATTTGGTGCCCCACAAGCTCACCTCCTCAAACTGCTGGCAGACAAGTGTATGCGCGCGCACACACATACATGCATTCCAAGTTTGGGGACTTTTATTCACTTAGGAAGGAGAGAACCTTCTCCCCAAGCCCAGGCATGATTGGTAATTTGTAAGCTCAAATGTGGATAAGTCTCCAAACTTGGAATGGTGCGCGCGCGCGCGCACACACACACACACACACACACACACACACACACACACAGCACGCCAAAGGAGATGTTCTTCTTCTAATCCCAGACATCGTTGGCATTTCCCTGTCTGGTGCACCCTCCCAGAAAAGGAGGTGGCGAAGGATGCTGCTGCTGTGTGTGGAAACGTGGAGGAGAAAGTTTGCAGGAAGCAATTTCCTGAGTACAAATTCTGCCTTGACAAATCTCTCGAGAGCAAGAGGAGGTGGAAGGGGAGCAGTCCACTTTGTACTTTCACTCCAGAGCCCTGGGCAGCAGGAGGCAAGCACCCAGACAAGCCCTCGAGCATTGGGATCCCACAGCCCAACCCAGCCCAGCCCAGGCCTGCTTCCCCAAAGGGACATCTGCTTACCTCAAGACTGTTGCTGGTGCCACCAGGGGGCGAGGCCGGGTGAAGAGACAATGATGGACGGCACAGAGACACGGCCGGACAGCAAAGACACAAGGCTGAGCACTCAGGTGAGAGGCCCAGTGAAGAGGCTCTGGCTGTGCCAGAGGCTGGGTGGGGCCAAACAAGACTGCCCGGCAACAGCTGCAGCTTGTTGGCCTCGACCCACCCAGCCTCTTTGCCTAGCCTGTGCATGCACAGCCTCTTCACCGGGCCTCTCCCCTCAGTGCTCAGCCTCGGCCAATGCTTTGTTTTCGCATGCGAGCGCCCACCAGGATGGGGTGGGCCGTGCCGGGCTAAAGCAAAGCAGGACAGCCCCTTTAATTTTCCAGGCTAGCCCCGCGGGCCGGATCCGACCTACAGGCCTTGAATTTGACACCCCTGTTCTAGAGCCTTGTCTTCCTGCCTGATACACCTACACTCCTTCCCTTACACGCTCCCTCTCTCCTCTGTTTAGATTTTGACTTCTTCTCATCTCTAAGAGCTGGTGAAAGAGCTGTCTGCTGTCTTCCATCTGTGTATGAATGGTAAGTCCTTCAGCCGAATGCAAGAATGGAGTTGAAATATTCATGATTTCAGCTCCATTTCTGCACTCTGCAAAAGAAGTTCAGCTCCCCTTGGCAAGTGACTCCTTCAGCCAGCCCCCGAAGAGGGAGTTTTTCTTTCAGCAGGTGGCAGCAGATTGCAACCTTCCCTGCTGGCTTCTCCATTGATTTTTCTGGGTAAACATGACAAAAGTTTGGAAATGGCAATTACATGATCGTGGGGAGCTTGTCAATCAGTCATATATGCAAATAGGTTGCAAAGCAACCAGATCACAAAGCAACCAGGATGACAATGCAATGTTTTGTAATGACTGAAAGTGCTTTATGGGCCATAAAATACCCTTTTCAATGGTATTGCAATTGTCCATAATTCGGGACAATAGTTAAATGGCTGTAAGTTGACAGTTAACTATAAAGAAGCCAAAGAGTTATTACAAATATTATAACATCAATCAGCTCCACTCCCATCTTTCTGACAAACCAAATAATAGTAATTGTAACTATTGCTGGAATCACTTCTTAAGAACCAATATATTATATTAAAAGGGAAAAAGAGAACCACAAAAATACTGGATTGTAGTATCCATCTCAACATACCTCACCTCTAAATCCATATGTAGAAATACTAGCTAGATCATCAAAAGTCTGCAGTTTACTTGTAGTGAATCTTTCACACACAATATCCAAGTCTTCCTTCTAAAGAAGAAAACCACAAATCAGTATTTTTAAAACTATCTTCTTTATATAGTCTGGTAGCTAAACAATCAAGTACTTTACTCACCCTAATTCCAGAACCATTATCTTGTACCTGAATAAGTTTCAAGCCACCATCTTTAATTGTCAGCTGGATGTTGGTGGCTTTAGCATCTAAACTAAAAAAACAACAAATATATTGTAACGAGACACTGCCAATCCAATGATATTCTACGTGAATGTTTAGAATATTTAGAATTTAGAAAATTCTAAATAGGCAACAATTTATTCTCATTATACAGATTATTCAGATAGAGGATTATGGATGGCAATTGGCACCAGGAACTCTGTTATTGTGACTTGTCATAAAGCAGGGGTGTCAAACTGGCGGCGGGCTGGATGCATCATGCGCAGGCCATGCCCATCCCAGCTCCATGAAGGGAATAAACATCGCGAAACATCACATGACGGCAACTTGATGCCACGAGTTTGACACCCATGTCATAAAGTATAACATTATGTGACTATATCACTTAGCCATAGCTGATCCAGCAGTCCTAGTTGCCATCAGTAAACAAGGACCACATGGGATTTTAAGTGAAGACCTCACATAATTGTGACTTCCAACAGCTTCTTCAGTGACTTGGTTCAGAAAAAAAATCAGAAATCACATCATGTGATCACAGCTTGCTATTATGTCATAATTGTGAGGCAGGTGCTGAGTGTCTGGATCATGATATGTTACCACAGAGATGCCGCAACAGCTTGATCTCCAGGGAGCCATTCAAAAACTTCAACTGATACAGAATGCAGTTACATGGACATTCTAGCTACTCTACACATGTAACACCATTACTATATGAGCTGCACTAGTTGCCTGTTGTTTCTAGGTACAATTCAAGGTGCTGGTTATCAGCTTTAAAGCCCTACATGGTTTGGGTCTGGGTTACCTGAGGGACTGTCATTTTCCAATAATCTCTACCAGCACAATTCGATTCAGCAGATTGGGCATGCTACAGATCTCATCAGCCAATGAGTGTTGATTGACAGGAACTCTCTGCTATAGCCTCTGTCTTGTGGAATACTCTTCCCATGGAAATTAGAATGGACCCAATCCTGTTGGCCTTTCACAAGGCTTTAAAAATTTGGTCATGTGCCCAGGTCTATAGCTCTGAATGTGTTAATGACACTGTCTCTTGGTTTTACTATGATTAATTATCCTGGCTGTTGTATATATTTTCTGGATGTTTTAATTGTTTTATTTTTAATTTGATTGTTCTATATTTTTAGAATTGTAAGCAACCTAGTCACTTGGTTGAGTTGGACGGCTATAGATAAGGGAGGGAGGAAGTTAATCTTATTTACTACTATCATAACTCTGTGCTTGTGGTGGAATGTATTCTAGATTCCCAAGAGGGAGGAGCTGCATCCCAGAGAGCAAAGAGGCAGTGGAGCTTGGAACATTTGGTCAGCAAGAAGATTAAAACTGTTTCTCCATAGCAATTATCAGAGAATCTCTGAACTTCTGCAAATACTTGCTTTAGTCTGGTAAGAGTCTGCTATAGATAATGTACAATAAAGAAAACTACTCCACATGTCGTTCTTATGGCCTGTGTCAGACCCAAGCTCAAATCTGACATGAGATCCAAGGACTTGTCCAGTTCTTTATTTGTTTACACCTAATAGAATCTCATCAGACAAAAGTTTCTAACCTAATAAATATATCCTGGGAGATTCTAGTGTGTGGCTACTCTGAACTTTTTCTTCCCTCCCTCAACCAGTTGCTTGTTTTAGGCCTCTCACTGGAATGTGCCGCAGGAAGTCACAATGCTATTGCCACCATTCCTCCATCCCCTCTACTCTTTTTCCAGCTGCACATTCCATCACATTCTGCATGGTTGTGAATACCTGTATGACCGTTTTTCATTGGCAGCAATGTAAAGCTATACACTTGTATTTATAAATTTATTTTAAATGAAACCTTAATACTTGGGGACCACTGACAGGAGTTAACAACTTATATAAGTATAAAGGAATTTAAAGCTGTCCTTGGGCAAGGTATAGGAGAACAGCTAAGGGGTGAAGGAAGGAGCTTTATTTACTTACTTACATGTCTTTATTATTTTTACAAATAATTCAAGGCAGAGAACCTATTCAACAAACTTTCCTCCTATTTTCATCACAATGTGAGATGGGTTGACCTGTTGCTAAGAAGGGAACTGGAAAAATAACACAGTTCAGAAATAGGAAAAAAGGGAGAAACTCAAAATAATTCCCCCTTAATTTTGTTCAGCATAAAATGGGACAGAAAGAAACTTGAATAGGCTTCTAGTTTCTGTTAAAATACTCTACAATAAAATAACATTACTGGAATTTGTGTTTCTTTTTTGACCTGCCCAACCTTGAAGGCCTGACATGAGTCTTGAAAGCCTGTTCTAATTTTTCTGTACCAACAAATTCAAGGTGGAGTTAATTTGAGTTTGTTTCTTACACTACCAGCTAACTCTAGATTGCATAATCTCTTCTCCAAACCTCTTCTCAGTAATTCGCTCATTCCTGCCCGTTTAGCAGCTCTCATACTTTTTCTATGTAGGTCAATTGTAATTTTTTTTCAGTAAGACATAACATCCCATACTATCCTCAAATCCGCCCAAAATTCAGATATATACTGTGCTTTAATGCAATACGTGTAATTGAAATATTCCACGCTAGGAACTATTTTTGCAAGTGTAGGCTAGTATACACCCCTTGCTTCGCTACAACTATTAGGAGCAACCAACCCCAGGACCCACTGGGCGTATTACCAGTTCTCGATCATCTCTTTAATGGCATTAGCGGGTCGCTGGATGACTTCTCCGGCTGCGATGCGGTTCACTACCTTCTCATCTAACCGACGGATGACACCAGCTACAAGAGCCATGACGGGACAGAACACCGAGGTTGAAGCGCGAGTATTGAATTGGGGGAAAGGAGAAATTACACGCCGAAAAGCTCCGGTAGCTTGAAACTACGGAGGGGGGGGGGACCGTACAAATGAGAAAAATCCAGGGAGAAAAACACACGGCGCTCCTCGCATAAGTAAAGCGGGACTTAATGTAAAAGCCCGGGGAAGAACAAACCACCACCAACCTCTTCCATGGGGCGCCAAAAAACCGACAGACCACTATTGTAATAATCTCGCGCTAAAACTCCGGGATCGATCTCATTGTTGATTGGTTGAGAGCATGCCAATCAAACTTCCTGGTTCCTTTTTTAAGGAACGCTCTTCCGCCCAAGGGAAAACAAAGGCATAGAGAACGATGTTCTAGCGTTTCCTGTCGCCTTTTTTAAAAAATAATTGAGGTGGGATTTACTAAGTAAAAGCTGTGCAAAACTGCCCGGTTTATTTGCACATTAGTCTCCTGTAGGGGAGGGTGCTTTTAAAAAAAATAAAGTACTGTTTTATTTTATTTATTTATTTATTTTGTCAAACATGTACAGGATAGTAGTTGTTTGTATAAATATAACATAAGTAAAAAAGTACCGATAAAAGAGGACAGTAGGACAGGGACGGTAGGCACAGTGGTGCACTTATGCACGCCCCTTACAGACCGCTTATAAATGGGGAGAGGTCGACTGTAGACAGTCTAAGGTTAAAGTTTTTGGGGTTTGGGGAAGAAACCACAGAGTCAGGTAGTGCATTCCAGGCATTGATCACTCTGTTGCTGAGGTCGTATTTTCTGCAGTCGAGTTTGGAGCAGTTTAGATTAAGTTTGAATCTATTACGTGCTCGTGTATTGTTGCGGTTGAAGCAGAAGAAATCATCGACAGGAAGGACATTTTGGTATATGATTTTATGAACTACATTTAGATCGATCGAAGGCAACGTAGTTGTAAATTGTCTAATCCCAATATTTTAAGTCTGGTGGAATAAGGTATTTTGTTGCAAGCAGAGGAGTGGAGGACTCTTCCTGTGAAATATTTCTGGACTCTCGATTGTATTAATGTCTGATATGCAGTGCGGGTTCCAGACAGGTGAGCTGTATTCCAGAATTGGTCTAACAAATGTTTTGTATGCTGTGGTTAGCAGTGTAATATTGTATATGCATTGGGGGAAATGTCTGTAAGAGAAAAAAAAAGTCTCTTACTGTTGAGTGGCCCTTTATTGCAAATTTGCTACATCTATTTTAACCCAAGCACGCTTAATTACTTTTAAAAAGACTCAGATAAACCCAGTTCACTCCTTCTTCTACCTAAACCAAACAATTACAATCATAAATAGCGACATTTCCAATTTACCAGGAATCAGATTGCCTTCATTCTAAAAAAATTAGTATAATTGAGTCCCATTGCAAATTCGGATGTGCATAGTAAATTGACTGCTTACCCCCATTAATCAATTATATAAACTCAACACAAACATCTGCCTCTGCAAATATAGCAACATCTTTATCACATTATAGCTTGACTAGAGCTGCTCCAAGGCAACTGCAGCAGTCCCTCGGGAGTTGGGCGGCATACAAATCTATTAAATTAAATTAAATTCCTAGAGAAGAAATATGGCACAATTCATTTTATCCCTGATACCTTATGTAAACAACAAATTGTACTACATCAACCTGAATCATATTACAGGTAATCATCAGCTTACAACCATTTGTTAGTGACCATTCGAAGTTACAATAATACTGAAAAAAGTAACTTAAGACCAGCTTTCACACTTAATGACCATTGAAACTTCCCCTTGTTCCTCTGATCAAAATTCAGGCAATTGGCAACTGGCATGTATTTCTGATGGTTGTAGTGTCCTGGGGTTATGTGATCACCCTTTGTAACCACCTCAGTTGGCTTCAGACAAGCAAAGTCAGTGGGGAAAGTCAGATTCACTTAACCACATGATTCACTTTACAACTGCAGTGATTCACTTAACAATTTTGACAAAAAAAGTTGTAAAATGGGTCACAACTCACTTAACTGTTTGGGGATGAAAATTTTGGGCTCCATTGTGGTCATAAGTCAAGAACTACCTTATTGTTTCTGCACTCTATATTTCTTTTAATAACCTTAACCTTTACTGACATCGAGGTGCCCACACCTACTATCTTAGATTTATGCTAATTATTTTAACTTTTGTTACAAACAGATGTATAATGTCCAATGGGGAAGATAAGTGATATTAGCCAAGAAAAAGCACCTTTCTGGAATGATCCTGGCAGGCATCTCCAGCTATTAAATCATTCTCTCGCTTATGAATCAGTCAATTTTTTATGGTCACAAACCAGAATAAAATAATTAAAATATTAAAATACAGGTAGCCCTTGACTTACAACCATGTGTTTGTTTATTTATTTATTTATTTATTTATTTACTTACTTATTTATTTATTTATTTATTTATTTATTTATTTATTATTTGTGAGACTTATATACCGCCTCATAGTGCAAGCACTCTCTAAGCGGTTTACACCATTAAGCAATGTATATTTATATTGCCCCCAACAATCTGGGTCCTCATTTTACCTACCTTGGAAGGATGGAAGGCTGAGTCAACCTTGAGCCAGTGAGATTTGAACAGCTGAACTGCTGATCACAGTCAGCTAAAGTAGCCTGCAGTACTGCACTCTAACTGCTGCACCACCTCGGCTTGTTTAGAGACTGTTCGAAGTTACAACATCACTGAAAAAAATAACTTACAATCAGTTTTCATACTTATGACTAATGCAGGATCTCCTGGTCATGTGATCAAAATTCAAGCAATTGGCAACTGACATGTATTTATGATTTAGGCTGCACTGTCCTAGGGTCATGTGATCATCATTTGTAACCTTCCCAGACAGCTTCCAATAAGCAAAGTCAATGCCATACTGACTGTATGACTCACTTAACTGCAGTGATTCACTTAACAATTATGGCAAAATAAGTCATAAAGAGGCAAAACTCAAGCAACAACTGCCTTGTTTAACAACGGAAATTTTGGACTCAATTGTGGTCAGAAGTCAAGGATTACCTGTAAAATAAAAGAGAATAAGACATAATAATGTATTACAATCAACAGTGAAATATCAGTGGGTAGCCAAAGTTCTGCCTAATTTTACAAGCACCACAGCAGAATTTAACTACCTCTGATTTATGAAAATTTATTTAATACCAAAAGAGTGTCAGGGTGAAATAAGAATTTGAATATAGGCTTAACAAGGAAGGTTTGACATGCCAAGTAATAATGAGAAGTCTCCTTCTGCAGTGATTTTGAACTTTCTGTCTACATAAGGCTTGATTATGTACATATTCTCTTATAATTTACCATATTTTTCGGAGTATAGGACACACTGGAATATAGGACGCACCTAGATTTTAGAGGGGGAAAACAAGGAAAAAAGTATTCTGAACCAAATGGTGTAGTAATATATTATTTAATAAAATACCAGTGTAGCAGAATACTTTTTACAACCATGTACACTTTTTACAAACTTCAAACTTGACAGCTGTAAGACTTGTGGACTTCAACTCCCAGAATTCCTCCTCCAGTCATGCTAGCTCAGGAATGGGAATTGAAGTCCACAAGTCTTAAACTTGCCAAGTTTGAAGACCCTTGCACCCCTAATCCCTAAACCAGAGCTCTTCAAACTTGAAAGTTGGTCTTCAAACCTGTCAGGCAGCTTGCTTCAGGGTGAGCGGCGGCAGCGGCTCCGGGCAGCAGCGGTGGCGGCGGCCAGCAATGGCAACTCTGGCGGCGGCAGCAGCGGTGGCGGGCGGCAATGGCAGGCGGCGGGAGGGCGGGGGGGCAGGGGCGAGGGCAGCGGCGGCAGTGGTGGCAGCGGCTCCGGGCAGCAACGGCTGCAGCGGCGGTGGCCAGCAATGGCTGTAACCGGCCAAAAATGTGACGCGCGGAGGCCGAAAACCTCCGAAGGGTGGGAGCTGGCGGCTGGGTAGGGCTACATTCGGTGTATAAGACGCTCCCAAATTTTCACCCTCTTTTTGCGGGTAAAAAGGTGCGTCTTATACTCCAAAAAATACGGTATATTACTTCAATAAATCTTTGGCCTCATTTTTCTCTTATTTGTTTGTTGTCTAAAGAACTGTTACCTAACAGCAACCATTGGTTGTCAGAATATACAGCAACTACCAGTATTCCTAAATAATTTTGATTTATTTTTCTCAATTGCCTAGCTTCTACATCAGCTTTTACCAATTAGATATAGTGAGAGTACCATTTCCAAAAATCCTGTAATTGTTTAAAATCTCTGTTGCCGCCAGCTAACACGTTATTCTAGCTGGAAGCCTATCCATGTCTCATCAATTCCAAAGTAACTATCATTTAATTCCACAGAGCATGTGTCCAAGACTACAGTATATAGCAACACTTCTATGTTCTTGTGAAAATAAGCCTCATCCTATTCAATGAAACCTATTTGTGGATTATTTTATTTTATTTTAAATATTCATATGAGGCAGTGTATCTGAGGTGCTATTCATTTTTTAAAATGAAAGTACAAAATAAAACATACAAAATAATATAACAAAGGCAAAATTAAGTTACATATGGATTCTTAAATCTTGAGGCAAATGGAAATATTTTTAACAAATGGCTAAATTGCAGGAAAGAACATATACATTTCTTGATTTACAGCAGTTTTTTAGTGACTGTTCAAAGTTATAACGGCTCTGAAAAAAATGACATGCCATTTTTCACACTTATGACCATTGCAGCATCCCCATGGCCTTGTGATTTACATTTCGATGCTTGATAACTGACTCCCATTTATGATGATTGCAGTGTCCATAGTCCTGTGATCACCTTTTGCAACCTTCTGACAAGCAAAGTCAATGGGGAAACCAGATTCACTTAACAACTGTGTAACTAATTTAACAACTGCAGTGATTCACTTAACAAGTATGGCAAGAAAAATAATAAAATGGAACAAAACTCACTTAATAAATTTCCTACTTAGCAACATAAATGTTGGGCTCAATTGTGGTCGTATGTTGAGGACCACTTGTACTGTGTTCTGAGAAGAGGTCTCTTTAAAGAATGAATATTGCAACAGAAAAGACTCTCTTCCTCCTTCATACAAAATGTATATCTATAACAGTGTTTTCCAGTCTTGATGGAATACTGCTGAAGCAGGACGTAAAATAAAGCAAAGTCATTAAGTGAAACAATAGGCTATAAATGGGGTTGGACTAGATGACCTGTAAGGGGCTCTTTCCAGCACTAACATTAAAGAAGTAAAAAGGTCCTTTGCTCTGGAAAAACACAAAGAGGAAGTTGCTAGGCTTTCCTAAGATTCGGCCGGCCACAGGCTGAGCACAAACAGACACAGGAAACATGGAGAAATTTAAAGGTGTTAACATAAAACTTATAGAAAAACATGCATATGTGTCAATAAGAGAAAGACGTGTAACTCTCTAGCCAATCACTGAAGTTTTCTATCTTTGTAACTGGAAAAAGTATAAAGATGTTCATTTGTCTGCTAAAAAATTCATTCAGTTCAGAATTTCAAAATGTCTGAACCTTATCTGTGCAGATAATAAAAGGCTTATTTTACTCCTCTCTGGCTGGTATCACTTCCTTTTCTGCAACAATTATGGCGACCGCAGCAGGACAGGAAATAGACCCCAGTGGGATTTTTCCCTGAGGATCACAACGGGCCGACGGACCTAGGCGAGGTCATCACGTTGACCCTTCAAGGCGCCAACAGATGTATTATCTGGAAGGAAACTGATGACATCGCAAAGGTGCCATGGACAACCGACCGAATCCAAGAACCTGACCAGGAGTTAAGATAAGTCATTAAACAAAGCCGGCTGAGGGAAGGAAGACGCCTGTAGGCAAGTATTTGTAAACATTATAGGACCCACTCGTTTAGGAGTGGAAGAGGGGGCCTGATCTCCCCCCTAAAAGGCCCAAAAGGATCTATGTATCCTAAAAAGGCTTTAGAACTGTGTGGGATGGGTAAACCTCTGCGGCTCCTGTTAGTGACTGTGATTTTCCAGGACTACAGGCCAGGGGTAGTGTGTTTGAGAGAAATGAGTGGTTGAGAGAGTGTCTATGAGACACCTCTTTGATGGATGTCAAAGAATTGCAAGAAAGGTTTTAGTGGAGATATGAAATTAAGACCAATCCAGATGATTAAAATTCTGTGAGAATGAAAACCAGGATGTACTTTTAACCTAGACATCATGGTGCTGGGGGGACTTCAATCTGCCATCGCCCGGCGAAACCTCGGAGGCAGTCCAGGAGTTCATAGCTTCCATGACAACCATGGACCTGTCCCAAGTAGTTCAGGGTCCGACTCATGAGGGAGGTCACACGCTTGACCTTGTGTTTCTCTCGGGGCAGTGGAGAGATGAACTGAGGCTGGGGGGTTTAGTCACAGTACCCTTGTCGTGGTCAGATCATTTCCTTTGAGGTTGGATTTCATGGCACCACTCCTCCACTGCAAGGAGACGGGACCGATTAAATGGTTCCGCCCCAGGCGCCTAATGGAATCCGAAGGATTTCAGAGGGAACTTGGGGAAATACTTGAATCCCTGGTACACAATTCATCTGAGTGGCTGCCTGGAACCGGGCAGCAACGGGGGCTTTAGATCGAATTGCGCCTTTGCGGCCTCTCCATGGCAGCGGATCCAGGAGGGCTCCTTGGTTTACCGAGGAACTCCGGGAGATGAAGCACCAAAAAAGACGCCTAGAGCGACGATGGAGAGCTAATAAAGCTGAATCTAATCGGACACTATTAAGAACTTTCATTAAGTCTGACTTAGTGGCGATACGGGCAGCAAAATGTGCACATTTTTCTGCCCTTATTGCGTCCGCTGACTCCCGCCCAGCCACCCTGTTTAGGGTGACTCGCTCCCTTCTTGCTAAGGAGGGAGCTGGGGAACCCTTGCAGGGCAGAACTGAGGAATTTTCTCAGTTTCTGGCGGATAAAGTTACTCAGATTCGGACAGACCTGGACTCCATTTGGACAGGGCAAGCCGAGACGACAGGGGCAAGTCTTAGTCCTGTTATATGAGATGAGTTTGAGCCTATCACTCCTGATGATGTGGACAAGACCATAGGAGCGATGAGCGCCTCCACTTGTTTATTGGACCCGTGCCCCTCCTGCCTGGTCTCAGCCAGCAGGGAGGTGACACGCGGCTGGCTCCAGGCTGTTGTGATCGCATCTTTGAGAGAAGGGTCCATCCCACAGCCCTTAAAAGCTGCAGTGGTGAGGCCCCTCCTCAAGAAGCCTTCCCTGGACCCAGCGGATTTAAAGAACTTCCGTCCAGTCTCCAACTTACCCTTCGTGGGTAAAGTTGTTGAGAAAGTGGTGGCGCTCCAACTCCTGCTGTTATTGGAGGACACTGATTATCTGGATCCCTTTCAATCTGGTTTCAGGCGTGGCTACAGTGCGGAGACTGCTTTGGTTGCTCTGATGGATGATCTCTGGCGAGCCCGGGATGGAGGTCATTCCTCCATCCTGGTGTTACTTGACCTCTCAGCGGCTTTCGATACCATCGATCATGGTATCCTTTTGCGTCGACTCGGGGAGATGGGAGTGGGAGGCACCGTTTTACGATGGTTCTCCTCCTACCTCTCCAATAGGATGCAGTCGGTGTTGACAGGAGGGCAGAGGTCGGCCCCTAGGGCCCTGATTTACGCGGTGCCTCACAGTTCGGTCCTCTCACCCATCCTGTTTAACATTTACATGAAACCGCTGGGTGAGATCATCCGACGACACGGGGTGAAGTATCAGCAATATGCTGATGATACCCAGTTGTACATCTCCACCCCGTGTCAATTCAGGGAAGCAGTTGATGTAATGTGCCACTGCCTAGACGATGTGAGGGTCTGGATGGGAGTGAATAGGCTCAAACTCAACCCTGACAAGACTGAGTGGCTGTGGATATTGCCCCCCAGGGATTATGTCGACTTCCCCTCCTTGGTTCTCGGGGGAGAAAAATTGACTCCCTCAGAACGGGTTCGCAATTTGGGTCTTCTCCTAGACCAGGGGTAGGCAAAGTTGGCTCTTCTATGACTCATGGACTTTAACTCCCAGACTTTCTGAGCCAATCATGCTAGCTCAGGAATTCTGGGAGTTGAAGTCCATGAGTCATAGAAGAGCCAACTTTGCCTACCCCTGTCCTAGACCAACAGCTAAAATTAGAGGAACATCTTTCAGCTGTGGCTAGGGGGACCTTTGCACAGATCCGTCTTGTGCACCAATTGCGACCCTACTTGGAGAGGGAGGCTTTGCTCACAGTCACTCATGCCCTTGTCACCTCACGGCTAGACTACTGTAACGCACTATACATGGGGCTACCCTCAAAGAGCATCCGGAGACTGCAATTGGTACAGAATGCAGCTGCGCGAGCTGTGGTGGGTGTGCCGAGATACACCCACGTAACACCCATTCTCCACCAGCTGCATTGGCTGCCTATTAGTCTCCGGTTGCAATTTAAGGTGTTGGTTTTGACCTTTAAAGCCCTACATGGCTCATGACCAGGCTACCTTCGGGACCACATCCTACCACACACCTCCCTACGGCCAGTTAGGTCCCACAGTGTGGGCCTCCTCCAGGTCCCACCGGCCAAACAATGTCGATTGGTGGGGCCACGGGGGAGAGCCTTCTCTGTGGGAGCCCCATCCCTCTGGAAACAACTCCCACCAGAGATCCGGACTATCCCCACTCTACTGGCCTTCCGTAAAGCCATAAAAACATGGCTCTTCCGGCAGGCGGGGTGAAAAAAAAGATCAGATTCCCCCATGAATGAGTGGGGTTTTTTGGTTTTTTTAAAGCAATGTATTGTTTTTAAACTATGATGTTTTTATATTATTGTTCTTATTTATGCTGTACGCCGCCCTGAGTCCTACGGGATTGTGCGGCTTATAAGAACGTTTATTAAATTAAATTAAATTAAATTTCAAAAGTGCACCAAAATTGTGGCTAACCCAGATCCTGTCACCCAGATCAATATCAGTATATTGACCAGTAGCAAATAATTGTAAAACAAAACCCAAATGCAGAATGAAAACAATGAGTGTTTGTGTGGCAAGAGTAAAAGAAAAAAAACCCTCCATACGGCCCTCCTTCATCAAATGGATCAAAGGGTCATGAAGGCTCAGGGTGGTCAGGCAAATATTTAAAGCCTCTGTTCCAGTTTGTCCCATTCAACGCAACAGACCTATTAAACTGGAAACAGCATTATGGACCCCTGTCAGCCAAACTTCCAGAAGTTGTTGATTTATTTGGGAGAAGAAACAGAGGAAGAAGGACAGAACCCCTCTTAGACAATCCCATTAAAGAGGAAATAACTACAGAGTCCTCTCCTGAAATAAGTGCAGAAAAAAAAGTGCACTATGAAGAATTAATTTACATGATTCAAGCACCAGGGTATGAAAGTAAAAAGCCCATCATGGTGTACAAATTGAGCAAGACCATTTAGGGCTGAAGCAGTCAGCCAGAAATTGGAATACATGTCTAGACAAAATATTGAAGGGTCTTGAGTTCAAGAATTGCAAAGCTGATCAAATTTAAACAACAAATGGAAGGCTTTGAACAAAATAGAGGCTCTTAAGTAAGAAAATCAGGAAGGAGAACCAAGACCTTCTAGTTCATATTGAAAATATTTCTAAACAACATGCAAATCAAGAAAACAAAATGAAAGAGCAGGAAGAACAATCAGACAAAGGACAGAAAAATCTAACCTTAATTTTGGAGCAGAAAGAGTCTGTACTGCAAAAAGTGCAAGCTGAATTCCCTTTCCTAAAAAGCACTTACATAGGAAATGAATGTGGTTCTTTTAGAGAAAGCAGAAATCCAGCAAACCAAGATTACTTACGAAGAGCAGCTTGAATTTAAAGAAACAGATAGTATTTTCCAATGCATCTAAAGAAGAGGAAATTACTAAACTAATTGAAATTGCATTCTTATTGCATTCTTTGACAAAGTGACAAAATTAGTGGACCAGGGGAATGCTGTTGATATAGTTTACTTGGACTTCAGTAAGGCATTTGATAAAGTAGACCATAACCTATTACTAGATAAAGTAGAAAAATGTGGGTTAGACAGCAATACCACCAGATGGATTCAAAACTGGCTGACCAACCGCACTCAACGAGTAGTGCTCAATGGAACTGCATCTACATGGAGGGTAGTATGCAGTGGAGTACCCCAAGGCTCTGTTTTAGGCCCAGTACTCTTCAACATCTTCATCAATGACTTGGACGAGGGGATAGATGGGGAACTCATCAAATTTGCAGATGACACCAAACTGGCAGGAATAGCCAACTCTCCAGAAGATAGGTTCAAGATTCAGAAGGATCTTGACAGACTTGAACATTGGGCGCTATCAAACAAAATGAAATTCAATGGTGAAAAAATTAAGGTTCTACATTTAGGCAAGAAAAACAAAATGCACAGGTACAGCATATGTGGTACCTTGCTCAACAGTAGTAACTGAGAGGGATCTTGGAGTCCTAGTGGACAACCGTTTAAATATGAGCCAGCAGTGTGCAGCAGCTGCCAAAAAAGCCAACACAGTTCTAGGCTGCATTAACAGAGGGGTAGAATCAAGATCACGTGAAGTAATAATACCACTTTACAATGCCTTGGTAAGGCCACACTTGGAATACTGCATTCAGGTTTGGTCGCCACGATGTAGAAAGGATGTTGAGACTCTGGAAAGAGTGCCGAGAAGAGCAACAAAGATGATTAGGGGACTGGAGGCTAAAACATATGAAGAACGGTTGCAGCAACTGGGTATGTCTAGCTTAATGAAAAGAAGGACTAGGGGAGATATGATAGCAGTGTTCCAATATCTCAGGGGTTGCCACAAAGAAGAGGGAGTCAAACTATTCTTCAACGCACCTGAGGGTAGAACAAGAAGCAATGGGTGGAAGCTAAACAAGGAGAGAAGCAACTTAGAGCTAAGGAGAAATTTCCTGACAGTTAGAACAATTAATCAGTGGAACAGCTTGCCTCCAGAAGTTGAGAATGCTCCAACACTGGAAGTTTTTAAGAAGATGTTGGATAACCATTTGTCTGAAGTAGTGTAGGGTTTCCTGCCTAGGCAGGGGGTTGGACTAGAAGACCTCCAAGGTCCCTTCCAACTCTGTTGTTGTTGTTGTTGTTGTTGTTGTTGTTGTTGTTGTTATTATTTAAAAAATACTACTGAAAGTAATTCTAGGCAGTATCAAAATAGAACTGATAAATTTGGCAATCTGAAGACCTCACCAAGATGAGCTATCAGAGTTATTTCAAAAACTTGAAGCCTCGCTTACTGGCCAATTAGCCATGCCTTTTTGGGGCTTGAAGCAAAGGCTATAACTATATGTCTGAGCTTGGCTGTGATCAATTGCTCTGTTTCCTGCTCCAGCCAAAGGGGGAGGGAAAGTGTCCTTTTGAAATTCAAGCCTCCACTCAACTGTCCTCGCTGAATGACTGAGTGAAAAAACTGTCAAGCATAGTGACAAGTCTTTGTAGAGACAAAGTAGAAGAAAAGAAGAGAGATGATAGCAATGCTGAAACAGAATCCTCAAAGTAAACCTGAATTATTGGCAGCTGCCTTGTCAGGGCATGCCCAGTTTCAGAAGCAATACAAGGGCCATAGGCTTGGCTGAAGCTGGAAAAATGGTCTGAAGACTGAAGATGACCGGGTTTAAGTCAAGCACCCCCCTCCTTGAACTCTTGGTCCAGATGAAGATAAGGAAGCAATAATGTGACTTTTAGTAGACACAGGAGCCTCTAAATCTGTAGTCACTAAGTTATTGGCTCCCTTTTCTAATAATGTTATAAATGTGCAAGGAGTTGATGGCTCCTAAAACTGCTGCCCTTTTTCCTGAAAACTTTAACCTGTTTCCTAGATGGGAGAGACTTCAAACAATGTCCAATTCCCTTATTGTGCCATGACCTAATCCAAACCGTGCCTTCTTTATGCTCTGTCTTAGAAGAATACAGAATTTTGCTGAAGCGGTTGCTGTTAAGTGTGATTTGCAAAGTAGAAAATAGGGAACTGACACTGGACGAAGGCAGAGGTTTAGAATGTGTGAATGAAGGTCTCTATAAATCTTGATCTTTAAAAATTCAGCCAGCGCATGCTGGGAGATCCAGGCTGGAAAGAAATGATGCATGCAGAATATATATATATTAAAGTATATATATGTGTGTATATGTGTGTGTGTGTGTGTGTGTGTGTGTGTGTGTGTGTGTGTGTAAAAATGCTTGAACTAGGCTTCCTCAAGGATTTCAAAATTCACCTACCCTTTTTTGGCAATGCTTTTGCCTCAGAATTAGATGATTTTCAGCCATGTGAGAATGGAGACTTGGTCCTCCAATATGTGGCTAATATGTTAGTCACTGGACAGTCAAAAGAGACTTGCAGGGACAATACTGCTCAGTTACCCTCATCTATCAAATGAATACAGGCTATTGTGCCTCTACAAGTAAGTTACCTTCCCCCATGAAGTCAAAACCAGAGATCTCTAGGACATAAGAAACAGGAAGCTATATGCCGAATTGCTGAAGCCAACTAATAAAGGAGAATTAAAGAGGGTTTTTGGACGCAAACTTTGCCCTATTAAATAAAATAAAATAAAATAATAACTCTATGAGTCCACAAAAGGTGGGAGAAAAAGAAGAAAAGGAAAAGAGAAAAAAGGAAAAAAAGGACCCCTTTTTTGGACCCCTCTTTTTTGGACATATGACTTTGAAATCACCATTGTCTGTTTGTGAACTCAAAGAGTAATATTTCTTCTATGAGTCCTAATTCAAGAAAAAGGAAGCTGCCAACACCCCATGGCTATCTGTCGGAACAGCTGGACAGAGTGTCGAAAAAGAATGGTCACGTTGTCTTAAAAAATCCTGGCAGCCACTGCCCTCATCGAAGAAAGCTCAGGTTTATGGGCTATGAGCTAGGTTCAAAAAGTTATCACTTTAGCAATGGAAGCAAAAGAATAATGATTTCCAGGTCTGCTAGTTCTGCAGAGAAAATTGGAACAGAACTGATGCAAATTTTGGGAATGACTCACTCAGTGACAGTGACTCACTTAATGACAGTGTCAGAGTCAGAGAGGAGAAACTGAAAAAGCTGAACAAGATATGAAGCAACAAAGGATTGACACCCAGAAGCAGTCGATGCCATGCAGGTCAGAGCAATGGAACAAATGGAATCTACCTGACAGATATTCTCAACCTGAGGACCTACAAGCAACTGTAGCTTTGAATAGACATAAGCAGGGAGAAGGATTTTTTGTAAAAAATGCTCATTCAACAACTCACATGGGCAAGAGTACCCTAGCAGAAGTTAAAAGAGATTAAAAGAAGATAATGCCTTTACTCATTATGTGCACATGCAACTGAAAGATGTAACACTTGTGCTCAAGTTAATCCAAAACAGGGACCTACTTTCCTGCCAGGAAGTCAACCCACACGATATTATCCTATGAATTCATTAGTTGTTGATTCCACAGATGTGCCTAGATATGCCTATATAAAGCAATGCTAGTCTTTGTGTAAAACTATACAAGGTGGTCTGAATGTTTCCCCACCACGACAAAGCAGGCACGTGAGGTGTCTAGAATCTTACTTAAATACTTTATTCCCCAATATAGAATACCCTCATTTCAATCATCAGACAATGGTCCAGAATTTGTATGAAAAAGTGTGCTAATTAGGCTATCTCCTTTTGAAATGATGTTTTGGGAGACCCTAGCTATTATTGCTATTTTAATTGTTCATTTTGTTCTTTTTTTTAATTGTACATTGCCCAGAGTCCCCCTGGGAGTTGGGCGGCTTATAAATGTGAATAATTAAATTAAATTAGTAATAACTTGAAAAAACATATAGGGGACTTAGGTCAGATAGAGCCAAATGGTGGGAGAATTGAACAAGCAAATTCAAGTCATCCAACAGTAATGTGTATTCCTAACCCCGCCTTTTCTGACTACCCCTAGTCATAATATCCAAGTAGAAGACAAAGTATGGGTAAAATATTGGAAAGGGAAAATCATGAAAGGACCGTGTACTGTGGTTATTTGTTCTCCCCTTACAGTAAAAGCTAATGCACAGCTAATGAGTGTTGGGAAGCAAAGCCAGATGAAGCCTGTCCTCCAGTGCTGCATTTGAAGAAACGCCCCCTATAACTGCCCTACCAGGCAACGGGCAAGCAACATACGGGGAAGAAGAAGCCTTACTGGAGTCACTCCTGGAAGCTGACTTCTCTTCGTACTGCTGAAGATTTGGACAAGGAAAACAACTTTTAATACAGTATATTGAGGAAATAGTGTGTTGGTTCTAGGAATGGTAGTTCAATCATATGTTGTCATAAGTATACTGGGTTTAATGTATGTAAGTTTGATCTTTCTGTTTATAATTTATTGTATAGGATATTTATTTTGCTGGAACAACTCTCGGCCTGAACAGACAGACACTGTTCCTGTAATTATTAATTGGGCTAGTGAAAAGTGGGAATCCCTTAAGGAGACTGATGTTTGAAGAACCTTGGGAATGGATTCTCTATAGCATATTGATAATTCTGGGATCATGGATACTATATTTAGCAAATAAGACATGGTTTTGTGGAACACCTAAAACTGAACTTTCCCTAGCCTCACATGCTTTCCACAGCCTCACATCAGGGAGCCCATCTCCCTGATGTGGTAAGTTCTGTAATTGAAACAGCTCCCCTAGATAAGGCTGTGTAAATTAAGCTGGATAAGATTCTTTTAATGTCAGGCATGGTTTTTCCTATGGCTTGGATTATTAATTGCCAGTGACCTGCTGAGTGACAAGCCTGGGAATGGCCATTTGACTCTTCCTACTCCTAAGGAAGGCCCAGGGGATGCTGCAGATCCTAGAGAGCAAAAGAGTACATGGGAATGACGTGTGCTTTTCATGTCTACCAATTAGATATGAAGTCAGTAAAAGAAAAAGAACTGTTAAATGTCTGAATGTAATGAGATTTGAGAGTAACCAGGTTGAATTCTTTGCTTTTTATTTTCTATTATCATTATGTTAAATCAACTGAAAAGATAGGACTAAATGTATCAGCTATTGTTCTTGTTGTTATGTGGAATAACAGGCCTTGCCTTTATTCCTTGTGTAATACTTCTGATCAAATAATGAGACTCAGATGAATTAAATTAGAGTCTCAAAGGGGTGGTGGTGAAGCAGGACGTAAAATAAAGCAAAGTCATTAAGTGAAACAAAAGGCTATAAACGGGGTTGGACTAGATGACCTGTAAGGGGCTCTTTCCAGCACTAACATTAAAGAAGTAAAAAGGTCCTTTGCTCTGGAAAAACACAAAGAGGAAGTTGCTAGGCTTTCCTAAGATTCGGCCAGCCACAGGCTGAGCACAAACAGACACAGGAAACATGGAGAAATTTAAAGGTGTTAACATAAAACTTATAGAAAAACATGCATACGTGTCAATAAGAGAAAGACATGTAACTCTCTAGCCAATCACTGAAGTTTTCGTGTCTTTGTAACTGTGGAAAAAGTATAAAGATGTTCATTTGTCTGCTAAAAAATTCGGTCAGTTCAGAATTTCAAAATGTCTGAACCCTATCTGTGCAGATAATAAAAGGCTTATCTTACTCCTCTCTGGCTGGTATCACTTCCTGTTCTGCAACACTGCCATTTTGGTAAGCATCCCCCCCCTCCAAATGGACACGAAAAACTTGGTGATCATTGTTTTGTCAGTACATCTAGAGGCAAAGCAGGGTCTTTCTTTTCATTTTCCCTAGAAAAGGCTTAAGGGCAGTGATAATTTCCACTATCTTAAGCAATCTGTTCACTATAGAAATATATAAGATTGCACGATTATATGAAAGTGAGCCTCACAAACTCAGATCTAGTTCAGAGAACAAATGCTTACCCGTGTTTCCCCGAAAATAAGACAGGATATTATTTTCTTTGGACCCCCAAAATATGGCCTTCGCCTTATTATCAGGGGGCTTATTATTTTGGGGGTGCAGGAGGCAGCAAGCGTGGGACTGGATGTCCCACCACCGCCGTCACCTCCCCTCCCTTTTCTACCGGCCAAGCGTCCCAACACATCCCACACCGCCCCAATGGCAACAGTAGCATGGCTGCTTCCCTTCCCCGGCGTCTCTTTATCAAGAGGGGTGGCAGGTGGGGCGTGGGATGCTCTTGCTCACCTGCCACCTCGCGCCCCACGCCTTGCCGATAAGACTGATGTCTCTCTCTCTCTAGCTGTCTAGTCCCCCTCCTGCCACCGCTGCCCCTGGGCCGAGCCTGCTCGGGGGCAACAGATGCAGCCACTCCTTTACCCGGTGGCCGCCCCCAGCGCGTGGGACTCCCATTTGTTCCAAGCCCCCCACCCTTTCCTCGGAGAGAAAAAAGGTGGCAGCAGCAGCAGCAATGCACCCAATGGGAGGAAATGTTTGGTATCCATGTCAGCAATTGAATTCATGCCCAGCGGCGTGGTGTGGCGATCGGCGGTGGGAAAGAGCCGAGGCGGCAGGAGGGCACTGCTATGGAGCCCACTGAGAGAGTCACCTGCCGAGCCAGAGGTGCAGGGAGGCGGATCCTGGGGTGGGTGTCTGGAAGGGCCCTTCTGCGTCTCTCCACGTTGCGCTGGCAGATGGGGGGCCAGGGCTCTTCCTCCCGCCGCGGCAGCTCCAGAGCCTCGATCCCTGCCTTGCCTCCTCCTCGCAGGCAGGAGTGCATTTCAAAACGCTGCCAGAGGCAGATCCCAGAGGAGCCGTGCCAGTCCTGTGGGGTGTGCGCAACGATGCAGCCGAGAGAGTTGGTAAAACTGCCTGTGCGCGCTCGCATTCTCTCTCTCTCTCCTGGCCAAAAGAGTGCCCGCCGCAAAAAGAGCGGCTCCCGGCCGAGAGAGAGAGAGAGCATGCGAGAGGCGGGCGCACGCAGGCAGTTTTACCAACTTCCTCTGCCGCGTCATTGTGCACACCCCGCGGGACTGGCTCGGCTCCTCTGGGCTCTGCCTCCGGCGGCTTTTTGAAGTGCACTCCTGCTTGCGAGGAGGAGGAGGTGAGGCAGGGATCCAGGCTCCGGAGCTGCCACAGCGGGAGGGGGGAGAGCCCTAGCCCCCCCATCTGCCAGTGCAACACAGAGAGATGCAGAAGGGCCCTTCCAGCCACCCACCCCAGGATCCACTTCCCTGCACCTCTGGCTCAGCTGGTGACTCTCAGTGGGCTCCATAGCGGGGCCCTCCCGCCACCTCGGCTCTTTCCCGCCACCGATCGCCACGCCATGCTGCTGGACATCAATTCAATTGCTGACATGGACACCAAACATTTCCTGCCACTGGGTGCGTTGCTGCTGCTGCCACCTTCTTTCTCTCCGAGGAAAGAGTAGGGGGCTTGGAACAAATGGGAGCCTCACATGCTGGGGGCGGCCACTGGGTAAGGGAGTGGCTGCATCTGTTCCCCCCAGCAGGCTCAGCCCGGTGGCAGCAGCGGCGGGAGGGGGACTCGACAGCTAGAGAGAGAGAGAGAGAGAGAGAGAGAGAGAGAGAGAGAGAGAGAGAGAGAGAGAGAGATCAGCCTTATTGGCAAGGCGTGGGGCGCGAGGCGGCAGGTGAGCAAGAGCGGACGGCAAGCAATGCGCCTCGGTAAGGGTGCGTGGGGCATGTCCCCCCTTTCCCCTTAAAGTAGTTGGGGGGCTTATTTGTTGGGTCTTATTTTAGCCTATGTGCTGAAAAGCCCGATTGGGCTTAATATCGGGACATGTCATATTTTCAGGGAAACATGATATATATTTATGGTATAAAATATCCCTGGGGACAAATGTGTCATAAATTGGCATCCTTCAAGCTGTCAACATCTTGAAAGTTTTTGCTTAATATAACCATTTTTACTTCTTTACTTATCCAATGTATTTGTATTTCACACAATACAGAAATAGTTTATAATAATCATTAAGTAAATACCCCAGAATAAAAATAATCCATGAAAAAGATGGCTGTTGGGAAGAATTCCTGGTGGGTTTTTTTTCTTGCCTCCTAAATTCTAAAATGTTATGACTTTCTCACTACTTTCTTTAGACATACTGTCTAGAGCCAAGGACTGTTAGCAAAGCATTTCTTCACGAAGCAATATATTATCTTCATTGCTCTATCACTATTGACGTACTAAAACTATTTAACTTCTAGCATGGAAAAATATGGTTTATTATAAAACTTACGAACCATCTAGCACACAACCTTGACAATCATACACATCCAATATATTCATTTAGATATATATTCTAGTAACAAAACTATCCCTTATATATTTTAATTTGGGGAACACAAGAGAAATGTATCAAATGCCATTGCATTCACAGAAAACACTAGAACAATAATGAACTCTAAACTAAATGGAAGTACTGGAAAAGTTCAGTTCTGCCCAATTTATTTACCGTATTTTTCGGAGTATAAGACGCACCTTTTTACCCCCCAAAAGAGAGTGAAAACTTGGGTGCATCTTATACATCGAATGCAGCCCCACTCACCCAGCCACCCCCACCCTTTGGCCTCTGTCTTCCAGCAATTTACCTGCTTGCAGGAAAGAGGGAAGAGCCTGTAAAGCCAAGCAAGTCACTAGCAGTTTCCCGATCTACAGCTGATTAGGTTTGCCACGTGGGAAAATGAAAGTGAAACTAACTACAACAGTGGTTCCCAACCTGTGGTACGTGTACCACTAGTGGTACGCGAGGGCCTTCCAGGTGGTACGCGAACACTTTCAAGGTCATGAACGATTTTTAGTTAGTTATTTTTTACTTCACGAAAATGTTTATTGCCTAACACAAGATAATCTGGCAACGATTTGCAACTGTTGCCACACGCCACCCACATGGTCCCAGCGGCCTGAGAATCCAGTTGCTGGATGCGCGGGGCCAAAAAAGGAACGGTGACTGTTCTGAACTCTCAGCAGTCACGCAGTAGAACCCTTGCGAGAAGGTGCGCGGCGTAGCGAGCTCTCAAGCTAAGGTTAATCTCACTCTGTTATTGTTAGCACTATGTTCTCTTGACTCAAGTTACCCTTTGATATTCATTACTGCATCTCAGTGTGTATGTTACTATTTTTATTATTATTTTGTATACTTATTTATATTTTATTTCTTGATTGATTAATCTTTTTTTTAATTATCCACAGGATTTGACAACATGCCGAAGAGAAAATATGACCCGGCATACATAAAGTATGGTTTCATTGCAATCGAACATAGAGGAGAAGCTCTTCCGCAGTGTGTGGTCTGTATGAAGTCCCTTTCGAATGCGGCCATGAAACCCAGCCTGCTCAAACGTCATCTTGAGACTAATCACGCGAACAAGAAGGACCGAGATCAGAGCTACTTCCAGCGACTTGGCGAGAACGTGAAGCGGCAGCGCATAGACAAGACTGGCCAGATCTACCAGACGGGAGCAGAAATTTTGAAAGCATCCTATGAAGTGGCTTTCCTAGCAGCTAAAAACATGAAAGCGCATACCATTGCAGAGTCTCTCATCATGCCAGCGGCAAAGATCTTGGTCAGCCACGTGATTGGAAAGGAGGCAGTGGCGAAGTTGGAGAGTGTTTCCGTCTCTAACAATACTGTACAATGCCTTATCGAGGAGATGTCGGTCGACATTGCCGACCAAGTGGTTGAGGGTGTGAAATCCTCAAAGTATGGGTTTGCCATTCAACTTGACGAATCGACAGACGTCACCAACTGCTCTCAACTACTTGTCTACGTCCGCTTCACGCAGAGTAATGCTGCGAAGACTGAGTTACTGCTGAGCCAGGATCTATACAGTACAACAACAGGAAAGGATATTTTCAAAGTTTTGGACAATTTCTTCAAGCAGAATGAACTGGATTGGGAAAAGTTGGTCGGATGCACGACAGATGGGGCTCCATCGATGCTCGGTCGAAAGTCAGGTTTTCAAGCCCATATGAAAGCTGTGGCACCAAACGCCACTGCTGTCCACTGTTTCATACACAGATTCACACTCTGTGCTAAGGTGCTCCCTCCGAAGTTGTTATCATGCTTGAACCGAGTTATCAGAATCGTTAATTTTGTCAAAACATCCGCCCTGAATACTCGACTGTTCAAGCTACTCTGTGAAGATTTTGGCTCCGACCACATCTGTCTCCTCTACCACACAGAGGTGCGCTGGCTCTCCCGGGGTAATACGACGAGGCGTCTCTTTGAACTGAGAGATGAACTCCTCATATTCTTCACGGAGAAGGAACACGATTTTCAGAAAGATCTGGAGGACGAGGAGTTTATCTCAAGGTTGGCCTACCTGTCAGACATTTTTGGAGCCCTCAACCACTTAAACTTGTCGTTCCAAGGGCCCGACTGCACTGTCACAGAGTTCATCTCGAAGCTGGGAGCGTTTGTCCGGAAGCTGGATCTGTGGATGAAGAATGTGGAGAGCAAACGCTACGGAATGTTCGACTTCCTGACTACCCTTGAGAGCGAGCCCACTGATGAATTTGCCCAAGAAATCGTCCATCACCTCTCATTGCTCAAGACTGAAGTGAAGCATTACTTCCCGGACGTGACATGTTGTGCCTACGTCGCCAATCCGTTCTCCGTTGATCCAGCCGATCTGCGTGTTGGGACGGGGGAACAAGAGGAACTCATAGATATCCAGGCTGACGAGACAGCAAAGACGAAGCACAAAGAATGCTCTCCTTTTAACTTCTGGGTGAGCATGGCCTCCTCGTACCTGACGCTAGCCCGTCACGCTGTTCCCCAGCTACTGATTTTCCCCTCGACGTGGGAGTGCGAGCAGGGGTTCTCAGCCTTCATGACCATCAAGTCAAAGAGCCGGAACCATCTTGCTGCGCCCGGGCATGATTTCCGATGTGCTGTGAGCAAAGTCATGCCCCACATTGACCAGCTGGTGGAGAAGAAGCAGATACAGCCCTCGCATTGAGTTGTTGTTTTCGTAGTTGGTTTGCGTGTTCTACTTGTACAATTATGGAAATAAAGTGATATCTGATCGAATTTAGTTTCTCTGGAACCAGGTGGTACGCGGCGACTGTACGGGACCTCCAAGTGGTACTCGATCACAAAAAGGTTGGGAACCACTGAACTACAAAGATAGCTGGGAGAGACACTCAGATTTTGGATGGAAGGGGGTAAGAGAATAACTATAAATGTCTGTAGAATGTTCAAATTATTAGACTTATTTTTTAAAGACTGCTTTATTATTGTTCTAGAGCCAGTGGTCTCCAACATTGGCAACTTTAAGACTTGTGGACTTCAACTCCCAGAATTCAACAGCCAGCTTTGTTAGCTTTGCTGGCTGTGGAATTCTGGGAGTTGAAGTCCACAAGTCTTAAAGTTGCCCTGTAAATCTAGACAACTTAACAAAATAAAGACGCTTTTTAAAATAAATGCTTGCTCTGAAGAGGCCCAGTGCTATTTTATCTTCTTTTAAATAATAGAGAATAATGTATACTTCCAGAAATTTTGATTAATTTTAACAGCTCTGTACAAGTATAATATGAAATGTAACAGTGTCCTGTTTAGTATTAGAGTTTAGTTACCTTGGAGTAGATCTATTTAAATAATTGGGAAGAGTTAGTGTGACTACATTTAAGAAAACTTTCTGGCATAATGTACATTTCTCCAATTCTTTGCTATTTCTATGGGTCAGGCACACATGCACAGAAATACACAGCAAACAGTGTATATCATCTGTGCTGTTTGCTGTTTGGCAAATTGCTTGGAGGCAGAGGCCTTTTTCCCTTGTTTTCCTCCCCCAAAACTAAGGTGCGTCTTACACTTCGGTGCGTCTTACACTCCGAAAAATATGGTATAACATTTGCAAAGTCAAAGTGATAGTCATATCAGTACTTGGACACATGAAGGACAGGAAAAACACTTCTTTGATAAGGTGACTAGATGACCCTTTGGAAAGAACACAACATACTTGATTCTGTTTTGAGAAAATACTATGAGTTTTGTTTATGTGACTTATGAGACAATGTTGTGAGCAGAGAGGAGATTACAGTTTCATCTGAGAAAATGTTGAATTTAAAAGTGAAGAAAGTACAATTTTTCCCAACATGGCCCAATTTCAAATACACATAGTTAGTCTGAACATTATGAATGTTTATGTATTACACTGATATAGCATTTTTCCTCCAGTGCTCTCAATTCAAAATCAAAGTCTTTCCCTACTCCAATTCTAGCCTTACATGAGATTGTTTTATAGAGTAGCTAAAGGAATAATAGCAATAGCAATAGCACTTAGACTTATATACCGCTTCATAGTGCTTTACAGCCCTCTCTAAGCGGTTTACAGAGTTCAGCATATTGCCCCCAACAATCTGGGTCCTCATTTTACCCACCTCGGAAGGATGGAAGGCTGAGTCAACCTTGAGCCGGTGAGATTTGAACAGCTGAACTGCTGAACTAGCAGTAGCCTGCAGTGCTGCATTTAACCACTGCACCAACTCGGCTCTCTAACTATGGTAAAATGTAACTTAATGAGTTATTGTTAAGGGATTTGAACATATTTGCCTGGATCATAGTCTGAATTACAGTGCATGCAAACTACAAGTTGCTTCTATATCTAAGGCAGCTGAGAATTCTTGTGATGTTTATAGTGAGAATCTTAATCTTATAACCATATTTTAGCCAAACACGTTTTTGCATATACTGCATAGAAGGGCAAGTTGTCTTTTGTGATTTCAAGGTATGGTTTCTCACATGCAGAATTTATGTCCATGCAATGAGTCTTTGAAATCTGTTGCATCAATCAGTAGAATGCCCTAGATTTTCTCCAGAATTGCTTACCAAAAGTGTTTAGATATTTACCCATGGAAAGCTGCATTAACACTGTACAGACCTTTTTCCTAGAGAGTAATGTCTTATTGAATACAACTCCCTAAACAACAAAAATAGTTCCTTTTTTTCTAAATCTCTAATTCCTTTTCTCTAAAATATAAGAGATGTGCTTTTAAAAATAAAATCATGTTTATGTACAGTAAAATATACAGATTAACAGAGTTGGAAGAGACCTTGTAGGTCATCTAATCCAACATCCCCACCCCCGCTCAAGCAGGAGACCCTACACCAGGGGTGGCCAAACCATGGCGCATGCGCCAAACGTGGCACATTGGATGATTGCAAGTGGCGCATTGCAATCATCCAATGGACAGAAAAGGTGACACAGTTTTAGAAAGCGAAAGTGATTCTGACCTTATTGTCTGATCCGCTTCTTCCTGCCTAATTCTGGAGAGCACGCGCAGTTCGAAGTCAAACTCCGGCAGTGATGAAACAAACAACGCACCCTAGGGCAGAGGAGGAAGTAGTCAGTCACAAGCGCCGGCCCCGCCGCTCATGTGCCGCTCGATCCACCGCGTCTGGAGTGGGATCCATTTACACCAGCCAACCGTTGCAGCAGAGCAAGCTTCAGAGAAGGGCCGCTTGCAAATATGCCACCATAGTTGCTCTTTAATCGCAGGGGTGAAATGCTGCCGGTTTGGAAGGGCCGGTCAGTCGTTGCAGAGCTGATGGAGCTGGCGGCGGTCGTGGCCCGGGGCTTCTCCCGCCTGCTTCCCCCGCCCACCTGGACGCCACCATCTGGGTTATTTTGCCCTCTGCGCATGCGCAAAGCGTTCTGCGCATGCGCAGAGCGTAGAAGAACTCAAATGGTGGCATCCAGGCTGGCGGGGGAAGCGGGTGGGAGAAGCCCCAGGCCGCAACCACCGCCAGCTCCATCGGCTCTGCAACGAGTGACCGGCCCTTCCAAACCAGCAGCATTTCACCCCTGCTTTAATGTCGGGCTGTTGTGGTGGCGGTTGTGTGACATCTTGGGAAACCTGCTCTTGGTGAGTTTCTTTTAATTCGTTGTTCTTGTGATGATCTTGTGGGTTGCTGATGCAGCATGTTCGACAGGCAAGTATGTTTTCGATGTTCGGGAAGGTTTGAACCATCTTAATGGGGTTTTTGCTTGGAATGTGTCGCTCATGGCACAGATAGGAATCTTGTATGGCCGCCCTGAGTCCTACGGGAGTGGGACGGCATACAAAAACGACCAAATAAATAAATAAATAATAAATGACGCATCTGAACTCGTCTGCAAAAAAAATTGGCGCATGGTATGCTTAAGGTTGGCCACCACTGCCCTACACCATTTTTGACAATTGGCAGTCCAATCTCTTCTTGAAAGCCTCCAGTGATGAAGTTCCCACAACTTGCAAAGGCAAGCTGTTCTATTGATTGATTGTTCTCACTGTCAGAAAATTTCTCCTTATTTCTATGTTGAATCTCTCCTTGATCAGTTTCCATCCACTATTCCTTGTCTGGCCTTCGGGTGCCTTGAAAAATAGCTTGACTCCTTCCTCTCTGTGGCAACCCCTCAAATATTGGAACACTGCTATCATGTCTCCCCTGGTCCTTCTCTTCACTAGACTAGCTATGCCCAGTTCCTGTAACGGTTCTTCATATGTTTTAGTCTCCAGTCCCCTAATCATTCTGGTTGCTCTTCTCTGCACTTTTTCTAGAGTCTCAACATCTTTTTTATAGTGTGATGACCAAAACTGAATGCAGTATTCTAGGTCTTACTAAGGCTTTATAGAGTGGTATTAGTATCTCACTTGATCTTGATTGTATCCCTCTGTTAATGCAGCTTAGGGTTGCATTGGTTTTTTGGCTGCCGCTGCACACTGCTGGCTCATATTTAGCTGGTTGTCCACTAAGACTACAAGATCCCTCTCTCAGTTATTGCTATTAAGCATGGTTTCACCCAGTGTATATGTGTACTTTTGATTTTTCTTGCCTCAGAGTTTACTTTTCCCTACATTTAATTTCATTTTGTTAGATAGGGCCCAGTGTTCAAGTCTGTCAAGATCCATCTGGATCTTGAGCCTATTTTCTAGGGCCATGATGGTGAACCTATGGCATGCGTGCCACAGGTGGCACGCGGAGCCATATCTGAGGATACGCGAGGCGTTGCCCTATGTCAGCTCCAGCGTGCATGTGCATGCTGGCCAGCTGATTTTCGGCCTTCTGAAGAGCGGGGGGAGGCAGTTTTCACCCTCCCCAAGCTTCAGGAAAGCCTCCAGAGCCTGTGGATGGCGAAAAATGGACCCAACGGGCCTACTGAAAGTTTAGAAATGAACTTCCGGTAGGCCCATTGGGCCGTTTTTCACCCACTCCTGACTACTTTCAGCCATTTTTTGCCCTCCCCAGGCTTCAGGAAAGCTTCCGGAGCCTGTGGATGGCGAAAAACGGGCTCAATGGCCCCCCTTTTTCACCATCCATAGGCTCCAGAGGCTTTCCTGAAGCCTGGGGAGGGCGAAAAAAAAGCCCAACGGGCCTACCAGAAGTCCGGAGGCTGCAGTGAGGCCTGCACACATGCGGAGGGGGAGCAGTGCAGGAGGTTTTGTGCACATGCACAGGGGAGGGCATTGCATTATGGGTGTGGGCACACACATGTGTGCTATCATGCACACGCGCACCCTTTTGACACCCAAGCAAAAAAAGGTTCGCCATCACTGTTCTAGGGTGTTAGCTATTCCTGCCAGTTTAGTTGTCAGGGTTCCAAGTAACACCCCAATGAAAGAAAACTCTGAGGCTTGAGTTTCCTCAAAGTTCCATTTTATTAGAGATGTCATATTGGCACATCTGGGAAAACCCAAATCTGAAAGCTTCTGGTTTTCCACACCGAAAAGAAAGTTCAAGTCCCTGCCCCAGCACACACATGTCCATCACATTGTCCAATCACTGCACCGTCCCAACTGGAGATACCTCCCAGACACCCCCCCAGGTGCAGGGCAGAGTGACCTTGACTCTTGGAGAGAGGAATGTTATTTTTACTATATCTCCCTACTCACACAGTCCCCCCTCCCAGTTTCCCACAACACTAAATGTGGCAGACCTGAAGATCCAAGGCCCAAGATGGTTTCCAGGCCTGACAGCCCCCCCCCCTCATCCAATGATCAAATCCTGAAATGAAATCAAGAGCAACAGAAGGGGGTTAATCAATATCACCTAACCACCTCTCTCCCCACCCCCAGGGGGACCCTTGGGCTTATCAGGATACTTGTCATGGAATTGCTTCACTAATCTATCTGCTTTCACATCCCAGCTTTTTACCCAAGTAGCTTCAGACAAAGGGTACCCTTTCCAATGAACCAAGTATTGTAATCTGCCTCTAAACAATCTAGAGTCTAGGATTCTTTTTACTTCATAATGGGTTTCCCCTTGTACCACTATAGGTTTAGAAGCTGGTTGGGTCTGTGGTCTTAACCTTGACCCAAATGCTGGTTTCAGCAAGCTACAATGAAAGACAGGATGTATTTTCCCTAGTATATGTGGGAGACTAAGCTGAACTGTCACTGGGTTAATTACTTTCACTATGGGGAAAGGACCTAAAAATTTAGGTCCTAGTTTTTTAGTCGGCAGTTTCAGTCTTATATACTATATTTGGTTGATAGGAAAACTCAATCTCCCACACAAAAAGGAGGCTGGAGCGACCTGTGTTTATCTGCCTGCTTCTTATATGCTTCTGTGGCATCTGCAAGCACTTTCTTCGTGTTCTCCACTCTTAGCGACTCCATCCATTCAATCAATGTCATGGAGGATGGTGGTTCTCAGGGTAGCTCGGGCATGGAAACAAGATTCATGCCGCTTGTGACTTGGAAAGGGGTCAATCCAGTGCTGCTATGCACTGTGTTGTTGTAAGCTACTTCTTCAAATGGCAATAGGTCTGCCCAGTTCTCCTGCTGATAATCCACATAGCACCTTATATATTGTTCCACCATTGCGTTTGCTTGTTCTACTGTGCCATTCATGCTCGGATGAAAAGCCGA
This sequence comes from Diadophis punctatus similis, assembly GCA_023053685.1. Classification (NCBI taxonomy): domain Eukaryota; kingdom Metazoa; phylum Chordata; class Lepidosauria; order Squamata; family Dipsadidae; genus Diadophis; species Diadophis punctatus. Next base: position 26,343,532 of record JALIGW010000008.1, read on the forward strand.
GCTAAGTCCCTGGGTGGATCCGACTGATTTGAGGAACTCCCTCCAAAACTTAGCAGTGAATTGGACTCCTCGGTCTGATATCAACCAGCAGGGTATTCCGTGCAATCAGAAGATCTGTTTGATGAACATTTTTGCCAGTTTCTTCGCCGAGGGTAGCCCGGAGCAAGCAATAAAATTAGCTTGCTTAGAAAATAAATCGATTACTATCCAAATTACTGTGTTTCCCCCACTCTCTGGAAGTTCCACTATAAAAATCCATTGCGATCTCCTCCCAAGGTCTACTGGGGCTTGCCACTTGCTGAAGGAGTCCAGGGGTTTTTCCTGGTCTTATCTTCATGGCTGCACAAGTGACACAGCTTTTCACGTAGTCCTCCACATCCGCTTTCATCTTTGGCCACCAGAACTGTCTCCTAGCTAAGTGCAGGGTTTTCAGGAATCCGAAGTGACTGACTAGCTTTGAGTCATGGCTGTGTTGTAGTACTTCCAGCCTTAAATTAGCTGGGACATACAGCTTAGATCCCTTCCATGCTAGCCCATCCCTCATGGTCAATATGGAAGCACTGTTTTTAGCACTGCTGTCAGCTTGTCCTGAGCAAGGCAAGGGGTTCGTCTGGCTTGGCCTCTAGTGGTGGCTTGAGTGGTTTGTTGTGTTGGGGGAATGATGGTGTGGATGACTTCTTCCCGGCGGCTGTCAAACTGCAGTTTTCATGACAGGGCATTGGCAAGCAGATTCTTTCCCATTGGGATGTACTTCAGTTTGAAGTTGAACCATCTGAAGTATTGTCTCCAATGGATTTGTTTGGGAGACAGTTTTCTATGGGTTTTTAGGGTTTTGAGGTTTTTGTAATCAGTCCAGACCTCAAAAGCACTTTATCCCCCAAGGAAATGTCTCCAGAAGGGCCCAGCAGACTGCATAGACTTCTTTCTCCCAAATTGCCCAGTGTTGTGGCCCGCCAGCAGCCCATGCAGCTGGTAGCTAATTCCAACAGCAAAGAGGCTGATATGGTGATGCACCAGTGGCCTGTGCAGCTGGCACCTGAGTCGGACAATGAGGAGGCTGGAGAGGACTCGGTGCCAGAGGCGGAGATTCAGCCAGGGCCTTCAGAACCTCCAGAAGCTCCCATCAGTGATGAGGAAGAAGAGGAGGAGCCTATTCTCAATGCATGGGCACGCAGAGCTGCCAAAAGGCAGGAATGGTTCCTCAGGAAGAGGTCTCCTTGGGAATAAGGCTTGGGGGTAATTGGCCACTCCCCTAGCCTATTTAAGGGGTGATGACAAAGGAGCCAATTTGCAGGAAACAACTTCGTTCATATTACTTTGTATCTTGACTCCAGAAACGTCTGATCAGCTCTTGTTCTCTCTCGGCATTTTTCCTGCAAATTGCTTCTGGGCATTTTGCCAACCACCGTAAGATTGCTGACATTTACAAGACTGTTTATTCAGCATTGAGTTATTATTTTGTGGACTTGTGCTGGATGTTAATGAAGTTGAATTAACAGCCGGTATTCTGAAAAGACTGCTTTAAACTGTATTTGTGTTTGACAACTACTAAGAAAGCTCATTAGTAGTCTTTAATTAGTAAACTAAGGTTTGTACAGACTTTGTGTGTGCTGCGTTCTTTGTGGTCCATAGCTGAGGCAGAATACCTGTCTCCTCTCTGTGTCCATGAGTTTTTTAGACACATATGCACAAGGTAGAAGTTGTCCTTGTGAGGTTTCTTGTAAGAGTACAGCAGCTATGGCTACATCGTTAGCGTCTGCTTGGATGATGAACTGCTTTTCTGAGTCCGGGTATTGGAGGATTGGTTCTTCTGCAAAGAGTCATTTTAATTTTTCAAAAGCTCTTTGGCAGTCCATCGACCAGGCGAGGGGCTGGTTTGGCTGCGGTTTAGTAGATGGGGGCCCAGTTTTCAGCAGTTCTGTCAGGGGAAGAGTGACTTCTGTGAATGAGGGGATGAACTGCCTGTAAAAGTTTGCAAAGCTTAGGAAGCTTTGAAGCTGTTTGCGAGTGTGTGGGGGTTGCCAGTCCAGCACACCTTTCACTTTCCCAGGGTCCATTTCCACCCCTTTGCTAGATATTTGGTAACCTAGGTAATCTAGGGAGGTTTTATGGAATTCACACTTCGACAGCTTCGCATAGAGCTTGGCAGCTAGTAGTTTCTTTAGCACCTGCCGCACCAATTTTACATGCTCTTCAAGGTTCTCACTGAATATGAGAATGTCATCTAGATAAACTAGGACCCCCTTGTTTAAGTGCTCATGTAGCACTTCATTTATTAGTTGCATAAAGACTGTGGGGGCTCCCTGCAGGCCAAAAGGCATGACTTTTAACTGGAAGCTGCCAAGCGGGCAGTTAAAGGCAGTCTTCCATTCGTCTCCCTCCTTGATTCATATGCGATAGTAGGCTTCTTGCAAGTCTAGTTTGGTGAACACTTTGCCCTTGGCTAAGTCATTTAGCATGTCCTTCATGAAAGGGAGGGGGTAGGTGTTCTCCACACTAACGGTGTTAATTCCATGAAAACGCAAAGCCTCACCCGCACCCGCACCCCATCTTTCTTTTCCTTAAATACTACTGGGGCTGCCACTTTGGACTTTGCTGGCTGGATAAATCCGTGTGCCAAGTTGGCATCAATGTATTTCCTCAATTCTTCCATTTTTTGGGAGTCATGGAGTACATCTTTCGCTTAGGCACCTTGGTTCCTGGTACAAATTCGATTGCACAGTCTGTCGGGTGGTGAGGGGGCAGGAAGTTGCAGTCTTCCTCACTAAAACCCTCAACAGGTCTCGGTATTCTCTTGGCACCTGTGGGTTGCCTGGAAGACCATCAGCGGCCAGGGCTGGGGGTTCAGGTTCATTGGCGCTGTTGGGGCTGGAGGCTTTTTGACAGCTGTCAGGTTTGATGGGCGGCAGTGGCCCGACGCCTATCCTTTCTGTAGCCTTCCTCCCACGTGATGGTAGGTCCCCATTTGTCCAGCCATGCGAGGCCCAATATTATGGACTCAGTCATTTTTGGGGCGATGACGAACTGGATGAGTTTGTGGTGTCGGCCCATCTCTAGTCTGACAAGTTCTGTTACTAGCGTGGCTGGGGTTCCGCCTATTAGAGTCCCATTGACTTGTTCAAAGCAGATGGGGTGAACTAAGGATCTTGTTTTTATGCATAGTTGTTCGACTATGGGGAGACTTATTAGGCATTTGGTGCAGCCAGTGTCTATGATTGCTTCACCCTCCCCCTGGGCCCCCATTTCTGGTACCACTATCTGGGTCTTGATGGTAAAAGACCCTTAGTGGATGGCTGCACTTACCATTGGGTCGTCTCTGCCGCTACTCCCCTCGGTGAAGGTTGGGATTTGTTTACTGGCTGGAGTTCCCTCGACTTCATTGGGAAGGAGGGGAATCTCAACAGCTTGCCTGGCAATTTTCCCCTTCTCTGGGGTCCTCCACGGGGTTCTCCTTGCATGGGGAGTGGCTGGCACCCGGGCTTGGATTTGGAAACTCTATGGCCGTGCTACCCACACCAGTAACATTTGACAGTTCCAGAAGGCGTGGGCAGTAGCACTTTGGGCGGTTTCGCTGAGGCTCGGTGGCCCAGGGGTCTCATCGCAGGCTTTTCGGTAGTCGGCTTCCAGTGGGGCTTGATTTCTAGATCCATGGCTATCGCAGTGTTGTACCATGCTTGTATGCAATCTGGAATCCCCTTTTCGGACTTTTGGGTCAAGGGCTTCTTTGAAGGTATGGACGAGTAGATGCTCCGGCCAGTCTCTGAGGTTCCAGGCCAGTCTTCGGAACTCCCAGATTAGCACTTTTGGAGGTCAGCCTGCTTGCTTCAAAGTTTTGATTTGGGCTTCAGCCTCTACTCTGTGGGCAATGTCCTCGAAGCGGATGCACATCAGTTGGATGAACTCATCAGAATCGTCCAGTTCAGGGGCTTCCTCATCATGAAGCTCTGCTATCCACTCTGAGGCTTCTTCATTCATGCCATCTGCAATGGCCAAAATCAATTCCCGATCCAATGGGTATTGATTGCCATATTGGTCGATATAAGCCCAGACGGTTGAGGAAATAGGCTAGCTTCTCTGGGGTTCCGTCAAATGTTGCTCGGAATCATGGGGGAAGAGCGGCTGGTGGGCCTGGCTGTTGAGCTTGTACAGGTTGCTGCGCTGGTCCCAGTTGTTGGGCTGGCACTTGCTGTGGACCTATGACCAGTTGCTGAAGCTGCTGTGGTGGCTGGGCTGGCACCAGCTGTTGAGCTGGAATTTGTTGCGGGGCTACGATCTGTGGTTGGAAATGCCCGGTTTGTGGGATTTGCATCAGCTGCAGGATCGGGGCTGGCATCTACTGGAATTGTACCCATCTTGGCCAGGAGAGAATGCCCAGCCGGGATGGATCAGGTCCGCTGGAGGCAGTCTGACAACCAGTTGCTGGGGAAGAACAGTTGGTCTCCAGGGTCCCTGTTGCAACCCTTGCATCACCGACCTGGGTTGGTTCCATGAGCCCTGCTGCTGGGCCCAAGGTGTGAAGCCATGGAACGACTGCTCCTGGCCGAATGAAAGGAGGTGGCTGCTCCAACTTCCGGGGTGGCACCATGGTGATGCAGAGCAGAGAAGCTAGCTGCTAGTACTCTGCCCGACTTTCTGCGTCTTTGGAAGCCGAAGGAGCGGAGCCGAAGGAGAAGAGAGCGGAAAGAAGGGGAACACGGTAGCAGGGAGGGATGCGACTCCCTGCTGTGGTTGGTGGAAGCCCCGATAATGGACGCAGAAGAGACCAATGAATAGAGTGTGGTCTGGAGACATGGCAGCCTGATCTATAGAAGAGGAAGAAAAAGAGTGTGAAACGGTATTATATCGACGAACTTTTGTTTAAAACAAACATCGGGAACCTCCAAATTGGATGGTATTTACAGAAGACTTTGGCAAGAGAGTGAGTCTCCAGAGAGGAATGGGTGGCGCCTGAGTGGTGGGAAGCACAAAACAATTGGAAACTATTGTAAACAGATTGGCAAAGAAAAATTTGGATTTAAAGTGCAAGCTTGAAGATTTCAACATTGGATCAAAGGAAAAGAGCGAGTGTGGAAGCATGGAAAGAAAGTGGAAAGACAATCTGTTGGGTTTGCCGAGTAGAGACTACGAATGAAAGGGAAAAAAAGGCAGGTAAGGCAGTGACAAGAGCATTTTTGGATGGAGATGACATTTTGAAAATAGACTGTGGATAATATAGAAAGACACACCGTGACAAATTAAATTACCTTTAAAGATACTTATAAGAAGATACTCAAATTTCTATTTGGGATTTATTTGGACACTTCAACTTATATTCGGTATTTATTTGGATATTTCTGAGGAATTACATTCTGAGCTCTCTTGTTCTAATTATTATTAATATATTTATAAATACCTATATATTTAGAAGCATTTATATATTTGGATTTCTTACATTGCATTAACTATTTTATATATTGATATTTGATAGATGAATTTGAAATTAATTATATTAAGTATTTTCAGAAAGCATTAAGATAAATTAATTAGTGGGGACTTCCGGTTGGCTCCGATGCATCGAGGACGCTCCTCGTCGAGCGCCTAATCCCGGGCTCCGTAAAGCTGCCAGAACAGCTGTCTGGCGGCTTGAAAATCTTCTCCCCAGGTGTAGGGGAGAGATGAGAGTCGACAAGCGAGGGTAGAGCCTCCCTAGTGCCCCAGAGAAAATCTGGGGCGCGAAGGGTGAGGGCTCCCCAGGCAGCCTGTCATCTGCTCCGGGACCTGGGACGCCTCCGCTTTTGCGGAGCAAGATGCAGCGACCAATTCTGCCTTCAATATCGGATTTTTAACAATTTGACTACAGCAGACAGAAAAAGCCAGGAGGCTGGGATGCCAAGTACCTTAACTTAACTCCAAAGTTGACTTTTTATTTCGGAAATGACTAATTGAGTTAAGAGTAACAAAATGGCGATTGAAACTTCAAAGGGCGTGAAAGTGAAAGTTAAAAGGAAAGTTTCGTTTCGCTAGCAGCCTTCTGTCTGAAAATGCCTGACTTTGATGAACTCTCTCTTCTCTTTCTGATTTTGGATTAAAACAAAAAGTTTAACTTTAAATTTTAAATGGCTTTAAAACCTGGAAAGACTGTTTTTAACAAAGGATTCGAGCACCCTCATGTTTATACTTCAAGAATGCAACCCACTCTCTATTCAACACCCTCACAGATTTAACACCTGAAAAGTTATTTGAAGCTTTAAAAGTTATGAAGAATGAACTTGTTATGGAATTTAACCTAAAAATTAATGAAATTAATGAAAAAATACAGGCTGTTTCAGAGGAGATTGCTACTCGACACCAGCAATTAAAGGATGATATGATATTTGCATTTAAAGGACTGGTAGGAAATATGGAAATTTTGGAAGAGGAGGTGGAAGAAATTAAACAGTCTGTGATAACTTTGCGTGAAGATATAGGAAAGACTCAAAATAATACTGAAAATTATGAAGCTGAGGTGTTAATGATTCAGAAATATGGAGTTTGCTTTAAGAGTAAGAGGTAAAAGAGAAAAAACAAGAAAATCTAAGAGAAGGATGTTGGACGCATTTGTGCACACGTTAGGAGTGACAAAAGAGGAATTAGGTATGCAAATTGATAAGATATATTGTGTTAATTCCTGGATTGCTAAACAGAAACATCTGCCAAGAGATATTGTAATATATTTACTACAAGGACATTACGTAATGAAATTCTACAGGCGACTTTCAAGAACAAGCTTCAGGTAGATGGACAGGAAGTAATGACATTGAAAGAAATTCCTCCTAAAATGTTGAGAGCCAGAAAGGAGTATGCCTTTCTGGTGGATGAATTGAAAAAACAGCAAATATAGTATAGATGGGAGGCTCCAACTGGGATAGCGGTGATACATCTGGAAAAGAGATATCGGCTCAATACGATATTGAAAGCAACTGATTTTTATGTAAAAGTGTTAAAGGCCGACATATCCAAAATACCAGAAGGAAGAAGAATGAAGGAAGCAATGGAAGATAAGAGAGGAGAGTCGTCGACAGTTGTCCAAATGGGAGGAGTTTTGATGAGTCAAGGTGATTTACAAAACCAGAGTGATGTTCATAATGTGGAAGAAGAGACAGAGGATCAGAGTCAGACTAGAGCAGCGGCTACATGTATCAAAGTATCAAGACAACAACAACTTAAGCTGACAACTCAAAAAATTACCAAACCACAAGTGGGTGCAAGAGTCAGATCTAAAGTTCGAATGAGAAGAAGGAATGATTAGAACTTGGTTTCAGTATGGGTAGTCATAGGCCAGATGAAGAGAAGAATAAAAATTGGTATTTTGCAGTAAGAAGATCCATTTACTATCGAGGAAATGACACTGATGGTTGTGCATCTGGCCAAGATGGTGAAAGAAAGATTTCTTTTTTCCCCGCTTTTTTTCTTTTTTTCTTCTTTTTATTTTCTTCTTTTTATTACTATATTTTAAAGATTATATAAATGAAAGACATATAGAGGATTGGACTAAATTTTTTTCTTTTTGACTACTTTTAAAAGGTTTTGAGTTATATGGAATTAAAGATTTAAAATAATTGTGAAATTAATAATTTGATATATTGGAATGTTAGGTTATTAACAATGTGTTTGATTTTTAGATTATGCTTAAAAGGTTTTGAGTAATAAGGGGTTAAAGAATTAGAGAAATATTGGAATTAATAATTTGTTAGTATATTTTAATTTTATGTTTATCGAGGAGGTATAGCGTCGGAAGAAGGAAGATCGTGAAACCATCAAGATCTACTTTAGATTAAGAACTTACCTTGGCTGGGCTGGAGGCTGCTTGTATATGTTCTGTATGTATACCTATGTTTACAGCATCCTTTTTAGCTCTTTTATTGTAATATTTCACCCTGGGGGGCTGGGTATGTGTGATTTGGGCTATGAATGTGTTATGATTGGAGAACATGAAGGTATGATTATTGGTAAATAGGAGTGTGTAGTTTTTTTATATGATGTATGATTAGACAGAATGAGTGAACAGGAGATTGGGTCTGGTTCCCCCTTCGCTGAGTGTGCAAACAGAAGCGGAGGGGGTCCCGGCTCTTTTATCCAGTTCAGTATGAATGGTATGGATGGCCTGCAGGAAGGGAGGGGGACCAGCGGGGGAAGGGAGGGGGTCTCTGGAGGGGATGAGAGCCGGAACATCTCGGTCATAATGGGAAGAGGCAGATATGGCGGGAGCAGAGGGGTGGGCCGCTCTTGGGGAATAAGACCTCGCTGCTTACAAGCGATCCCTTGTTCCGGCCCCTCCAATGTGGTTCCATCTTGCTCAACCTGAGTACCTGGCAACCAGGGTTTTCAGGGCCCTGGGCTCAGGATGCTGCTGCTTAATGCCAGGTCAATTGTCAACAAAGCCCCCCTGATACGTGATCTAATCACAGAGGCCTGGTTTGTGTAACTGAGACCTGGCTGGGCCTGGAGGGGGGAGTAGCTCTCTCCGAGATATGCCCAGACGGATTCTCAGTGCAGCATCATTCCCGACCCCAGGGAAGGGGGGGAGGAGTGGCAATAATAACGCGCGGAAGTCTGCATCCTCATAGGATCCCTGCCCCGGAGATTGTTGGGTGTGAGACGCTCCTTCTGAAGTTGGACTTAGGGGTACAGGTGGGCCTTTTCTTAACGTACCTGCCTCCCAGCTGCGTAAGTAAGGCCCTGCCTGAGCTGCTCGAGGCAGTAGCCGGCTTGGCAGTTGAGTTCCCTAGGCTTATGGTGCTGGGGGACTTCAACTTGCCATCTGCTGGCGAAACCTCTGGGGTAGCTCAGGAGTTCATGGATTCCATGACAACCATGGACCTGACCCAAGTAATCCAGGGTCCGACTCGTGAGGGTGGTCACACGCTCGACCTAGTGTTTCTTTCGGGGCAGTGGAGAGATGATCTGAAGATAAGGGATATAGTCATCACCCCACAGTCATGGTCAGATCATTTCCTACTGAGGCTAGATTTCGCAGCCCCACTCCTCCCCCGCAGGGAGGCGGGACCGACTAGGTGGTTCCGCCCCAGGGGCCTAATGGAGCCGGAAGGATTCCAGAGTGAACTTGGGGAGATACCTGAAACCCTGGTACACAATTCGGCTGATTCCCTGGTGGCCGCTTGGAACACCGCAGCATCAGGGGCTTTAGACCGAATTGCGCCTAAGCGACCTCTCCGTGGCAGTGGATCCCGGAAAGCTCCCTGGTTTACCAAGGAGCTCCGGGAGATGAAATGCCAGAAGAGACGTCTGGAGCGCCGCTGGAGGTCCAGCAAAACCGAATCTGATCGAACACTACTAAGAATTTACATCAGATCTTATTTAGTGGCGATAAGGGCGGCAAAACGATCCTATTTTTCCGCTCTTATTGCGTCCGCAGATTCTCGCCCAGCCGCCTTGTTTAGGGTGACTCGCTCCCTCCTTGCTAAAGGGGGGAGCGAGGAACACTTACAAGGCAGAGCTGAGGAATTCGCAGAGTTTCTGTCCGATAAAGTCGCTCAGATCCGGTCGAACCTGGACTCTGGCTGGGCAGAGTCCATGGAGTTGACAGGGGCAAGTCTTAGTCCACCGTTATGGGAAGAGTTTGGGCCTGTTTCTCCCGAGGATGTGGACAGAGCTGTGGGGGCGATGGGTACCTCCACTTGTTTATTGGACCCGTGCCCCTCCTGGTTGGTTTCGGCCAGCAGGGAGATGGCACGCGGCTGGATCCAGGCAGTGGTCACTGCTTCTTTTAGGGAGGGATCCGTACCGCAGTTGTTAAAAGCTGCGGTGGTGAGACCCCTCCTGAAAAAGCCTTCCCTGGATCCAGCTGACTTGAAGAACTATCGTCCGGTCTCCAACTTACCTTTTTTAGGGAAAGTTGTGGAGAAGGTGGTGGTTACTCAGCTTCTGCAACCTCTGGATGAAACAGATCATCTAGATCCCTATCAGTCGGGTTTCAGGCGCGGCTACAGTACAGCAACAGCCTTGGTCGGTCTGATGGATGATCTCTGGCGGGCCCGGGATGGGGGGAATTCCTCCATCCTGGTGCTACTTGACCTCTTAGCGGCTTTCGATACCATCGACCATGGTATCCTTCTGCATCGTCTCGGCGAGTTGGGAGTGGGAGGCACCGTTTTGCGGTGGTTCTCCTCTTTATCTCGCCGATAGGATGCAGTCGGTGTTAGCAGGAGGGCAGAGATCGTCCCCTAGGCCCCTGTTATGCGGGGTGCCTCAGGGGTCGGTTCTCTCGCCCATCCTGTTTAACATTTACATGAAACCGCTGGGGGAGATCATCCGCAGACATGGGGTGCGTTTTCACCAGTACGCTGATGACACCCAGCTGTACATCACCACCCCGTCTGAATTCAGTGAGGCAGTTGATGTAATGTGCCGGTGCCTGGATGACGTTAGGATCTGGATGGGGAGGAACAGACTCAGACTCAATCCCGACAAGACTGAGTGGCTTTGGATATTGCCTCCTAAGGACTATGACAACTGTCCCTCCTTGGCTTTCAAGGGAGCGAAACTGACCCCCTCGGATCAAGCCCGCAACTTGGGGGTCCTCCTAGATCCACAGCTAAAATTGGATCATCAACTTTCTGCTGTAGCTAGGGGGGCCTTTGCACAGGTTCGCCTGGTGCACCAGTTGCGGCCATACTTGGAGAAGGAGGCTCTACTCACGGTCACTCATGCCCTTGTCACCTCCCGTTTGGACTACTGCAATGCGCTCTACATGGGGCTACCCTTGAAGAGTATCCGGAGACTTCAGTTGGTGCAAAATGCGGCTGCGCGTGCTGTGGTGGGTGTGCCAAGGTACACCCACGTGACACCTATACTCCGCCAGCTGCACTGGTTGCCCATCGGTCTCCGGGTCCAATTCAAGGTGTTGATCACCATCTTTAAAGCCCTTCATGGCTTAGGACCAGGTTATCTTCGGGACCGCATTCTGCCTCACACTTCCCTTCGACCGGTTAGGGCCCACAGAGTTGGCCTCCTCCAGGTCCCGTCGGCCAAGCAATGCCGGCTGGCGGGCCGTAGGGGGAGAGCCTTCTCTGTGGCGGGTCCCGCGCTCTGGAACCAACTTCCCCCAGAGACCCGAACTATCCCCACCCTGCTGGCCTTCTGAAAAGCCGTTAAGACATGGCTTTTCCTGCAGGCTGGGGGTAGAGCTTAATCCACTCGAGCTCACCCCCAAGTATGTATGGTTGCTGAATGGTTGTTGGATGATTTTAATACTGTGTTTTTTAATTTTTATATTTGTTTTTAAGTAATATTTATAAATTGGTTATTCTTGTATTCTCTCTGTTGTACGCCACCCTGAGTCCTTCGGGAGTTGGGCGGCATATAAGAAAACCAAATAAATAAATAAATAAATAAATAAGTCTATTTATCATCGAGGAAATGACGTTGATGGTTGTGTATCTGGTTGAAATGGTGAAAGAAAGATTTCTTCTTTTTCTTCTTTTTATTATTATATCTTAAAGACTATATAAATGAAAGATACATAGTGGGATAAATTAACAGTCTGATATATTGAAATGTTAGTTGATTAATAATATGCCTGATTTTTAGACTATGCTTAAAAGGTTTTGAGTAACAAGGAGTTAAAGATCTAGAGAAATTTTGAAATTAATAATTTGTTAGTATATTTTAATCTTATTTTTATTGAATATTATACCCTGTGCTTTTTCTGAGAAGTCGGGGGGGTGAGAGGGGGGGAGGATGGGGGGAAGGGGAGGGAGGGGGTTGGGGGTTGGGGGGTGAAAAAGAGAAAAATGTTTGTATTTTGTACTAATACAAAGTACAAAGTACAAACTTTGTACTAAAAGAGTCCCCTGGGAGTTGGGCGGCATATAAATCCATTTAAATAAATAAAATAAATAACTTTTTGAAATAAAAAAGATAAATTAATTAGTAACTTTGATTATTAGTGATTATTGGTATTATCTATTAGTATTATCTATATTTTAACATTGAGTATTTGTAGAACTTATTACCAAACAATATATGAACTAAAATATTGAATCATATCTTATCTTTATTTGTTTGATATAATATATTACTCTTTACGCTTTTTACATTTCGATATCTTCCCTCTCTCAGTATATAAAAGATATAAACTAGTATTTTAATAGAATGAAATTGTATAATATATAACAAATTAGTATAGATATTAAGAATTGACAACAGAAAAGCTAGACAGTATATTGATGAAATTGTGGAATAACTTCTTTAAAACAGTAAAGATGTCATCAATAGTTACTAAAACCATTAAGAAGACAACACCAATAGTTGCCTCACCAGCAGGACAAAGATTATTAACTGAAATGACATCTACTGAGAAACAGGGACAAACACCATCATTACAAACCTTACAAGCCTCTCTAGATATGATACAAGAGTTCATGGTTAAAACACAAGAAACCATGACCAAAACACAGAAAACAATGTTAAACAACCATGAGGAAACAAGAGAGAATTTTGGAGAGGTAAAAGATGATATTAAAAAACTAGATAATAGGATGGAAACCATACAAGAAGCGATCATCAACCACGAACAAAAAATTAAAATAATAGAAGAAAAAACAGAGAGAGCAGAAAAAAGATTAGAGGAAACGGAGGAGAGATTGAGGATAATAAATAGAGAATTGGAAGGAGCGATTTCTCATCTCGAATTAGAGAAATCATCTTATTATTTACAATTTCAAAATATTTTGGAAGCAAGAGAGGAAGATTTATTTAATCTAATTGTGGAAATGTTGACAGAAGCTCTCCAAATAGATGAAGAATTGAAAAGAAACATAGACGATGTATACAGGGTTCAGACTAACTATGCAAGGAAACACAGACTCGCACGGGAAGTTCACGTTAGATTTACCAAAAAAACTTTACAGGCTGAGATTTATAAAAATACTAGGAGCGAACAAATACATTTTAAGGGAAAAGAGATTATTGTATTAAAACAGATCCCAAAAAGAATAAGAGAGAAAAGACTAAATTTTCAATATCTTACCACAAAATTAATAAGGAATGAAATACCCTTTAGGTGGTTGATGCCAGAAGGATTGCTGGTAACTTGGAAGGAGAAAAAAATAAGAATAGATACGATAGAGAAAGCAAACCAATTTATAGAACAATACTTAGAAACAAAAAGAGAAAGTAGTACAGAGTTAGAAACACAAAGTCAGGAAGAACAATATACAGAAGAGAAAGAAATACTGGAGAGAGATAGAGATAAGATTAAAAACCAAAAAGAAACTAGAAGTAGAAGAGAAACAAGAACAACAACCAGGCAATAATATGGAGAAACAAATTAAAATTTTCTCAGTCAATATGAACGGAATAAATTCACCAATTAAAATAAGGCAAATATTTAATAAATTACAAAAACAAAATTTAGATGTTATATGTTTACAGGAGGTACATGTGAAAAAAGAAGATAGTAAATTATTAGAAATACCCAAATTAGGCAAACTTTTTGTAGCATTGACCGACTCAAAAAAAAGGGGAATAGCGGTATACATTAAAAGAAAGGAGAACGCTACAAAAAAATTTTTTTTATATGGCCAGGGAATTTAAATTGAAAGACATTTGGAGAGAAAGATATTCACAAAAAAACCAATATACATACTACTCAAATCCACAAAGCTCCTGGTCTAGAATAGACATGATTTGGACAGATATAGGAATATTGAATAAAATACAGGAAATTGAAATAAAACCCAATATTTGGGCCGACCACAACTCTATACTAATTACAATACAGGGAGCAAAAAGGGAAAATAAAAGGTGGACCATGAACCAGAGAATAACAAAGGAAAAGAATTACCGTATTTTTTGGAGTATAAGACGCACCGGAGTATAAGACGCACCTAGATTTTAGAGGAGGAAAACAAGAAAAAAAGTATTCTGAACCAAATGGTGTAGTAATATATTATTTAATAAAATAACAGTGTAGCAGAATACTTTTTACAACCATGTACACTTTTTACAACCATGTACACTTTTACAAACTTCAAACTTGACAGCTTTAAGACTTGTGGACTTCAACTCCCAGAATTCCTCCTCCAGTCATGCTAGCTCAGGAATGGGAGTTGAAGTCCACAAGTTTTAAAGCTGTCAAGTTTGAAGTTTGTAAAAAGTGTACATGGTTGTAAAAGGTCTTGCCAAGTTTGAAGACCCTTGCACCCCTAACCCCTAACCCAGGGGTCTTCAAACTTGACAGCTTTAAGACTTGTGGACTTCAACTCCAATTCCTGAGGTAGCATGACTGGAGGAGGAATTCTGGGAGTTGAAGTCCACAAGTTTGAAGACCCTTGCACCCCCTTTGCAAGTTTAAGCCTTGTGGACTTCAACTCCCAGAATTCCTCCTCCAGTCATACTAGCTCAGGAATGGGAGTTGAAGTCCACAAGGCTTACACTTGCCAAGGGGGTGCAAGGGTCTTCAAACTTGTGGACTTCAACTCCCAGAATTCCCCAGGTAAGGTACTTTGAGGGGAGTGAATTTCATCTCCCAGAATTCCAGCATGATTTAATTTTGGACACTGAAACCCATCCCCTCTTAAAAGCATAGCTGGCTGGGGAATTCCCTGGAAGCAAGAAGTCCACTTGTCTTAAAGCTGCCACAGTTGAGAAGCACTGCCCTAAATATTTCACAACGTAAGATTTATTGACTTCTGCATGATCGTAGGGCTCAAGAAAAAACCAACAGTCTCACAATTGGAGGGGGGGAAAACGGAGATGCAAAGCATTATAAACTTGGATTTTGGTCCCTGAATCCATTTCTAGGCAGTGTTTTACTTTTGGGTTTAGCTTCACATTTTTCCCAAGCTGGGAAAAGAAGGGGTGTGCAAATTTTCAGGGAGAGGAAAAAAAAATACACAGACACATACCTTTGGACTAGGAGAAAGATGGTTCAGTATTAACCATTGCATTTAGACCAGTTTAGCCGAGCATGAGCATCCCCCTCTCTTGCCCCCGTTAGCAATTTTCTTCTGAAACGAATTTCCTTCTGAAATGATCACTGAAACGAAAACACTGCAAGCCCCTTTCCCAGGCAGAGCGTGGGGGAAAGCACGTGGGGGAAGGCTTCAGGCGGTGGTGGGGGTTTTGGGCAGTAGCGCCGGTGGCGGCTCGCTTCGGATACCGGCGGGGACGCCGGCTGGGACAGCGGTGGGGGTGCGGAAAGCGGCAGCGGCTGGGACAGCGGTGGGGGCTGGGACAGCGGTCCCCACCCCCACCGCTGTCCCAGACGCTGTCCCAGACGCCGCCGCTGTCCGCACCCCCACCGCTGTCCCAGCCGGCGTCCCCGCCGGTACCCGAAGCGAGCCGCCACCGGCGCTACTGCCCAAAACCCCCACCACCGACTGCGTCGGCATCGGATCCTGCAGTGGGGGCGGGGGCTGCAACGGGGCGGCTGCGGCAGCCCTGTGCCGGCGGAGGTGGCGTCCATGCAGTCCGGCAGCTGTGGCGGCTGTGGCATCAACATCCCTGTGCTCCGGTGGCAGCGGCAGCCCTGGGCAGCGGCGGCGGCCATGCACTCCGGCGGCGGTGGTGACAGTGTCCTGCGCTCCGGGGGGCGGCGTTGGCTGTGGCAGCAGCGTCCCTGCGGTCCGCCGCCGCCGCCGGCGACTAAGGCAGGGTCCCTTAGTCTCCCTCCCCCCCAAAAAAATGCACCATTCGGTGTATAAGACGCACCCAGTTTTTGACCCTCTTTTGGGGGGTAAAAAGGTGCGTCTTATACTCCGAAAAATACGGTATATCCAGTATATGGAAAAAGAATTAACACTTTTATGAAGGAAATTGGAATGGGGAAACCACCACTCAAAATTTATGGGATACTACAAAGGCTTACATTCGGGTCTAACTATTGCATATTCTATAAGGAGAAATAAAATTAAAATAAACAAATTAATGAGCTACAAAACAAAATAGGAGAATTAGAATATAAAATGCAGACCAAACCCCAAAATGGAAAAATTAGAGAGGAAAAGGAAATACTCAAACATAAGATAAATTTAATAAAACAGGAGGAAGTGGCCCAGAAAATTAAAGCAGCCAGGCAAAACTATTTTGAATATGCTAATAAACCGGGTAAGTGGCTAGCCTACAAATTAAGGAACAAAAAAGAAAAGAAATTTATACAACAATTGGAAGACGAAAGTGGGAATATACAATTTGGGATGGAAGAGGTTCTGATTCTACTTTTTTTTTTCTTTTTGTAATGCAAAAAAGTGAACAATCGCTTTACAGCCTCCATTATGTAGGTAGGCCATGTGGGGGAGCAATTGTTTCTCAAAGATCTATAGAAAAGTTAAGTGACCAATCCATGATGGAGTGGTGAAAGGAGAGGAGGGTATGCTATCTAGGAAGGCAGGAAAGCAGGCCCAAGGCCTTTGGGGACCCAGTGGGATTGGAGTAGAAGGAGATAAGCTGAAGGGCCACTTCAGAGTCCTTGCTGTTGGTTGTAAGGGTGAGGAAATTGCCAACACCCATGTTTTTTTAAAGTGACTGGTCCACTGCAGCATCCATAACTCTGGGTAGAGTTTGTAAGTCGCTTTGTTCAACTCTGTCATAATTTCACTGAATGAATAGTGGTAAATCGAGGACTACCCATATGTACAATGGAAGCCCCTCATTTATGAATGAAGTGATTTAAGAAGTGCAAGTTTTATTCCATTTGTTAGTGTTTAATGAATATGTTTTGGAAAACATGGCAGAATGAAGTGATTGGCAGAATGAAGATAGAAGCTAACAAATCTATTATAATTTCAAACATCATTGTATTATCACAAATGATTTCTCCCCCCTCTTAGATACAGCCAGATATTGATATATGATACTGAGCATATGGTTTTGAGGAGACATGCCAATTTGAACAGTTTTTTCTCTTCTTTTAAACTAGAATTTGACCATCACGAATTGGATATTGAAATAGAAGAAGAAATAACTTTCAAAGAGCTGCATGCCAAAAAACCTTCAATAGAAAAAATAGAAGAAAGTAAATTTTAAAATGCTACGGTATTATTTTCCCTTAACTTTCTCTTAAGTTTTTGATCTTCTTATCACTTTCCATCTGTAAATTTTCCTATCCCCTCTAATGTATTGAATCTTGTCTGCTCCCTTAGGAGAAAAGAAAACCCTGCCTCTATGTGCTCCTCAGTTTCAAACTATATCCTATCCCTGCAGCTACCATTTAGTGTATTTACCAATGTTGCAGGTTTATAAACTCTGTCCACAGCTTTCATAAGTATACAGTTCTGTATTTTGTTCTGCACAAAAATATTTTTACATGTTTTATTCTCTTTATCAGTTGAGCTATAGAAAGACTTTAAGAAGCTGAGATCTTAAAAAAGAGCATACTTGTGTTAAAGCCACTGTGAATCCATCAGATACTGCAGTAGAGATAATGTACTATTTTTATTTAACTGCACCTATATAATCTCCTCAAAATGTTATATGCTTTATATACATTTTAATTGGATAAATTTTCTACAATTAAAGTTTAAAAATAAAGAGTGGCATTGTCTTTTTTAAATAAAATAAATATTCTTGATCTTATGATAAGGTGACCAGACGTCCCGATTTTGGCGGGACAGACCCGCTTTTTAGCAATTTGTCCCGCGTCCCGCAGAGTTTCAAAAAAGTCCCGCTTTTTAAACCTCCGACCCGGTTTGGGCCTATTGCCTCTGATCGCTCCTGCAACGCTGCCAGTGACAGTGGGACGCCCCGCCTCCCATCTGTGCGGTGGGAAAAGCCCGCGCCTGCACATGGCCTACCTGGACTTCAGAGCGGCTTCGGAGAGGAGGGGGGGATTCCCGACCACCAGCTGGCCGGCGGAGCGAGCGCACGCGCAGAAGAGGCACTTTGAAAGAGCGCTCCATTTCACTTCACAGCCTCGTTTAGTTAAGAAGCCCTGTTTATCTCTTCCTTCAGGCTTGTTACGGTTTCCCACTGAGCCCCCTTCCATCTTCTTCCAAAGCCGGCCAAAATACCGACTCTCCCTGCTCCTTCGCAGAGCCCCCCGCCAAACTTTCCAGCTTTCCAGGCAAAACTGGACGATCTTCGAGGCCACAGAGGCTCAGCTACCTCAGAAACCATATAAAGGCTGTTAACTAGACTCAGGTTACAATTCCTGGGTGGCTCAGGTCTCCTGCTAAGGAGCCAAAGAGAGGGATGGGCCTTGGGAAGGAGGGAGCTTGCAACATTGCCTTGCAGAATTACCATTTCCAAAGGCTTCCACGGTGACAAGAGGTTACTTTTTTTAAAAAAATAAAGCCAGGAAAGGAGAATAAAGGAGAGGCCGAAGCTGCCCACCCAATGGCTAGGGGCTCCCCTTCAAGCAAGCACCCTCGCTCCCAGGGGTGGGAAGATCCGCGGTAAAACAAAACAAAGTGGCCAAACCAGAGCGTCGGGGGTGTGCTCCTGTTCTTAGGTAAGGGCTTTCTGCTTCAGTGTAAAGAAAAAGGGAGGGTCGCGGGGCCCACAGCTTGCTTTGAAACAAAGTTGATCCGCTGTAATTTGTTTTAGCCTCTCTGCCTGTTGCAGGGGAGAGAGAGGTCTTTTCTTGGTTGTTGTTTTTTTGTTCCTCCCTCGGGAAAGAACTGCTCCCCAACGATTCCAAGTAAGTAGGGAGGGATGCTGGCTGGGTCTTTCCTCCGCAGAACCTGGCCTCGCAACTCCGACGTGGGAAGGAGGAAGGGCAAGGAAAATTCATGTTAATTGAAAGGTTAGCCTTGGAAAACGAGTCTTAACTCGCTTAGGGAAAATACAGCTTTAAAAAACGGCTTCAGTTCTTCTAGCCCAGGAAGAAGAAAGACATTTTGGTTTCATCAGGCATGGGACAAGAAATGGCTTCTTCCCAGCTGGTTGGAATTTTAAGAATCTCGGGGTTGGTTTGTGAAAAATATGTGTCTGGTCCTCATGGTTAGTAGAGATGGGCAAATATTTTCATTGCTCCGGTAATGGCACTTTTCTGATGAGGGGGAAAAAAAGTGCTCATATCTGCATCCATCATTCCCTCAAATACTAAAGTTTCATGCTAACAATCCTAGTTCTCTTATTTCCACACGGTATATAAGGGTTGGTCTCTGTGTGTTTTTCCTCCCAACAAGTGGAGTTGCAGAACTATGTACAGCAATAAGAAAGCATGAAAGATAATAATGCAAGCCACACTTAGAGCAGAACATGATTTGTTCGTTCATTGAATCGTTTATTTGGAAGAAAGTTGCCAGCTAGGCAGGATTTTTAGGCATAGGTTTGGCTGAAGGTTAAAATGAAGCCAGGAATCACAGGTGCTAATTCAAAAGGTTAGGGTGTGTTCGCACAAAGTTTGAAGGTAATAGGGTACTAACCATGGGGAAGAAGGTATTTATGTGATATATTTAGGCTGCTTGAGTGGTAGCACTTTAAATGTTGGGCTGGCATGAGGGAGTCCCTCAGCCATGGAATCCCACACAGTGAATTTGAGCAAGTTGCTGTCTCTAAGCCCAGCTTGTGTCACAGGAGTGTGGGATAAAGTAGAAGTCCTGTTGTTTAGAGAAGTGGGATGCAAATGAAATCTATCAATAAATGAATATGCCCACTGGTCTGGCACCAAAGGAATCAGGAAATCAAACCTAGGCCTGATTTCTTGTGTAATCAGTACCACAACCATTTTTTCATTGGCTAATTACTGCTGAATCCTGGGTTAATTTTTTTTCAGATTTAAAAAAAATACTGTTTTTTACTGTTTGGGTGGGTGGGAGTTTCCTCTGGTCACCATGCCCATAAAAGAGAGGTCTCCATGAACAAAGGGAAGGAGAAGAGATGCTGTACCTAAAGTAAATCTATTTAGGAGTTGCTGTAGCTTCTTCTTTTTGTATTTGGAGGCCAGAAAAAAGAATTAGCCTTGGATAAAACCCTCCTTCTGGATCTGAAGGACGTAAGGAGTGCAGACTCCTTAGTCTGGTAAAAGCAATTGTGACTTTATGCCTTACTTATGTTTTACCTTTACCAGATTTACAGGGCCTAGCTGAGTATATTGTCTGAACATGGATTTTCTCTTCTAATTTCCTACTCTCTTCCTTCTTCCACACGAGTCTGTCCTTTCACATAAGCTGAATACACTCAATATGAAGAAGACTTTAGCTGATTGAGTAGAGTACTCACATAGGTGATACCAGTTAGGATAGTTGTTGATGTGAAACCATTAAGTCAATTTTATTTTATTTTATTTTCAAAATATTTGCTCATTCTAATGAGAGGTGAAATGGTGTAACGTGAAATAAGATAGCGGTGGATTTTTCTCCAGAAAGAGCGAACTATCCTCAGCTAGCTTTTATATTTATATCCATATATACTGCATGTTTTTTATTTGGCATCAGTCTTTTTCAGCCAGCCTGTGTTGGAGAACTCCCATCATCCCCATGTGTCGTATGGTCAGAGTTCTAGTCCGGGGTCCCCAACCCCTGGTCCAAGGACCAGCACCAGTCTGCAACATACCAGAAACTGGGCCGCACAAACAAGCAACACTCTATTTGCAGGATGCAGGCAGCACACAAAACCATGCCCCCTCTGGTCCACAAAAAAACTCTACATGGAACCGGTCCCTGGTGCCCAAAAGGTTGGGGGGGGGTCACTGTTCTAGTCCAGCACATTTAAAAGATACTAGGCTGGAAAAGGCCTATGTCCTTTTCCAAAAAATCATCAAAGGTCATTATTTCTCTTGCCAATTAAAGCATTCCTGACCCCATGTAATGAATATTTATTCTCTTGCCAGTAGTGAATATTATCTGGATCATAACACATCCTCCATGGTCCTCCATCATCTGTCAGGTTCAGACTGAGGCCTTGGATGAATTTATCACCTTTAGTGATACTTCTGCTGCCACTCCTCAAACAACCATAAATTCATAATTTAATCAATTGATTTAAGACAGGATAGATATGTCACCCCCATAGCTAGGACTGAAGGAGAGGAATTCCAAGATACTGGAAACATTTTTAGTTCAGGGTTTCTTGAACAGTGAGTTGCAGTATTCTTGGTGTGGTCTAATTAATAATTAGACCACACCTAGTTCATGATACTGTAGAATTGTAGAAGTCTTTCATTTGTGTGAGAGAGAAAGAGAGAGAAAATGTTCATTATTGAAAATAAAAAGTATAATTATTTCTTGTCCATCTCCAATTCTAATGATAAGATTAATATTTGGGGGGGGGATTTGCAGGAATGGATTATTACCACATTTACCATAATATTTGAGGTGACAAATATAATGATTTAAAGATGGCCAAAAGAGCAAACTTGGGGGAGGGTAGCCAAATAACCTTATAGTATAAGTTGATTTCATTCTGGTTTCACACTTCTCTGTATTTGAGAAGCAGTTGCGTTGGGGGTGAAACAAATGTTTTCAAACATTCAGGTTTTCAAGTTTGACTTGTGAGAGTTAATTTTTACCCCCAGATTTGAACTGTGTATGCTTTATAATTCCTCAATGCTTTGAAGACTGGCAGATTATGGAAATACCTCTTTGACACCTGCTCAAACAAATGTGTAAAATATCAGTGCATGCTAATAATCAAACACCAGGAAGTAACAAGAGTGGCATTTTGTATTTGACCAAATGCTATCTAACAGGAATACTGAAATAAAATTGTATAGGATACATGTTTGTATGTACTGTGTCATGCACGAGTACCGTATTTTTCGGAGTATAGTTTTTGGGCAGGAAAATAGGGGGGGGGGAATCTACCTACCAGGTATTCATCTGGCTAGCGTCCTTAGTCTGGTCAGCTTCAGCACATTATTTTATCCCCTGGTTAGGACTTTAAAAAACCTTCTTCAGAGAGAGTAACAATGAAAGAGCCTGCAAGCCAGTAAGAGCTGGGAAGATCATTAGCACCTGGTTAGGGCTAGAAAAATTTTTTTTGGAGCAAGTAGAGCAATGAAAAAAACCCTGCAAAGACTTAGGGCTGCAAAGACTTAGGGCTGGAGAGAGAGAGAGAGAGAGAGAGAGAGAGAGAGAGAGAGAGAGAGAGAGAGAGAGAGAGAGAGAGAGAGAGAGAGAGAGAGAAGAAAGAAAGAAAGAAAGAAAGAAAGAAAGAAAGAAAGAAAGAAAGAAAGAAAGAAAGAAAGAAAGAAAGAAAGAAAGAAACAGAAAAGTGGAGAAAAGGAAGACGCCAAAGGAATGGATTAGTCAGATTGGCCAAGTTTACCCAGCCAAATCCCTCCAAGAACTAATAGCTGCATAAAAAAGAAAGAAGAAAGAAAGAAAGAAAGAAAGAAAGAAAGAAAGAAAGAAAGAAAGAAAGAAAGAAAGAAAGAAAGAAAGAAAGAAAGAAGTTAGGAAGGAAGACAGAAAGAAGGAAGGAAGGAAGGAAGACAGAAAGAAGGAAGGAAGGAAGGAAGAAGAAAGAAGACAGACAGAAAGAGAGAGAGAGAGAGAGAGAGATGTTAGGAAAGAAGAAAGATGAAAGAAAGGAAGGAAGGAAGAAAAAGAAAGAAAAAGAAAAAGAAAGAAAGGTTAGGAAGGAAGGAAGGAAGGAAGAAAAAGAAAGAAAAAGAAAGAGAAAGAAAGAAAGAAAAAGAAAGAAAGAAAGAAAGAAAGAAAGAAAGAAAAAAGTTGTATGGCCGCCCTGAGTCCTACGGGAGTGGGGCGGCATACAAAAACGACCAAAAATAAATAAATAAATAATTTTTAATCAGGAACCCACCCTGGTCAATGGTGTCCCTCTTTACTAATGTTAAAATCTGGTCACCTTATCTTATGAACTGTATGTTTTTAAATAATTGTAAATGATAATTGTATATTTTTCCTTGTGGTGGTGAAGGGTAAGTGGTAGTGGATTGCTGCTCTCACTCATTACAGTAGGCAAGGCTTTCTTTAAAAGAAATCTGTCCATTCCCCCAAGCATATGACTTGGGCAGTGGTGGAAGTTTTAAATAATATAACCTTTCCACATTGCATCAAGTCTTTTCTAGAAAATAAGCTTCCTGGCTAAACTGCTGGAATTGGCTTCCATATTTCTAAATATCACTCTTTACTTGTTTCAGGCTAAAAATGTACTTTTGAGAAAAGAAATTCTTACTATTGAAAAATATTTTCTCTATATAATTCTTATTTATTTTTCATTTGATGCAAGTTCCTGTCAGTTCTTGCTCCAGTGTCTCTCCCAGTTTTTAAACATGGAATATACATATGGAAAAGACAGATGAGTGGAGTTGTTGTGACTGTTTAGATTTTATTATAAATACATGTAGTCCTTAACTTACATCCATTTGTTTAGCAAGTGTTTGAAGTTACAACTGCATGAAAAAAGTGACTTACAATCTGTTCTTGTTCTTACCGTATTTTTCGGAGTATAAGACACACCTTTTTACCCCCCCCCCCCAAAAAAGGGTGAAAACGTCTTATACATCGAATGTAGCCCCAGCCACCTAGCCACCCCCACCCTTTGGCCTCTGTCTTCCAGCAATTTACCTGCTTGCAGCAAACAAGGAAGAGCCTGTTAAGACAAGCAAGTCATTAGCAGCTTCCCGACCCCCAGCTGATTTGCCATGTGCTAAAATGAAACTGAAACTAGCTGCAAATAGGCAAATAGCTGGGAGAGACACACATATTTTTATTTTCTGCTGAACTGGATGCAAGGGGGTAAGTGAATAACTATAAATGTCTGTAGAATGTTCAAATTATTAGACTTATTTTTTAAAGACTGCTTTATTATTTGCTTTGCTGACTGCTTTATTATTTGCTTTGCTGGCTGTGGAATTCTGGGAGTTGAAGTCCACAACTCTTAAAGTTGCCAAGGTTGGAGACCCCTGTTCTAGACAACTTAACAAAATAAAGAAGCTTTTTAAAATAAGTGTTTGCTCTGAAGAGGCCCAGTGCTATTGTATCTTCTTTTAAATAATAGAGAATAATGTATACTTCAAGAAAGCCACATCAATTTTAACAGAATCTGTACAAGTATAGTCAGAAATATAACAGTGTCCTGTTTAGCATTAGAGTTAAATCCTGACTTACCTTGGAGTAGATCTATTTAAATAATTGGGAGGAGTTAGTGTGACTACATTTAAGAAAACTTTCTGGCATAATGTACATTTCTCCAATTCTTTGCTATTTCTATGGGTCAGGCACACATGCACAGAAATACGCAGCAAACAGTGTATATCATCTGTGCTGTTTGCTGTTTGCTGTTTGGCAAATTGCTTGGAGGCAGAGGCCTTTTTTCCTTGTTTTCCTCCCCCAAAACTAAGGTGCGTCTTATACTCTGGAGTGTCTTATACTCCGAAAAATACGGTAACAACTGTTGCAGCATCCCCATGGTCACCTAATCAAAATTCAGGTGCTTGGCAATTGACATGAATTTACCATTCTTGCAATGTCCTGGAGGGCTTGTGATCACTATTTGTGACTTTCCCAGTTCACTTTGGACAAGCAAAGTAACTGGGGGAAACTGGATTTGCTTACTGGCTGTGGGGTTCACATATCAGCTGCAGTTATTTGTTTAATAACTATGGCAGAAAGTTGTAAAATTGGACACAATTCACTTAACAACAACAATCTTGTTTAGCAATAGAAATTCTGGTCCCAGATGTGATCCATCTCAATGCCCTCATTCGATATGCGGTAACCCAGATAGTTAATTTTACTCTGATGAAACTCGCATTTTGACAATTTAGCATACAGTTCAGCAGCCATGAGTTTTTTCCAAGACTGAAAGCACCAATTTTACGTGTTCTTTCATGGTCTCCGTGTAAGTAAGAATGTCATCCAGGTAGACCAGGACCCCCTTGTAAAGATGTTCATGAAGCACTTCATTAATCAATTGCATGAATACCACCAGCATCCCCTGTAATCCGAACGGGAGCACCCGAAACTGAAAACAACCCAACAGGAAATTAATGGCAGTTTTCCATTCGTCCCCTTCTGTATTCAAATTCTGTAGTAAGCCACTCTGAAATCCAGCTTAATGAAAATCTTCCCCTTGGCCAGATGGGCTAACATGTCCTTCATAAGGGGCAGTGAGTAAACATTTTCTACGCAAATGGTGTTTACATTTTTATAGTCAACACATAAGCGAAGAGAGCCATCTTTTTTCTCCCGGAACAGCACCGTGGTGGCCACCCATGGCCTAGCTGGTTGGATGAAACCTTGTTTCAGGTTTTTATCAATAAAATTCCGCAACTCCTCAAGCTCATGAGGGGTCATGGAGTAGATCTTTGGTTTAGGGAGTTTCACTCCTGGGAGGATTTCTATGCTGCAGTCCATGGGCCAATGGGGTGGGAGCATGTCTGACCCCCTCTCACTGAAGGCCTCCCTGAGGTCCCAATATTCCTTAGGGATTTTTCCTCCCCCGCCATGCATTCGCTCCCCACCGCTGCCAGCTCCTCTGCAGCTTTGGCCATGTGAAAGGGTTTTCCCCCTGCTGGGTGGAGCGGATGCACAATAACCCCATTCTCCAATTCACATGAGGGTTCCATTTTCAGAGCCAGGGTAGCTCGAGCAGGAGGGGTCGTTCCATTCCAGGGGCTACAATAAAACTCAAAGTCTTTCGATGGTCTCCCATTCTCATCTTAATTGGCTCAGTCACAAAGTGGGCTGGACCTCCCCCAGCTACTGACCCATCCAACTGGCAAAATGCAATGGGCACTTTCATGGTCCTCAGTCTCAGTCCCATTTTTTCCACCATATTATTATTTATTACACACCCAGTACACCCAGAGTCCAAAAGGGCTAGCATCTTCCCCTATGTGCCGGACGATGGCACCCTTAGCTCTACTGGAATGGCCAGGGGGCCTGCATGCTGACTTAACCAGGGGGTCATCATTGGAGTTGGTGTCACTATCCCCTGGGGTGGTCAAGAGTTCCCAACTCCTCCAGGCCTGAGGGAGCGAACTCAACGACTTCCATGCCTTTCAAAGCCGTTCCGTGGCTCTTTGCTGCCAGCTTGTTGGGGTTTTTTCCTCCGGCTGAGGTCATCTTAGAGACAGGTTTGGAGAAACATTCAGCAGCTTGGTGCCCCTCCTTCCCACATTTGAAGCAGGTTAATGATCTGGGCTTTGATGCTGGTCCCCCTCTTGTCACTCTAGGGGTCTCTTTCGGTGCGGAGGGGGGAGGCTTGCTCCAGGTGCAACCTCCTCTGTACAGGTCTCTGGCCTGGTCTATTTCCACCTCAGCCGCCATCACATACCAGTGTTGCAGGTCTTGGGGAGCCCCTTGAGAACAACAGCCTTGGTAGACATCCTCATTGATGCCATTCTTGTAGCATTCCATCAGGGTCTCTGCGGACCACCCCCACATGTGGACACCAGCTGGTGAAATTCCTGGGTGTATTCAGCCACCAATCTCCCCTGCGTCAGGTTTTTCATCCTGGTTCTAGCCTTTCGTTCAGCCAGGGGGTCATCAAAGCGCACCCGGAGGGCTGCCATAAACGAGTCATAATCCCTCAGCAGTGGAGAATCCTCATTATGGAGGGAGCAGGCACATACAGTGGTCCACATCACATGCCTCCACCCAGACTCTGCCTGCTGCCGGTGCCACCATCATGCCTGCTTCTTGAAGGGCCTACTGCTGGACACCTCCCCCCGCACATGCACACAACTGAAAGACCAGCAAGTATGGCCATCTTGGAAACGGTAAGTCAACTTGTCAGGTCTAATCAATATGTTTTACATGAACATTTATACAACGGGGTTCTTGTTTATTTAGATGATATTCTCTTATACTCAGAGACCGAGGCTGAGCATGTTAAATTGGTGAGGGCAGTGCTAAGCAAACTCCGTGAGGCAAAACTTTATGCCAAACTTTCAAAATGTGAATTCTACCAAGAAAAAATTGATTACTTGGGGTATCGTATTTCACACCAGGGCATTGAAATGGATCCTCAAAAAGTGCAAGCGGTACTAGATTGGGAAACGCCTCGCACTTTTTTAGCCATGCGAGTCCCAAGACTAGTGGCCATTCCATGCCAGGTGCTATTATAAATGTAAGTTTTTCTTCGTGACTCTCAATGCCTATTTTCAGGGGTTCCGTGGCAAAAGCAGCTGGCTCCCCCCCTGCTATTGACCCATCCAGTTGGCAAAACGCGATGGGATTTCTCAGCTTTCTCACTGTGATTCCCAGCTCCCTGATTAGGGTTGGGCTGATTAAGCAAAGGGTGCACCCTGAGTCTACTAATGCGGAGATATTTTTTCCCTCATCTTGGTTAGGGATAAATAGTCTGAGAGGGAGGGTAAGCAGTTCAATTGGTTTGCTTACCAGTGGTTCATCCTCTGGGTCGCTTTCGAACGATGCTGGATTTTCCCTTCGAAATGCCGGGATGTTGTCTCCAGCGGGGGGAGGGGATGGTGGTCCTACCATCTCGCTGCTCCTCAGGGCTGTTTCCCTCCCACGCTGGATGGGTCTTGCTGGTCTCTTCCCCGTTTGGCGTTCGGGTTTCCGGGTGGGTGTTTGGGGCTGGCATTCGGGTGCTCGGTGCCCCTCCTTCCCGCACTTGAAACAGGTTTAGGGGAAAATCCCTGTTGCCTTCTGAAGGGCTCTTTCTTCCATTGGGGTGGGGATTTCTTCCATGCTCTCCCCGTATGGTACTGATTTCTGACCATATCAATCTCCGCTTCTTCAGCGGTGAGGTACCACTCATGCAGATGATTCGGTGCACCCCTAGCCACGCAGGCATTATACAGATCGTCACTCAGTCCATCCTTAAAACAGCTTACCAGGATGTCTTCTGGCCAGTTTAGCCGACATGCGAGGTCCCGGAATTCTTCAGTGTACTCCGCCACTGGCCGTCGTCCCTGTTTCACCACCTTAATACGATCGCGTGCTTTGCGGTCTGCCAGCGGGTCCTCGAACCATCGTCATAGGGCCATCATGAATTGGTTAAAGTTGCGCAGTTCGGGTGCATCATCATTATGTAGGGTCACCATCCATCTGGCGGTGGCTCCTTCCAGGGCTAGGGTAACTACTCGCACTCGGGATCCCTGTGTTTGGAACTCACGTCCATATTCTTGCATATAGGTGAGTACGTGTGCTACGAAGAATCCCAATTGTTGCGGGTCCCCATCAAATTTCACTCCAGGGGGGGGAGTTTTCCTTTCTAGTTGTGGGGCTTGGAGTTGGTTAGGAAGGGGTGCCACTGCATGTGCTGCCCTGGGAAGGTTTGTTGGGTCCCCTGCCGTGTCCTCCATCTGCATGCCGGCTTCTCGGAGGTTGTTGGCTCCCCCAGCCTCTTCAGCGGTTGCTGTGCTCCCAGCGCTCCTTAGTCGCCGTTCTGGGGTCCCTCGGATGTTGAGATTTTCCAATGTTTCCATCACCAGCTGGGCTAGGTATCTCTTCAAACGCCCCTCCCTCAGTGGTGCTTCGGTGGGCTCCTCATGGAGCTTCTAGCTCCAATTCCCAACGAGGTTTCCGATTCCTTCGATTAAGGGTGACTCCTCTGGTTCTCCCATCCTAGCTGTCCTTTTTTCCAATGCCGATAGACCAGCGGGGTTTCTCAGAGGTCTCGAAACCTCCCTCAGCCTCTTTGATGGGGAGTGCGGAACAGGCATCCGACTGGGTGGTGATTGGTGTCTCCCCCCAGCATTCAGTTTCCTCCTGTTCCCGGTTTTGTTTAGACATGGTTTGCCTGGTCCCCTCAGTAGAGCGAAGTTGCTTCTCTGGGTTGCCAATTTTGCAGACCTTGCTTTCTGTAAGGATTGCCTTCCCAACCACATTCAAAGTACGAACTTCTGAGTCAGTGTTTTCAAAAGGATTCCTTTAATTAGCAGTTGTATGACAATCCATTCATTCAAAGCAAGGTCTAAATGCCTTCAGGCAAGGCAAGCATATTTAATAGCAATAGCAATAGCACTTAGACTTATATACCGCTTCATAGTGCTTTACAGCCCTCTCTAAGCGGTTTACAGAGTTCAGCATATTGCCCCCAACAATCTGGGTCCTCATTTTACCCACCTCGGAAGGATGGAAGGCTGAGTCAACACCTTAATGCCCTTCCCCATTTGGCAGGATGCAAGAGTAAATCAATCCACAAAGTGTGAAACTCCTTTCCTGGGAATACAGATGGCTATACGTTCCCAGCCCCTTCCGTTCAACTGACTTGCATTGCCCTCATAAACCCTA
This sequence comes from Diadophis punctatus similis, assembly GCA_023053685.1. Classification (NCBI taxonomy): domain Eukaryota; kingdom Metazoa; phylum Chordata; class Lepidosauria; order Squamata; family Dipsadidae; genus Diadophis; species Diadophis punctatus. Next base: position 26,372,628 of record JALIGW010000008.1, read on the forward strand.
TCTTAAGATGAGAAGGTTCCCAGGTGTCTAGGATCCGGATATCTGTTATAACCATTTGATCAAGCAGAACCAAGACCCCCCTTCTCCTTTTGAATGGCAGAGTATGGAGTCTGACAACCCCTGTGCCTCAGTTCCCCCTCTTTTGATGAGGGACAAAAGTCAGACTCTGCGTGCAACTCCTGAACCAGTAATTTATTTACAGATAAGTTATTTACATATATAGATGAATTATGATCCTCATACCGGCCAGACCAAAGGAGCAGGGTGGGACTTGGGGGTTAGCTCCACCCTATGAGAAAGGGCGTATCAGGTAGGTCCCAACGCCCCTTCTCCATAGTAGGTGGAGCTAACCTCCAAGGATGTGACATTACCAAAGTAGTCTATCCATTGGAAGGGCCACCTATGTCTGGCTGGGGTCCTCACTGTCCTGCACCACCTGTTGCAACACCCGCCATCCAAATGCCGCCTCATCCGAGGCAAAAATGTCCAGTTTGTAGTGACGGACAAATGGCGTCGTGGATGACCAGGTGGCCACGCGGCAGACCTCCTCGATCGACACCGGATATGCCATGCTGCGGTGGCGGCGGCACTGTGCGTCGAATGTGCAGTAATTCCACGTGGTCGTGGCAAGGACAACTGGTCATAAGTCATAGAAATAACAGTACAAATCCAATGACCCACTGTGGAGGAGGATGCCTTTTGCCCCATGGAAGAGGGCTGAAATGAGACAAACAGAGTGTCACGGTGTGATTTATTGTCAGTTGTATGTATATGCAGGAAGCTGCATCCCTATCTAATATAATGGTACATTCCTACCACATGATATAATATTCTTTTTTTTAATTCAAAAAGTTTTATTAGTACAAACATTTGTACAAAGTACAAACATTTTTCTCTTTTTCTCCCCCCCCAACCTCCCCCCCCCCGACTTCCCAGAAAAAGCACAGGGTATAATATTCAATAAACATAAACTTAAAATATACTAACAAGTTATAAATTCAAAATTTCTCTAGTTTTTTAACTCCACATTATTAAGGACCTATTAAACCCATTCTAAAATTCTTAACATATATCATTATTACGCTATATATATCTTCTTAATCTTAATTCTTTTTTTGAATATAATCAGTCCATCTACTCCATTCCAGTATATATCTCTCATTTGAGTGATCTTTTAGATATGATGAAATTTTTTCCATTTCTGCCAGATGTGCAACTTTTATTGTCCATTCCTCAATGGTAGGTGTATCTTCTTTCTTCCAATACTGTGCTACCAGCAACCTGGCAGCCGTTATTAAGTTCAGAATCAATTTAGTCTCTATTACAGTACAATCCTCGATTATTCCCAGCAAGAAAAACTGTGGTGTAAACTTAATTTTTTTCTTTAAGATGTTTTGAATAATCCACCATATTTTAATCCAAAAAGCCTTAATTTTCTTACAAGTCCACCAAATATGGAAATAAGTGGCATCTACACATTCACATCTCCAACATTTAGGTTGTAAATTTGGATACATACGAGCTAGTTTTTTTGGATCTAAGTGCCATCTATAAAACATTTTGTAGAAGTTTTTTCTTAAATTTTGAGCTTGTGTAAATTTTACATTTCTAACCAGTGGTGAAATCCAATTTTTTTTACTACCGGTTCTGAGTGCGTGGCTTGGTGGGCGTGGCAGGGGAAGGATACTGCAAAATCCCCATTCCCTCCCCACTCCTGGGGGAAGGATATTGCAAAATGGCCATTCCCACCCCACTCTGGGGCCAGCCAGAGGTGGTATTTGCCGGTTCTCCGAATTACTCAAAATTTCTGCTACTGGTTCTCCGAACTACTCAAAATTTCCACTACCGGTTCTCCAGAACCTGTCAGAACCTGCTGGATTTCACCCCTGTTTCTAATCCATATGTTCTCCCATGTTTCCATCATTAGAGGTTCTCCAATATTTTGCGCCCATTTTATCATACAATCCTTAACTAGCTCTGTTTCCGAGTCTAATTCAACTAACACATTGTATAATCTCTTTATGTGCATTGGACCTTTATTCTTTGTTTGAATTATCAAATTATCATCTTGCTGCAAGATACCAGTTTTTAAATCGTCTTTCCATCTGGCCTGCAATTGCCCATATTGGAACCAAGTCTTAGTTTTTCCTTCTTCTCTTAATTGCTCCATTGGTTTTAATTGTAATCTAATTCCTTCTTCACAAAGAAGCTCTTTATATGTAATTTTATCTAGCTTTTGCTCTAAATTTATATTCTCTATCGTGTGTCTGGGCACTGTCCATATAGGTAACCTGTCATTTAATTTACATTGGTACTTTTTCCAGACACGCAATAAAGCATTTCTTATTATATGACTCTTGAAAGCTTTATCTACTTTTTTGTTATACACTAAATAGGATGCCATCCATAAATCAAGCCATACCCTTCTATATTTAATATCCTATCTTCCATCAAATTGATCCAATCGGTAATTGCTGAGAGGGTAGCTGCTTCATAATACAATCTTAGATTAGGCATTTTTAATCCTCCCCTCTCTCTCGAGTCTTGCATTTTTTTCTGATTTACTCTCAGTTTCTTCCCTGCCCAGATAAATTTATTAATGCCCTTTTGCCATTCCTTCAAATTATCATCTTTTTTGAGTATAGGAATCATTTGAAAAAGAAATAAAAACCTTGGTAAAACATTCATTTTTACTACAGCTATCCTACCCAGCAGAGACAACTGTAATTTTTTCCAATTTTCCAAATCTTTCTGTATTTTTTGCCATAATGGTTCATAATTATGCTGATATAATTTCATATTTGTTGACATAATGTAAACCCTAAATATTTAGCCTTCTTAACTATCTCAAATCCCGTAACCCTTTCTATTTCTTCCTCCTGACTTCTAGTCAAATTTTTAGCTATTATTTTAGTTTTATCTATATTTATTTTAAAACCGGATACTTGTCCGTAAACATTAATCATTTCCATCAACACTGTGATTGATTGATGTGGTTGAGTTAAAGTAACTACCAGGTCATCTCCAAATGCTCGTAATTTATATTCTTCCTGTCTTATTTTAATTCCCTTTATTAGCTCAGACTCCCTTATTTTGCTAAGTAAGATTTCCATAGACAAGATAAACAATAAAGGCGATACGGGACATCCTTGTCTTGTTCCTTTCTCTATATTAAAATTATCTGTTAGTCCACCATTAATTATTATTTGAGCTGTTTGTTTTTGATATATTGCCCTAATAGATTGTGTAAAATAATCTCCAAGCTGCATCTTTTCTATTAATTTTAATAAAAATTGCCAGTTCAATCTGTCAAAAGCTTTCTCAGCGTCCAAAAACACCAATACTGCAGATACCTGGTTGTTCCTTCCCAAATATTCTAATAAATTAACTATTTGTCTTACGTTACTCTTTATTTGTCTACCAACTATAAAACCAGTTTGATCTTGATGAATCATTTGTTGCATGAGTATCATTAATCTATTTGCTAATATTTTAGCAAAAATTTTATAATCTATATTTAAAAGTGAAATTGGCCTGTAATTTTTGGGGTCTGTATGCTCTTGACCCTCTTTTGGGATCAAAGAGATAAAAGCGGTCTTCCAAGTTGGGGGTACATCTCCTCCTTCAAAGTGATCGCGGTTCCGAGTTCATGTCACAACGTTTCCAGGATTGGATGCGCAAAAGCGGTATTATACACCAAACATCCCCGCCTTACTCGCCACCTCACAATGGAGTAGCAGAGAGACAACAAGGGGTTCTCCAAACCATGATGCGCTGCCTCCTAGAAGATGCTAATCTGAAACATTCATTTTGAGGTGAAGCAGTTAAGTATGCAAATTACATTGTTAATTGCACTTGGAGTAGTGTGATTGACCAAACACCTTTCTACATGCTGCATGGCTACCAGCCAGATCTTTCTAACTTACACATTTTTGGTTCATATGCAATGGTGAACATCCCATTAGCACTGAGAAGAAAAGGTGGCCAAATTGCTAAGAGACATGGGTATACATGGGTATTGATGACAATTCAAAATAGGGAACATTCATTGACTCTAATAATATAACAGTTTCTAATTCAGCTAACTTTGAAGAAGACTCAGATTGGTCCAGGGTACACTCTAATGATCCTGGAGTTTATTTCCCAGAAATGACACATCTAACATTCCATCTTCACCTGCCGCGGACGCCCATGCTAGCGACAACGATGGAGATGAGGACAACGAAGATGATTGGACAACCGCTCCAAGACGTTCCAAGAGAACTACAAAAGGTATTCCTCCAAAGAAATACACATTGCATTGCACAGACAGACCATCACCATTGATTTATAACGTTACACTTCCACCAAACACTTATGCACAAATTAAATATCTTTCTGAAGATGAACAAGACAAATGGCACACTGCCATGCAAGTTGAGATGGACAGTCTGCAGAAACCTCAGGTATTTACATCTGCAGCACCTCCTAAAAATAAGAAAGTCACAGAGCTGACACAGAGCCTCTGTCCTACAAAAGATCGAAGTGCTCTGCAGGTAGATGTCCAGCCTTATATCCAGCAGGTGCCACTTTCTTTCAATGTCATTAGCTGGACATGGGTAAAATCAAGGGAGAATTATCTCCTGAGCCCTATGAAAATAAGAATTGACCTTCGGTACAAAGGTAGGATCTTATCTCAGCACCACCCTATCGGGATGGAACTCACAAAGGTCCCCCCTTACAGATAAGGCAGCAAGTTCAGATATTCTGCGGGCAGATGTTACCACCACTAAAAATGCTACCTTATAAGTTAGGTTACACAGAGATACAGTTTGCAACAGTTCAAAGAGCTCACCTGTGAGAACAGTGAGTACCTTGGACAAGTCCCAAGTCTGATACCTATGGACCATGGGGGGACACAGGTTGACCGCCCCCCTGAGGAATCTACGAATCAGAGGATGGACTGAGAGGGAGTCCAAGGACCCGCAGGATAGCACTGTTGATAGGGCCGCCACCTGGCGATGGAGCGTGTTGGGGGATAGTTCCTTGGCCAGACCCTGACGGAGGAATTGGAGGACATTAATAATGGATGTCAACGGGGGAATACCCCACCTGGGTACACCAGTTACAGAAGGCCCTCCATGTGGCTGAATATATATGCTCCGTGGACGGCAACCTAGAGGCCAGCATAATTTGGATAATGTCCTCAGGGACCTGGCGATGCCTCAGAGTGAGCTGCTCAAGTGCCAGGCGGTCAGTTGTAGCCAGCGCGGATCTGGATGCTGGACTGACCCCTGGGCAAGTGACCACTCTGTCGGAGGGATCCTCCAAGGATGTGACATTGAGAGGGATACAAGGTCCGCATACCAGGCTCTCCTGGGCCAGTGGGGGGCCAGAAGAACTACTTCAGCCTTCTCCTGCAGAATCCTCCTGATCACCTTGGGGATCAATGGCAGGGGAGGGAATGTGTACAATAGCCCTGGCTGCCAGGCGCAATGAATAGCATCTGTTCCCTCTGCGCCCTGAGTTTGGTACCTGGGCAGGAACCTGGGCAGTTTGGCATTCCCCGGGGTGGCGAATAGGTCCATGACGGGCAGACCGAAGCGGCTCACCAGCTACTGGAACAAGTCTGGATGAAGGCTCCACTCTGCTGGATCGATGTGATGGCGGCTGAGGCAGTCTGCTGTTGTATTGCTCACCCCGGAGATGTGCTCCACCGTGATCGACTGCAAGTGGCATTCTGCCCAAAGCCCCAGGTCCATGGCCTCTGCCATCAGTTGCCTGGACATGGTCCCCCCCGTCAATTTATGTGAGCCTTGGTGGTCATGTTGTCTGTTAATACCAGCACATGCCGGTTCGACAGGAGGGTCCTGAAATGTTGAAGGGCCAGGAAAACAGCGCGCAGTTCCAGCAAGTTTATGCTGAGACCTGTCTCTGCCTGTGACCAGGTTCCCTGGGCTACCTCCGAGCACACGTGGGCCCCCCATCCCAGCATGCTGGCATCGGTGATCACAGTAATCTTGTGGGGTTCCAGAAAACAAGTGCCCTTGTTGATGGTGGGTGATGTCCACCACTTCTGGACCGTGAGCGGGATCCTGACCCTGGCCAGTGAGGTGCTGCGTCCTGACTGCTGAAATGGGAGAAGAAACCATTGAAGGTCTCTGGAGTGCAGGTGATCCCAAGGGGTGATGTGGATGGCAGATATCATCTTGCCCAGGAGGGAGGACAACAGGTTCAGGGGAACCAAGGTTTGGCTCAGAACTTGCTGGACTATGTTCAATAGGTTATCCTTCCGCTCCTGGGATAGGTACACCCTGCACTCCATTGAGTCGATAATGGCCCCCAAATGGGTCAGCTTGGTGGAGGGGGACAGCTGACTCTTACCCAGATTGATCAAGAACCCATGGTGCCCAAGAGTGTTAAGAGTTTCCTGGACATCCCTCTCTGCCTGGGGCAGAGAAGATGATTGAATGAGGATGTTGTCCAGGTAACACTGGACATGCACGGGCATGGACCTGAGATGGGCAGCCAAGGTGGCCAAGACCTTCATGAACACCCATGGTGCTGAGGACAGGCCGAAGGGAAGAGCCCAGTATTCATAATGCACCCCTGCATAACAAAAGCATAGGTATTGGCGATGGGATGGTCGAATGGGGATATGGAGGTAAACCTCTGAGAGATCAATCAATGTGAGTAGATCTCCTTTCCTAATACCCACCAGAATTGATTGCAGGGTGTGTATCTTGAATTTCTTATACACTATGTACCTGTTAAGGCGTTTCAGGTCAAGAATAGCTCTCTACCCGCCTGAGGATTTTGGCACCACAAACAATATGGAATAGAACCCCTGCCCCTGTTGGTCCTCAGGCACCTGCTGGATGGCTCGAATGTCCAGCAGGTGCTGGATGACCTCATTCATGAGGACCCTTTTTTGGGGATTTTTGGACAAGGGACAGCGGAGAAAAAACCTCAGGGGTGGTGGTGGAGAGGAATTCGAGTGAGAGACCAGATGACAGGCGTCATTGGTGATTTCCTCCCATCAACTGGCAAACAAGGCCAGTCGATCCACTATGGGAGGCTCGGGCTCCAATTTATTTGTTCCGGTGGAAAGGGCGACCACTGGTGCCTCTAAAGGGCCATTTGAATTGGTTGCCCCTAAAGGGTCTGTCAGAAGCGGCCCTTTGGCAAGCCCCATACTGACCCTGATACTGTCCCTGATATCTCCCATAGGGCTGTTTGGGCCCCCTGGACAGCCGTCTAGAGAAGGAGGCAGGCCGGAAGGTGGATTTTTGGCTGCCTGAAGGGAGGATTTTATGTTTATCCCTGGACTCTACTACAATGGGATCCAGGGCCTCCCCAAATAATGACTGACCAGTGATGGGGGCAGCCGCCAACTTCCATTTTTGGTGCAGATCAGCTGACCAGCTGCGCAGCCAGGTCATTCTGTGCACAACCACAGCAGACCCCATTGCTCTTGCCACAAAACGAGCAGACTGCAGAGTTGTGTTGGATGTAAATTGGGTGGCTGCCAGGAGTTTATTCAAATCCTGATGCGCCCTAATGTACAATGCCGGCAGGTGGTCTTGGAGAGCGTGGAGCCACTTGAGGGACGTGTGGCAGAAGAACGACGCTGTGGTTGATGCCTTTACCATCCAGGCAGCCGATTGGTGTGCCCGCTGGAGCGCTGTCTTGGTGCGGCGATCCTCCGGCCGGAGGAGCTCCTCTGCATCACTGGGCATCTGCGCCTTGGTATACAATGCCAGGACTGGCTGTCCACAGGTGGCACTGGCAGATGTTGGGCCAGATTCGAGTCCACGTTATAGAACCTCTTGTCGAGGGAATTGGGTAATGGACTGGCTGCAGGAGACCGCCATTGCTTTAGGACGGCGTCCATGAAGAGGTTAGGTACCGGAATTACCTCAGTTTGAGAGGTTGTTGTCTCAAACAGGGGATCTACTGTGGAACTTGTCTTTTGGGTGTCCCCTGAGGGAGGGGCAGATTAACTGTGGCCCTGGCCTTATGGAGGAGGGAACGAAAAAGGGCCGGTTGGAAAAGGCTGGTGGAAACAGGCAGCTCCGGGGCCAAGCTCTCGTCCTCGGACATTGCAATGTCAATTTGCCCCTCCTCCAATTGGTCCTCCTCCAATTGTCCCTCCTCAAGGTCCTCTAGGAGGCCAGGGGAGCTTTCAGGTGCGTAATCCCTTTCCCCAAAGTCGTGGTAAGAGAAACAGTCCACTGCCTGTTGAGAGGGTTGGGGGGAAGGCAATCTGGCAGTTTGGATGGAGGAAGAACCTGCCATGGCTCTAATACCAGCCCCAACCCCTCTCCTGATGGCCTCATCAATCATCGCCTGCATCTACCTAGTGCTCAATGGATCGCTGTCTGGGGTGCTCAGCTCCCATCTAGGTGCCAGGTCATGGATGGAGCCAGATGAGCCCCATGGGTCAGCCTCAATAATACGAAGGTCAAGGGTGTCCAGTGAAATGGACTCTGAGGAGCACCCCGAAGACCATCTGCAGTCCTGGGCAATGACTTTGCTATTCCCCTGGGGCCTGGTGATAGGGCCCAGAGCTCGTGAGGGGGCCCCTTGGGTTTTGGTAAGTTTTTTACTTTTAGCCTTGGCCCCAGCCGTTGCAGTTATGACCCCTTATGCAAAGGCTTATGGGTCCTGGGCTTGGAGGCAGTGGTTGGGGAGTGGGCCCTTGATGGGGAACATTCCCTGGCTGGAGAGGAGTGAGGCCTCTCCTCGATCATCTCTTCAGGGCAAGGCCTGGCGGTCTTGGCCTTGGCCTTCCCCTGCTTCTGCATTTTTTCAGCCATGGGGGGTCAATGGGCAAGGCAGAGAGCACAGAAGGGCGTGTCCGCTTGACTGGGTTGCAAAAATGGTGGGCGGCCACGTGCAGAGGTTAAAATGGCCACCGGCGAGGCTACGGAGTGCCTGAGGTAATGAGGAATGGCATGGAGACAATAGGAAGTCTCTTGGATGTCAAATGCTAATTGCGCATTTTGGGGCCGATCATAGCTGCCTCTCTTGCTGCCTAAAAATCTGCTCGTGAGGGAACGCTAAGGGACCCAGCAGGCAACGATCCAGGTGTGCTGAGATCGCTCAGCTGTCAAACAACGGCCCGCGCACTGATCGCGCGGTTCGGGCCGATTGTCGCTGCCTCTCTAGCTGCTTAACAATCTGCTCATGATGCTGAGAGAAAACAGAGGGCTGCTGCCTAAATGACAGGCCTGTTGGCTGCTTCCGCTCGCCGCTCGCCTCGCAAGTCAGTATAATTTAAGTTCATGCCCAAAATGTCAGATTAGGCATCGTGCTGATGAAAGGGCCTGTGTGCAGCTTCGCCCGGCTCGCACTTCGCAAGATAGTGATCGGTCCTGCGTTCGCAGCCCCTCTGACTAGCCCACTAAGCAGCTGATGGGGTCAGCCCAGGCAATCGCCTCGAGTCCCAGTTAGATCATTTGGTTGTGAGATTGGGAGCATCTTCGGCTCTCAGAGCACAGGCTCCAGCTGGGAAAGGGAGGGCAGCTTATTGGATACCCTGCTCCTACTGTCCAATATGATGGAATATTTCCCACCTCCTCACACAGCCTGAATACGGGTATTCTGGTGGGCCTTAGACTGGAGGAGCGAGCAGCAGCTGGGCTGACGCCCGAGGCTGCTTTCAACCCAAGTGGGATGACAGCTGTCACTTGGGGAGCTCGAGAAGAGGAAACAACTCACACTGATAATTTGAGAATTGAAATCCTAGTACTGGAGAAGTCTTCAAGGAGAAGAAGCATGCATCCTTGGCTCAGGACTGAATCAAAAGAGGGGGAACTGAAGCACAGGGGTGCTATTTACCCCTTTTCAGACTCAGTCCTGATTGGCTAAGGCCGGTGTCTTTCCATCCTTGAAGGCTAGCTCCACCTACTATGGAGAAGACATTTGCAAAGGAGAAAATTGTAACCAAAAGAATTAAACTATCTCATCCTTGATTCACTAAATGTTCCCTGCTCTCTCAAATTTATCTCACAATTAAAAGGAGCAACCCAGTAGTTTCATTATAATTTGTCAGCAAAATATGTGCAGTAAAAATTTGTACTGTGTAGTACTATGTACGGCACAGCTTTTTTCAAAGTGATTTCCCCCCCAGTTATATACCAGGCGTCATTACTTCAAAAAGTAGGAAGGAAAAGACAAAAAATTAAAATCAATGTTATTTAATTCAAATGTAAATTTAAATAAAATTAAATATATTATATATAATTGATATGTTTACTCTTCATTCTGTATAGCCAATATTTTTAGACTTTGGTCATATAAAAGTAACTTTTAAACAGGTTCTGTGGATCACACATATGGTTTTTAGATTACCCCTTATGTAAATAATCAAAAGCATTATTTTTGTCAGTACAGGTAGTGCTTCACCTATAACAGCATTCAATGACTGTTCAAAGTTTCAACAGCATTGATAAAAGTGACTTATGATTATTTGTTGAGCATTCCCATAGTCATGCGATCAAAATTCAGATGCTTGGCAACTGATTCATATTTATGATGGTCATGTGATAATCTTTTGCAACTTTCTGACAAGAAAAGTCAATGGGGAAGGCAGATTCACTTAACAGCTATGTTACTAAGTTAACAACTGCAGTGTGTCAACTCTGAATCGAATCTGGCTGAAGCCATTTCCCCCCCTTCTCTTTGCCGCTTCATAGTTGCCAAAAACTCTGGGGGGAGGGAGGGAATAGATTTATTTATTTATTTATTACTCACATTTGTATGCCGCCCAATTCCCAGAGGAACCAGGGGTGGGTTCCTCCTGATTTGGACCGGTTTGCCTGAACTGGTAGCAACCCGCTGGTGACATCACAATGATGTCACTGAACCGGATTGGTTGGTGCTAGTCCGTGGGCACTGCCATATTTTTTTTTGAATTTTTTTTCTTCTGTGCATGTGCAGAAGCCGAGTTTCCGGCACTGTGCATGTAGTGGCCATTTTGTTTTTGGCATTTTAAATTTTAAATTTTGGGGTGGTGGTTTTGTACTGCAAATGCGCGTGTGCACAAAGTGCGCACGCACCCACAAGGCATGGCCACACAGCACAGGAGGAAGCGAATCTGCAGCAAGGTAAGTTGGAACCCACCCCTGGATAGAACGTTTCATAGACACAACAAAGGTGCTCTCCCATGGGAACCAAGATCATCCCCACAGGTGTTATTTGAAGGAGGAGAGGAGTGACTAAGGAGCCCACCAACTACGTCAATAGGACAATGTGACCTGTGACACCTGGGGAGGGAAACATTTACTCTTTTAATTATGCTATAATCATGGGAAAGTTTAGAGTTGGTTTTCACCGAGCCGTGCCGATATGATGTATCCAATAAACATGTTTTTGAGGACCCTGCCTGCCTTGGAGTTCTGCTTTCTTTGGATGCATTACTCTGAACCCTGACATTAAACCAACTCTCCTAAAATTTTCTACTCCATATGGAGTCACTCTCCAGGGTCCTGAGCCCTGGCTGGCCACCCGATTTCTTCGGGGGAGCAGGGTAGATTCAGGAAGAGAGAAAGATGGAGAAGGAGACTGAAGGGGGTGTCGACCTGAGCACAGCCCCTGCTGATGGCCAGCAGACTGCATAATCTCTGGGAGATGATGTGCCCCAGATGGCGATCTGGCCAAAGGCTCATAAGGAGCCTCCAGCCAATGGAAACTTGTACTGGGCCAAGGAGGACCTCAGGTGCCCAGGCTCTGGCTAGGGGCTTGGAGCAGAATTCCCCTTGATGTCCATGTGAGATTCAGTCCTCATGCTGCACTGGAGGGCAAGAAGACCTGACAAGTTGGACGAGTCATGAGAGAGGAGATACCTGATCACCATCCCCCGCCAGTCGGTGGAACAACTGAGGGAGAAGTTTGACTGAATGAGCATCCAAGGGATGGGACAAATATGCAGATTTGAGCCATCCTGTCAGATATATGTATCTGCCTTTCTTCAGGAGAAGGGGGGGGATTTGGTTACTAACACCTTCTACACCTTATTATTCTTTCTATGTATCCCATATCCTGCATTGCATTCTTTTATAACCTTTAACCTGATTTATAACTGTTGCCTGGCGCCTAACTGCCAGATAGTTTCTCACCTCTTGGGGAATGTAAGGGGATGGTGGGCCATGTGGGCTACATCGCCAGAAGATGGCCCTGAGAAAGTGCTGTTGTCTCTTTCTCAGAGTGGCCAGTACAATAACATCTTCACACCTGTGGATTGGCTGAATCCACATCGGACTGTAGGGAGAGGTCTCTAATTTCCTTTATTCTAACTATATGAGGGACCTCAGAGCCTGCTTTCATTTTGCCCTGCTTTCACCTCTTTTCAATAAAAGGTTCCTTTTGAAATGCCAAGTTTCAAGAGTCTTTACTTTCATGAATAAGGGGGAGAGGCCGGGCCTTATATAAAGCAGGCTCTGCAAATGTGATCAACCAGGAGAGAAAACATTTTCTCTTTACACTTTACCGAGGGGATCCTGCAAACTATGTTTGAACAAAGCAGTTAGCAAGGAGAGGCCGAGTGCTGGGAAGAAACTTCAACTACCCAGCCCAATACCAGCTCCATATCCCCCATCGAGGCTGTCTTGGAAAGCTCCACAAAGTCCCCTTGGTCAATTGGCATGGGAAAGAAGGACAGCTGGGATGGAAGAACCAGGGGAGTTACCCTTTTAACTTGGAGACATTTCTTAGAAGGGAGTAAGATCCCTTTTGAAGTCTGGACTGACCACAAAAACTTAGAAGCCCTAAAGACACCAAGGAAACTATCTCCTAAACAGGTTCGTTGGGCTCAATACTTCAAACGGTTCGAATTTATTCTTAAATTTATCCCCGGGGGGGGGGAACTTTCTAGCAGATGCACTGTCCAGAAAGCCACAATACAATTGTGTGAAATCAGAGGTATTTAAACCTATAGTACAAACTAATCAATTGGCAGCCAAAGTAATCACCAGCTCCCAAGGAGGAAAAGACGCATTGAGGAACGCAGACACCACTCACGTTTTTAAACAAGCATTAATCAACGATGAATGGTTTTTGAACCACAAATCCAGTTGCGTGATGAAAGATGAGTTAGCTTGGGTAGGAGACAAACTTTATGTACCCGCTAGCCAAAGATTACATTTAATGGAAAGGTGCCACGACTCTAGATTAGCTGGACACTTTGGTTTTGTAAAAACTTTACACTTAATAAAGAGACAATTTTGGTGGCCTTTGTTGAAAAAGGACATAGAAAGCTATGTAGTGAGTTGCCCCATTTGTGCTGCGGCAAAAAGACGACAAGGGAAAACTCCAGGACTTCTACAGAAAGTAGCTGAGCTGTCAGCCCCATGGGAAGAAATTGCTATGGATTTTATTGTAGAACTACCAGAAAGTGGGGGAAACATGGTCATTTGGGTTGTGACAGACTTGTTTTCAAAACAAGCACATTTTATACCTTGCCAGAAAATCCCAACTGCCAAAGGCTTGGCTAGATTGTTTTTAATACACATTTATCGTCTTCATGGAGCTCCTAAAAGAATAATCTTGGATAGGGGAGTCCAATTCACCTCCAACTTTTGGAAGGCGTATTTGGGCTTACTTGGTACCGCCCAAGGATTAAGCTCCGCCCACCACCCAGAATGCAATGGAAATTGTGAAAGAATGAACAGGGTTCTCGAACAGTATCTAAGATGTTTTATTAATTTTCAACAGGACAATTGGACTTAACTTTTACCGTTTGCAGAGGTTGCATTTAATAACTCTGTACATTTGAGTACTGGTTTTACACCTTTTAGAGTAGCCACAGGGCAAGATTTCAGCCCAATGCCGGAACTACCCACTGAAAAACCCACTATCCCCTCACTTAAGGAGTGGATAGAAAATTTGCAAAACACATGGCCAGTAGTCAGAATGGCTTTAAAGGAAGCTAGAGAGGCTTTCAAAATTCAAGCCAACAAGAAAAGAGTAGAGCCTAAACCTTTCCATGTTGGGGATAGAGTATATTTATCTACAAAATTCTTGAGATCGTTACAACCATCAAAAAAATTAGGGCCTAATTTCATTGGACCTTTCACTATTAGTAGGATCATCAACCCAGTAGTGGTTGAATTGGCTCTTCCAAAAACACTTAGACAAGTCCACCCAGTATTTCACATTAGTTTACTCAAGAGAGAGGTAACCTCATCACTTAGACCAGTGGTATCTGCACCACCTGCTCCAATCATGATAGAAGGGGAACAACACTTTGAAATCAAGGAAATTCTTGACTCTAGGATCCACAGAGGGAAGATCCAGTATTTGGTATCTTGGAAACATTTGCCTTCCTCACAGAACGAGTGGGTCACTAAACAACATGTTAAAGCGCCCATCTTATTGAGAAGATTTCACTCCCAATACCCTAACAAATCTTGTTAATATATCATAATTGATTCTGCTTATGTCTTACAGATGGACCTTTTTTTCTCTTAAGGGGGCAGCATGTCAGACTCCAGACTCTGCCATTCAAAAGGAGAAGGGGGGTCTTGGTTCTGCTTGATCAAATGGTTATAACAGATATCCGGATCCTAGACAGCTGGGAATCTTCTCATCTTAAGATAGGGTTTATGAGGGCAATGCAAGTCAGTTGAACGGAAGGGGCTGGGAACGTATAGCCATCTGTATTCCCAGGAAAGGAGTTTCACACTTTGTGGATTGATTTACTCTTGCATCCTGCCAAATGGGGAAGGGCATTAAGGTTAAATATGCTTGCCTTGCCTGAAGGCATTTAGACCTTGCTTTGAATGAATGGATTGTCATACAACTGCTAATAAAGGAATCCTTTTGAAAACACTGACTCAGAAGTTCGTACTTTGAATGTGGTTGGGAAGGCAATCCTTACCGGGGTGTTGTTTATACCTTTTCAGACTCAGTCCTGATTGGCTAAGGGCGGTGTCTTCCCATCCTTGGAGGCTAGCTCCACCCTACGAGAAAGGGCATATCAGGTAGGTCCCAACGCCCCTTCTATTGTGCACTCCCCCACAGACAGGTTTCGTATTAAAAGTAAGAACAGTTGAAAGAATATAGTATGGAGGGACCATTTGTTGAAGAAAGTTGGTGGGCATGGAAGCATCCTTTCTTCCTTTCAGTTCTTCATTATAAATATCTATTCCTATAATGGTGTCCCTTTCAACAACTATGAGAATACATGTTTACTGAAAAATATGATTTTATTCGTATTTTCTAAGCAGATTCCTAATCTCCTGGGATGTTCTGGACATTGTCTGTTGTATTGCAAAGATTTTTCCCTCCATCCTTTCAAAATTATCCATATGGCTTACCAAACAATCTATATTGGGTAGCAATCTTTTAGTAAAAACACAGTTCCTTCAATATGCTCTAACATCTGTTGACAAAGAAACATTGATTTGTTTCAAATCTGCTCAAATAACATGTTGATTACAAGAGGACATTTTGACTGGGAGCATCTCATAGTATTCCAGGTGAGTTTCATGAGTCAAAAAACTTGCCTAAAAGCTGCTGTGTTATTACAGCTTGGTACTTAACTCCTTGCAAGTTTAATATCATAACATCAAAAAGAAATACTAATAACTCTGATATTTTATTGCAAATTGGCAAAACATGGATGCCACACTGAAGACCATTAATAGAAAATAACTATTTTCTCCTTCAAGACTTCAATAATAAAATAAACCATGTATTTAGTACTGAAACTAATACTATGGGTGTAACAGTACATTTATCAAATATATTCTGTACATCTGTTAATAATTATTAAGCAGGACAGATGGCATCTCCCAGAAGTTGCTAAAAATAGTCTAGCCTTAGAGTAGCATCTTGCATTCTCAGAAAGCTGTAATTTGTTTGATAAAGAAACCAAATAAAATTATTTGAACATAGGAGAATATATATGTTTGATCTTGCAAGCTGTTTGCCACCTGCTTCTGAATAGCTGTTTACAAAAAGCAGAATCAAAATGGAGTGGAACAAGATTTAAAAAGCTAATGATTCTCCAGAGCACATGGTTCTTTGCACAGCAATTCACCTCTTTCTACTCTTTTGCTAGATTGCAGTGCTTATATCCAGCCAGGAATTGCAACATTTGAGGCCAACATTTGGTGGCAGAGGTAAATATACAAAATAGAGTGAAATGCAGTCCTGATACCAACCAATAAATGTTGGATAACGTCAATCTAGCAATTCTTAACAAGTGGGAGATAAGAAGACAACATTGCTCTGTAATTATAGTGCTCTTCCACATGTAATACAGAATGGGGGAGTAGCAGTGCTATCATTAGTCATACTTGGAAGAAAATGTGAGTAACAAAATGACTATTAAAAAAACCATAAAGAAGTAGTGGCACGTGATCATTATACTAACCATGTAAGCTTAGCAAAGTTACATCTTTTTCTGTAGCAGCCACATTATTTTTCTTGATTATTTCTTAGTTGTCCCTTTTTAAAATGGTATTAGAAGCTCCCATATATTATAGCAGGATTGCAGCCTATCTCAGGCAACTGATATTTGGAATATGAAAAGAAAACTACAGTTGTTACAATAGTGGTGCTACGGTATTTTGCTAATCTAAAACCCCTGTTAAGTCTGAACAGCATCATATTAACACATGTATTTTTAAAAATTGTTTCAGGCCTTTAAGAGTCTCAAAATGGCTTCTTTTTTTTCCTTTTTTTCCTTTTTTATTTCTCTCTTTTTTTTCTTTTCTTTTTATTATAAAATTTTTTATTTATATTTTATTTCTCTCCCCCCCCATCAACCCCACATCCCCTCCCCCCCACAACCTCCCAGAGCAAATACAGGGTATAAACATTTAGCAACCATATACTAAAATAAAGTAACTAACTTTGACTTCGTCCCTCTCTTGTACTTTAACTCCCCTTATGTAAAGGTAAATTTAGATAAGTTGTAACATTCCTTGCTCATTCATTCATAAACTATCTGGAATTTCTTAGTCCCATATTTATTTTGAATGTAATCAATCCATCTTCTCCATTCCAGCTTGTATTTCTCATCTGAATGGTCCTTAAGATATGCTGATTTTTTAGCCATCTCTGCTAGGTTTGTTACTTTTAAAGTCCATTCTTGAATAGTAGCCAATTCTTCCTTCTTCCAATACTGCACCACCAACAGTCTTGCTGCCGTTGTTAAATTCAGAATCAGATTAGTCTCTATAGCCATAGAGTCTGTGATTATACCTAGCAAGAATAACTGAGGCGTAAACTTTATCTTCTTTTTAAGAATATTTTGCATAATCCACCATATTTTTATCCAAAATGCTTTGATCTTTTTGCAAGTCCACCATATATGATAATACGTAGCATCAACACAATCACATCTCCAGCATTTAGGTTGTAAATTCGGATACATACAAGCTAATTTTTTAGGATCTAAATGCCACCATCTTGTAGAAGTTCTCTCTCAGGTTTTTGGTTGAATTTTACATTTCTTACCCATATCTTCTCCCATGTTTCTATCATCAAAATGGCTTCTTGAGACCAATATAAAAGAAAAAAACTAATATTTATTTCATTGCTGTACCTATTTACTCAAGTTCTGCTTAACTTGAACATCATTACCAGTCCGAATCACTGAGCACTAGACTGGATTATACAAACACAAAAATATATTGACTAAAGCATTTTCAAGAGTTTTAAACTTGTAATATTTTTAAAAAATGTTTTATGTTATTTCAACAGTGGAGAAGACATGAGATCCAAAGGACTAAATATAGGAAAACATTGTACAGGCAGCCCTAGGTGAAGGAGTCCCATTTCTAACTCTTAATCTCAAATCTTTATGTAAATTGGAACTTGAATTTATAAATCTACTGCTCATCACTAAATCACTAAAAATGATGGATGGCATTGTCCTTCCTCATGCCAAATGCCAATGAACTACTGAAGCTGCACAATACTTCCAGGAAGTGCCGAAAACAGTGCAGCTTCACTAATTCCTGCAAGCATTGCTCAAGAGCAGGGGTCATCAAACTTGGCAACTTTAAGACTTGTGGACTTCAACTCCCAGAATTCTCCAGCCAGCTATGCTTAATGTTGCCAAGTTTGGGGACCTTTGCTCAAGAAGCTTGAAGGTGCATGGAACGCTGTTACCTTCCCACCAAAGGTGGTCCCTATTTTTCTACTTGCATTTTTACATGCTTTAGAACTGCTAGGTTGGCAGAAGCTGGGACAAGTAATGGGAGATCATTCTGTTACGTGGCGGTAGTGATTCGAACCACCGAACTGCCGACCTTTCTGATCGACAAGCTCAGCGTCTTAGCCACTGAGCCACCATGTCCCAGTTTCTTAGAGAGTTTCTTAGAGAGTTGTAATGATTGTAGGAACTTTATGGATAAATACACATGGCCCCCAACCTTGAATGGCTTGTGTTCACTGTGTTTCTTGTCAGCTTGAGCTTTAAAAGCTGCTCTAGTTTCTTGCAGGGCTAGTCTGACCACTGGCCAAGTGGTTTGTAGATTGTTTATCCACTCCTTAAGGGAGGGGATGTCAGGTCTCTTAGTGGGTAGTTCTGGCATGTGGTTGAATTCTTGTCCTGTGGCTAACTGAAATGGGGTGAAGCCAGTGCTACTCTGTACAGAGTTGTTGTAAACTACCTCACAAAAGGCAAGAGGTCAGTCCAATTGTCCTGTTGGTAGTTAATAAAACATCTTAAATATTGTTCTAATACCCCATTGGCTCTCTCCACCCCCTGTACGTCTGGGGGTGATGCAAAGAGGACAACCTCTGGGTGGAGCCTAACAGGTTTTTTTAAAAACCACCAAAATTTGGAAGTGAATTGAACACCCCTGTCTGAGATAATCCATTGGGGATTATCTCAGGAAAGACTAGAAGAGAGGTTGCAGGAGAGGTTGCAGGAGAACAGCGCTCCGCTCCCTTCTCCCGAATTGCATGGAGACGTAGCCCCCCAACCCAAGCTTTTTCATCCGCTTGTGGGTCGAGGGAAAGCTGGAGATTTTAGGAACACCCTAATCCCGTGATGGCGAACCTATGGCACGTGTGCCACAGGTGGCACGCAGAGCCATAGCAGAGGGCACGTGAGCGTTGCCCACCGGCAAACCGGAAGTGCAGAAAAACGCACTTCCGGTTTGCCGGTGAGCTGTTTTTTGCACTCCGGAGGGTTCAGGGAAGCTTCCTGAAGCCCCAGAATGCAAAAAATGACAAAACAGGCAAACCGGAAGTGCGTTTTTCCGAACTTCCGGTTTGCCCATTTCGTCGTTTTTTACTGTCCCAGGCTCCGGTAAGGCCTTTGCATGGGGGTGTGGGTGTGTGCACATGCACAGGGGGCAGCATGGGGGGGGTGTTGTGCGCATGTGTGGGGGAGAGGGAATGAGTGTAAGAATGCGTGCGCGCGCTAGTGCGCGCATCCCCCCTTTTTGGCACACGAACCAAAAAAGGTTCGCCATCACTGCCCTAATCCATCGGGGGTGAAGGAAATCGCTGTATACAAGGACGAGGAGACTCGAGAAGCTCCAGGCTTGGGCGACACCGTCGGCACCAAAATGGCGAGCGCAACACCGTAGAGCTTCTTTAAATAACATCTTGAAACATTGTGAAAAGTGCTTAAGGCAATCCTGGAAAGAGAGGGACGCTGGTCAACGCCAGGTATGTATTACATGCGGATTGGCGTTGCTTTTGGCCATGATATAACATCGGATCTCTGGCCGTTAAAGACCAAGAGCGGGACTTTACTTCAACAAGCCTGCCACTGGTGTCTGCTTTTCCGGCACCGCTGCTTGCTATTGCTGTGGCGATTGGTCTCCCAATCACAACCTCTCTGGAGATCAGAACAGCGTGGATCTCAGATGACCCCCCAGGACTGCTGACCGCTAGAGAACTTTGGCCAGGCTCCTTATTATTTTTACCACCAAGATCGCAGCTGCTGCCTGCCGCGTTTGCGTTCGCGGCGACTGGCCCCTTGGCAGCGACTCTTTTGCAACGGGATCAGTGGGGCTTACAAGGGATCCCCTTTCAGCCTGGACGGGATTTATCGAATTTCCACAATCGCGGTGATTTTTATCTGATATTACCATTGTCACCACAGCCTCAGCGAGGATTTATCTGGCCGCCCCCTGGACAATTTCCCCCCCCCCCCGATTGCAGCAACGTCTTTATCTGAGAACTATCATCGTCGCTGCCGCCGTTGGAGCTGCGAGGCCTTTTCTGGCCGGCACAACCCCGGTTTCCTGTGTGCCCCTCTGGGTGAAGCCTCGACCAGACGGATGGTCTAACTTTACCATGAAGGTGACCAACGAGGCTGTGATGGCTGAGAAGAATAGATCATCAAGGCCTGAGTTTTTGATAGATCTGGTGAACTTGGCCCCATGGGGGAAATTGTGGAGGAGATTGAAAAGAGTGTTTCCAGGTGTCATCTTGGGATTTGAGCCTCATTATTACCAGCATTGTGGGAGAGAGCAGCGGACAAATCACAGAGAAATCTGGATGCTTTTTAATGACTAACGCAGACCTTGGTGCAGGAGTCAAGGTCTAAGATTTTATCTTGACTGGTCTGGAGGCTGCACGTATGCACCCCCTATTGGCTCTTTTTATTATTGACTACTATCTTTTTAAGCTTACCCCGGGAGTGGTGTGACTGGTGTGAATGGATTTGGGTACGATTGAGGAAATAAATGTATAGATTATAGAAGTATGGGTGATAGAATGAGTGAGCCGGGGACTGGGGTCCGAACCTCCTCTGCTGAGTGTGGAAACAGAAGTGGAGGGGGCTGGGCTCTGCCAACTGACACAGTGAGAATGGTATGTATGGCCTGCAGGGAGGGAGGGGGACCAGCGGGGGGGAGGGGATCTCTGGAGGGGATGAGAGCCGGAGCCTCCCGGTCATAATAGGGAGAGGCAGGTATGGCGGGAGCAGGGGTGGGCCGCTCTCGGGGAATGAGACCTTGCTGTTTACAAGTGATCCCTTGTTCCGGCCCCTCCGATGTGGTTCCATCTTGCTCAACCCGAGTACCTGGCAACCAGGGTTTTCAGGGCCCTGGGCTCAGGATGCTGCTGCTGAACGCCAGGTCAATTACCAACAAAGCCCCCATGATACATGATTTAATCACTGAGGAGGGGGCGGACCTGGTGTGTATAACTGAGACCTGGCTGGGCCAAGAGGGGGGAGTAGCCTTCTCTGAGATATGCCCAGACGGGTTCTCGACCCCAGGGAAGGGGGGGGAGTGGCTATTCTAACGCGCCAAAATCTGCATCCTCATAGACAATCTCCAGGGCATTGCCCCGGAGATTGTCGGGTGTGAGGCGCTCCTTCTAAAGTTGGACTTAGGGGTTCAGGTGGGCCTTTTGCTAGCGTACCTGCCTCCCAGCTACGCTGCTAAGGCCCTGCCTGAGCTGCTTGAGGCGATAGCCGGCCTGGCGGTGGAGTTCCCCAGGCTTATGGTGCTGGGGGACTTTAACCTGCCCTCAGCAGGTGAAACCTTGGGTGCAGCTCAGGAGTTCATGGATTCCATGACAACCATGGACCTGACCCAAGTAATCCAGGGTCCGACTCATGAGGGAGGTCACATGCCCGACCTAGTGTTTCTTTTGGGGCAGTGGAGAGATGATCTGAATGTAGGGGATATAGTCATCACCCCGTTGTAATGGTCAGACCATTTCCTACTGAGGTTGGATTTCACAGCCCCACTCCTCCCCCGCAGGGAAGTGGGACCGACTAGGTGGTTCCGCCCCAGGCGCCTAATGGAGCCAGAAGGATTCCAGAGGGAACTTGGGGAAATACCTGAAACCCTGGTACACAATTTGTCTGATGCCCTGGTGGCTGCCTGGAACACTGCGGCAGCAGGGGAATTAGATCGGATTGCGCCTTTGCGACCTCTCCGTGGCAGTGGATCCCGGAAAGCTCCCTGGTTTACCGAGGAGCTCCGGGAGATGAAACGCCACAAGAGACGTCTGGAGTGACGCTGGAGAGCCAGTAAAACCGAGTCCGACCGAACACTTTTAAGAACTTTTATTAAGTCTTATTTAGTGGCGATAAGGGCGGCAAAACGATCTCATTTTTCCGCTCTTATTGCGTCTGCAGATTCTCGTCCAGCTGCCTTGTTTAGGGTGACTCGCGCCCTCCTTGCAAAAGGGGGGAGCGAGGAACACTTGCAAGGTAGAGCTGAGGAATACTCGCAGTTTCTGATGGATAAAGTCGCTCGGATTCTGTCAAACCTGGACTCTAGCTGGGCAGAGTCCATTGAGTTGACAGGGGCAATTCTTTGTTTAACATTATGGGAGGAGTTTGAACCTGTTTCTCCTGAGGACGTGGACAAGGCTGTGGGGGCTGTGAGTTCTGCCACCTGTTTATTGGACCCGTGCCCCTCCTGGTTGGTTTCGGCCAGCAGGGAGGTGGCACGCAGCTGGATCCAGGCGGTGGTCAATGCTTCTTTGAGGGAGGGTTCCGTATCGCAACCATTAAAAGTTGCAGTGGTGAGACCCCTCCTCAAGAAGCCTTCGCTGGATCCAGCGGATTTGAAGAACTTTCGTCCGGTTTCCAACTTGCCTTTTATAGGTAAAGTTGTGGAGAAGGTGGTGGCCTCTCAGCTCCTTCGGTTATTGGAGGAAACTGATTATCTAGACTCCTATCAGTCGGGTTTCAGGCGCGGTTACAGCACAGAAACCGCCTTGGTCGCCCTGATGGATGATCTCTGGCGAGCCCGGGATGGGGGTAACTCCTCCATCCTGGTGCTACTTGACCTCTCAGCGGCTTTCGATACCATCGACCATGGTATCCTTCTGCATCGTCTCGGCGAG
This sequence comes from Diadophis punctatus similis, assembly GCA_023053685.1. Taxonomy (NCBI): domain Eukaryota; kingdom Metazoa; phylum Chordata; class Lepidosauria; order Squamata; family Dipsadidae; genus Diadophis; species Diadophis punctatus. Next base: position 26,395,392 of record JALIGW010000008.1, read on the forward strand.
TTGGGAGTGGGAGGCACCGTTTTGCTTTGGTTCTCTTATCTCGCTGACAGAATGCAGTCGGTGTTAGCAGGTGGGCAGAGGTCGTCTCCTAGGCCCCTGACTTATGGGGTGCCTCAGGGTTCGGTCCTCTCACCCATCCTGTTTAACATTTACATGAAACTGCTGGGAGAGATCATCCGTAGACATGGGGTGAGTTTCCAACAGTACGCTGACGACACCCAGCTGTACATCACCACCCCGTCTAAATTCAGGGAGGCGGTTGATGTGATGTGCCAGTGCCTGGATGACGTTAGGATCTGGATGGGGAGGAACAGACTTAGACTCAACCCCGACAAGACTGAGTGGCTCTGGATATTGCCTCCTAAGGACCATGACAACTGTCCCTCCTTGGTTCTTGAGGGAGAAAAATTAACTCCCTCAGAACGGGTTCGCAATTTGGGAGTCCTCCTAGATCCACAGCTAAAATTAGAGCAACACCTTACAGCTGTGGCTAGGGGGGCTTTTGCACAGGTTCGCCTGGTGCACCAATTGTGACCATACTTGGAGAAGGAGGCTCTACTCACGGTCACTCACGCCCTTGTCACCTCTCGACTGGACTACTGCAATGCGCTCTACATGGGGCTGCCCCTGAAGAGTATTCGGAGACCACGAAGGCGCAGCGCTCGGACAGGGAGACCTCGCTGGCTTCGGCCACCGACCGGCCCAGCGGGTGATGCACCGTGGCCAGCAGCACCGCCGGGCGGAGGTCGCAAGGTGGCGGGGGAGGGTCCGGCTGGCGATCCGGGTCCAGCTCCAGCCGGTGCAGCCGCTTCTGCCGCCGCCACCACCAGAACTCCCCCGCGGGCACATCTCCTTGCAAAGGGCCGGCCGCGGAGGACCCTCCGCCTCGCCCTCGTTCGTGCCGCCGCCCCGGAGGCTGGTTCTCGCCCGCTTGCAAAACGCCCCAAGCCCGGACTAGTTTCCCAGTTAATGCCTTTTGGGGGGGGCGATCGCGGAGGGTCCTCCGCGGCCGGCCCTTTGCAAGAAGATGTGCCCGGCGGGGGAGTTCTGGCGGCGGCGGTGGCAGAAGCGGCTGCACCGGCTGGAGCTGGACCCGGATCGCCAGCCGGACCCTCCCCCGCCGCCTTGCGACCTCCGCCCGGCCGTGCTGCTGGCCACGGTGCATCACCTGCTGGGCCGGTCGGTGGCCGAAGCCAGCGAGGTCTCCCCAGCCGAGCGCTGCGCCTTCGTGGCCGACCAGCTGCACACAATCCAGCTGGATCTGGCTCTGCAACGCCCGCCCGCCGCCCCTTGCGCCGCCCTGCTGAAGCGCGCCTTGCTTTACCTGCTGCAACCAGGCGCCCGCGCGCTTCGACGCCCACCTGCACGATGGGCAGCTCCGCGAGACCTTCGCCGCCCTGCGCCGTGCCTACCGCCGCCCCGACGCGCATCCTGCCCAGCCGCGCTTCCAGGTGCTCTTCCTGATCTACCACCTGGGTGAGCCGCGGGGGTCGTAGTCCTGGGATTTGGGTGGGTGGGTGGGTGGGGGCAGTATTAATTTAATTTCATTTAAATTAATTTCATTTAAATTAATTTCATTTAATTTCATTTAAATTAATTTCATTTAATTTCATTTAAATTAATTTCATTTAATTTCATTTAAATTAATTTCATTTAATTTCATTTAAATTAATTTCATTTAATTTCATTTAAATTAATTTCATCTAATTTCATTTAATTTAATTAAAAGTTCTTCTAAAACGCCCAATCCCGTAGGACTATTGTTTTTATTGACCCTCTTTTCCACTTACAGAGCTAGTTTACTGTTTTTCTTTGAAATAAATATTCAAAAACATTATTGGTATCTATTTTTATTTTTGAAATTTACTGGTAGCTGCTGCATTTCCCACCCTAGGCTTATACTCGAGTCAATAACTTTTCCAGTTTTTTGTGGTAAAATTAGGTGCCTCGGCTTATATTCGGGTCGGCCTATACTCGAGTATATACGGTATATATTTAACTGTTTTTAATAATTTGTTTGGAGTTTTTGTATAAAATGTTGTACGCCGCCCTGAGTCCTGAGGGAGTAGGGCGGCATAGAAAAGCTGCCAAATAAATAAATAAATAAATAAAGCTCCGTGGAGGCGATAAATGTGTACTAAAAACATTTTTGCTAATGGCTTGGCTGTTGAGATCTTTGGACAGGGTATAAAATGGACATGTTTTGAAAAGAGGTCCATTACAACCCAAATAACTATATTTCCCATGCTTTCAGGCAGCTCAACTATAAAATCCGTAGAAATCTCTTTCCGAAGAAGGCGTGGTCAGCGCCGTGGCGGTACGGAGCTTTCCCCATGTCCTGTGGGAAAGCCCCGAATCTGCGCCGCCCGGGAACCAGGTCCGGTCAGGACCGGGTCAGAACCACCCAGGTGGGGTGGGAAAGAAGAGGAGCGCCTGTCGGCGGATTGGGGGAGCTGCAAACCCCCCAGGGAGCCAGCTTTGTCTCCTCGACCGGCGGCGTACGAAGACGGCTATTCCAAAATGCCGTCCTTTAGCTGTGGCGGTTCACATCTGCAAGGATTTGAAATGGTGATTGGAGTCATCTGGGAAGGAAACTTTTTGAAATATGTGCTGGAGAAGTTGAAGAAGACGGAGGCTGGTGAGTCACACTGCCCAAAGAAAATCTTAAAAGAAACGTTCTAATTTAAAGGGGGGAAAAAGTGACAGGAAATCAGGAAGCGGCTGTTAATATGTGGATACAATGGTGGAACAAAATTAAAAGGATCTGTAACTAAAGCCCAACTATTAAAGATTTAGAACTGTGTTTTAAAGACTGGACAATGATGAAAGAAATTTGGAAAGCAAATTTGGAAGGAATAATTGGAAAATTAGAACTGATTGAAAACGGAAAACTTTAATAGGATAGAGAAAAGAAATTTGATTGGAGAGTGCCATCTGGTGGTTGGAAAAATTGTCGTTGTGGAAATACTTTTATGATGTTTGGACAGCAGTGGCCTTGAACAAAGAACAGCTGTGGACTTTGAATAGAGCAGCTGTTATTGTATAGAAAATAACATTGGACTGAGATGGAGAAGGGAAAAAAACTGGACTGAAACTTTTAACAACAAATAAAGGAGTGGAAAGACTGTTTGAACTATTTGGATAAGAATGACTGTGAATAAAGATTGATAAAAAAGGAACAGAAGGACTTGGCCTTTTGACTGTGGATTACATCTTTGTTAGTAGCTGGATGGACTGTAAAATTAAAATTTGTGATTCTGAAATAGTTTGACTTTGTTGAATATTAAAGATGGAGAAAATTGACTATGAAGAACTGGCTGAGTTTATGAAGGAGCTTTTTGAAGATTTTAGAAGAATTGTATTTGGAGCTTTTGAAACAGGAAAAAATGAAGTACAAATGGAAAAAAACTGGATATGAGAATAGAAGAAGAAAAGAAGAGCGAAGAAGATATAAATGATGATGAAAAAGGAAATAATATTGAAAATGCAATGCTGACTAATGATTATGGTAAAAGTAAATATTCAACTGGGTTAAACAGTGAAAATAGAGATAAATAGTTACAACGATAATAGAGATGATATTAAGAATAATTATGTTCAGATTGATGATAAAGATTTTGAGATACATAAATTGGAAAAAAGAATGGAGAAAAGCAGATATATGCAGAAAGTAAATTTAAGAGAGAAGAAAAGAGTGTGGGGAAAGAGAACTTATTGGTATAAAATCAAAAGACAGAGGGAAGAGAATTTAATTAGATGGGGTAGAGGATATATATATATATATATATATATATATATGTATGTATGTATGTATGTATGTATGTATGTATGTATGTATGTATGTATGTATGTATGTATATATATATATATATATATATATATATATATATATATATATATATATATATATATATATATATATATATATGAATTAGTTGAAAAATTAAAAGGGAATGGATGAAGATATTGAAATATTATGGTAATGTTTTTTCTTTCTCTTTTTCTTCTTATTTGAGTTATTATTTTATTAAGAGCTGAATCTTTTTTTTTCTTGTCCCTTTATATGTGGGGGAAATACAGATATAAAAACGAATTAGTTGAGAAACTAAAAGGGAATGGATGAAGACATTAGAATATTGTGGAAATGTTTTTTTTCTTTTCTCTTTTTATTTAAAATTATCATTTTATTGATTTTTTTTGAATTTTTTTTCTGTTCTTTTAAATACAGATTAATATTATTGAATGAATTAGAAGATTTGATATTTTAGATAAAATAATGTTAACCAATATGGGAAGTTTGAATGACAAATATGAATACTAGAATTTAAAAGATATATTTTGATTGTGTACTCTTTTTTTCTTTTTACATATGAACTTGTTTAAATGAAAAACTTTAAGAGGGAAAAATGTACTATGTTAAGAGTTGAATACTTAATTCAATAATTTAGAAAGATTTTTGATGATTAGTAGTTGAAAAAGCATATTATGACAGTGTGTTATCTTTCTTTTCTTTAAAAAAAAATGAGATATGTTTAAAGGGAAAATTTAAAAATCATATATTCCAAGTGTTAAATGTTTAATTTCTACTAAAGAAGAAATTTTTTGATTAATATAAGAAATTGGAATATATAAATTGGGCATTTGGTTTGTGATAAAATAGATGGAGAAAAAAAACATAAACAATGAATAAAGAGACAAAAAAGTGGAGGAAGCAAAATTGGGCCTAAAATTAAGAAGCAGGAGAATAACAACTAATGTGGGAATTAATGAACAGCGGAGAAACTTAGGAGTAGAATTGGAAAAATAATTGGTGAATATCCCAGATGACAAAACTAGATTTTCTTTTTTTTCTTTCCCCCCCCCCTTTTTTTGTGGAGGTAAGATGAAGCTAGAAGCATATACCTAGAAACAAAGTACTATACAAATATAACAACAATAATAAAAAAAATTCTTAGAAGGGAATGAAGAGCTCAACTTTTAGATTGTATCATCAGTCTGTTAAACATAAGAAGATAAAAGAGTACTCAGGGGAAGGTTAAGAGGGTGTAAGAGGAAGTAGATGGGGAGGAAGAGAAGGAGTAGAGAGAGTAGAGGAGTGAAGGAGTAAGAAAGTAGGAGGAGATGATGGTGGTAGAGAGGGGGAGTGCAATGGAAAGAAAAGTAGAATAGACTGATGATTGATGATATAAGCGTATGTATAAGATGTTGATTTTTGAATGATGGAATATAAATGTAAAATTGTGTATTTTATTGTAATAATTGAAGGTATATGTTCATTGAAATGTAAAAGTGGTGGAGGAAAAAATAAAAAAAAATTGGGAAAAAAAAGAAATATCTTTCCAGTTTGCTGAAGGTTCTGCTACAGTTTGTAAAAGTCATGGGGATTTTCCTTGTCATCTTTTTGCAGCTGCGCAGGTGGGGCAGCTAGTAATGTAGCTCTCAATGTCTTTTTAAAGGGATGGCCACCAGAATTGTCTTTTGATGAGATGCAGAGTTTTCACAAATCCAAAATGTCCAGCTATTTTGGAGCTAAACCATCTTTAAGTAAGCAAATATTTTTGTGAGCTTGGAACCAGTCATCCTTAAATAGTGCCTCCTTAAATTTGGAGGCCATAGTGTTTTCAGCAAGCAGTTCTTTTTTGGCTTGTGCTCAGGTGATCACTTTGGCAGCCAGCTGGGGTGTTTGGAGCATAGGTTTAACAATTTCAGTCTTTTTGCTGTTGTATTGGGGTTTTCTGGACAGGGTATTGGCTAAGAATTTTTTCTCTCCTGGGAGATACTTGAGGGTAAAATTAAAACTTTTAAAGTATTGCGCCCAATGTACTTGCTTGGGGGTCAGCTTTTGTGGGGTCTTTAGAGCTTCTAAATTTTTATGATTAGTCCAGACTTCGAAGGAGATTTTGTTCCCTTCTAAGAAATGTCTCCATGTGAGGAGAGCCCATCGTACGGCCTATGCCTCTTTCTGCCATAGGGCCCATCTTTGCTTGGTTTCTGTCAATTTCTTGGATGTGTATGCACATGGTTGCAATTGTCCATGTTCATTGTTTTGGAGTAGGATCGCTCCTACTGCCACGTCGCTGGCATCTGCTTGGATGACGAATGGTTGTTCTGGGTCTGGGTGTTTTAGGACTGGTTCGGTTGAGAATAGTTGTTTATGTTTTTCAAATGCTGCTTGGCATTCCATGGTCCAGTTAAGGGGTTGCCTTGGTATGGTTCCCCCCCCTTTTTAAATAGTTTTTATTAAGTTATTTTAAAATATACAAAAAGACATAATACATGAAAAAAGAACATACAAAAATAACATACAAAAAGAAGAGATGTACATATATATATATATATATATATATATATATATATATATATATATATATATATATATATATACGTATCTATATACAAATCAAACTTATATATCACTATATATTTTCATAGTTAATGTGATATATATGTATGTATGTATGTATGTATGTATGTATGTGTATATATATATATATATATATATATATATATATATATATATATATATATATATATATATATATATATATATATATATATATATATATATATATATATATATATATATATATATATATATATATATATATATATACCGTGTTTCCCCGAAAATAAGACATGTCCCGAAACTAAGCCCCAAAGGGCTTTTTCGGGACATGCCTTGAAATAAGCCCCCCCCGAAAATAAGCCCCCCCACTACTTCCGGGGAAAAGGGGGGGGACATGCCGGGAGCCGCTCTTTTTGCGGCAGCACTCTTTTGGCCTGGAAAGAGAGAGAGATCTCTCAAGAAGTTTCCCTGCAAAGACCTACTGAAAAGAGAAGCCGCGAACTTCCAGACGCTGGTAAAGTGAGCGCCTCGCAGCCCGGCCCTCCCCTGCATTCCCCCCCAAATTGATTATCTTACCAGCGTCTGGAAGTTCGCGGCTTCTCTTTTCAGCAGGTCTTTGCAGGGAAACTCCTTCAATGTAAAGGAGAAGTTATCGCGAGTGCAACCAATTAACAACTTTTCGCACTCGTGAGAACTTCTCCTTTACATTGAAGGAGTTTCCCTGCAAAGACCTGCTGAAAAGAGAAGCGGCGAACTTCCAGACGCTGGTAAGATAATCAATTTGCGGGGGAATGCAGGGGAGGGCCGGGCTGCGAGGCGCTCATTTTACCAGCGTCTGGAAGTTCGCTGCTTCCCTGTCACCGCCTTCCTCACTCACGTCGCGTCCCGCCCCATCCCCCGCCCGGTGGTCAAAGTCCTTCAAAGCATTTTAAAGGGATCCGTTTTGCCTGCCATGAAGGGAACCAATGTTCCCCGAAGAAAAGGAGGCAAGCATTGGTTACCTTCATGGCAGGCAAAACGGATCCCTTTAAAATGCTTCGATGGACTTTGAAGCATTTTGAAGGGACACCCTCCTACCTCGATCGCGTTCTTCGATCTTCTCTCCACGGCAGCCCATTCTGAAAGAGAATGCCTCACGAGTTGGAGAACTTTGAAAGCCTCGCGAGGCGTTCTCTTTCAGAATGGGCTGCCGTGGAGGGAAACCCCGCCCCATCCTTCGCCCCAAAGCTCCAAACTCCGCAGAACCGCGAAACGCACCACTTACTGGAGTTTGACAGCTCTGGGGTTTCCCTTGGCTAGGGGAAAAAATCTTGCATAGTGCAGAAACTCTTCTCGCTTCGAGAACTTGCTAATTCTCGCGAGAAGAGTTTCTGCACTATGCAAGATTTTTTCCCCCTAAACAGATTAGCCGAGAGACCACGGAGCTGCCGAACTTCAGTAAGTGGTGCGTCGCGGCCTGCCTGCACCCCAAAAATAATAAGCCATCCCCCGAAAATAAGGCCAGGGGCATTTTTTGGGGGTCAAAAAATATAAGCCCCTGTCTTATTTTCGGGGAAACACAGTATATATATACACATAAAAAAAAGATACAAGAAAAGGAAAAAATAAAAAATAAAAAATAAAAAATAAATAAATACATACATCAACATACAAAAAAATGGTTATGCATATATATTACAGCTTTTGCGTATCGTTATCATTTCGGTATCTAGTTTATTACTTTCCTAGTTTATCATCAGTCTATTTTAATTTGATTATTCTCTTCGTCACCCTTAACGTATTACATTTATTTATTTTGTTTGTTTCTTTTCCATCCATTTGTACCAGTTATCCCAAATTTTGTAATATTCTGAATCTTTTTTATCCTGTAGTTTCATTGTTAGTTTACACATTTCTGCACAGTCTAATATCTTAGTTATTAACATTGTATTGGTAGGTATTGTGTCAGTTTTCCAATGTTGAGCGTATAGGATTCTAGCTGCTGTGATTATAAGAAGTGTAAGGTATTGAACCGGTTTGTTTATTTTTGTTTTCATTATCTCTGGGGGGAGTTGGTTCCAGAGAGCAGGGGCCCCTACAGAGAAGGCCCTCCCCCTAGGCCCCGCCAGCCAACATTGTTTGGTTGACGGGACCTGGAGGAGACCCACCCTGTGGGACCTGACCGGTCAAAGGGAAGTATGAGGTAGAATGCGGTCCCGGAGGTAACCTGGTCCTAAGCCATGTAGGGCTTTAAAGATGATAATCAACACCTTGAATTGTACCTGGAGACCGATGGGCAGCCAATGCAGCTGGTGGAGTATAGGTGTTACGTGGGTGTATCTTGAAACACCCACCACAGCACGCGCAGCCGCATTTTGCACCAGTTGAAGTCTCCAGATACTCTTCAAGGGTAGCCCCATGTAGAGCGCATTACATTAGTCCAATCGAGAGGTGACAAGGGCATGAGTGACCGTGAGTAGAGCCTCCTTCTCCAAGTATGGTCACAATTGGTGCACCAGGCGAACCTGTGCAAAAGCTCCCCTAGCCACAGCTGTAAGGTGTTGATCTAATTTTAGCTGTGGATCTAGGAGAACTCACAAATTGCGAGCCCATTCTGAGGGAGTTAATTTTTCTCCCTCAAGAACCAAGGAGGGACAGTCGACATGGTCCTTAGGGGGCAATATCCAGAGCCACTCAGTCTTGTTGGGGTTGAGCTTGAGCCTGTTTCTCCCCATCCAGATCCTGACATTGTCCAGGCATTGGCACATTACATCGACTACCTCCCTGAATTGACACGGGGTGGAAATGTACAGCTGGGTGTCGTCAGCGTACTGTTGAAAACTCACCCCATGTCTACAGATGATCTCCCCCAGCGGTTTCATGTAAATGTTAAACAGGATGGGCGAAAGGACCGAGCCACAGGTCAGGGGCCTAGGAGATGACCTCTGCCCTCCTGTTAACACTGACTGCATCCTATCGGCAAGGTAAGAGGAGAACCACTGTAAAACGGTGCCTCCCACTCCCAACTCGCTGAGACGATGCAGAAGGATACCATGGTCAATGGTATGGAAAGCCACTGAGAGGTCAGGTAGCACCAGGATGGAAGAATAACCCCCATCCCTGGCTCACCAGAGATCATCCATCAGGGTGACCAAGGCAGTTTCTGTACTGTAGCCATGCCTGAAACCCGATTGAAAGGAATCTAGATGATCAGTTTCCTCCAATAACCGAAGAAGCTGAAAAGCTACCACCTTCTCAACAACTTTACCTATAAAAGGTAAGTTGGAGACTGGACGAAAGTTCTTCAAGTCCGCTGGATCCAGGGAAGGCTTCTTAAGGAGGGGTCTCACCACCGCAACCTTTAAAGGCTGCGGTATGAATCCCTCCCTAAAAGAAGCATTGATCACCGCCTGGATCCAGCCGTGTGCTACCTCTCTGCTGGCCGAAACCAGCCAGGAGGGGCACGGGTCCAATAAACAGGTGGAAGAGCTCATCGCACCCACAGCCTTGTCCGCGTCATCCAGAGTAGCAGGCTGGACTAAGACTTGCCCCTGTCAACTCAATGGACTCTGTCCAGCCAGAGTCCAGATTTGACCGGATCTGAGCGACTTTATCCATCAGAAACTGAGCGAATTCCTCAGCTCTACCGTGCAAGTGTTCCTCGCTCCCCACCCTAAACAAGGCAGCTGGGCGAGAATCTGCGGATGCAATAAGAGCGGAAAAATGAGATTGTTTTGCTGCCCCTATCGCCACTAGATAAGACTTAATAAAAGTTCTTAGAAGTGTTCGGTCGGATTTGGTTTTACTGGCTCTCCAGTGTGGCTCCAGATGTCTCTTGTGGCGTTTCATCTCCCGGAGCTCCTCGGTAAACCAGGGAGCTTTCCGGGATCCACTGCCACAGAGAGGTCACAAAGACGCAATCCGATCTGATGCTGCGGTGTTCCAAGCAGCCACCAGGGACTCAGACAAATTGTGGACTAGGGTTTCAGGTATTTCCCCAAGTTCCCTCTGGAATCCTTCCAGCTCCATTAGGCGCCTGGGGTGGAACCACCTAGTCAGTCCCACCTCCCAGCGGGGGAGGAGTGAGGCTGTGAAATCCAACCTCAATAGGAAATGATCTGACCACGACAACGGGGTGGTGACTATATCCCCTGTCTTCAGATCATCTCTCCACTGCCCCGAAAGAAACACTAGGTCAAGTGTATGGCCTCCCTCATGAGTCGGACCCTGGATTACTTGTCATGGAATCCATGAACTCCTGGGCTGCATCAGAGGTTTCACTCGCCGAAGGCAGGTTAAAGTCCCCAAGCACCATAAGCCTGGGGAACTCCATCGCCAGGCTAGCTATTGCCTTAAGCAGCTCAGGCAAGGCCTTAGTAATGTAGCTGAGAGGCAGGTATGCTAACAAAAGGCCCACGTGAACCCCTAAGTCCAACTTCAGAAGGAGCGTCTCACACCCGACAATCTCCTGCTTCTACGAGGATGCAGATTCCGGCATGTTATAATAGCCACTCCCTGGGGTTGTGAATGATGCAACACTGAGAATCCGTCAGGGCAGATCTCGGAGAGGGCTACTCCCCCCTCCTGGCCCAGCCAGGTCTCAGTTATGCATACCAGGTCCGCCCCCTCATCTGTGATTAAATCACGTATCAGGGGGGCTTGGTTGACAATTGACCTGGCATTCAACAGGAACATCCTGAGCCCAGGGCCCTGAAAACCCTGATTGCCAGGTACTCGGGTTGAGCAAGATGGAACCACATCGGAGGGGCCAGAACAAGGGATTGCTTGTAGACAGCGAGGTCTTGTTCCCCATGAGTGGCCCACCCCTCTTCTCCCACCATAACTACCTCTCCCCATCATGACCAGAATATTCTGACTCTCCACGCCTCCAGAGATCCCCTCCCGCTCCCCACTGGTCCTCCTCCTTTCCTGCAGGCCACACATCCCATCCACACCATACATACTATTCACATTGAGCCGGGGGGTTGAAATCTGTTTCCACACTCAGCAGAGGAAGCCCAACCCCCCGTCCCAGACTCACCCATTCTGTCAGAAGATTCACTTCCATCTAAACATTCATCCCCCCCAATCAATTCCCCTACTTCCCTACAAACACACTTCAAGGGTAGGTATAGAATTTCCTTCCCAACCCATCCAATATGCCCATACACTCTACTCCCCTATCCCTCCCTCCACCCCTATGCATATCAATATACTCCCCAGTTAAAAGTTAATAAACAAATAACATAATAACATAATACAAATACAGGGACATGTCAAGAGAGCGTATATGCCCGTCCTCCAACTCCTTCTCTTGGTTTTTCCGGGGTAGCAAAGAATAGTTCTTGGAGTAGGAAGTTTTTCCTTACCCTTTTAAAGTTTCTATTGTAATCTATTGTCCTCCACCGCAATACTGCTAATCCCATAAGTCTCTGCAACATAATAACAAACCTCGGGAACTTAATGTTATAATTGATGGTATAATTAAAGATGTAAATGCTCTCAAAAAGCTTTCTAATACCAGATGGTGCCGAGGTCTCAGAGTCCCAGAAGTTCAGGGGCCCAGTTCCCCAAGTCAGTCAGTTGTCTTCCTCAATGAGGCCAAGCTGCAGCATGTGATGTAAATTAGAGTTGCTGATCTTATAGTCCCATTTCCTTAGTTCTTGATCAAGCCAGTAATGGCAGTAAACGGGAGTAATAGCAGCTGTTGTAATCCTAGTCAAAGAGAAAGTTGAATGGAAGAAGAAAGGCGCATGGGTTGAAAACCCCACGGTGGTTACGTCCAAAAAAGCTGCCGCAATTATAGTAAAAAGGGGGGTCGTTCCAAGGGCAGCAGAAGTCATTTGCATATTAAATCGAATTAGCCACGTGGGCAATAAATAGTTATGAAGAAACTTGCCGCCACAAATATTGAAGGACTTAAAATTAGAGGAAAAGAATACAAACTCCAAGCCTACGCGGACAATATGGTCTTTAATATAGAAAATCCAGTAGAGTTGGACCAAAACTATTAGAAGAAATAAACAAATTTGGAGAGGTAGCAGGCCTAAAAATTAATAAAAATAAAACCAAAATAATAACAAAAAATTTGCCAAATAAACAAATTCAAGAATTAGAAGATAAATTGGAAATCCAAGTTGTTAAAAAAATTAAATATCTAGGTATAATATTAACAGCTAAATATACAACAATTAAGAATGATAACTATATAGCAGTGATGGCGAACCTATGGCACGCGTGCCACAGGTGGCACATGGAGCCATATCTGCCGGCACGCGAGCCATTGCCTAGCTCAGCTCCAGCGCGCATGTGTGCACCGGCCAGCTGATTTTTGGCTCGCAGTGATGCTCTGGGAGGGTGTTTTCAGCTTCTGGGGGCATGGGAAAGGGTGTTTTTGCCCTCCCCAGGCTCCAGGGAAGCCTCTGGAGCCTGGGGAGGATGAAAAATGGGCCTACCGGGCCCACCAGAAGTTGGAAAATGGGCCATTTCCGGCCTCCAGTGGGCATCTGGGGGGTCAGGGGAGGCCATTTTCTCCCTCTCCAGGCATTGAATTATGGGTGTGGGCACTCGCGCATGTGCGACAGCGCGCGCGCATGCACTTTTGGCACCCGAGGAAAAAAAGGTTCGCCATCACTGCTATATAGAATTGAATAAACAAATAGAAAAAGAATTGAAAAAATGGACCAAATTACCCATTTCGTTGATAGGGAGGATTTTGACCATCAAGATGTCAATATTACCAAAAATATTATACCTGTTCCAAATGATACCAATTAAATTAGATAGAAAATATTTTGAAAATTTAAATAAAATGATATCAAAATTCATTTGGGCAGGAAAAAAGGCAAGAATTAGATTAAAATATCTACAGGATAATAGAAAGCAAGGGAGCTTTGGACTTCCAGATTGGGAAATCTACTATCAAACAGCAGTATTGCAATGGATAACTGATTAGATTCAAATTAGCAATAAAAGGATATTAACACTCGAGGGACATGATCTACAGGTTGGATGGCATGGATTCTTATGGGATGGAAAACATAAAACACACTCCTATTTTCAAAAACATAAAATCAGAGAATCATTATATAAATATGGGCTAAAATAAAACATCAACACTACAAAGAAATTCCGATATGGTTTTCAAGCATGGAAGCGACTACCTATCCCACCACAACAGATATACAAAAAATGGTCAAGTACTCAGAAATATTGGATGAACAAGGAAACCTAAAAGATATTGAAATTTTGAAGGAGCAAGGAATTAGAATAGATTGGTGGCCATATTACCAAATTAGATCTAGACTACAAGAAGATAAGAAGAAATTTGGAATAGCAAAATAGAAATCAGAATTGGATAAAATTTTATTGGGACAAGGAAAAAAGTGATAACAAAAATTTATAAATTTTTATCAAATTACAAAATGAAAAAAGAAACTGTTATGATTAGTTGGGTCAAAAATTTTGGATATGACATAAATTTGGAACAATGGGAAGAAATTTGGATTAAAAATTTGAAATTAACTAAATAAACTTCATATAAGGAAAACATTTACAAAATGTACTACAGATGGCACCTACCACCAGCGAGATTGGCCAAAATGTATCAAAATATGAATCCCAAATGCTGGAAATGTCCACATAAAAACAGAACATACTACTATATGTGGTGGACCTGCCCAAGAGTTAAAAATTTTTGGCAAAAAATACACAACTGGCTCAAAGAAATAACTACACAAAAAATAAACATCAAACCAGAAATATTTCTACTAGGGATATTAGAACAAACGATAGAAAGGAAATACTGGTATATTATAATTCATATACTGATAGTGGCGAGAATATGCCTAGCACAATACTGGAAGCAGGGCGATGTACCGACTGAAAATGTAATTATTAGAAAAAATTTAGAATGTGCAGAATTAGACAAATTAACAATGGAATTAAATCAGAAAGATGATTCGGAATATTTTGAAATTTGGAATTCTTTTTATAATTGGCTGGAAAGAAGAAAAGAAAAAAATTAGAAATGTTTAGACTGATGTATAACTTATGAACTTATATAGGAATAGACAAGTTTAGTTATTAAAAATGTATGTATTCATCAATATATATTTAGATAAAAACTATAAGAAAAATATGATATATACAGTTATATATGGTTGTATAGTTATATATAAGTAAAAAGGTATCGTCAAGATGCTTACTGTAGAAGTACCCAAGAGGTTTATATGTATATATGTACACGTATGTACATATATTGTTTTGTTTAATGTTTGTTTGTCTTTTTTAATGTTTACATTCAAATAAAAATTATTATTTTTTTAAAAAAATATTGAATAATTAAATGATGAAGGATTATATACAGGATGGAGCAAACACTAACATATCAACAACTTTAATTTTAAAATTTAGAATGATTATTAGAATTTTGTGTGTATGATTAATGTAACTAATACTATCTATATTATCACTGTCATTGTGTATCAAAACTAACAATACCCAGATGCCACACTGTTCATGTATTCAATACTTATGTACATTTAAAAATATATAAAACTTAAAAAAAAAGATTCCTTCTGTTGTCCTCTCTGTCACCAAATCAGAAGTCTTCCAGTCTTCTCAACGAGTGTCAGTGAAGTAAAATTAAGGGTCAAAATTTCCCAATTCAGAAACCTCTTGAATCTACCAGTGCAAAGAATAATATCACATGCCCAATTTCACTGCCTTAAGAAATTGACCCTGGAAGAGGGATTTCCTTGCAACTGTAGTTTGTTATCCAGTCTACTTTGTTTGTTTTTAACTGCTTTTCTCATTCCTATGCCATCCATATTTCTTCTATGACAGTGTGTCTCCCTGCACCTTATATTTGGACTCTGCTCTCTTTGGCCACCTCCTTTTTTTAAAAAATGCTTTCCCGACCAATTATTTTTCTTCTGATTGCTGCCTGTGTTCCCAACTATTTTCTTTCCCAACTATTTTCCAGAAGCATTCTGGCAGCCAAAACGGGATTGGGGGGGGCGCCTGTGCCCCATTTTGGCTGCCAGAGTGGTGCAGGAGGCTGTCCAGGCCCAAAATGGGGCGTGGGGGGCCACAGATGCACTCCCCATGCCCCATTTTGGGCCTGGATCAGCAGTGGGACTAAACCAGTTCGCACCTATTCACTAGAACTGGTTGTTAACTTTCTAAGAAGTTCAGAAAACTGGTTGTTGGAAGAAATCTTCTTTTGTTTTTTTCCACTTTACAGGACTAATCCTGTAAGGAACGCAGGAAGGAAACATTCTGGTGTTGTTTCTAGCCTAATCTTTATTGCCCTGCTTACAGAAACTGCCTCTTGGTTAACCCTTATTACATTGTAACAGCTAAAGGTTCTTGGCAGTATGCCCAGACTTACTGTCGCCTGAGCTTCTCCAGAGGTTGTTCCCCCCCCCTTTGCTGGTACTTTGCTGGGGCTTGACTTTCTTGACTTTCTTAAAGGGGAAGGGTTGTTTTAAGCTACACTGCTGTTGGGAGGAAATATTCTCCTATTGGAGTTCTTCCAGCTGGGATGCAACGATCAGCACTTTGAAGAAATAATTGAATAATGAAGCAGAGCTGCCAGAAAGAAGCTTTTAATGACAAGTAACCAAGATGAGTGACATTCAGCAAGGCTTCTTGGCTAGCTAGAAAGATTGACATTCAAACATGAGTTTACATACCCTTTCTGAGTTTTGGTCTAAAACTGATTTTTTTGTGAAGTTTAATTCTGTGCTTGGTGATATTTAATCCTGTTTTTATTGATGGGATAATTTTCCCTATTCAGTTTTGCTTGGAAGGAAAAAGGTTAATCTCTGTTCCTGAAAAAAGCAGGTTTCGGAAATCTGGCTAGTTCCTGTGTCTATTTGTTCTGGTAATTAGTTTAACAAGCAACAGCTACTGTGTTTGCTCTTTTGCTACATTCTAGTGCTAATTGCTTTCTTTGTAGGTAGGCTTATCTCAAGTGTTTACACTTGAGCTTGACTGGGGTGTGAGCTCTGGCAATGAGCCAGACAAGGCTTGTGTTTTAGTTTTAAAAGGATTTAAACTGTTGTGATTTAATTATTTGTATTGTGTTTGAACTTTTTCCTGCCTCATGGTTTCTTTTTCTACCTGAGGAGGGGGTCTTCCTTCACTGTTTTAGTGGTTCCTGTCACTGTCCTTTTGGGGTGTACTTCCAAGAGGGAGGATGCAAGTTTGGCACTGATTTTTTTACTGCCTTTCTGGGGGGGGCATGTGATATTTCCTTAAATCTGGATGATTTCCTTAGGATATCTTGTGAAGTGAGTGAGACCAGCCGTGCTTGACAAACTTGGGAAGGCAGAGACTTGAACCTGGGTTGGTTCCCTATATAATTTGTTAATTTGTCTCTTTAGCTCAGCATTTTGTAGCCCAAATATGCCCACCCACTTTCTGGAGAGCTTAAATGACTTCTCTGCTAAAAGGTTTCACTTTATGAGCAAGAGTTGGCTGCTGATAGTTATCATTGCATTTTAACTATTTTAATTGCTCAAGGTGCTCTGGAACCCTGCCTGATTTGTAACTCTGGGTTGCAGGTATTTCTAATCTAATAATTGGTATTTAGGGCAGCTTTTTTCAAGCAAAGAAGCTTTTAGTATAGGTAATCCTTGACTTACAACAGTTGATTTAGTGACCATTCAAAGTTACAATGGCACTGAAAAAAGTGACTTATGACCATTTTCACACTTATGACTGCTTCAGCAACCCCATGATTACAAGAGGCCAGACGAGGAGAAGCACCCCTCGATGTGAGTGATGTCGAGTTGGCCATGCCCACCCAGTCACATGATCACCCAGCCACACCTACCCAGCTGGTCATTAGGGCAGAGAACCAGTTGTTAAATTATTTGAATCCCACCACTGGCCTGGATGGCCTCCTGCACCACCCTGGCAGCCAAAATAGGGTACGTGAAGACAAACCTCATCCCATTTTGGGCCTGGACGGCCTGCTGCACCACTCTGGCAACCAAAACAGGGCATACAGAGGCTGCCCACACCCCCACACACCCCAAATGAGACCCTGTCCCATGGCGCATGATGCTGCTTGAGCGGGGACTATGATGATGACAAGAAAAATGGCAAGGCTTTGCGCCAGCCGGCTAACCAGGTTAGGCAGGGCTGGCTGGTTGGGGAGGGGGGAATCATGATGGCTCCTGCCACCCCCGCCACTGCCAGCAGTTTGGGTGCCTCAGCTGAAGCACGCTCACGCTCATACACACACACAGAGTTTGGACAGCCTCCTGATCTCTCTCTCTCTCTCTCTCTCTCTCTCTCTCTCTCTCTCTCTCTCTCTCTCTCTCTCTCTCTCTCTCTCTCTCTCTCTCTCTCTCTCTCTCTCTCTCTCTCTCTCTCTCTCTCTCTCTCTGTCTCTCTCAGTAGTTGTGGCACTTCAATGCCTGGATGGCAGGGTGCTTAGGTAAGCTGGTGCAGGGCATGTGGGGAAGTTCCGCACCCCCCTTCCTTGCTTCGTCCTCCACCCCCTTGCTTTGTGGTCGCTGCACCAGTGCATTGCTCAGCCTCCTGCTAGGTTATGGTGGTGAGCAAAGACAAGTGGCAAATAACGAAGATCGAAGCGAGGCCAGGGAGTGGTGGTGGAGGATGAAGCAAGGCAGGGTGTGTGGAGCTGCCCCACCTGCCCCACCCCAGCTAACTTGAGGGCCCTTCAACCAGGCCAGCAGGCCAAACACTCACCACCCCACCACCCCTTACCAGGGCAGCCACATCCCTTCACTAACCTGCTTTCCAGCTCTGTTCCCTGTCGCTGTGTGCAGGACAACTAAAGTAGTCTATGGGACTATGGTAAAAAAATAGTTCAGACCTTCCAATTCACAGACTACTTTAGTTGCCCTGCAAGCGATGATGGAGAACTGGACCTCTGCACACGCACGCATGCCGGGATGGCATGGTCTGGGCTGAAGTGATGTGGGCTGGACCCTTACAGTTTCCAGGATGGCCACGCAGGCCAGATTCGGCCTCATTGTGGGCGGGATCCAGATGGTGGCTCTTGAGTTTGACACCCCTGATTTACATTAAATTCCCTATTCCATTATGTTAAACGAATTAGTCTAACAACAATCAGTGCTTATTTAATGGGCTACCATCTGTCCCCTAATTTTGGACACATTAATTTTGAACACATTATGCAAACACCAGTACTCTTAAGAAGTCCATAATGCTGAAAAAAGTCAAAGAAAAAAGAAAAAAAGAACAATCAGCAGGAAGGATGGACTTGACCTTAGTGGAAATGGGCACGCTTTTGGGAGACCTGAAGGGCCCAATCCTGAAGAAGTTCTGTCTACCTGGTTGACATTGTCTTGAGGACAGTGATGTATTAGTGATGATACTAATGAATAATCTATGCATTTATTTCTAAGTGTATTTTCTGGTCCACAGGTATGCAAAATAATACATAACTATGATTGAATAGAGACATTAAGATGTACTTGAATGCAATATCTAAATATGATGAACATTTAACAAAAAGTTGATTCATGCAGTGGCTTAAAACAATGTCTAACATTAAACATGAATACTGTACGGATACTAAAGCCTTTGATCAGCCATAGCAAAGGATGTGTGTATGTGCACATGCATTTCTGATTTCACCATCAATGGTGGTAGGGAAAAAGATGAAAGTCATTTGCTTGTAACAGAAACATGAATCAGTATGAAATAACCCAAGAGTCTTTTAAAAATCACTTTATTGCTTAGTATCAAAAGAAATGACAATAATTAAAGGCCATTGTAAATTGAAACTAATATTAATATTTATCCTATGAGGCAGGAATGAAAGAGAAATTGAACTAAGAGAAGCAGTTAAAATAGGGCAGAATGACAATATATTGCATTGAAATAAACAATAGCATGTACAAATGATTATATAATATTATCTAGTCTTTGCATACTAAAATACAATGTAATCATTTGAGGAACCCCCTAATTCTGGTCAGTGGTTTGAAACCAAACAATGATATAAAGCAGGTTAGGTTAATAGTGTCTCTTCTGTACTGCTACATAGGCAAATGTTTAGTAACTAGTAAACTGTCTGGCTTTTCAAAAAATAAAATAAAATAAAATGTAATGTAATAAATGTTTTTAGCATTAAAAGGATCATTTATTTCAATTTTGCCTTTGGGGTGACTTTATTTACATGAAGTATAAGAAAATTGAATGGCTATCAGTACCATGTAATACCATTCCACAATTCTGGAAAATAGACTTTTCAAATGAGTAAATGATAACATCTCCAAAGCATTCATGATGTTCACACTATGGTTCCAGATGTATCTTCAGAGTCAATGCCAGTCATAGCAATTCTGATAAATGCTAAGAACAGACTTGAGAGCTGCAAAGCCATCTTCTCTGGTAGCAAATGCACATCAAGATCCAGTCAGATATTGAATCACAAACCAAGCTGTGATTTTCTTTTGGGTCATAAGGATCTCAGGTCAGTGTTAATAAAAACAGGACACTACTTACTCTAATCTCTCTAACAAATGTAAAAGTGTATCCTAGCACATGGTTAGCGCATGTTTCAAAAG
Organism: Diadophis punctatus similis; assembly: GCA_023053685.1. Classification (NCBI taxonomy): domain Eukaryota; kingdom Metazoa; phylum Chordata; class Lepidosauria; order Squamata; family Dipsadidae; genus Diadophis; species Diadophis punctatus. The sequence goes on from JALIGW010000008.1 coordinate 26,415,294, forward strand.
ATTCTAGTACATTTTAAAATCAAACAAGGAAATCATAAATTAACAAGGGGCTTAAAACTTCTCAAGAGTGATCACACTGGATTCGCCTTAAGTGCTATGCAAATATATTTTATTCAGCCTCAAGTACAATCTCTCATCCACTTGCATAAAAAAGAAAGGAAAAGCTGACTCCAAACTTCAACTGGAATCAAAAAGATGTTTGTATTGGGTGTCAAAACAGAATGTGAAACGACCAAAATTTTGGCTTCTGTCAAAGGTTGTTATCCCAAGGAAGTGTTATTTCTGTTAGACTTACCATATTTTTCAGAGTATAAGATGCACCGAAGTATAAGACTGACCTTAGTTTTGGGGGAGGAAAACAAGGAAGGGGAATTCTGCCTCTGCCTCCCAGCAATTTGCTTCACAGCAAACAGCAAACAGTACAGATGATATACACTGTTTGCTGTGTATTTCTGTGCATGTGTGCCTGACCCATAGAAATAGCAAAGAATTGGAGAAATGTACATTATGGCAGTATATTAATGCCAGAAAGTTTTCTTAAATGTAGTCACACTAACTTCTCCCAATTATTTAAGTAGATCTACTCCAAACATGACTAAGTCAGGGTTTAACTTAGCTGCCTTACCTTAATACTAAAACAGAACACTGTTACATTTCAGACTATACTTGTACAGATTCTGTTAAAATTGATGTGGCTTTCTTGAAGTATACATTATTCTCTGCTATTTAAAAGAAGATACAAAAGCACTGGGCCTCTTCAGAGCAAGCATTTATTTTAAAAAGCTTCTTCATTTTGTTAAGTTGTCTAGAACAATAATAAAGCAGTCTTTAAAAAATAAGTCTAATAATTTGAATATTCTACAGACATTTATAGTTATTGACTTACCTCCTTGCATCCAATTTCAGCAGTCTGAATTAGCACAAGAAAATAAAATTCTGCCTCTGCCTTTCCCTCCCAGCAATTTGCCTCCTTGCAGTTAGTTTCACTTTCAGTTTAGCACATGGCCAGGCTTGCTGCCTCACTCAGCTGAGAGTCGGGAAGCTGATAATTAATTGCATGGCTTAACAGGTTCTGTTCTGTTTGCTGCAAGGAGGTAAATTGCTGGGAGGCAGAGGCCAAAGGGTGGGGATGGCTGGGTGGGGCTACATTCGGTGTTTAAGACGCACCCAAGTTTTCACCCTCTTTTTGGGGGTAAAAAGGTGCATCTTATACTATGAAAAATACGGTAATAGAAGTTTTTATACGAACATCTGACTTTGTGTTGGATTGTAGCTGGTTCTTGCTTTCAGGTTAATTGTCAAACTTTGCTGTTTGAATGTGTGCTCATTTTTCAATGTGTCCTGGTTAATCTATTTTTCTTTCAACCCATATATTTTTTATCTGTTGATATATGCATTTTTCATTCTGAAGAGAAGGGACGTTGTTACTCACCTGATACGTCCTTTCTCGTAGGGTGGAGCCAGCCTCCAAGAATGGGTTAAATCTGCCCTCCAGCCAATCAGGACCGAGTTTTTCAAAAGTATAAATGCCACCCTCTTGCCTTGGCAGCCCCTCTTTTATTCGAGGGGAGAAGGTGAAACTCAATGTGCTTACCCATCAACCAACATGTTTAATAATAGAAAATGTGGAACAGAACAAACCACAAAAGTCAGGAACATATGTACAAAAAAACGTGGACAGTCCAGACAACCCCATGGACAGGGAGGGACTTGGAGGCTGGCTCCACCCTATGAGAAAGGATGTATCAGGTGAGTAACAACGTCCCTTCTCCATAGTAGGTGGAGCCGGCCTCCAAGAATGGGACATACCAAAGAACCCTTGTCCCTAGGGCAGGCCACCTAAGTCTGACTGGAACTGCCACCGTCCCCCACACCCTGGTGTAACACCCTCCAGCCAAAGTCAGCCTCCTCAGAGGCATAGGCGTCCAGTTTATAGTGCCGGACGAACGGTGTCGGGGAGGCCCAGGTGGTCGCATGGCAAACCTCCACAATCGAAGCACGGACGTTCCAAGTCGCAGTGGTGGCCGCGCTGCGCGTGGAGTGCACTGTGAGTCCGGGGTCCCGTGGCAAAGACATTTGTTCGTAGGCCAAAGAGATGGCCGTGCAAAGCCACTGGCCCACCGTGGAGGATGATGCTTTGGAGCCCATGGAGGAAGGGCGAAAGGATACAAAGAGCGCCTCAGTTCTTCGGAAGCTAGAGGTGCGTTGCAAATATATGTCTAGAGCGCGCCTGATGTCCAGCAGGTGCCACACACGCTCAGTGTCATTGAGTGGAGTTTGGTAGAAACTGGGGAGAATGATCTCCTGCGTCTTGTGAAAGTACGTGTTTGCCTTCGGGACGAAGGTGGGGTCCAGGCGCAGGACCACCCTGTCGGAGTGAAAGATGCACAAGTCCACCCTCACAGACAGAGCGGCCAGTTCTGAGATCCTGCATGTGGAAGTCACTGCCACAAGAAAAACTACTTTGTATGTTAAGTGGACAGGGATGCCGTAGAAAGAGGCTCAAATGGGCCCACAGTGAGAGCAGTTAATACCTTAGATAGGTCCCAGGTTGGGAACCTATGGACTACGGGGGGACACAGGTTGGAAGCCCCCTTCAGGAACTGTCTCAGGAGTGGGTGACCAGATAGGGAGCCCAAGTTTTGGCAGGAAAGTACAGTGGATAGCGCTGCCACTTGGCAGCGGAGCATATTAGGGGAAAGACCCTTGGCAAGTCCCTGGCGCAGGAATTGAATGACATTGATGATTGACAGTTCTACAGGGGAATACCCCACCTGCACGCACCAGTGACAGAAGGCCTTCCACGTGGCCGAATAAATACGTTCAGTAGAGGGCCTCCTAGAGGCCAACATGATTTGAGCAATATTGTCTGGAACCAGGTGGTACTTTAGAGTGAGCCGCTCAAGTGCGAGGCGGTGAGTTGTAGCCAATACGGCTCTGGATGATGGACTGACCCCTGGACAAGCGATCACTCTGTCGGTGGAATCCTCCAAGGAGGTGACACGGACAGGGACATAAGGTCCGCAAACCATGCCCGTCTGGGCCAATGGGGAGCTAGAAGGAGCACCTCCGCCCTCAGCTGCAGGACCCTCCGGATGACCTTGGGGATCAAGGGGAGGGGAGGGAATGCGAATAGCAGCCCTTGCAGCCAGTCGCATCAAAGAGCGTCTGTGTCCACTGCCCCCTGTGTCCGGAACCTGGTGACAAACCTGGGCAACCGGGCATTCTCCGGGGTGGTGAAGAGGTCCATGACCGGCAGACCGAACCGACTGACCAGCTGCTGGAAAATGTCCGGATGAAGAGACCACTCCGCCGGGTTGATGGAGTTCCGGCTGAGCCAGTCTGCGGTCATGTTGCTCACCCCGGAGATGTGTTCTGCTGCAATGGACTGCAGATGCTGCTCTGCCCAGAGCCCCAGTGTCATGGCCTCGGCCATGAGGGCCTTGGACATGGTCCTGCCCTGACGATTGATACGGGCTTTTGTTGTTACATTGTCTGTCAAGACAAGCACGTGACTGCCCAACAGATGGCCCTGGAAGTGAGCTAGGGCCAACCTGACTGCCCTCAGTTCCAACAGGTTGATGGGGAGGCTTCGCTCAGCACTGGACCAAGTGCCCTGGGCAACCTGGGACTCGATGTGGGCCCCCCAACCTGTGGTGCTGGCATCTGTGGTCAGAGTTAGCCTACGTGGTTCCAGGAAGCCAGTGCCATTGGTGAGAGCGGCTGAAGACCACCATCTGAGGGATTTCCGGACCCCTGTCGGGAGCAGGACCCTGGCTGGGGAAGCGTTGCGACCGGATCGCTGGAAAGGGAGAAGAAACCATTGGAGGTCTCTGGAGTGCAGGTGAGCCCATGGAGTGATGTGAATGGCTGATATAATCTTTTCCAGGAGGGAGGACAGCTGGTTCAAGGGGACCCTTGTTTTGGCCAGAACACGCTGGACTAAATCCAATAGGCTGTCATTCCGCTCCTGTGATAGGTACACCCTGCACTCCAGAGAGTCAATAATGGCCCCCAAGTAAGTCACCCTGGTGGAAGGGGAGAGGTGGCTCTTTCCCATGTTGACTAGGAACCCATGGTGCCCAAGGGTGTTAAGGACTACCTGGATGTCCTGCTCTGCCTGGGACAGAGAGGAAGACTGGATGAGAATGTCATCCAGGTAGCACTGGACACACACGGGGATAGCCCGCAGATGGGCAGTCAAGGCGGCCAGGACCTTGGTAAACACCCTAGGTGCTGAGGACAGGCCGAAGGGCAACGCCAGATATTCGTAATGCACCCCTGCATAACAAAACCAGAGGTATTGGCAGTGAGATGAATTGATTGGAATGTGGAGGTAGGCCTCCGAAAGGTCAATTGAGGTGAGAAAGTCACCTTGCCTAATGCCCGCCAGAATTGATTGCAGGGTGTGCATCTTGAATTTCTTGTAGATGACATATTTATTGAGGCATTTTAAATCAAGAATGGCTCTCCACCTGCCCGAGGATTTAGGTACTACGAATAATATGGAGTAGAATCCCTGCCCCTGTTGGTCCCTGGGCACCTGTTGGATGGCCCGAATGTCCAGCAGGTGCTTGCTGGCCTGATTCATAAGGACCCGTTTAGCAGGATTGGATGACAAGGGGCAGCGTAGAAAGAACCTCAGGGGGGGTGGGGTGGAAAGGAATTCAAGAGATAGCCCTGACGATAGGGTCTGTAAAACCCATGCGTCGTTGGTGATTTCCTCCCATCGACCGGCATATAATGCCAGACGACCCCCAATGGGAGGAACCGGTGCAGCTCTATTTGTACCGGCGGTAAGGGCGACCACCAGCCCCTCTAAAGGGCTGTTTGGCCTGAGAACCTCTAAAGGTTCTGTCAGGGGCCAGGCATGGGTGTCCCCCATACTGTCCCTGGTACCCAGACTGCCCCTGAGGCTGAGTGTACCCCTGGTCTGAACCCCTGGAGCCCTTCTTGTAGAAGGAAAAGGATTTCTTGGGGTTCCTGGTGCAGGCGGAGAGAACTTTACGTTTGTCTTTGGTCTCCGTGATGACTGGGTCAAGGGCAGGGCCGAAGAGCACCTGTCCGGCGATGGGAGCTGTGGCCAGCTTCTACTTGTGCCGCGCGTCTGCTGGCCAGGAACGGAGCCAGTGCATGCGCTGAGCCGTCACCATGGAGCCCATCGAGCGGGAGGAGAACCTGGCGGCTTGCAGGGTGGCATCTGAGGTGAACTGGGCCGCTGCCAACAATTTCTTGATGTCCTGCTGGGCCCTGGTATCGGTGGTAGGGATGTATTCTTGCAAGGTATGCAGCCACTTCAGGGATACCTGACAAAAGAAGGAGGCCGTAGTGGACACTTTTATGTCCCAGGCGGCTCCTTGATGAGCCTTTTGCAGGGCCGATTCAGTCCTGCGGTCTTCTGGCCGGAGAAGCTTGTCTGGTTCCCCAGGCAATTGCTTATTTGACTAAAGGGCCTTCACCGGGGCATCTATAGGCGAAACTGCCAGGTGCTGAGCCAAATGGGAGGCCACATTAAAATAACGCTTGTCCTGCGCACTGGGCAGGGGGCCCGAGCTAGGCGACTGCCATTGTTTGACAAGAGCATTTACAAAGAAATTGGGGATGGGAATTACCTCCGCATGCGAGGTTGTAGCCTCTTCGAAGATGGGATCGTCCTGAACCGCCGTTGCCAGAGTTTCTGGCTGGACGGTTGACAAGTTGGCCGTAGCCTTGGCCTTGTGGAGAAGCAACCTAAAGAGGCTAGGATGGAATAGGCCCGTGATGACGGGGGCTTTGTGGGCCATGTTTTCATTGTCAGACATCTTGATGTCCAGGGGAATGTCCCCCAATGGCTCCCCCCCCACTTGGTCAGCCTCGATGTCCTCTAGAGAGACAACGGATCCCTGAGGTGAGTCATTGCGGTCCTCGACCCCACCCTGCATGGTGAAATCATGGGCTTGGGGGAGAACTGCGCATGGGTGAGGCTTGGCAGCCGGCCGATCTTTGGTGGTCGTGGACATGGCCCTGGTGGCCGCTTCCACCCCTTTGCGTATGGCCGCATCCATTCTCACCTGAAGTGCATCCTCAAGGGATGGGTCATTTGGATTCTGGTTCGGGGTCCCCCGTCCAGCTCCTCCAGGTCATTTCCCCCCCAAACATCGCTCTCCCTTAGGTGACAGTCCAGGTTTTCAAGGGACAAATTGTCACATGAGCTCTCAGACCTGCGTGATGGAGGGGCAGGTGGTGTGGTTCCTTGGGCCTTGGGGGCCCCAGCAATGTCCTGCACTTGCGCCCTGTGGGTCTTGTGACTGCTCTTGGGGAGTGACCTGGAGCCCTCGTGCACCTGAGCCGTCTTTGCGGCCTTGGGGCGCGGTGGGGGGGGAAGGTGAACGCAGAGGGGACCTGTCTCTGGCACTGGCAAGGCCCTTGGGAGAAGTGCCACCCCCCTGTATGCCTTCTTCAGGTGGACCCGGCCTGGGGGTCTTTTGTTTCGCCTTGCCATGCTTGTGCACTTTGTCAGCCATTGGTAAGGCAACTGGCAATATGTGTATTAAATTTGGAGTGCCTGCAATGTTGTGTGGGAGGAGCAGCAATGCACGGCATTCAGAAAGGCTCTTGCTGCCTTTCGCTGGTCACGTGACTCTGGAGCTGTCAATCAATCTTCGCAGCAAACAAAATGGCCGCCATGACGTCACAGGCTCCGAGAAACGGCTTTTCCCGCCGAGTTCGCTTGTTCTGACAATTTTCTTGCCGCCTTATAGCTGACTGTGCTGATAAGGGCCGCTCATCAGCACAGGCCGGCAAATTACTTAGCGCTCGCCCCTGGCGCCGCTCGATCGTCTGCGGCCGATTGGGAAGGCAAAGATCGGATTGATAAGAGCGCTGAATCGGCTAAGGGAGCTAAACTCCAGCCGACAGGAGAGGAACGGCGGCCGCTCAAGCGCAAGGCTTTTGCAGGCTTGACGATCAGTTTTGATTAGTACTTCTCTCCTTTTGACGATTATGGGCACCCCTTGTACATGAACAACGCACAGACTTTGTGGGGTCCCTGCCTGCAGATGGCAGCAGGCTACGGCTGGGCCGAATGCCCCTGTCAGCCCTCCACCCAATTCAGGTGACAGCTGTCAATCGGGACCAATGAAGGAGAAAAGTCACTCACAGTGTAAGGTTGGATTTTGAAGAAGATGAAGAATAGAGTTGGTGAGGTAACCTCTAAGAATGGGTTAGCACTGTCCTTTCTGGCTGAAGACCGAGAAAAAAAGAGGGGGTGCCAAGGCAAGAGGGTGGCATTTATACTTTTGAAAAACTCGGTCCTGATTGGCTGGAGGGCAGATTTAACCCATTCTTGGAGGCTGGCTCCACCTACTATGGAGAACTGACTACCCACAGAAACAAGCCCATGTTGTGCGTGTATGCATGTACCCTCAAATGTTCACACACACATAATATTTATTATTCTATTTAAAAATAGAAAATGTATTTAATATGTCTGCATATTTCTTGTTACAAGCAATGTTCTTTTGCAACAACATCTAATTGGCCTCACTGGGGAAAATGTTATTCATCAGTTGCATAATCAGAATTTACATTTTATTTATTTTATTTATTTGGAGGTTCTTCTATGCCGCCCTACTCCCTGAGGACTCAGGGCGGCATACAACATTTTAATAAAACAACCAACCAAATCATTAAAAAGCAATTTAAAAACAATTTATAACATCTATATCACACAAACATACATGGGGGAGACATCCGATGTAATGTTGTCTCAAAATTACCCCGCCTGCAGGAAGAGCCATGTCTTAATGGCTTTTCGGAAGGCCAGCAGGGTGGGGATAATCCGGATCTCCGGGGGGAGTTGGTTCCAGAGAACAGGGGCCCCTACAGAGAAGGCCCTCCCCCTAGGCCCCGCCAGTCAGCATTGTTTGGCTGACGGGACCTGGAGGAGGCCCACTCTGTGGGACCTCACCGGTCGAAGGGAAGTGTGTGGGAGGATGCGGTCCCGGAGGTAGCCTGGTCCTAAGCCATGTAGGGCTTTAAAGATGATGATCAACACCTTGAATTGCACCCGGAGACCGATGGGCAGCCAATGCAGCTGGCGGAGTATCGGTGTTACGTGGGTGTATCGTGAAACACCCACCACAGCACACGCAGCCGCATTTTGCACCAATTGGAGTCTCCGGATATTCTTCAAGGGTAGCCCCATGTAGAGCGCATTACAGTAGTCCAATCGAGAGGTGACAAGGGCATGAGTGACCATAAGTAGAGCCTCCTTCTCTAAGTATGGTCACAATTGGTGCACCAGGCGAACCTGTGCAAAAGCTCCCCTAGCCACAGCTATAAGATGTTGGTCTAATTTTAACTGTGGATCTAGGAGAACTCCCAAATTGTGAACCCGTTCTGAGGGGGTTAAATTTTCTCCCCCAAGAACCAAAGAGGGACAGTCGACATGGTCCTTAGGGGGCAATATCCAGAGCCACTCAGTCTTGTCGAAGTTAAGCTTGAATCTGTTCCTCCCCATCCAGATCCTGACATCGTCTAGGCATTGGCACATTACGTCCACTGCCTCCCTGAATTGACACGGGGTGGAAATGTACAGCTGGGTGTCATCAGCGTACTGTTGAAAACTCATCCCGTGTCGACAGATGATCTCCCCCAGCGGTTTCATGTAAATGTTAAACAGGATGGGTGAGAGGACTGAATCCTGCGGCACCCCGCAATTCAGGGGCCTGGGAGACGACCTCTGCCCTCCTGCTAACACCGACTGCATCCTATCAGCGAGGTAAGAGGAGAACCACCGCAAAACGGTGCCTCCCACTCCCACCTCACCGAGACGACGCAGCAGGATACCATGGTCGATGGTATCGAAAGCCGCCGAGAGGTCAAGTAGTACCAGGATGGAAGAATAACCCCCATCCCGGGCTCGCCAGAGATCATCCATCAGGGTGACCAAGGCAGTTTCTGTACTGTAGCCGTGCCTGAAACCCAATTGAAAGGAATCTAGATAATCGGTTTCCTCCAATAACCGAAGCAGCTGACAAGCTACCACCTGCTCAACAACTTTACCTATAAAAGGTAAGTTGGAGACAGGTTGAAAGTTTTTCAAGTCCGCCGGGTCCAGGGAAGGCTTCTTCAGGAGGGGACTCACCACCGCAACCTTTAAAGGCTGCGGTACGGATCCCTCCCTAAAAGAAGCATTGATCACCACCTGGATCCAGCCGCATGCTACCTCCCTGCTGGCCGAAACCAGCCAGGAGGGGCACGGGTCCAATAAACAGGTGGAAGAGCTCATCGCACCTACAGCCTTGTCCACGTCATCAGGAGTCACTCGCTCAAACTCTTCCCACAAAGATGGACTAAGACTTGTCCCTGTCACTTGGCTCTGTCCAGCCGGAGTCCAGGTTCGACTGAATCTGAGCGACTTTATCCATCAGAAACTGCGCGAATTCCTCAGCGCTACCTTGCAAGTGTTCCTCCCCCCCCTTAGGAAGGAGGGAGCGAGTCACCCTAAACAAGGTGGCTGGGCACGAATCTGTGGATGCAACGAGAGCGGAAAAATGAACACGTTGTGCCGCCCTTATCGCCACTAAGTAAGACTTGATGTAAGTTCTTAAAAGTGTTCGATGAGACTCGGATTTACGTCGCTCCAGACGTCTCTTGTGGTGCTTCATCTCCCGGAGCTCCTCGGTAAACCAGGGAGCTTTCCGGGATCCACTGCCACAGAGAGGTCGCAAAGGCGCAATCCGATCTAATGCCCCTGTTGCTGCGGTGTTCCAGGCAGCTACCAGGGACTCAGATGAATTGTGGATCAGGGTTTCAGGTATTTCCCCAAGTTCCCTCTGGAATCCTTCCGGCTCCATTAGGCGCCTGGGGCGGAACCACCTAGTCGGTCCTGCCTCCCTGCGGGGGAGGAGTGGGGCTGTGAAATCTAGCCTCAGTAGGAAATGATCTGACCATGACAACGGGGTGATGACTATATCCCCAAGTTTCAGATCATCTCTCCACTGCCTCGAGAGAAATACTAGGTCAAGAATGTGACCTCCTTCATGAGTCGGACTCTGAATTACCTGGGTCAGGTCCATGGTTGTCATGGAATCCATGAACTCCTGAGCTGCACCCGAGGTTTCACCCGCCGCTGGCAGGTTAACATTCCCCAGAACCATAAGCCTGGGGAACTCCACCTGTGAACTACATCTGTGAACTGCAACATGTTTGTAGGTATACATGCTCACCAATTTAACCTATCTAAAAGAAACCTGCAGAGCAGCATGTTTCCCAAACTGATGTCTACATGTTTCACTTAAGCTGTCTTTTAATAATAATAATAAAAAGTCAGAACCAAATATTAGCCTGATTCCCTAAAATGGGGAACAATATTTTAAAGATCAGACTCATACTACTTATTTCAACCATCAAATCACAGTTCAGAGCAGGGGTGGTCTGGATCTAGTCCACGGGGTGCTTAGATCTGACCCTTGGGGCCACCCTGGAAACAGTGAAGGACCAGCCCGCGGTGCCTCTGCCAGCAAAAATGGAGCACAGGCGGCCCTCACAAGCTCCATTTTCACTGGCAGAGGGCTGCAGAAGGTCATTGCAGCCGAAAACGGAGCTCGGGAGCCCGTTTTTGCTGGTAGAACGCTCAGGCCACCACAGGCGCCCCTGACATGAGTGACATTGAGTTGCCACGCCCATCCTGGCCATGCCCACCCGGCCCCCTGAGATCACAACACAATCCTGATGCGGCCCTCAGTGAAATCAAGATTGACACTCCTTGTTCAGAGAAAAAGTTTGAACCCTTCCTAGTGAGTCACATATCAAACAACATTGACTAAAAGTTCCTATCAGTTTTCTTAAGGCATCTGAATAAGAGAAAAACAGCCTTACAGGTCAGTTGTCTGTTGCCAAAGGGTAACAATTACTGTGTTTTCTCAAAAATACGACTTACTCAGAAAATAAGTCCTAGCTTGATTTTTATACGTGCACCCAATATAAGCCCTACCCCAAAATAAGCCCTAATTAAGACCCCACCCATTCCAGGATACAGATAAAATTAAGCTAGAGTGGGGATGGGGGGGGAGCCGCCCTACTATTTACCTTCGGATAGTTGCAGCCAGTCCTCGCACACCTCGGCCCATTTCTTTTGCTGCAGCTGGCAAGGCTTTCCTGAAGGCCTCTGTAGCTGGTAACACAGCTCCAGGTCGATCCAGGTCGATCAGCTACAGATGCCTTTCCTAAAGGTCTTTCCTAAAGGCCACTCTAGGCGATAACAGAGCTCTGGATCAATCTGAAGTTCTGTTATCGGCAGCAGAGGCCTTCAGGAAAGCCTTGCTGGCCTTGCTGGGTGAAGAAGTTCCTGAAGGCCTCTGATAGCGAAAAAGAGGCCAGGGGTGATGCATGCAAGTGCGGTAAGTCAGTGGACAACCCCCCCCCCTGAAAATAAGACCTGGTACCTTTTTTGGTGGCAAAAAAATATAAGACAGGGTCTTATTTTCGGGAAAACATGGGTAGTAGCTTTGCTCAGGAAACAAAATGAAACAAAAGAAAAGAAAACCCCCCCATCAAGTTTAATTTTTTACTTGTCTTTTTAGAAAAGCAGCCCACCCTTCCCCTAAGACTCACACCACCTTTATTTGGTTCTTTCTCTAATAATGCACTTTGTTATTGATCACTGTTTGTTGCTTCAAAGCAACTAAATGCTTGATAGCAGTTGGTCTTTGTAGTTGTTTCCTGATTCCCCTAGTCATCTCCAAGACATCTTGTTTGGGTAGACACAGTGTAAAATGAAGCAGACAGATCTTGCTGGCAAAGCTTCGCTACTGTATTGCAGTTGCTGAGCGGGCAAATTTCAGATGTTTTCTAAGACATCTACTGGGACAAAGCCCCCTTTTTTCCCACTGCATACTTTGATAAACCCATCATGTTCCTTTTCTGAGGTTATGCAGATCTGAAAATAAACAATGGAGAGGACAGTTAAACACATCTCACACTCAGACACTACTTTTATTATGGAACCCAAATAGCTGCTGCATACAGTAGAGGAGACAACTTGCTGAACCAGGCTAGCCAACTTTGCAGCCCTCTTTTAGATTTCTTTGATGCTTGCAAAGTGTATGAAGATGGAAACTACTGCTTTCTAAACATAAATGTTCAGTTCATATGCTATCCAGGATTGTCAAACTGGCGGCCCACAGGCCGGATGTGTCAAGTGCAGGCCACGCCCACCCCAGCTCCATGAAGGGAAAAATATATTGCAAAAAGTCACATGAGGGCAACGTGATGCCACGAGTTTGACACCTGTGTGCTATACACTGTTTTATTTATTCATCATATTTATTATTCATCATATTTCTTTGTGACAATAAGCCATTTCTGTGATAAAAGCTATTAAGAATAAGCACATTACTGTGGCTGAGATGTTTGCTAAGAGTTGCATAATAAATGAATTAAAACTAATTGAAATGATAGTTCAAAGAAATTCTAAACATACAACTTTAATTAGTTGCAATCTTACCTGTAAAATTATATATCGTTTGCACAACTTTAACTCCATGGAACTCATATGTTTAATTAAAGCACTGGATTCTTCTTGGTGGCTTGAGATCACTGTTAACTTTTTCTCAAGAGTTAGGGGAATAATATTGCCTTTGATAGCTTATGTATTAGTTTAATCCTATGTTCTTATGAGTCCAAACATAAGTTATGAATAAACATTCTAACTTCAGTTGGACATGTCCATTTTATATGCTGGTAAAAATAAAAAGCCACATCCCTAACATATCTCATACAATTCTGCAATTGTGAAGAACATTTATTTCTTTATTCATTAGAATTTGTCAAACAAAAACGAGAACAAGAATAAAAGAAAAATACAATGACAGGGATAACAGGCACGTTAGTGCACCTATGCATGCCCCCTCTAAAGTAAAGGTAAAGGTTCCCCTCGCAGATATGTGCTAGTTTTCCTGACCCTAGGGGGCGGTGCTCATCTCTGTTCACAAAGCTGAAGAGCCAGCGCTGTCTGAAGACGTCTCCATGGTCATGTGGCCAGCATGACTAAACGCCGAAAGGCACATGGAAATGTCAGATCCCTCAAAGTGATACTGCCATTCAATTGGGAGAAGGGGGGGCTTGGATTCGATTTATTAGCATTGCCTGGGACAACTGGTAATTTACAACTTGTATCCTGGCGCCGAAGCGCCCTGAGATTTCCTCATCTTTTGGGGAATGTGGGATGTTTCCCTTTAATGGCTAACAGAAGATAGCTATGAGAATGTATGCTTCTCCGGTTCTCAGGGCAGCTGGTAAAGAAAATATCTTCACATGTGTATTGGCTAAAATCTGCGTTCTGGCTAATGGGAGGGGACTCTACTGCTTTAATTCTACTTGTCATGCCTAAGGGTATTCAGACATTGCTTTGAATCTATTGCTTTCACTTCTGCTTAATAAAAGCTTCCTTTTGAAATACTTCATTTCAAGAGTCTTCACTTTCTTAAGTTAGAGGGAGAGGTAATCCTTACAGTTACCTTCCCACCAAAAGTGGTCCCTATTTTTCTATTTGCATTTTTACATGCTTTTGAACTGCTATGTTGGCAGAAGCTGGGACAAGTAATGGGAGCTCACTCCATTACATGGCATTAGGGATACGAACTGCCAAACTGTCGACCTTTTGGATCGACAAGCTCAGCATCTTAGCCACTGAGCCACCGCATCCCCTCTACTGACTACGTAAGTATGAAGTAAGGTCCATGGAGGTCAATTTGTGACTGAAACTATGAAAATTTGAGACAACTGGATCAGGTAGAGCATTCCAGACTTTGACAACTCTGATTTAATGAACATATTTACATTACATATTACTTAAACTATCTATATATCTATATCAGCTGAATTTTATATATTATAGGTATTATATGCATTAATTACTAATTAATTAACACAAACTAATTAGTGACCATGTCAGGAACAACCCAAAAAAACACCACCACCAAATACCCACAAATGAAAGACATCGAAAACAGCAGCAACCCAAACAACCCCAGCACACAAGGAACAGACTCTATTGTGACCTGCAGAGCATGCTCCATGTACACTCTTATGCCCACAGAACTCCAAAACCACATATGTACCAAATGCAAACTAATCAAATTACTAGAAGAAAAAGTAGAAGATCTAGAGAAAAACCTAAACACCCTCAAACTCAATCAACAAAATGAGAAACCCCAAACCTCACAAAAAGAACATGCACAAAAAGAACATAAAAATGACCAAGCAACTTCCACTATAGCTAACCCCCCAGAGGAAGAAAGCAGATGGACACATGTCACCCACAGAAAAAAACACAAACCAAACACAAAACCACTGTCCAAACCAACCCACCCAGACCCAACCCCACTGACACTAAGCAACCAATACCAGGGACTTCCAATAGAAGATAACACACAGACACACAGAAAAGAAACACCAGAAAGAACCCTCAACAAAGCAGCACCACCAAACACCACTACAACACAGAAAGAAACTCCCCAAACAACCCCAGGCAAAAAGAAAAGGCGAGTACTGGTAATAGGAGATTCAATCCTCAGAGGAACCGAACCCGCCATCTGTAGACCAGATAACCAATCCAGAGAGGTATGCTGCCTTCCAGGAGCCAAAATCATAGACGTAGCAGAGAAAGTAACCAAAATAATAAAACCCACAGACTATTACCCTCTACTATTACTCCATGTAGGAACAAATGACACAAAAAAGAACTTGAAAACAATACAGAATGACTATGAGCAACTAGGCAAGAACGTCAAAAACCTAGGTGTGCAAGTAGTCTTCTCATCCATACTACCAGCAAGAGGACAACACCCAGCAAGGGAACAAAGAATCCTACAAATAAACCACTGGCTAAAGGGTTGGTGTCGCCAAAAAAACTTTGGATTCCTAGACCACGGACTGCACTACCTCCAAGATGGACTTTTGGCAAGGGACAGGTTACATCTCACAAAGACTGGGAAGAATGTCCTTGGAAAAAGACTGGCCCAACTTGTCAGGAGGGCTTTAAACTAAAATCGCGAGGGGAGGGTGACCAATCTACAGGATCCCCGGGGCCCAACTCCAAGCATGGACCCCAAGCAAACAAAACAAACAATGAACCAAAAAGGGATGGGGAAGAAAACAAACTCAAACGACAAATAAGAGACAAAGAAAGAACACCCACAACCAGGCACAAAGAACTCAAATGCCTCTACACAAATGCACAAAGCCTAGGGAATAAACAAGGTGAACTTGAAATATTAATGCACGAAGGTACACATGACATAGTCGGAATAACAGAAACTTGGTGGGATGAATCACACGATTGGAATACACAGATAAAAGGATACAAACTCTTCAAAAAAACCAGATCACATAAAAAAGGAGGTGGTGTTGCACTGTATATAAAGGACCACTATGTAGCTACAGAGCTACAAGTAACCAAGGAAGAAAACCCATTAGAATGCATATGGGTCAACATAAAAGAAAAAAAGAACGACACAACAATAGGAGTTTACTACAGACCACCAAACCAAACAGAAACATTGGACACCCTTTTTACCAACCAGCTAAAGAACATATGCAAGAAAAACAACATTGTAATAATGGGAGACTTCAACTACCCGGATATCAACTGGAAAACCAACTCAGCACTAAGTGAGGAATCTAACAGATTCCTAACCAGCCTAGCTGACAACTTCATTGTCCAAAAAGTGGAGGAGGGAACTAGAGGGGCAGCCATTCTGGATTTAATACTTACAAACAGAGAAGAAACAATAGGAGTTGAAGCTGCAGGAACACTTGGCGAGAGTGACCACGTAATACTAAAATTCACCATAAAGCAAACACAAATAACTGAACATAACAACACCTATATCCCAGACTTTAAAAAAGCCGACTTCAATAAACTCAGAGAAAACTTGGGGAAGTTCCCGTGGATGAAAGTACTAAAGGGTAAAACAACTCAAGAAGCCTGGGAGATCCTAAAAAACACGATCTTAAAAGCCCAGAACACCACAATACCTCTTTGGGGGCGTGGGTTCGAATCCCAAGCTGCCACCAGTTGCGGGGGTCGTGCCACCACCTGTCCCCCTCCCAAGTCAGGTTTATTGTTTCATATGTCTTGGTAGCGATTTGTGTTTAATTTTCCTTTTATATCTCCCTGACCAAGGGTTGCACCCTCTGTTTCACTTCTCTCTCACTTTAGAGGCTTGCTTCTTTTTCTTCAATATCTCTAAGCTCTGCAGGATTGTTTAAGATTTGCTTTATGAGAGGAATAGACAGACGTTGACACGTTTCTTGAACAAACTATTAAACAGTTTATTTAAATACAACTTCTCAGTAATTGTCAAGTGAATTTGTTACAGCCACCAGCTCTTTAATTCTTTCTTTTTCTCTTCTTTACTCTCTGAGACTCTCTTTGCTTTCTTGACTAAATCTAAGGAACTCCCATTCTTCTTTGTTTCTAGGCCTATAGATAAGAGCACGTTTCACCGTTTATCTCTATCTACAGATTACTCAATATATATATCAATCAATCTTGTTCCCTGACCCTGGCTCCTGCTTCCCACAGAACTGCCTAAGGCCTATATTCTCTATAAATCTTCCCTCTTTTGGAAGTCACACACAGAGCTCCTCAGCTCTCCACACTAAGCCTTCCCTCCTGGGATTTACCACATAACAGAGCTTCCCTCAGCTCTTCACAACACTCCTCACTAAATCTTTCTTCTTTTGAAAGTTACCACATAACGTAACAAGAGAGCTTTCTTCTAGCTCTTCTCACTAGATCTTCCTTCTATTGGAAGTTACCTCATAACATAACAGAGAGCTTTCTTCTAGCTCTTCTCACTAGCTCTTCCTTCTATTGGAAGTTACCTCATAACATAACAGAGAGCTTTCTTCTAGCTCTTCTCACTAGCTCTTCCTTCTATTGGAAGTTATCCCATAACATAACAGAGAGCTTTCTTCTAGCTCTTCTCACTAGATCTTCCTTCTATTGGAAGTTACCTCATAACATAACAGAGAGCTCTTTTCAGCTCTTCTCACTAATACAGACAGAGAGCTCTTCTTACTAAACCTTCCTTCTTTGGAGGTTCACCACATAACATAACAGAGAGCTTCCCTCCTTTGGCAATTACCTCATAACATAACAGAGAGCTCCACATCTCTCTCAACCAGGCCGTTTATAGTTCCTGGCCCTGCTATCTATGATCCGATTGGCTGTCTCTTATGATGTCATCTATCCCCCCTCCCTTCTGGAGCACTGGGATAAACACCTCCCCCTTTCTACTTACCATGCATTTAAAAGCTGTCTGGCTCTATACTTACTTGTTTACACAGTTCCTTTTAACAACATTATAACTTTATACAATAACTTACTATTTTACATTCAGTACCTGTATGCAGGCACCACAAAAGTACTAAAGGGTAAAACAACTCAAGAAGCCTGGGAGATCCTAAAAAACACGATCTTAAAAGCCCAGAACACCACAATACCGATGAGGAAGAAAAACAAGAAATCCAAAAGGAAACCAGCATGGCTAAACAAAGACCTCACCGATAAACTGAATGAAAAAAAAGATAAATACAAAAAATGGAAAGATGGGCACATAACCAAGGCAGAGTACCAACAGACAGCCAGAATCTGTAAAGAAAAAATCAGGACAGCAAAGACCCAGAATGAACAAAGACTCGCAACAAAAGTCAAAGACAACAAAAAAAGCTTCTTCCAACACATAAAAAACAAAAAAAATCAAAGAAACAGTTGGTCCACTAAAGAGAGAAGACGGCAAAGAAGTAACAGACAACACAGACAAAGCAGAGCTACTGAACACATTCTTCGCATCAGTCTTCACACAAAAGGAAACTTCAGCTCAACTACCCAGCAACACAAATATAAAAAACAGATTTGAAGCAAGACTCAACCTAAGCAAAAATACAGTAAGAGATCACCTATCTGAACTTAACGAATACAAAGCACCAGGACCTGATGGATTACACCCCAGAGTCCTAAAAGAACTAGCAGAAGTCATTTCGGAACCACTGCACCACATCTTCCACAAATCCTGGAACACAGGGGAACTCCCCGAGGACTGGAAAAGAGCTGATGTGGTCCCCATCTACAAAAAAGGTAAAAAAACAGACCCAGGAAACTACAGACCAATCTGCCTAACATCAATACCTGGGAAAATACTGGAAAAATTAATTAAAAACCAGATCTCACATCATCTAGAAACAAACCAAGTAATAACCAACAGCCAACACGGATTTGTTAAGAACAAGTCATGCCAAACCAACCTCATTTCATTCTTCAACACTGTGACCAAATTAGTAGACCAGCGAAATGCAGTAGACATAATATACCTGGACTTCAGCAAAGCATTTGACAAAGTAGACCACAACCTACTTCTTCATAAGCTAGAAAAAAGCGGGATAGACAGCTACACAACCAGATGGATCAACAACTGGCTGACCAACCGTACCCAACGAGTAGTCCTCAATGGCTCTAAGTCCACATGGAGAGAAGTAAGCAGTGGGGTACCACAAGGTTCCGTCCTAGGCCCAGTACTCTTTAATATCTTCATAAATGACCTAGATGAGGGAATAGCAGGAGAACTAATCAAATTTGCAGATGATACCAAGCTGGCGGGAGTAGCAAACACCCCAGAGGACAGACTCAAAATCCAGAGGGACCTTGACAGACTCGACACTGGGCCCAAACCAATAAAATGAAATTTAACACGGAGAAAAGTAAAATTCTACACCTAGGTAAGAAGAATCAAAAATACACATACAAACTGGGTGAAACCACACTCAATAGCAGCGATTGCGAGAGGGATCTTGGAGTCTTGGTAGACAGCCAACTAAATATGAGTCAGCAGTGTGCAGCAGCAGCCAAAAAGGCCAACGCAGTCCTGAGCTGCATAAATAGAGGGATACAATCAAGGACCAGAAAGGTACTAGTACCACTTTATAAAGCCTTGGTCAGACCACACCTAGAGTACTGCATCCAGTTTTGGTCACCACACTACAAAAAAGACATTGAAACCCTAGAGAAAGTGCAGAAGAGAGCAACCAGGATGATAAAGGGTCTGGAAAATAAAACATACAAAGAGCAGGAACTAAGCTTGGCCAGTCTGGCGAAGAGAAGGACCAGGGGTGACATGATAGCAGTGTTCCAATACTTGAGGGGATGCCACAGAGAGGAGGAGAGCAGGCTGTTCTTTATAGCACCAGAAAGCCAAACAAGGAATAATGGATGGAAGCTGACCAAGGAGAGATTCAACCTGGAAGTGAGGAGAAACTTTCTGATGGTGAGAGCGATCAACCAGTGGAACAGCTTGCCAGCGGAGGTTGTGAGAGCCCCAACACTTGCGACCTTCAAGAGGAGACTGGACTGCCATCTGTCTCAAATGGTGTAGGAACTCCTGCTTGAGCAGGGGGTTGGACTAGATGACCTACAAGGTCCCTTCCAACTCTAATAATAAATCTAAATC
Source organism: Diadophis punctatus similis (assembly GCA_023053685.1). Taxonomy (NCBI): domain Eukaryota; kingdom Metazoa; phylum Chordata; class Lepidosauria; order Squamata; family Dipsadidae; genus Diadophis; species Diadophis punctatus. The sequence continues at coordinate 26,434,790 of JALIGW010000008.1, forward strand.
TAAACTCTATTACAGAAATCGTATTTTTTACAGTCAAGTTTAGAATGATATACATTAAGTTTAAAATTGTATTTTTGCGATTAAACCAAAAAAAGCTATTTACAGGTAAAGCATTACTATGTATAATTTTGTATGCAGAGGTGGGTTCCTCCCAGTTCAGACTGGTTCGCCCGAACCGGTAGCGACCCGCTGGTGATCTCATGATGACATCACCAAACTGGATCAGTTGGTGCCGGTCCGTGGGTGCTGCCAACTTTTTTTTGAATTTTTTTTGAATTTTTAAATTTTTTTTCTTCTGCACATGCACAAAAGCCAAGTTTCTGGCACTGCACATACATCGCCTTTTGTTTTCGGCTGGTTTTTAAAAACATTTTTTGGGTTTTTTTGCACTGTGCATGCGTGCGTGCATGTAGTGTGCACGCGCGCCCTTGAGGCATGCCCACGCGGTGCGGGAGGAAGCGAACCGGCAGCCAGGTAAGTTGGAATCCACCCCTGTTTGGTATGCAATACCTAGGTCTGACCGCAATCAATGCAGTTCTAAGTTATCCAAACCAAGAATTTCGAGCCTAGTAGCATAGGAATTCTATTGTGTTCAGAAGAGTGCAAAACTTTTCTCATGGAATACGTCTGAACCCACTTGATTGTATTGATGTCAGATATATGGTAGGGATTCCAGACAGTTGAACAATACTCTAAGATTTATCTAGCAATCTTAGAGTTTTATAAGCTCTAGCAATATGATGTTTCCAGAAAAAAAGCTTTGCAAAATTAAATTTACAACTCTTAATGCTTTTTTAGCAATGCTGTTTCAATGAACTTTGGAACATAGGTTGTCAGAAATAAGTACAGTGAGGGTCATCTGCTAGATCAATATCACCTAGCTTAGTTTCAGAAATATCAACAACCAGTGTTTTCAAAGGCTTCTTAAAACTAGTTTTGTACTGATACATTAAAACACATATATGTAAGCAAATTTAATGTACATGAAAATTATAGACAGATCCTATAAGACCTACACTGCAAATCTAAATAACTATACCCATAATGTCAACTATCTCTTGCATGACAGCCAGTTTGGTATAGTGGCTAAAGGCACTTGTCAAGAAACCAGAAGTCTCTGAGCGCTAGTTCTGCATTAGGCACAGAGTCAACTGGATGACTTTGGACCAGTCCCTTTCTAAAAGTCTAAAAGAAAGCAGAAATGGTAAACTATTAAATGCTGCCAAGAAAACTGAAGGATTTGTCCAGGCAGTCACCAGGACTCAATAATGATTTGAAGGTATAATAGTTATAGTACCTGTTCCCAACTGTTTGGACCAGTTTGGGCAAACCAGTTATTAAAATTCTGCCCAGATCGGTGAACTGGCTAATTTCACCACTGGCTGGCCCCACCCCCATCCATTTTTTGGCCCATTTTTCAGCCGTTTTGGACCCATTTTTCAGGCCAATTTTCAGGCCATTTTCTGGGCCATTTTTTGGGCTGTTTTCAGCCATTTGGGGGCCATTTTGGATGTTCAGTAGTAGTAAATAAATAGAGAGGGCAATTGAATCAAAGGCCTCAACAAGGTACAATTTCCCTCTCTATTTATTTACTACTGCTGAACATCCAAAACAGCCCCCAAAATCAGATCAATAATAATGTCTGTCCATCTATCTTTCCTGTTCATTATCCTCATTATCTGACTAATCCAGAATATAAATAAAGACAGAGAAAGATAGTTTTATGATTGGGAGAACTTTGTCTATTTTTAGGGTCACATACTATAAATAAAAAGAATGGAGGATAACCGTAGAGGTTGAAGTTTACAGCTGTATGTGTTTTTTATGTTTTTATGTTTTTATGTTTGTTGTGTTTTTGTTGTTTTTTGGTTGTTGTTCTTTTAATGTAAATAACAATAAAAATTATTTTTTTAAAAAAGAATGGAGGACAATTCTTATGATTGAGAGAACTTTGTGTCTATTTTTAGGGCTAGAATGATCATAGCTCAATGACAGAGCATAGATATTGCATATTCAGCAAAGCAGAGCTGAGGAAAACTTCGGTTGAGATCATTGCAAACTTGTTCTCATAAATTATGATCCATGAAGGTGGGGAAATTAGGAGAGAAGGCGTTGTCAGCTTCACTTGGCACAACGTCTCCTGCGGAAGCTCCATGGGGATGTCGATCTTGCAGCCGCTTGGGAGCTTCGGTTCTGTCTGAACCGAGCTGGATCTCCCCTGGAGGGGGAGGGACTGTACTAACCTCATGACCAGCAGCTGTACAGGGCACTTTGAGCGCCATTAGAGGGAACGACCACGAGTAGGAAGAAGAAAGTAAAGAATTGGGATCTGTTGAATCCTGGCTTGAAATCATGCCGGCTGATTGGCTGATTGGCTGATTGGCTGATTGGTTGGCTCTCATTGGTCCCTCCCTGGCAGCCTCCTATAAAGAGGAAGCTGTCAGCTCTATTCTGTGTGTTTTTCTGTCGAACTGCATTGTGTGAATAAACAGCAATTTTATAGAAGCTGCCTTCCTGCATCTTCCTTCCAGCAAGCTAACTTCTGGTTCAACATCTGGCGATGAAGGTGAAAGCTGAGCCTTGGCTGACTGTTGCTCCTGTGAGGTTTTTTTATGCATTTTTTTCTTCTTCTTTCTCTTCTGCCGGACTGTTGTTTCCTGAGCTGCTCAAGCCTGAGTTAATTTATTGCTCCAGCTTTTTCTAGGGTCAAACTGGACGTCGTTTATCACAGCAATTGTTATTTTTTGTTCTTTTAAGATGACGGCCCTGCCCTCATTTCCATCGTTTGAACCAGCCACTGAGACCTGGGACGATTACCTGACCCGTTTTGAGTGTGTGCTTAGGGCTGCTGACTTGACGGAATTATCCAGCTCTCGCAAGTTGGGTTATTTTTTAAGCTCCTGTGGTAGGGACATTTTTGCCACTGCTAGAGCCCTCACTGCCCCCCAGGAGGTGTACCTTGTTTCCTGGGACACGCTCATAGATAGGCTTCGGAATCATTATTCTCCTGCACCCTCTAGAGTGGCGAGGAGACACGCTTTTAGACAGCACTTTCAAAAGGAGGGCGAGTCGATAAATGATTACATCGCTGCCCTGCGTACTGCAGCTGTGAACTGTGAATTCACAGATTTGGAGGACCTCCTTCTTGATCAATTGATTTGTGGGGTCCAAGATTTGCGACTTCAGAGACGTTTACTGGCAAAGAAAGACCTTAATCTTACTACTGCATTGGATGAGGCAAGGGCTTCTGAGCTTTCTGAGAAGTCTGCCTCAGAAATGCAGAAAGCCAGACCTGTACCTATACAAACTAGACCTCAATCTATTCACCATGAGGATTCAGACCCTGACATCTTCTCAGATGACGAACATGACATTTGCAAACTCCAAACAGCAAGGAGAAAACCCTCCAAAATTGAGCAATCATCCCAGCAAACTTGTTTCAGTTGTGGGGGCGGGCATAATAGAACTGACTGTCGTTTTAGAAATGTCACCTGCCGCCATTGCGGAAAGCAAGGACACTTAGCTAGAGTTTGCAGATCTTCTTTGTTGGCATCAGCAAGAATACCTACTGGGGTATATCCCCAAAAGTTTCCTCCTGTTCCTACGTCAAGACCACCTCCAGGATTTAGACCAAGATCTTCTCGTAGATCTTCTACTCTTCAAGAGTCATGTTATTCCACCTCCAGAGACCCTTCTCCAGTTTCTTACCATGTGAACCATGCTTCTTTGGTTGACCCCTCACAAAAGTTGTTTGTTACTATTCATATTGAGGGTCAACAATGTCGGATGGAGGTGGATACGGGGTCATCCAAAACTCTACTTTCCTGGGCTACCTTGGTCCAGTTATTTCCTAATTTTGATAAAGGACGTTTAGAACCATGCCCCATTGCTCTCAAAGATTATCAAGGGAATCGAATTCCCCTTGTGGGGTGTGGGTCCTTTCTTATTTCTTATGCAGGTTTTAAAGATTACCTTCCTCTCATTGTTGTCAACGGACACTTGCCTGCCCTGCTTGGCCTTAATTGGTTCCATGCGCTTGGTCTGGCTGTCTCTGGAATACATACTACCACTGCTTTATCAGACTCTACCATCACCTCCGAGGGCCATATGGCATTGTTACAGAAGGAGTTTCCTGATGTTTTCGCCCCAGGGCTTGGTAAATATAATGGCACCCCAATTTCTTTTAATTTGGATCCTCAGGTGGCCCCCATCCGGTTGAAGCCTCGAAGGGTCCCATTAGCTCTAGGGCCTAAAGTAGACCATGAATTGGATAAACTAATTTCTCAAGGGGTATTACAGCCCATTGATCATGCAAGGTGGGAAACTCCCATCGTAATTCCCCTTAAACCTGACGGGACAGTGAGAATTTGCGCTGATTATAAAGCTACATTGAACAAGGCCCTTCAGTCCAATCCGTATCCTGTTCCAGTAGTGCAACACCTCCTGCACTCGTTGGGCCGGGGGTCTGTCTTCGCCAAGCTGGACCTGGCACAAGCTTACCAGCAGCTCCCAGTGGACGAGCCAACTGCCTTAGCTCAAACTATTGTTACCCACCGGGGAGCTTTTAAATGTACTAGGCTCCAGTTTGGCGTTAGCATTGCCCCCGGCATTTTTCTGGGAGGAGGAGAATTGGGAGGAGTTAGTGTGATTACATTTAAGAAAACTTTCTGGGATTAATATACTGCCATAAATGTACATTTCTCCAATTCTTTGCCATTTCTATGAGTCAAGCACACATGCACAGAAATACACAGGAAACAGTGTATATCATCTGTACTGTTTGCTGTTTGCTGTTTGGCAAATTGCTGGGAGGCAGAGGCCTTTTTTCCTTGTTTTCCTCCCCCAAAACTAAGGTGCGTCTTATACTCCAGTGCGTCTTATACTCCGAAAGATACGGTGTGTGTGTGTGTGTGTGTGTGTGTGTGTGTATACACACACACACACACACACACACACACACACACACACACACACACACACATATATATATATATATATATATATATATATACACGTACATACATACATACATACATACATACATACATACATACATACATACAAACAATAAAATTAAGAAGTAGGAGAATAGTAACTAATTTGGAAATTAATTAATAGCGGGAAAGTTAGGAGTAGAACTGGAAAATTAGCTGGTAAATATCCCAGATGACAAAATTAAACTCTTCCCCCCCTTTTTTTCTTTTTTTTGGGAGGTAAGATGAAATTATCAGCATATATCTAGATATATTAAAAATGATATAATACTAAAGGAATTTTTCTTTCTTTTTTCTTAGAAGAGATATGATGAATTTAAATTTGAGATTGTATCATCAGTCTGCTAAACATAAGAGGATAAAAGAGCACTCAGTGGAAGGATAAGAGGGTGTAAGAGGAAGTAGAAGGGGAGGGAGAGAAGGAGTAGTGAGAGTAGAGGAGGAGTGAAGGAGTAGGAGGAGAAGATGGAGATAGAGGGGAGTGCAAGGGGGAAAAAGCAGAACAGACTGATGATTGATGATATAAGCGTATGTATAAGATATTGTTTTTTGAATGATGGAGTACAAATGCAAAATTGGGTATGTTACTGTAATATTTTAAGGTATATGTCTATTGAATTGTAAAAGTGGTGGAGGAAAAAATAAAAAAAATTGAAAAAAAGATGGATGAAAATAAACTTGGACACATTAAATAAGATGAGATGTTTAAACAATTGAGATAATTTTAAAATGTGATTTTATGTAGAAAAATTTAATGATGAACAGTAGGTTGGTAATTTGATAAAATTATCAATCAATGGATGGAGATTCAGTGCTAAATTATAAATTAAGGGCAATTATAGTAGTTTAAATAAAATTGAGGAAAAGATGGAATGGCCAAGAGGATTAAAACATATGGGAAAGAAAAATGTAATATGAGGGATGTTAGATAAAGAAATTTAGATGATAATGTTAAACGATTAAAGTGATAAAGATTAGAAAAAAATGAATATACCTAGGAAAATGTATGGATGTACTTAGAAATGATTTATGGTATATGGAATGTGTGTGTATATATATATAAGTTGGACTTAGGGGTTCAGGTGGGCCTTTTGCTAACGTACTTGCCTCCTAGCTGCGTTGCAAAGGCACTGCCTGTTCTGCTCGAGGCGGTAGCGGGGCTGGCGATTGAGTTCCCCAGGTTGATGGTGCTCGGGGACTTCAACCTGCCATCGCCTGGTGAAACCTCGGAGGCAGTACAGGAGTTCATAGCTTCCATGACAATCATGGATCTGACCCAAGTAGTTCAGGGTCCGACTCATGAGGGAGGTCACACGCTTGACCTTGTGTTTCTCTCGGGGCAGTGGAGAGACGATCTGAGGCAGAGGGGTTTAGTCACAGTACCCTTGTCGTGGTCAGATCATTTCCTTCTGAGGTTGGATTTCATGGCACCACTCCTCCACCGCAAGGAGGCGGGACCAATTAAGTGGTTCTGCCCCAGGTGCCTAATGGAATCCAAAGGATTCCAGAGGGAACTTGGGGAAATACCTGAATCCCTGGTACACAATTCATCTGAGTCTCTGGTGGCTGCCTGGAACCGGGCAGCAGCGGGGACTTTAGATCGAATTGTGCCTTTGCGGCCTCTCCGTGCCAGCGGATCCAGGAGGGCTCCTCGGTTTACTGAGGAGCTCCGGGAGATGAAATGCCATAAGAGACGCCTAGAGCGACGATGGAGAGCCAGTAAAGCTGAATCCGACCGGACACTATTAAGAACTTTTATTAAGTCTTACTTAGTGGCGATACGGGCAGCAAAATGTTCGCATTTTTCCGCCCTTATTGCATCCGCCGATTCTCGCCCAGCCACCCTGTTTAGGGTGACTCGCTCCCTTCTTGCTAAGGAGGGAGTTGAAGATCCTTTGCAGGGCAGAGCTGAGGAATTTGCTCAGTTTCTGGCGGATAAAGTCACTCAGATTCGGACAGACGTATACTGCATTTGGACAGGGCAAGCCGAGACGACAGGAGCGAGTCTTAGTCCTGTTATATGGGATGAATTTGAGCCTATCACTCCTGATGATGTGGACAAGGCCATAGGAGCAATGAGCGCCTCCACTTGTTTATTGGACTCGTGCCCCTCCTGGCTGGTTTCTGCCAGCAGGGAGGTGTCACGCGGCTGGCTCCAGGCGGTTGTGATCGCATCTTTGAGAGAGGGGTCCATCCCACAGCCCTTAAAAACTGCGGTGGTGAGGCCGCTCCTCAAGAAGCCTTCCCTGGACCCAGCGGATTTAAAGAACTTCCGTCCAGTCTCCAACTTGCCCTTCGTGGGTAAAGTTGTAGAGAAAGTAGTGTCGCTCCAAGTTCTGCGGTTATTGGAGGACACTGATTATCTGGATCCCTTTTAATCGGGTTTCAGGCACGGCTACAGTACGGAGACTGCTTTGGTCACCCTGATGGATGATCTCTGGCAAGCCCAGGATGGAGGTTATTCCTCCATCCTGGTGTTACTTGACCTCTCAGCGGCTTTCGATACCATTGACCATGGTATCCTTCTGTGCCGGTGAGGTGGGAGTGGGAGGCATCATTTTACGGTGGTTCTCCTACCTCTCCAATAGGACGCAGTCGGTGTTGACAGGAGGACAGAGGTCGGCCCCTAGGCCCCCGATTTGCGGGGTGCTTCAGGGCTCGGTCATCTCACCCATCCTGTTTAACATTTACATGAAACCGCTGGGTGAGATCATCTGACAACATGGGGTGAGGTATCAGCAGTATGCTGATGATACCCAGTTGTACATCTCCACCCCCATGTCAGTTCAGGGAAGCAGTTGATGTAATATGCCACTGCCTGGATGATGTTAGGGTCTGGATGGGAATGAATAGGCTCAAACTCAACCCTGACAAGACTGAGTGGCTGTGGATATTGCCCCCCAGGAATTATGTCGACTTTCCCTCCTTGGTTCTCGGGGGAGAAAAATTGACTCCCTCGGAACGGGTTCACAATTTGGGTGTTCTCCTAGACCCACAGCTAAAATTGGAGCAACATCTTTCAGCTGTGGCTAGGGGGACCTTTGCACAGGTTCATCTTGTGCACAAATTGCGACCCTACTTGGAGAGGGAGGCTTTGCTCACCGTCACTCATGCCCTTTTCACCTCACAGCTGGACTACTGTAACACACTCTACATGGGGCTACCCTCAAAGAGCATCCGGAGACTGCAATTGGTACAGAATGCAGCTGCGCGAGCTGTGGTGGGTGTGCTGAGATACACCCATCTATCACCTATCCTCCGCCAGCTGCATTGGCTGCCTATTAGTCTCCGGTCGCAATTTAAGGTGTTGGTTTTGACCTTTAAAGCCCTACATGGCTCAGGGCCAGGTTACCTCCAGGACCGCATCCTACCACATTCCTCCCTACGACCAGTTAGGTCCCACAGAGTGGGCCCATCAGCCAAACAATGTCAGTTGGTGGGCCCACGGGGGAGAGCCTTCTTTGTGGGAGCCCCATCTCTCGGGAACCAACTCCCACCAGAGATCCGGACTATCCCCACTCTACTGGCCTTCTGCAAAGCCGTAAAAACATGGCTCTTCCGGCAGGTGGGGTGAAGAAGTAGAAGATCGGATTTCCCCTGAATGAATGGGCTTTTTTTTGTTTTTTTTAAATGATGTTATGTTTTATATTATTATGTTCAGGGGCAGGTTCCTAATATTTTTACTACCACTCTGTGGGTGTGGCTTATTTTGTGGGTGTGGCTTGCCAGCCATGTGACCAGGTGGGTGTGGCTTGCCAGCCATGTGACCGGTGGGCGTGGCTTCTCAGACTGCTGAAGGGAGAGGAACTGAGATAGGTCCTGCCACCCATTCCCCCTCCTTTCAGCAGCTCGAGAAGCCTCAAACGTGCGAAAATGCCTGGGATAATCACCGCACGTTCATGGCTTCTTGGACTGCTGAAGGGAGGGGAATGGAGATAGCTCCTGCCACCCGTTCTTTCAGCATCTCACGCACTCCCTCAGCCATCCTCCCCTGCTTGGACTCACTGTGGGGTAGGAAGGCAGCACATGCGCAGTGCCGGAAGCTCGGCTTCTGGGCATGCGCAGAAGAAAATTTTTTTTAAAATGAAAAAATTTTTTTTTAATGGCGGCACCCAGGCACTGGCAACTGACTGCACCGGTACTGTGATGTCACCAGCAGGCCGCTACCGGTGCTATAGAGTGGACCGCACTGGTAGGAACCCACCACTGATCATGTTTTTTATTGTATTGTTCTTATTCCTATTGTACGCCGCCCTGAGTCCTGCAGGATTGGGTGGCCTATAACTTTTAATTAAATTAAATTAAATTAAATGAATATGAATAAGGTTATATCCCAAAAGTAATATTTGAAAGAGCATAGGGGATGGGGTGGGGTTTAGGGGTGGGTGGGAAGGGAGAAGGGAGGGGGAAGGAGGGGAAGAAAAAAAAAAGGGGGGGGAACCAGAAATTGAGAAGATTTTAAATGACAAACACATTTAAAGGAAAGAATTAAAGTAATATATTATAAATGGAATAATTGGGAATAAAATAAGATTATGTACAATTCAGGGTTACTGGAAAATCATCCCAGAAAGGAGAAAATATAGCAAAGAAGGAGGGAAGGAGGGAGAAAAAGGAGAAAGTAAGTAGAAGAGGGAACAGAGGGGTGAGAGATGAGAGAGGGTAGGAGAGGAAGGAAAGAAGAGGTGAGGAGAGAGAGGAAGAAAGTAGCTCAGGAGGAGAAGGGAAGGGAAGAAGAAATGGAAGGAGGGGTTATAAGATAAAGGGGGGATGGAAGAAAAAGCAATCCTGAACTAAAATAAAGCAATAAGATAAATATAAGAAATATGTATAAATATGAAATGAATGTATAAAAGATTGAAATGATATGATAAATATGTGAAATGTCAATATGGAAATATAATAAAAACTTTTAACAGAAGGTGGGGAAATTAGTGATCCTTAGATGCCTTTCTATATTTTTATGTATAAAGCATGTTTCTGTTAGAGTCTTCCTTCATAGATATGCTGCTCAGGATAATCTGTAATTTTTTTTAAAAAAGGAGACCAAAGCACAGATCCCTAAAAAGGATCTTAATTTGCCCATTTTGACAGGGTTTTTCAAACTTGCAATCCTAAGATGTGTGGACTCCCAGAATTGCCTGGACAGCATTCTGGAAGTTGAAATCTACACATCTTAAAAGTTGCCAAATTTGAAAAACACTGATATATCAGAACATCTAGCTCAGGGGTATCCAATCTTGGCAACTTAAGATTTGTGGACTTCAAAACAGGCTGAAAAATGGGCGGGGCCAGCCAGTGGTGGGATTAGCCTAAACCTAAGGTGACCAGATTTTAATATTTGGGCAGCAGCCCTCTGTGTGGGGAGACGGCCAGGCCTGCGCTTGGAAGAGGCTGCCGCTCTCACTGTCCGCTTTCTTCCTTCTCCCGCTGCGAAACAAAAGTGAACTGCTTGCCCTCTGAAGTGAGATCCTTTCTGAAATCTATGTGGCTCCCACCCTATTGACATTCCAGAAGTCCTTGAAGACTTGGCTGTTTTCCCGGCCTGGGTTAGAATGGATAGAAATGCTTCTTGGATGTATTTTTTGTATGCATTTTATATTGAGCAGCAGGATTCAAGTTATCTGTTCTACATTGTGCTTCTATTTTTGTTTGCTATATTGTGAGATATATGTATGTATGTGGGCCCAATTGGCAAAAGAAAGCTCAGAACCATATAGTTGGAAACATACAGAAGAGCCTTTCATCCTGCAGTGGATAGACCAGGGGTGTCAAACTCATTTCTCATCGTGGGCCACATACGGCCTAGGGAGATGTCAAGTGGGCCGGACCATTAAAATTATACCATACTCTGCTATAAATAATTAAAATATCATGTCTTTTCTTTGTTTTGGTGTAAAGAAGCACAAGAACATTAGGAAAATATTGAAATTTAATAAACTATCCTTTTACAAAACATTTCATAAAACACCTCATATTTCCTTAGACAAATGTGCAATTTACTTTTATCATTCACAAATATGCATTGCAACAGATCCCACTGATTGTACAAAGGCACAAAACTTTAATTGGTACTGAAAAATATAGTAATGCACTTTAAGATTAAATGAGACTTTTAAAGAAAGGAATTTTTAAACCACTTACACATACGCATATAAAATCTAAATGTAATCCCTGCACACCTTACAAACTAAGGAGAGTGATTTTAAATGTGTAATGAAGAAAGTGTTCGCCTGTCCTGTAAATCTGTAAACTTCATACATGAAACATACATACACATACAATACATACTAAAAATTTATGGAGTTGTATGAACAGTAGAATTCCATCACACAACTTTTATTTTGAAGCTGCTGACTAACATTAAAGTGCACATTTTTTAAATCACCACAGTAAGGATTCATCTTCACAGAGCTGTATTCTTTCAATGCAAACAGTATCTAAGGCAGCATTTTAAAGGTGTTAGTCTAGTCTGGACTTGTATTTGTTCCTGAAACTTGGCATCTTTTGGCCTGTACAAGTGCATCAACACCAGGTGTCATGTCCTGACTAGCTGTCACTTTCAGAATGTCATTTAAGTGCTTGTTTGTGAGCCTTGAACGCATTTTTGTTTTATTGATATTCAAGTTCAGCCGCTTTCATCATGCATCGTTTAACAAAGTCACCGTCGGAATACGGCTTCGATGCTAATGCTATTTCGCTAGCAATTAGGTAGCTGGCTTTTACCGCTGCTTCACTGACTTCTCGGCTCTGGATGAAAGTTGACTGCTGTTTCCTCAGACCCGCCAGCAATTCGTTAATCTTATCTCTTCTCAGTTGTCCTTGCAAGCCGTCATATTTTTCACTGTGATGAGTCTCGTAGTGGCGTCGAATATTATATTCCTTCAATACCGAAACTTGTTGCAAACACACCAAGCACGAAGGTTTTCCGTGCATCTCTGTAAATAAATAGGACGTGGTCCATTTTTCTTTGAAAATTCTACACTCCTTATCTACTTTTCTCCGTTTGGATAACGACATTTTGGCTAATGAGGGTGTAGCGGAGAAATAGAGACCAAGGTATAAACAACGTCGTAACAAGCAGCAGATGGCGCACTGATACCGTCTGCTGTTTTCAGTCTGTCTCAGTGATGCGGCTTGTCTTCTACTCTGATGGAAAGAGTGCGCCCCTTAGCGGATAATCCATGAATTGCAGCGAATTAAAAATATTAATTCCATGTCTTTTATGCATTTTTCCACTTTCAAATTATCCTGCGGGCCTGATCGAACCTCCTTGGGGGCCGGTTCCGGCCCGCGGGCCGTATGTTTGACACCCCTGGGATAGACAATGGCTAAAATGATTATGTATGTATGTATCTATGATTAAACTAAATGACAAAAAACCTAGTCTGGTGTAAGGCAGATTTTTTCACTCTTCATTTTCTATAAGCTCAGTTGCCACTGAATTTTAGCCCTCCCTGTCCTTTCATAGCTATTTGTACTGTCACAAAAAATATACTGTATAATTGGTAGAAATTGCCCACTTGCTTCCATTGCAAATGCCTATGACTATCCATTGCTATGTTCTCTTACAGCATTGTCCAAAAAAGTTGCTCTAGCTTGATTATTGGGATAAGTCAACAACCAATGTACTTTTCCACCCCTCTGTTGTAGGATGAGAGTTTTTAATTTTACAACTTATTCCTAATAATTCTGATACCAGCATGCTCCATTGATTTAAATATATTTGTATGTTTATAAAAATAGCAAAATTACTTTTTCTCCTATATGCATTGGGGCATGTATTAATAATCTCTTTTTCAGTAAGCATGACAACCTTTGTATTAATTGTGTTAACTATTTTATCCATGGGTTTGAATCTCAAATCTTTATAATTTTTTTTTGAGTCATGAACCATGGAATTTCATGGGACTATTTTTTTTAAAAGGGAAGATGGGTCCTTAAAATTTTAAAACAGAGGAAAGAGTTATACGTTTACTTACTTGGTTCTCTTTTAGAGTTATCTGTCCTTGTTCCTTGCATCCAATAAATGTTCTGATACATTTGAAAACATTTTCATCTTGTAATCTTTGAACAAAATTAGCAGGAAAAAAACCAATTCGATCTTCTATTTTTCCCTATGGATAGGACATGGTGAGAAGATGACCATTACATAGTATTAAAATTCATATTTTGTATATGTTATTTTTCTGTTACTTCATCAAGGTGAAATGTTCTGTTTTCCCTTAAACTACTAAGATGGCTAGCTTTATAAAATAGCTCCTGCAGAGTCTACGATCACTTACTGAGTTTCATTAAAGTTCAAAGGAATTTGAAGTTTAATCTTTCTAGCCTTGGTCAGATGCTATAACCCATCTTCCCCTACATTGGCACCCCAAATATGGCAGACTACAATTCCCTTTATAAATATTCAGCAAGTGGCTTGCATGCTGGTTGAGGATAGTGGAAGCTATAATCCTTTATATATAAAGTCTCCCTTTATTTTCATTTATCAGCAAAAAATGTTACACACGCACACACACACACACATATACACATATACACATATATACACATATATATACATATATATACACATATATACATATACATATACATATACATACACACACACACACACACACACACACACACACACACACACACACACACACCCCTCCCTGGTACAAGCTGATATAGGAGGAGAGCCTGTGGCTTAGAGGTTAAAGGTTATTGCCTTATAGGCAGGCTGCCCAGGTTCAAATCCCAGTAAGGGTATGGCTAGCTGATGAGAGCTAAATAGCTTGAAATAGATCTATACTAGTGTCCCTTCATTTTCATTATCAGCAAAAAAAGTGTGTATATATATATATATATATATATATATATATATATATATATATATATATATGTGTGTGTGTGTGTGTGTGTGTGTGTGTGTGTGTGTGTGTGTGTGTGTGTGTAGCATGTATATATGTATATATATATGTGTGTGTGTGTGTGTATGTGTGTGTGTGTGTGTGTGTGTGTAGCATTTTTTGCTGATAAATGAAATGAAATGAAATGATAAATGAAAATAAAGGGAGACTATTATAGATCTATTTTGAGCTACTTATAATATTATTAATATTAATATTAATATAATATTATTATATTATAATATATAATATATAATATTTTATATTGTTGGTTCTATAATTGGTGACAATTTCTAATGTAGATAACCAGATAATTTGATGGGTTGTTTGCATTCTCCTGCTCTATCTCTTGGATTTTAGACTGAAACAAAAGAAAGAACTATGCTGGGGGGGGGAATGGTTCTACAACAGAGTACTGGATTACAAATGAATTTGTACTAATGTATTGACCAGAAAAGTATAATACAATAGTCATTTTTTCCATTTTAACATTATTGAAGCTTTGATTGTACCTTCCACCAATCTTCATTTGAATCCTCCAGAAGTATAATTCTATCTCCTGGCCTATGATTAAAAAAACAGAAACATTGCAATTAGTTTACATGTCTCTATTAATATGCAAAAGCATCAGTATATTCTGTCATATGTTCTGTCATATATTCACCCATGAGACCACATTGTAGAATTATACAAAATTATCTAGAATTATCTAGAATTATCTAGATAGAATCTAGAATTAGAATCTAGAATTATCTAGAAACAAACCAAGTAATAACCAACAGCCAACACGGATTTGTTAAGAACAAGTCACACAAATATAAAAAACAGATTCGAAGCAAGACTCAACCTAAGCAAAAATACAGTAAGAGATCACCTATCTGAACTTAACGAATACAAAGCACCAGGACCAGACGGATTACATCCCAGAGTCCTAAAAGAACTAGCAGAAGTCATTTCAGAACCACTGCACCACATCTTCCACAAATCCTGGAACACAGGGGAACTACCCGAGGACTGGAAAAGAGCTGACGTGGTCCCCATCTTAAAAAAAGGTAAAAAAACAGACGCAGGAAACTACAGACCAATCAGCCTAACATCAATACCTGGGAAAATACTGGAAAAAATAATTAAAAACCAGATCTCCCATCATCTAAAAACAAACCAAGTAATAACCAACAGTCAACATGGATTGTTAAGAACAAGTCATGCCAAACCAACCTCATTTCATTCTTCAACACTGTGACCAAATTAGTAGACCAGCGTAATGCAGTAGACATAATATACCTGGACTTTAGCAAAGCATTTGACAAAGTAGACCACAACCTACTCCTTCATAAGCTAGAAAAAAGCGGGATAGACAGCTACACAACCAGATGGATTAACAATTGGCTGACCAACCGTACCCAGCGAGTAGTCCTCAATAGCTCTAAGTCCACATGGAGAGAAGTAAGCAGTGGGGTACCACAAGGTTCCGTCCTAGGCCCAGTACTCTTCAATATCTTTATAAATGACCTAGACGAGGGAATAGCAGGAGAACTAACCAAATTTGCAGATGACACCAAGCTGGCGGGAGTAGCAAACACCCCAGAGGACAGACTCAAAATCCAGAGGGACCTCAACAGACTCGAACACTGGGCCCAAACCAATAAAATGAAATTTAACACAGAGAAAAGTAAAATTCTGCACCTAGGCAAGAAGAATCAAAAATACACATACAAACTAGGTGAAACCACACTCAATAGCAGCGATTGCGAAAGGGATCTCGGAGTCCTGGTAGACAGCCAACTAAATATGAGCCAGCAGTGTGCAGCAGCAGCCAAAAAGGCCAACACAGTCCTGAGCTGCATAAATAGAGGGATACAATCAAGGACCAGAGAGGTACTTGTACCACTCTATAAAGCCTTGGTCAGACCACACCTAGAGTACTGCATCCAGTTTTGGTCACCACACTACAAAAAAGACATTGAAACCCTAGAGAAAGTGCAGAAGAGAGCAACCAGGATGATAAAGGGTCTGGAAAATAAAACATACGAAGAGCGGTTGCAGGAACTGAGCTTGGCCAGTCTAGCGAAGAGAAGGACCAGGGTTGACATGATAGCAGTGTTTCAATACTTGAGGGGATGCCACAGAGAGGAGGGGGTCAGACTGTTCTCTATCGCACCAGAAAGCCAAACAAGGAATAACGGATGGAAGCTGACCAAGGAGAGATTCAACCTGGAAGTGAGGAGAAACTTTCTGACAGTGAGAGCGATCAACCAGTGGAACAGCTTGCCAGCAGAGGTCGTGAGAGCCCCAACACTTGCGACCTTCAAGGAGAGACTGGACTGCCATCTGTCTCAAATGGTGTAGGAACTCCTGCTTGAGCAGGGGGTTGGACTAGATGACCTACAAGGTCCCTTCCAACTCTAATAATAAATCTAAATCAAACCAACCTCATTTCATTTTTCAACACTGTGACCAAATTAGTAGACCAGTGAAATGCAGTAGACATAATATACCTGGACTTCAGCAAAGCATTTGACAAAGTAGACCACAACCTACTTCTTCATAAGCTAGAAAAAAGCGGGATAGACAGCTACACAACCAGATGGATTAACAACTGGCTGACCAACCGTACCCAACGAGTAGTCCTCAATGGCTCTAAGTCCACATGGAGAGAAGTAAGCAGTGGTGTACCACAAGGTTCCGTCCTAGGCCCAGTACTCTTTACTATCTTCATAAATGACCTAGATGAGGGAATAGCAGGAGAACTAACCAAATTTGCAGATGATACCAAGCTGGCGGGAGTAGCAAACACCCCAGAGGACAGACTCAAAATCCAGAGGGACCTTGACAGACTCGAACACTGGGCCCAAACCAATAAAATGAAATTTAACACAGAGAAAAGTAAAATTCTACACCTAGGTAAGAAGAATCAAAAATACACATACAAACTGGGTGAAACCACACTCAATAGCAGCGATTGCGAGAGGGATCTTGGAGTCTTGGTAGACAGCCAACTAAATATGAGTCAGCAGTGTGCAGCAGCAGCCAAAAAGGCCAACGCAGTCCTGAGCTGCATAAATAGAGGGATACAATCAAGGACCAGAAAGGTACTAGTACCACTCTATAAAGCCTTGGTCAGACCACACCTAGAGTACTGCATCCAGTTTTGGTCACCACACTACAAAAAAGACATTGAAACCCTAGAGAAAGTGCAGAAGAGAGCAACCAGGATGATAAAGGGTCTGGAAAATAAAACATACAAAGAGCGGTTGCAGGAACTGAGCTTGGCCAGTCTGGCGAAGAGAAGGACCAGGGGTGACATGATAGCAGTGTTCCAATACTTGAGGGGATGCCATAGAGAGGAGGGGGTCAGGCTGTTCTCTATGGCACCAGAAAGCCAAACAAGGAATAATGGATGGAAGCTTACCAAGGAGAGATTCAACCTGGAAGTGAGGAGAAACTTTCTGACGGTGAGAGCGATCAACCAGTGGAACAGCTTGCCAGCGGAGGTTGTGAGAGCCCCAACACTTGCGACCTTCAAGGGGAGACTGGACTGCCATCTGTCTCAAGTGGTGTAGGAACTCCTGCTTGAGTGGGGGGTTGGACTGGATGACCTACAAGGTCACTTCCAACTCTAATAATAAATCTAAATCTAAATCTAAAATCTGTAATGTTTAGGTGATGCAATGTTGATGGGATTAAAAACTATTCCTTTAGATTTCAATAAAATTAGCTAAACAAGCCAATCACAATTAAATGAAATATACAGTGTATACTAGCATTACCTCATTTCCAAATCTTCATGCTCCTGTGGTACAAATTTGTACAAGGCCACATAGGTATTCATCTGTATTGTATCTTTATTGAGAGATCCCTTGAAAGGGGGGAGCAAAGAAGAGGAAAATATATTACTACCAGTTTTGCAAAAACATCGTATTGGAAATCATAGATACTTTCCCTTAGACAGGTGGTATTTTGAAATATATTTGGTTTGTTGAGTACCCATGACCAATGGCTACATTTTGATCTGACTTTATTCTTTGTTCTTAACTCACTGTAGAACATATCTGACATGATCTAAATTTATTCTGAAATAAAATTAGAAAAGCAAGAGAAGGGATATTTAGCAATGAATAACTCCTCTAGTAAACTCTGTTTGAGAAGCTACTAAGTATTATAAATAGTACAACAGATTTGTATTATCTACTGAACTGGTACAATTCCAAATCCACCAAACCAGACATATACAAAAGAGTGATCTAGGAAGGTAAATGGAATACAGAATTTAGATTTTTTTTTTCAGTATCAGAATTGGCTTTATACACAAATCTATTTTCTCTCAAGCTTTCTTGATCTTGGTAAGCTTATATTAAGAGAGGGAGAAAAAGCTTTTTATGGTTGTTCTCATTCAATCATTGGGAACTGGAACCAATCCACATCAAATATGTATTTGTGTCTATTTCTGTCCATATTAGTTCTCTGCATAAGTAGTGATTTAAAAATGAAAATTCATATTTATTTCCAGACTCGTGTCAAATATATACCTTTTCTAAAATATGTTTTTTCCCTGAATAATTTTCCTTAATGCATGCATTTACCAGCAAAGAAATATATACGTACAGATCTGGGCAGTAAAAAAACGGAACAATTTTTCTGCATGCTAAACAGAAAAAGAAAATTAGACAGTTTATTGAAAACTGTGTATTGAACAAAACCTTTCCCCATCTCTACTTAATGTGAATGTTTTAAACCATTCCATTTACAGATTGATATAATTTATTTGGCTGAATCTTTAATTAAATGTGGAACTATTATCTACACATTTTATTATAAAAGTCCAAGTAAAGAAGCAGTGGTGGGATTCAATTTTTTTTACTACCGGTTCTGTGGGTGTGGCTTGGTGGGCGTGGCATATCTTGGTGGGCATGGCTTGGTGGGCATAGCAGGGGAAGGATACTGTAAAACCTCCATTCCCACCCCACTCCAGGGGAAGGATACTGTAAAATCTCCATTCCCTCCCCACTCCAGGGGAAGGTTACTGCAAAATCCCCATTTCCTCCCAATCAGCTGGGACTCTGAAGGCAGAGAATAGATGTGGGCGGGGCCAGTCAGAGGTGGTATTTACCGGTTCTCCAAACTACTCAAAATTTCCGCTACCGGTTCTCCAGAACTGGTCAGAATCTGCTGAATACCACCTCTGTAAAGAAGTATCAATCATCTAAGTTGTAATGAATGCTGCATTTGACATATGCCAATAGATAAAAGATAAGGAGATCTTTGGATCTGTGAAAATTTGTTCTCACTGATGCGGAGTCTAATAGAAGGTATTAAAATAATGAACAGATGCAGACAAACCGAACTTTACAAAAGCAGACAGCTTCAACTTTCTCCATTGAAAGACTGCAATAAAAATGATAAAGGTTTTGCCACTAACTTGGCTGGTTAAATGGTAAGCTTTAAGACAAAGTGATTGGGATATGCATTTTGGCCTTGTTCTAGCCATTTCCCCACCCCTATCCCAAATTAATGAAAAGGTTTTGTAATGAAATTGTAAATCTATTTGCCTGAAAGCTTCATAGAACTGGAAATTATTAGGCAGGTTTCCTCATTACCACAATCACTCTTGCTATATTCAGCTGAATTATTATAATTTACCTTTCATATAATCCTGTGAGATCTGGGATGGAACTATAGAAGCTTTATGTGCATGTCCAACACAATCAACACAATCATTCCTCAGCACTTGGTGAACAAACTGGGCCTATTAAGTCTTAATACTTCTTTATGTAACTGGATACTTGATTTCCTTATTGATAGACTCCAGTTTGTGTGAGTTGGAAAAGTTTCCATCTCCATCTCCTTGAGTACAGGTTCTCCACAGGGCTGTGTCTTGAGTCCATTACTGTTCACCTTGATGACCCATGACTGCTGTGTCAAGTCTGCTACGAATCATATTGTGAACTATATGGATGACATTGGAGTGGTGGGGCTTATCCGGGATGACAATGAAGAGGGAGGAGTGAAGGTTTTGGTGGACTAGTGCATTAAAAGTAACCTGGTTTTGAATGTTAACAAAATCAAGGAGATCACTGTTGATTCAGAAAGAGCCGGCATAGTCATACTCCACTTTGTATGAAGGCTGCAGCTGTGGAAATGGTCAATAACTTTAAATATCTGAGGGTGCAGATAACTAACAATCTGACTTGGTCTCTTCATATGTTATCTTTAGTGAAGTGTGAAAACCAGCATTTGCATTTCCTGCGTTGGATGAGGAGAGCGCATCTTTCTCCTTCTGTCCTGGCCACTTTTTACAGAGGCATGGTTGAGATTTAACAAACTGCATCACTGTTTGGTTTGGTGGTAGAATGCCTCAAATAAAAGGTCCATGCAGAGAATGGTAAGAGTAGGTGAGAAGATTATAGGAAGCTCGCTTCCAGTTATTCAGGGTACTGCTTATAAATGCTATGCACTTAGAGCTCGAAGCATTGTTAGAGACCCCAAACACCCACTTTATGCTCTGTTTCTGTTGCTCCGCTCTGGGAGGAGGTTTCAAAGTATCTATAGCAGGACTACTAGATTCTGTAACAGCTTTGTTCCTTAATGCCATCTGTCTTCTAAACTCACAAGATTCTTTTTTTTCGCCATGTATATGTATACATACGAACTAGACTGTGATGTTTCTCTGAGTCATATATATGTGTGTATGTGGGTCTATGCATAATGGTTATCTTTTGAGAGCTGAATGCAATGAAATTTCATTTTAATGTAGGCTGATTAGTATACTTTTAAAGTGACAATAAAGATTCTATTCTATTCTATTCTATTCTATTCTATTCTATTCTATTCTATTCTATTCTATTCTATTCTATTCTATTCTATTCTATTCTATTCTATTCTATTCTATTTTCTATTCTAGCCTAGCCTAGCCTAGCCTAGCCTAGCCTAGCCTAGCCTAGCCTAGCCTAACCTAGCCAAGCCATTCCAAGTTTTATTTTTTTTAAAAAAAAAATGATATTTGGGGAGCAGAAAGCTCACTCTCCAAATTATCATTTATTATCATATTTATATTTATATTTATTAATTTATATATTGACATTAAATATAATATGCTATTATCATATTTAAAAAGTTACCTGTAGTGCAGAGTTAATTTTCTTTGGTTCTTCTCCAAAATCTGACATACCGTTTACTGAATATGTAAATACTGTAATCAGAGAGAAAATATATTTTATGATTAAGAGCCTACCTGCCAAAGAACATCACCAGTTGTACTACTATTATGTTTTCACTTCATTTTGTCTTTGCCTGCAAGGATTTGTAACTTTCACTACTATTAAGATACCAGTCAGAATCCAGTGACTCTGCCATTCAAAGAGAGAAGGGGGGGGTCTTGAATTTGAATTATCAGCATTGTTGGGATCAACTGAGATTTACAACACATCCTGACGCCAGGCATCTGGGAACCTCTTTATCTTAGGATAGGATTTATGAGGGGCAATGTGAGTTAGTTTGAACGGAAAGGGCTCTGGGGAAACGTACACTCATCCGGATTCCCAGAGCAGAGGACTTTCATACCTTGTGTATTGGTCAGGATTTGCATTCTGCCTAATGGGGAGGGGCTCTAAGGTTTAAATGTACTTGCTTTGCCTAAGGGTATTTAGATCTTGCTTTGAATGAATGGGATGTTATCACATTTGCTAAATAAAGGAATCCTTTTGAACTACCTGGCTCAGAAGTTCGTACTTTGTAAGTGAATGGAGAGACAGTCCTTACAGAAAGCAAGATCTGCAAAATCAGTCAACCCAGAGTAGCAACTTCGTGCTACTGAGGGGACCGTGCAAACCATGTCCGAACAAAACTGGGAGCAGGAGGAAACTGAATGCTGGGGGGAAACATCAACCACCACCCAGTCGGATGCCTGTTCCTTACTCCCCATCAAAGAGGTTGAGGGAGGTTTTGAGATCCCTGAGAAACCCCGCTGGTCCATCAGCATTGGGAAAAAGGACAGCTGGGATGGGAGAAACAGAGGAGTCACCCTTAATCGAGGGAATCGGAAACCACGTTGGGAATTGGAGCTAGAAGCCGTCTCTGACCAGGAGGAACTCACCTGCTGAGAGAGGGGCATCTGAAGAGATACCTAGCCCAGTTGGTGATGGAAACTTTGGAAAATCTCAACAACCAAGGGACCCCAGAACGGCGACTAAGGAGCGCTGGGAGCACAGCAAACGCTGATGAGGCCGGGGGAGCCAATAACCTCCGGGAAGCTGGCATGCAAGTGGATGACGCAGCAGAGGACCCAACAAATCCTCCCAGGTCAGCACACACACCGGCACCCCTTCCTAACCAACTCCAAGCCCCACAACTAGAAAGGAAAACTCCCCCCCTGGGAGTGAAGTTTGATGGGGATCTGCAACAATTAGGATTCTTTGTAGCACACGTACTCACCTACATGCAAGAATATGGACGTGAGTTCCAAACAGAGGGATCCCGAGTGCGAGCAGTTACCCTAGCCCTGGAAGGAGCCGCTGCCAGATGGATGGTGACCCTACATAACGATGATGCACCCGAACTCCGCAACTTTGATTGGTTCATGACAGCCCTATGATGACATTTCGAGGACCCACTGGCAGACCGTAAAGCACACGATCGCATTAAGGTGGTGAAGCAGGGACGACGGCCAGTGGCGGAGTACACTGAAGAGTTCCGGGGCATCGCATGTCATCTAAACTGGCCAGAAGACATCCTGGTAAGCTGTTTCAAAGATGGGTTGAGTGTTGACCTATATAATGCCTGTGTGGCTATGGGTGCACCAAATCACCTGCATGAGTGGTACCTCACCATCGAAGAAGCGGAGATCGATATAGCCAGAAACCAGTACCATACGGGGCGAACATGGAAGAAATCCCCACCCCAATGGAAGAAAGAGCCTTTCAGAAGGCAACACGGGTTTTCTCCTAAACCTCCAATCTATTTCAAGTGCGGGAAGGAGGGGCACCGAGCACCTGAATGTCATTCCCAAACACCCGCCCGGAAACCTGAACGCCAAATGGGTAGAGACCAGCGAGACCCACCCAGCGCGGGAGGGAAATGGTGCTGAGGAGCAGCGAGATGGTAGAACCACCATCCCCCCCTCTTTGGAGAGAACATCCCGGCATTTCAAAGGGAAGATACAACATCGTTTGAAAGCGACCCAGAGGATGAACCACTGGTAAGCAAACCAATTGAACCGCTTACCCTCCCTCTCAGTCTATTTATCCCTAACCAAGATGAAGGGAAAAATATCTCCGCATTAGTAGACTCAGGGTGTACCCGTTGCTTGATCAGCCCAACCCTAATCGGGGAGTTGGGGATCACAGTGAGAAAGCTGAAAAAGCCCATCGCGTTTTGCCAACTAGATGGGTCAATAGCAGGGGGGGCAGCTGCTTTTGCCACGGAACCCCTGAAAATGGGCATTGGGAGCCACGAAGAAAGACTTACATTTATAGTGGAAGCTGGCATGGAATGGCTGCTAGTCCTGGGACTCGCATGGCTGAAAAAGTGGAATCCAAAAATAAATTGGAGCAAGGCACCATAAAATTCCAGATGCACGTGACTTTTGCAGAGAATCCACAGATAGAAACTGAGGGGGGAGAATGCAGGGAAACAGCCATGCCTGGTCATAGCTTGCCAACAGAAGGCATACCCAAGGAATACAAAGATTTGGCTGAAGTTTTTAGTGAAACAGCCTCGGATGAACTTCCCCCCCACCGCCCCACTGACTGTGCAATAGAAATCTTACCCGGGGCTAAACTGCCTAAACCAAAAATGTATAGCATGTCACCGGGGGAGTTAGAAGAACTGAGAGCTTTCATTGAGAAAAACCTAGCAAGGGGTTTCATTGAGTCAGCCCGTCCAAAGATTGCAGCCCCAGTGTTATTTAGGAAGAAAAAAGATGGCATAAAATGTTTATGCGTGGATTTTCGTAACCTGAACATGATCAGTGTTGAAAACATGTATCCCCTTCCCCTGATGAAAGATATGCTTGCACACCTCACAAAAGGGAATTTTTTTTCCCAAACTAGACACAAGGGAGGCATACTATCGAATCAGGATTAAGGAGGGGGATGAATGGAAAATGACATTTAACACCCCCATGGGGTGCTACCAATTCAAAGTGCTCCCTTTTGGGTTACAAGGGGCACCTGCAGTGTTCATGCAATTAATAAATGATGTTTTGCATGAACATTTATATAAAGGTTTATTTAGGTTTATCTTGTTTATTTAGATGATATTCTCTTATACTCAGAGACCAAAGCTGAGCACATTAAACTAGTCAGGGCGGTGCTAAGTAAACTCCGCGATGCAAAACTTTATGCTAAACTCTCAAAATGTGAATTCCACCAAGAAAAAAATGATACTTGGAGTATTGTATTTCACATCAGGGCATAGAAATGGACCCTCAAAAACTGCAGGCGGTACTGGATTGGGACACGCCTCGCACACGCAAACAGCTACAAAGCTTCCTGGGGTTCACAAATTTCTATCGCCAATTTATCCCAGCATTCACTCAAATCACCCTGCCCATCACTAAACTGTTAAGAACAAAGGGGGAGGGAAATCCTAAACTGAGACAGCCCGTGAATTGGACAATGGAATGCCAGGCAGCATTCGAAAAACTAAAACAGCTGTTCTCAGCAGAACCAATTCTAAAGCACCCAGACACAGAAAAACCTTTCATCATACAAGCAGATGCTAGTGATGTTGCAATAGGGGCAATCCTACTTCAGAAAAATGAGCAAGGACAACTACAGCCATGTGCATATACATCCAGGAAATTAAGTGAAACTGAACAAAGGTGGGCTATTTGGGAAAAAGAAGCTTATGTGGTGCGATGGGCACTTTTAACTTGGAGACATTTCTTAGAAGGGAGTAAGATCCCTTTTGAAGTCTGGACTGATCACAAAAACATAGAAGCCCTAAAGACACCAAGGAAACTATCTCCAAAACAAGTTTGTTGGGCTCAATACTTCAAACGGTTCGAGTTTACTCTTAAATTTATCCCTGGGGGGAAAAACTTTCTGGCAGACGCACTATCCAAAAAACCACAATACAATAGTGCGAAGTCAGAGGTATTTAAACCCATAATACAAACTAATCAATTGGCAACCAAAGTAATCACCAGGTCCCAAGAAGGACAAGACACATTGACAAACGAAGACACCATTCACATTTTTAAACAAACATTAATCAACGATGAATGGTTTTTGAACCACAAATCCAGTTGCTTGATGAAAGAGGGTTTAGCTTGGGTAGGAGAGAAGCTATATGTGCCTGCTAGCCAAAGATTACTCTTAATGGAAAGGTGTCATGACTCTAAATTAGCTGGACACTTTGGCTTTGTAAAAACCTTACACTTAATAAAGAGACAATTTTGGTGGCCTTCGCTAAGAAAGGACATAGAAAGCAAAAAGACAACAAGGGAAAATCCCAGGACTCCTACAGAAAGTAGCCGAGCCATCAGCGCCATGGAAAGAAATTGCTATGGATTTTATTGTAGAACTACCAGAAAGTGGGGGAAACACCATCATTTGGGTTTTGACAGACTTGTTTTCAAAACAAGCACATTTTATACCTTGCCAGAAAATCCCAACTGCTAAAGGCTTAGCCAGATTGTTTCTAATACACATTTATCGTCTTCATGGAGCCCCTCAAAGAATAATCTCAAATAGGGGAGTCCAATTCACCTCCAACTTTTGGAAGGCATTTTTGGGCTTACTTGGTACCACCCAAGGATTAAGCTCCGCCCACCATTCATAATCGAATGAAAATTGTGAACGAACAAATTTGGTTTTGGAACAATATCTAAGATGTTTTATTAATTTTCAACAGCACAATTGGACTAAACTTTTACCTTTTGCAGAGGTTGCATTTAATAATTCTGTACATTCGAGTACTGGTTTTACCCCTTTTAGAGTAGCCACTGGTCAAAATTTCAGCCCAATGCCGGAACTACCCACAGAAAAACCCACTATCCCCTCACTTAAGGAGTGGATAGAGAATTTGCAAAATACATGGCCAGTAGTCAGATTAGCTTTAAAGGAAGCTAGAGAGGCTTTCAAAATTCAAGCGGACAAGAAAAGAATAGAGCCTAAACCTTTCCATGTTGGGGATAGAGTATACTTATCTACAAAATTTCTGAAATAGAATATACTTATCTACAAAATTTCTGAAATCGTTACAACCATCCAAAAAATTAGGGCCAAATTTCATTGGGCCTTTCCCTATTATTAGGATCATCAACCCAGTAGCAGTTGAATTACTCCTTCCAAAAACACTTAGACAAGTCCACCCAGTGTTTCACATTAGTTTACTCAAGAGAGAGGTAACCTCATCAATCAGACCGCTTGTATCTGCACCACCTGTCCCAATCATGATAGAAGGAGAACAACACTTCGAAATCAAGGAAATTCTGGACTCTAGGAAGGATCCAGTATTTGGTAGCTTGGAAACATTTGCCTTCTTCACAAAACGAGTGGGTTGCTAAACAACGTTAAAGCTCTCACCTTACTGAGATTTCACTCCCAATACCCTAACAAACCTTGTTAATATATCATAATTGATTTTGTTTATGTCTTTTACAGATGGACCTTTTTTCTTTTTAAGGGGGCAGCATGTCAGAATCCAGTGACTCTGCCATTCAAAGAGAGAAGGGGGGGTCTTGAGTTTGAATTATCAGCATTGCTGGAATCAACTGAGATTTACAACGCATCCTGGCGCCAGGCATCTGGGAACCTCTTTATCTTAGGATAGGATTTATGAGAGGCAATGTGAGTTAGTTAGTTTGAATGGAAAGGGCTCTGGGGAAACATACACTCATCCGGATTCCCAGAGCAGAGGACTTTCACACCTTGTGTATTGGTCAGGATTTGCATTCTGCCTAATGGGCAGGGGCTCTAAGGTTTAAATGTACTTGCTTTGCAACTTTGTAACTTCTATTTAGATTTATTATTAGAGTTGGAAGGGACCTTGTATGTCATCTAGTCCAGCCCCCTGCTCAAGCAGGAGTTCCTACACCATTTGAGACAGATGACAGTCCAGTCTCCCCTTGAAAGTCGCAAGTGTTGGGGCTCTCACAACCTCCGCTGGCAAGCTGTTCCACTGGTTGATCACTCTCACCGTCAGAAAGTTTCTCCTCACTTCCAGGTTGAATCTCTCCTTGGTCAGCTTCCATCCATTATTCCTTGTTTGGCTTTCTAGTGCCATAGAGAACAGCCTGACCCCCTCCTCTCTGTGGCATCCTCTCAAATATTGGGACATTGCTATCATGTCACCCCTGGTCCTTCTCTTCGCCAGACTGGCCAAGCTCAGTTCCGCTCTGCAACCGCTCTTTGTATGTTTTATTTTCCAGACTCTTTATCATCCTGGTTGCTCTCTTCTGCACTTTCTCTAGGGTTTCAATGTCTTTTTTGTAGTGTGGTGACCAAAACTGGATGCAGTACTCTAGATGTGGTCTGACCAAGGCTTTATAGAGTGGTACTAGTACCTCTCTGGTCCTTGATTGTATCCCTCTATTTATGCAGCTCAGGACTGCGTTGGCCTTTTTGGCTGCTGCTGCACACTGCTAGCTCATATTTAGTTGGCTGTCTACCAAGACTCTGAGATCCCTCTCGCAATCGCTGCTATTGAGTGTGGTTTCGCCCAATTTGTATGTGTATTTTTGATTCTTCTTACCTAGCTGTAGAATTTTACTTTTCTCCATGTTAAATTTCATTTTATTGGTTTGGGCCCAGTGTTCGAGTCTGTTGAGGTCCCTCTGGATTTTGAGTCTGTCCTCTGGGGTGTTTGCTACTCCCGCCAGCTTGGTATCATCTGCAAATTTGGTTAGTTCTCCTACTATTACCTCATCTAGGTCATTTATGATGATATTAAAGAGTACTGGGCCTAAGACGGAACCTTGTGGTACCCCACTGCTTCTCTCCATGTGGACTTAGAGCCATTGAGGACTACTCGCTGGGTACGGTTGGTCAGACAATTGTTAATCCATCTGGTTGTGTAGCTGTCTATCCCGCTTTTTTCTAGCTTATGAAGAAGTAGATTGTGGTCTACTTTGTCAAATGCTTTGCTGAAATGCATTGTTGCCAAGGACCAAGCATTCTATACATGCTTGGTCCTTGGCAACAATGCCATATTCCATGTTAGCAAAGGACAAAGCCTAAAAACTGCCTTATAATATGTATGTACTTGATTTTTAATCATCTATTACACCTTGTATGGCAACAAAGGAGGGCCACAAACTGGCTCTCTCTCCCTCTGTCAATACCCACTTCAACTGGCTCTGGAGAAAGGAGGAGAGCTAGCACAATACAGGGCCACCCACCCCTAATTCTGGGTTTGTTCTGAGAATTGGAGGTGGGTGATACTGCATTGTGCTCTCTTCCTTTCTCTGGGAACAGTTTCAGTCAATGTTGATAGAAGTAGACACCCCTCTACTTTATCGGGTACCTCAGGGTTCAATTCTTTCTCCCCTTCTATTTAACATGAGGCCTCTGGGTGAGGTGATTTTTCAGTTTGGGATGTGATACCATCAGTACACAGATGACACCCAGCTTTGTATCTCTACACTAGGCCATTTGACTGATACTGATCCCAGTGTCTGGACTGGATGGATGCTCAATCTTTGCAAGATGGAACTGATGTAGGAATTTGAGCCCCCTGGAGACAAAGCTCTTCCATCTTTGGTTCTGGATGGGGTTTCACTGCTCCAGGCAGTGGAGGTCTGGGGGTTCTCTTGGACTTGTGGCTCCTGTTCAAAAAGCAGCTGGTAGTTGTGGCTAGGAGAGTCTTTGTACACCTTTGGGTCATATGTCAGTTGCGCCTATACCTGAACTGAGAAGCCCTGCCCTTGTAACCTCTAGGCTAGAGTATTGTAACATGCTGTACAGGAGGCTACCTTTGAAGATCATTCAGAAACTTCAGATGGTGTAGAATCCAGCTATATAGATAGTAAATGGTTCCAGATAAATGGTACACATAACACCACCCCTGCACGAGCTGCATTGGTTACTGCTGTGTTCTTGGTGCAATTCAAGATGCTGGTAGTTACCTTTAAAGCCCTACAAGGCTTGGGACCATGGTACTTGAGAGATTGCCTTTTTCCAAAGGCAACCTGTCCAACCAGATCAACTAGAATGAACATGCAGCCAGAGTGGCAGTCAACAGGGACCAAAAGATGAGCTTTTTCACAGGGGCCCTACTCTATGGCACACCATGTATGGAACATCCTCCCTTCAGAGATTAGACTGGCCTCAATCCTGTTAGCCTTTCATAAGGTCCTGAAAAAGTGCCCATGTTCCCATGCCTGAGTGCTGACTGTGTTAAGGGCCCCATTTCCTGCCTGTATTGCTAACTGGCCAAGTATCTTCACATGTACCCTTCAATACACTTAATATCCTTAATTAATGTTTTTGTGCTCTGTATTAGAATCCTTGGGAGCACAACACAAAAGGTTTAGCGTTATCATGGCTTTGCAGACAGCATGGGAAATTTTCTAACTGCCAAGAGCAGTTTTGGAGGAGCTTTGGAGTAATTTTTTATGCTGATTGTTAAGGTTATAACTAACCAGATTGGGTTTCCTAATATAAAAAGTAAAACTGTAAATCCAAGTTTGTATAAATATGTATTGTTGCTTTAAGTGAATCCAGGTTTTTTTGCTAATGACTATAAAGAGAGAGCAAGAAAGCGCATATGCAGAGGAGTGCTCGCAGCTTGGCTTGGCAGAGAGAAAGAGAGAGGTTTGCTTGATTGATTGTTTATTGCTCACTGTGTGTGAAGGACTAAAGATTTCTGAATATAACGTACAAAGAAGTTCAAGTATTCTACTAGAGATAAGTAAAGAACAGACTGTTTATGTTATTGTGCTGTTTATTTTAAAGTAAAGCTTATTTTCTACAACACGTTATCTATTATTGACTTTATCAAACCACAACCACCCATTCCGCTACGTAAACCCTGGACTCTGCAATTCATTCCTTAACACTGATCTTCTGACTAGACAACAATAATCTAATCAAGTAATGATTAAATAAATTGTTTCTATTCTGGTGAGGTTTGTTGGGAAATCCAGAGAACTCCATCAACATCCTTCCTGCACTATGTGAAATTGTGCATATCTCACAGATAACAGACCTTTTTAAATATGGAAAACATGAATGTTAAATATGCTGTGAATTTTTTATGATTTGCTAGCAGTGTACCAACATACTTAATTATTAAAAATGCTGGGAAGTAGTAGGAAGTAAATAGTAACTGTCTCCTCAATATCAGTTTTCAGCTTCTGACATTAATCCCAGAACAGAATTTGTACTTCAAGACTCAATGAGATAATCTGTGTTTTAGTTATAAATGATAGCTTGCACTCACCACTATTGCTGCATTGCCTATTTAGATCAAACGTATTTCCTAGGCTGCCTCTTTCTTCAGGAACTTCTGCCAAATCTGAGGTCTGTAATAGACAAAAAGGCAACACAGTGAAAATTAGTGACAAGATGAAGAAAATTGAGATCAAACATGTGCGAACAAGTTGATGATGGTAGTGACTCGCAGGACAGCACTGTTGATAATGCTGCCACCTGGTGGCGGAGCGTGTTGGGGGAGAGACCTTTGGTCAGACCCTGTCGTAGGAACTGGAGGATGTCCACTATTGACAGATCTAGGGGAAAACATCCCTTTTGGAAACACCAGTTACAGAGGACCTTCCAGGTTGCCGAATATATGCGTTCCATGGATGGTCTTCTGGAAGCCAGCATGATTTGATTCAGCTAAAGTGGCCTGCAATACTGCACTCTAACCGCTACAAAAATGCATAAAACCACAGAAACAAAGCCTTCTAGAATGCATATGGGTTAATATAAAAAGAAAAAAGAATAACATTGACATAAGTGTATACTACAAGCCACCCAACCAAGCAGAAGAAATAGATGAACCTTTTCCTAATCTGTTAACAAATATATGTAGGAAATACACCACAGTAATAATGGGGGACTTTTAACTATCCTGACATCAACTGGGAGACAAACTCTGAATCAAGTGGGAGATTGAACAGATTCCTGATCAACCTAGGTGACAACTTTGTTATCCAAAAGTCAGAGGAGGAAACTAGAAGGACAGCTATGCTGGACTTAATTCTTACTAATAGAGAAGAAATATTAGAGGGGTTTGAAGTTGCAGGAACTTTAGGGCAGAGTGACCATGTCATATTAGAATTCAGTATAATGCAGAAAGTAATAGAATATAATCAAACCAGTATCTTAGACTTTAAAAGACCTGATTTCAACAAACTTAGAGAGAGCTTATGAAGGATTTCATGGATGAAAATCTTAAAGGGGAAAACTATTCAAGAATTTGAAAGACAAAAAGGACAAGTACAAAAAATGGAAAGAGGGACACATAACTAAGGCAGAATATCAGCAGATAGCCAGAATCTGCAAAGATGAAGTCAGGAAAGCAAAGACTCAGAATGAACAAAGACTTGCAACAAAAGTCAAAGATAATAAAAAAGTTTCTTCCAACATATAAATAACAAGAAAAAAAATCAAAGAAACAGTCGGTCCACTAAAGAGAGAAGACAGCAAGGAAGTAACAGGCAGCAGAGAGAAAGCAGAGCTGCTTAACTCATTCCTTGCAATGGTCTTCATGCAAAAAGAAACTATAGTCCAACCTATCAAAAACATAACTGTAAAAGACAGACTAGAAACAAAAGTTAAAATAAGCAAAAAATTGTAAGAGAACACCTGGCTGATCTTGATAAATACAAATCATTGGGATCTGATGGATTAAATCCCAGAGTTCAAAAGGAGCTGGCAGATGTCATCTCAGAACCACTGCACCACATCTTTAAAAAATCCTGGAACACCAGGCAATTACCAGAGGACTGGAAAAGAGCTGATGTGGTTCCCAACTTCAAAAAAGAGAAAAAAAATAGACCCAGCAAACTACAGACCAATCAGCCTAACATCAATACCCGGGAAGATACTGGAAAAGATAACAAAAAAACAGATCTGCCAACATCTACCTACATGGAAAACAAGCCCTAGCCTGATTTTCACGCTTGTGCCTAAAACAAGCCCTACCCCAAAAATAAGCCCTAATTAAGCCCCAACCACCATCTGGTTGTATGATAAGGGGTGAGGTGCAGGCTTAAAAATCAAGCTAGGGCAGGGGTGGTGGTGAAGGAGCTGCCCTGCACCCACTTAGGAATGCCATGGCCAGGCCTCCCATGCTCCGACCGCTGTCACACCACTACCCAACTCTTCTGCAGCCACTTGTGGCCGCTCACAGCAGGTCATGAGTGGCCATTTCTTCCTGCTTTAGCTTTGCCTTCATTTGGAAGCGTGGCATTTCACCTTCCTGCCTTTTCCGAACTTTTGGCTGCACGCAAGGAAAGCAGAAGCAGCAGAGACCCCAGCTTGTTTCTCTCCCCCAAACTCTGCCAGAAATGAGTTTTTGTGAGGTTTGTAGTGCTGGCTCCTCATGCAGCCTCTCATGGCAGGACACTGCAAGGTATGCGGAGTTTAACATACTGGTGCAGCTGGCGTCCTGCCGCGAGAGGCTGCACCGGTATGTTGAACCTCACAGCGGTGCTGCTGCTCATGCATGCAATGACGCAACAAGCCTTGCAGTGTCCTGCTGTGAGAGGCTGCCCTGATAAGACAAACCTCATGAAGACCCATTTCTGGTGGAGTTTGGGGGAAATAAACAAGCCAGGGTCTCTGCAGGACACCAGTTGTGCCGGTGTGATGAAGCTTGTGGCAGTGCTGCCACTCACGCGTGTAATGCTACAAGCCTTGCAACATCTTGCTCCAAGAGGCTGCACTGGTATGTTGAACCTCATGGCAGTGCTGCCACTCCCGCGTGCAATGGCACAACAAGCCTTGCAGCATCCTGCCCTGAGAGGCTGCGTGAGGAGCCAGCATGACAAGCCTCACAAAGACCCATTTCTGGCGGAGTTTGTGAGAGAGAAACAAGCCAGGGTCTCTGCTGCTTCTGCTTTCCTTGTGTGCAGCCAAAAGTTTGCAAAAGGCAGGAAAGTGAAATGCCAAGCTTGACCTGTACCCACACCTCAGCCTACTACCCAAGAATACTCTCAAGCAAATTCACCCACCATTTCATGATGAACACTCTGCTCCCGACTGAGGGCAAAGCTAAAGCAAGAAGAAGCTACAACTGTGACTCCAACCGCCCCTGCTTGCTGGCCTCGAGCATGCTCAGAGAGCACCAGCAATGTCTTTTGCGGCAGCAGAGGCCAGAGCCAAAGCATCATTTTCGGCTTCTCTGGGATGCTGAACTGCCCTGAAAGGTAGAGCCAAAAAAACCAAAACACCTAAGACACCCCCAAAAAGATGCTTTAGCTGTTTTTTCAGGGGTCAAAAGAAAATAAGACTCGGTCTTATTTTCGGGAAAACACAGTAGAAATGAGTAAAGTAATAACTAGAAGTCAGCACGGGTTTGTTAAAAGCATATCCCTAAGACCTCCCTAAGACCGATTAGAGCCCACAGAGTTGGTCTGTTGGTGGTCCCGTCAGCCAAACTTCAATTCTTATTTGTTTTTTGGCTTTCCTCCCATATGAAGATACAGATCTTTGTCTCTGTCAACATCTGTATCTTCATTGTTCCATCTAAATATTTCTCCCATCTCTATCCTCCTAAGCTGGAAAATCTTCAGAGTATCCACCCATACTCTTATCTCCCTTTCAAAAACATATTCCAGATTATCCAATTCCAATTCCATTTTTATATCTCTCAAAAAGTTTTTCTCATCCTCTTGTTTTATTTGGTGATTTGTCTGTCCTATCTTTTCCTCCATTCTTTCCGCCACCGCCTTATCACAATAGTAAAGTAATTATAGCACAGTTAATATCACCACAATCCTTCAAAAAGATGTTGCTTATTTCTTCTGTCAAAATTTTCCTAGATTTGTAGGGGTGTAGTATATTCTGTTTACCAGCAGATGGCAGCATCAACAGAGGTTTCAGTGTTGTTTCAATCATGATAAATTAAAATCCAAATTTAATTCAGTTTATAGAACCAAAATTAAATACTCGAATCAATTCAGGTACATAGTTCTAGCATATTATAATACCTTTCCATAACAATGCCTACCCAGTTTAAAATCCAATTTTCTTTGATTAAAAGATCTTTAGCTTTTCTCCCCTCAGTTCCTTTCATTTTGGTCAAATTTTTTCTCTCTATGGTTGTTCGCTGCTTTTAAAATGGTAATTCTAAGCGGAATAGGACTGTTCATTTCATACCCTTGGCTGCACCTTGTTCTCTGCCACCTTTCCTCCCTTGGGCGATTCTCCGCTGATGTTTCTCCTCAGCTGACACGCCCCTAGCTGTTCACCCTGGGACAGTTAGCCCCCAACCAATTGGCTAGAGGGGGTGGAAGGGAGGAATTCTTTAGAGCAGTGGTTCCCAAACTTTTTTAGTCCACCGCCCCCTGGGTGCTACAAACTCATCCTCAGGTGGGTGTGGCTTGGTGGTCAGGTGACCAGATGGGCGTGACCAACTTGTAAAATGTGGTGAAACTCACTTTTGCTTGCTTAGCAACCAAAATTTTGGGCTCAATTGTGGTCATAAGTCTTTCTTTCTTTCTTTCTTTCTTTCTTTCTTTCTTTCTTTCTTTCTTTCTTTCTTTCTTTCTTTCTTTCTTTCTTTCTTTCTTTCTTTCTTTCTTTCTCTCTCTCTCTCTCTCTCTCTCTCTCTCCCTTCCTTCCTACCCATCTTTCTTTCTTTCTTCCTTCCTTCCTACCATCTTTCTTTCTTTCTTTCTTTCTTTCTTTCTTTCTTTCTTTCTTTCTTTCTTTCTTTCTTTCTTTCTTTCTTTCTTTCTTTTTGTCTGTCTGTCTGTCTTCCTTCCTTCCTTCCTTCCTACCATCTTTCTTTCTTTCTTTCTTTCTTTCTTTCTTTCTTTCTTTCTTTCTTTCTTTCTTTCTTTCTTTCTTTCTTTCCTTCCTTCCTTCCTTCCTTCCTTCCTTCCTTCCTTCCTTCCTTCCTTCCTTCCTACCATCTTTCTTTCTTTCTTTCTTTCTTTCTTTCTTTCTTTCTTTCTTTCTTTCTTTCTTTCTTTCTTTTTTCTTTCTTTCTTTTCTTTCTTTCTTTCTTTCTTTCTTTCTTTTTTCTTTCATTTTTTCTTTTTTTTTCTCTCTCTCTCTTTCTCTCTTCTTTCCTTCCTTCCTACCATCTTTCTTTCTTTCTTTCTTTCTTTCTTTCTTTCTTTCTTTCCTTCCTTCCTTCCTTCCTTCCTTCCTTCCTTCCTTCCTTCCTTCCTTCCTTCCTTCCTTCTTTCTTTCTTTCTTTCTTTCTTTCTTTCTTTCTTTCTCTTTCTTTCTTTCCTTCCTTCCTTCCTTATTCTTCTTTCTTTCTTTCTTTCTTTTCTTTCTCTTTCTGTCTTCCTTCCTTCCTCTTCCTTTCTCTTCTTTCTTCTTTCCTTTTCTTCTTCTCTTTTTTTTCTTTCTTTCTGTCTGTCTGTCTTCCTTCCTTCCTTCCTACCATCTTTCTTCTCTTTCTTTCTTCTTCTTCTTCCCTTTCTTTTTTCTCTCTGTCTTCCTTCCTACTTTCTTTCTTTCTTTCTTTCTTTTTTAATAATTTTTATTAGGTAATTTTAAAAATACATAAAACATAAAAGACAAAACATGTACAAACATATCTACATATCTACATATATATATGAAAATAGGTACAACTCTTTAAAAAGTGCACACAATACAAACCTAACATACCCCGAAGAAAAAACAAAACTTAACAGGGAAGATATGATATAGTTGCCATTACGGAAACTTGGTGGGATGAAACTGACAAATGGAATATAAAGCTAGAGGGATTTAAATTATTTAAAAGAAACAGACCAAATAAAAGAGGAGGTGGAGTTGCACTATATATAAGAAATAACTACATTTCTACAGAAATAGAGCACAACAATAATGAAAATCATCTCGAATGCATTTGGGTCAATATTAAAGGGGGGCAAAATGACATTGCCATAGGTCTATACTACAGGCCACCCAACCAAACAGAGGAAGTAGATGAACTTTTT
Source organism: Diadophis punctatus similis (assembly GCA_023053685.1). Lineage (NCBI taxonomy): Eukaryota > Metazoa > Chordata > Lepidosauria > Squamata > Dipsadidae > Diadophis > Diadophis punctatus. Next base: position 26,470,735 of record JALIGW010000008.1, read on the forward strand.
GCTAGTCAGCTAACTAAGGTATGTAGGAAGCACATCACAATAGTAATGGGGGATTTTAACTACTCTGACATCAACTGAGAGACAAACTCTGCACCAAGTGGAAGAGCCAACAGGTTCCTAACAAACCTAGCAGACAACTTTGTTACCCAAAAAGTAGAGAAGGGAACAAGGAGATCAGCCATATTGGACTTAATTCTCACTAACAGAGATGAAATGATAGAAGGTGTTGAAGCTACAGGAACCTTGGGGGCAAGTGATCATGCAATATTGGAATTCAATATTATGCAAACACAAGCAGTAGAACAAAATCAAACTAGAGTCTTGGATTTTAAGAGAGCTAATTTCAATAAACTTAGAGAGAACTTGGGAAAGATTCCATGGATGAGAATCCTCAAGGGGAAAACAACTCAAGAAGTTTGGGAAATTTTGAAAAGTGAGATTATAAAAGCCCAGACTAGCACAATACCAATGAAGAAGAAAAATAATAGGTCTCAAAAGAAACCAGCATGGCTGCATAAAGAACTCTCTGACAAATTGAAAGACAAAAAGGACAAGTATAAAAAGTGGAAAGAAGGGGAAATAACTAAGGCAGAATACCAGCAAACAGCCTGAGCCTGTAAAGATGAAGTGAGGAAAGCTAAGGCTCACAATGAACAAAGGCTTGCGACAAAAGTAAAAAGTAACAAAAAAAGCTTCTTCCAACATATTAAAAACAAGAAAAAAGTCAAGGAAACAATTGGTCCATTGCAGGGAGAAAGTGGCAAGAAGGTGACAAGCAACAGGGAGAAAGCAGAGCTACTTAACACGTATTTTGCATCTGTCTTTACACAAAAGGAAAAAACAGTCCAACCTATCAAAAACAGCATCACAAAAAACATATTAGGAACACAAGTTAAAATAGGGAAGAAAATGGTAAGGGAACACCTGTCTACCCTAGACGAATTCAAATCACCAGGATCAGATGGATTACACCGCAAGGTTCTGAAGGAACTGGCAGATGAGATCTCAGAACCATTGAACTACATCTTTCAAAGATCCTGGAGCACCAGGGAACTGCCAGAGGACTGGAAAAGAGCTGATGTAGTTCCTATCTTCAAAAAAGGGAAAAAAACAGATCCAGGAAACTACAGACCTATCAGCCTGACCTCAATACCAGGGAAAATTTTTGGAAAAGATAATCAAGCAATGAATCAATGAACACCTAGAAGCAAACACAGTAATAACCAAAAACCAACATGGGTTTGTCAAAAACAGATCATGCCAGACTAATCTTATTGCATTCTTTGACAAAGTGACAAAATTAGTGGACCAGGGGAATGCTGTCGATATAGTTTACTTGTACTTCAGTAAGGCATTTGATAAAGTAGACCATAACCTATTACTAGATAAAGTACAAAAATGTGGGTTAGACAGCAACACCACCAGATGGATTCAAAACTGGCTGACCAACCGCACTGAATGAGTAGTGCTCAATGGAACTGCATCTACATGGAGGGAAGTATGCAGTGGAGTACCCCAAGGCTCTATTTTAGGCCCAGTACTCTTCAACATCTTCATCAATGACTTGGACGAGGGGATAGATGGGGAACTCATCAAATTTGCAGATAACACCAAACTGGCAGGAATAGCCAACACTCCAGAAGACAGGCTCAAGATACAGAAGGATCTTGACAGACTTGAACATTGGGCTCTATCTAACAAAATGAAATTTAATGGTGAAAAAAGTAAGGCTCTACATTTAGGCAAGAAAAACAAAATGCACAGGTACAGTATATGTGGTACCTTGCTCAACAGTAGTAACTGCGAGAGGGATCTTGGAGTCCTAGTGGGCAACCATTTAAATATGAGCCAGCAGTGTGCAGCAGCTGCCAAAAAAGCCAACACAGTTCTAGGCTGCATTAACAGAGGGATCGAATCAAGATCACGCAAAGTGTTAATACCACTTTATAATGCCTTGGTAAGGCTACACTTGGAATACTGCATTCAGTTTTGGTCGCCACGATGTAAAAAGGATGTTGAGACTCTAGAAAGAGTGCAGAGAAGAGCAACAAAGATGATTAGGGGACTGGAGGCTAAAACATATGAAGAACGGTTGCAGGAACTGGGTATGTCTAGTTTAATGAAAAGAAGGATCAGAGGAGACATGATAGCAGTGTTCCAATATCTCAGGGGTTGCCACAAAGAAGAGGGAGTCAAACTATTCTCCAAAGCACCTGAAGGTAGAACAAGAAGCAATGGGTGGAAACTAAACAAGGAGAGAAGTAACTTAGAACTAAGGAGAAATTTCCTGACAGTTAGAACAATTAATCTGTGGAACAGCTTGCCTCCAGAAGTTGTGAATGCTCCAACACTGGAAGTTTTTAAGGAGATGTTGGATAACCATTTGTCTGAAGTAGTGTAGGGTTTCCTGCCTAGGCAGGGGGTTGGACTAGAAGGCCTCCAAGGCCCCTTCCAACTCTGTTGTTGTTGTTGTTGTTGTTGTTGTTGTTGTTGTTGTTGTTGTTGTTATTATTATTATTATTATTATTATCTCACATAAAAAAGTATAGTTATTTTTCATTAAGCAGTTTAGCGTATCGTTATATTTCTAAATATCTTTCTAAATATATATTTCTATATCCCTACATATATCTCTTTTGTTTTAAAAACAACCAATAGAAAAAGCCAAGAAAGAAGAAAGAAAACAAAAATAATATAACTTATCTTCGTTAAAGAAAACCTACTATTTTGTTATGTTTTTACAATTCAACCAATGGTAAAAATTTTCCCATATTTTGTAAAAATCTGTTTCCTCTTTATCCTTTATTCGCATGGTTAGTCTATTCATTTCGGCACATTCAAGTATTTTATTTATAACCATTAAGTTGGTTGGAACTACCTCTTTTCTCCACATTTGAGCATAAGTAATCCTTGCCGCTGTTAATATATGTATCATCAAATATTGGTTGTTTTTATTTATTTTATCATCCATAATGCCTAAGAGGAATGTTTCTGGTTTTAATTCTGTTTTTTGTGATATCATTTCTGTCAAACATTTCCGAATTCTTTTCCAATAGATCCTGGCCTCTGGACACCTCCACCACATATGGTAGTATGTGCCCAGTTCTTTTTTACATTTCCAGCATTTTGCTGATGATTTGGAAGAAATTTTTGCCAATCTTGTCGGAGATAGATGCCACCGATAAAACATTATATATGCATTTTCTTTGTACGATGCAGACATAGTTAGTTTGAAATTCCATTCCCAAATTTTCTCCCATCGGTCCAAATCAATTGAATATCCAAAATTTTGTGCCCATTTTACCATCACCCCCTTAACGTTTTCTTCCTCCATCTTAGATTTTAATAACCAATTGTATAATTTTGTGATCATTTTTTCCTCCGGTCCCAGTAAAATTTTATCCAATTCTGATATTTATTTTGGAAAGCCAAATTGTGTTGAATCCTTTTTATATTTAGTTTGAATTTGCAAGTAGGTCCACCATTCTATATTTATACCAATCAAAGCCAAATCTTTTCTAGTTTTTAAGTTGTTTTGGTTGTCTAATAATTGATTGTACGTGATCTTTTTATCCAAATTAAATAAATTAGGGTAAGCTGTGGCCTCCATCAGGGATATCCATTTTGGGGTTTGAGGAATAATATTTCCTAATTTCTTTCCAGTCATTTATTAATGTCCCTCTAATATGATGTTTCTGAAAGTAAGTATGTATTTTATTGCCCTCGTTCCACAGATAGTTATGCCACCCTAATTGTAAATCGTGGCCCTCAATAGTTAGTATTCTTTTATTCGTCAAATTTATCCAATCTTTGATCCAAATTGCTGCTGCCGCTTGATTGTATATTTTCCAGTCAGGGAGTCCGAATCCTCCCTGTTTCCTTTGTCTTGTAATAGTTTGTATTTTATTCTCGGTTTCTTGCCATTCAAATAAAGTTCCGAATCGATTTGTCTAATTCCTTATAGAAGGTATTTGCAATTTTTATTGGGGCTACTTGAAAAAGGTAAAGGATTTTGGAGTAGAATGTTCATTTTGACAGCTGATATTCTGCCAATAAGTGATATTTGTAATTTGGACCAATTTATCAAGTCTTTTTTTTTATTTTTTGTAGTAATTTTTTGTAGTTATCTTCCTTTATTGAGGAACATTTGGCTCTCAACCAAATCCCCAAATATTTTATTTTTTTTGGCTGTCTTTAGTCCTATTGAATCCTCTAAGTCTTCTTTCTGGTTTTTGGAAAGGTTTATTGTTATCATTTTTGTTTTATCCCTATTAATTTTTAAGCCTGCTACATTTCCAAATTCTTCTATGTCTTTTAATAGTTTTGGGCCTGAACTTTGGGATCCTCAATGATAACACCATATCATCTACAAAGGCTTGAGTCTTATATTGTTTTTTTTAATAGTCAAACCCTTAATTTTTGATTCTTTTCTTTCTTTCTTTCTTTCTTTTCATTTCTTTCTTTCTTTCTTTCTTTCTTTTCTTTCTTTCTGTCTTTCTTTGTTCCTTGCCTACCATCTTTCTTTCTTTCCTTTCAGTCTGTCTGTCTACCTTCCTTCCTTCCTTCCCACCATCTTTTCTTTCTTTTCTTTCCTTTCTTTCTTCTTTTCTTTCTTTCTTTTCTTTCTTTTCTTTCTTTCTTCTTTCTTTCTTTCTTTCTTTCTTTCTTTCTTTCTTTCTTTCTCTCTCTCCCTTCCTTCCTTCTTTCTTTCTGTCTGTCTGTCTTCCTTCCTTCCTACCATCTTTCTTTCCTTTCTTTCTGTCTGTCTTCCTTGCTTCCTACAATCTTTCTTTTCTTTCTTTTCTTTCTTCTTCTTTTCTTCTTTCTTTCCTTTCTTTCTTCTTTCTTTTCTTTCTTCTTTCTTTTTCTTTCTTCTTTCTTTCCTTTTCTTTCTTTCTTTCTTTCTTTCTTTCTTTCTTCCTTCCTTCCTTCCTCCTTTCTTCCCTTCCTTCCTTCCTTCCTTTGTTCTTTCCTTCCTTCCTTCCTCCTTTCCTTCCTTCCTTCCTTCTTACCTTCCTTCCTACTCCTTTCCTTCCTTCTCTTCCTTCCTTCCTTCCTTCCTTCCTTCCTTCCTTCCTTCCTTCCTTCCTTCCTTCCTTCCTTCTTCCTTCCTTCCTTCCTTCCTTCCTTCCTACCATCTTTCTTTCTTTCCTTTCTGTCTGTCTGTCTTCCTTCCTTCCTACCATCTCTCTCTCTCTCTCTTTCTCTCTTTCTTTCTTTCTGTCTTTCTTTGTTCCTTCCTACCATCTTCTTTCTTCCTTTCTGTCTGTCTTCCTTCCTACCATCTTTCTTTCTTTCTTTTCTTTCTTTTCTTTCTTTCTTTTCTTTCTTCTTCTTTCTGTCTGTCTGTCTGTCTGTCTGTCTTTCTTTCTTTCCTTCCTTCCTTCCTTCCTTCCTTCCTTCCTTCCTTCCTTCCTTCCTTCCTTCCTTCCTTCCTTACCATCTTCTCTCTCTCTCTCTCTTCTTTCTTTCTTTCTTTCTTTCTTTCTTTCTTTCTTTCTTTCTTTTCTTTCTTTCTTCTTTTCTTTCTTTCTTTCTTTCTTTCTTTCTTTCTTTCTTTCTTTTCTTTCTTTCTTTCTTTCTTTCTTTCTCTTTCTCTTTCTGTCTTCCTTCCTTCCTTCCTACCTTCTTTCTTTTTTTCTTTTCTTTCTTTCTTCTTTCTTTCTTTCTTTCTTTCTTTCTTTCTTTCTTTCTTTCTTTCTTTCTTTCTTTCTTTCTTTCGTTTCTTTCTTTCTTTCTTTCTTTCTTTCTTTCTTTCTTTCTTTCTTTCTTTCTTTCTTTCTTTCTTTCTTTCTGTCTGTCTGTCTTTCTTTCTGTCTTTTCTGTCTTTCTGTCTCTCTGTCTCTCTTCCTTCCTTCCTACCATCTTCCTTCCTTCCTTTCCTTCCTTTCTGTCTTCCTTCCTACCATCTTTCTTTCTTTCTTTCTTTCTTTCTTTCTTCTTTCTTTCTTTCTTTCTTTCTTTCTTTCTTTCTTTCTTTCTTTCTTTCTTCCTTCCTTCCTTCCTTCCTTCTTCCTTCCTTCTTTCTTTCTTTCTTTCTTTCTCTTTTTTGTTCCTTCCTACCATCTTTCTTTCTTTTTCTTTCTTTCTTTCTTTCTTTTCTTTTCTTTCTCTTTCTTTCTTCTTTCTTCTTTCTTTCTTTCTTTCTTTCTTTCTTCTCTTTCTTTCTTTCTTTCTTTCTTTCTTTCTTTCTTTCTTTCTTTCTTTCTCTTTCTGTCTTCCTTCCTTCCTACCATCTTTCTTTTTCTTTCTTTCTTTCTGTCTTTCTTCTGTCTGTCTTCCCTCCTTCCTACCATCTTTCTTTCTTGCTTTCCTTTCTTTCTGTCTTCCTTCCTACCATCTTTCTTTCTTTCTTTCTTTCTTTTCTTTCTTTCTTTCTTTCTTTCTTTCTTTCTTTCTTTCTTTCTTTCTTTCTTTCTTTCTTTCTTTCTTTCTTTTTTTCTTTCTTTCTTTCTTTCTTCCTTCCTTCCTTCCTTCCTTCCTTCCTTCCTTCCTTCCTTCCTCCCTCCCTCCTTCCTTCCTTCCTTCCTTCCTTCCATCTTTCTTTCTGTCTGTCTGTCAGAGTCCAGACTCTGTCATTCAGAAGGAGAAGGGGTTTTTTGGCTCTGTTTGATCAAAAGGTTATAACATATCCGGATCCCAGACACCTGAGAGCCTCTTCATCTTAGGATAAGGTTTTATGGGGGGTATCCGGATCCCAGACACCTGGGAGCCTCTTCATCTTAAGATAAGGTTTTATGGGGGGAATTGAACGGAAGAGTGAGGCTGGGAAACGGATCCATCTGTCAAACATTTGTGGATTCATTATGCTGAATGGGGTGGGGTGTTAAGCTTAAAAGACTTGTCTTGCCCGAAGGCATTTTAGACCTTGCTTTGAATTGAATGGATGTATACAGATGCAAATAAAGGAAATCCTTTTGAAAACCTTGGCTTGGCTCAAAAGTTCCTGGATTGTGGCTGGAAGACATACCTTGCACTGTTTTTCTTCCTTCCTAACATCTTTTTCTTTCATGGCAGGAGAAGGAAGAAAGTGCTCTGGCTGGCGCTCAGCTTACCTTCCTGGTGAGGCTCACAGACCGCCTGGCATGCCCATCCGCTGGCTCTCCACTTTCTGCCTGCCCCATCAAGGCCCCCACCAGCCCGGAACCCACCAGACCCTGAGGCCAGCGGAGCTCCATAGGTGCGCACCCTGACCTTTCCTGGCCTGCAAAGGTCCTGGAGCCGAAGCCGGGAAAGCGAGAGGGGTGGTGGTGGCAACCGCGCTCCAGCAGCGTCATGTCCCCTGTCATGTGCCATCCAGGAGCACGGTCTCCGGGCTGGCAGGGGCCTTGGCAGGGCAGGCAGAAAGTGGAGAGCCGGTGGATGGGCATGCTGGGTGGTTTCCGAGCCTCGCCAGGAAGGTAACCACATGCTCCCTCCTGCCCCTCACTCCGGCTGTCTCCTGGGAAGTTCGTGGGAAGTGGCAGTGGGCAGAACTGGACAGGGTGGAGCCACCGGTGGAGCAGCGCCTGGCGAGGAAGGCTTGGCGGGGAGGCACGGCCAATTGTCTCATTGTCCCATGGGACAGATGGGCTGCAAGAAGCATGGTTGAGCGGGGCTGGGGCAGCGCATCCTATTGTGCCTTCTCTTGCCCCACTCTCCATCCCAGAGGGTCACGCATCCCCCCGCCAATCCTCCGTAAAACCGCCTGCCCCATTTCTCCAAAGGCAGGGCGATCTAAAGCGGGGAGGGGGATGCTGTAGAAAAAGCCAACTTCCACCCATGCCTCCCATGCCAGCTCTGCGGGACTTGGGGCTCTGAAGCAGCCCACTGACTTCCACCCCGGCGTGGTGGTCCGAGTTCCCAGAGTGGCGCCGGCGGTCAGCTGGGCTGATCCTCAAAGAGAGCACGCAGGTGACCGGTGGAGAAGCCAGTGTGCTGCTTTGGAGCCACAAGCACCACGGAGCCGGCATGGGTAGAAGACGGCCTTTTCTGCAGCATCCCCTCTTTGGATCACCCTGCAAAAGGGGGGTTTCTGCCTTTGCAGAAACAGGGCGGGCACATGTGCAGTAGCCCCTCTCAGCATCTGCATTTCCAAGGGCCGCTCGCCCACCCACTGGCCAGGCTGGATACCGACCTCAGAAGGCAAGCAGGTGTGGGGGACCTCTGGGAAGGCTGCGTGGAAGGCCACCAAGCATTGCAAGGCCACGGGGAATGAAGTAGGAAAGGCAGGCAAGGATGTTGGGGGGTTGCAGGGGCAGTTAGGTAGGCCATGACTTCACAGGCTTACCTGGCAGGCAAATCAAGGGCGCAGAGCTTCATGCAGGCAAGCTGCAGAGCAGAGACTGGGCGGGGCAGGGCAAGCAAGCAATGACCGGGACATTGGCGAGGTGAGGCATTGGCAAAGCAAGTGCCTGTATGCAAAAGGGAACAACTTATATAGGCCGGGGGGTGGGTGGTGGGTGGGTCGGAAGCGCCGCGTGGCGGAAAAAGCGGTGAGCGGCTGATTGGGTGTACATGGGCGGTGGGGGCACAGGGACAGGACCAGTTTGGGGGTGTGGGCAGCCAGCTGTCGCTACTAATGTGGCAAACCACCTGCCACCTCCTGGCCCCTCTTAGCACTCCCCTGCCACCCCTTTGCCTCTTAGCGCCCCCCTAAGCCATCCCCCCCCAGGGGGCAGTACCACCCATTTTGGGAACCACTGCTTTAGAGCACGAGAAAGGACAATTAATGGAAATCCAGCAAAAGAAGAGAGGCGTAAAAGAATTTGCCAAAATGCCTTCCTCCCTCTCTCTCTCTTTCCCCCTCCTCTCCCCCCTCAATATAGGGCCCAGCGCTCCTTCTTCACTACCTAACTAATATCTTTTTAATGACTTCCCAATGGGTGGGTGGAGAAGGAGGGGAGGTCTTTGGACTGCAGATCAAGAGGTGCCCTAAAGCATGGATTTCATCCCAGCAGATGTTTACTACCAACCCCCACTTCCCCCCTTGGGGCAGGGTTTTTCATCTCTCCTTTTTACCCGCTTTGATTAGTTTTAAGGCAGGTTAGTTGCTTTGTTGGTTAGCCTATTGTACTAACACGGTTCATTTATGATTTTGTAGATTGTGCTTTGTAGCTGTGGACCATATTCTGGAAATCGCTGCCTTGTGCTCTTGCAGTAGCCTGGTGGTGATTTGCAAAATATAAAATAATGCAAAGGAATGCTGAAGCAAATTATTATCAATATATTTTATTCCTGATTTCAGCAGATAGGACAAACCTTTGTACCATGTTAGTTAGTTAAATGAGGGAATAGAAGGAAAACGTATCAAATTTGCAGATGATATCAACCTGGCAGGAATAGCCAATACTCCGGAAGATAGCCTCAAGATCCAGATGGACTTGAACACTGAGTCTCATGTAACAAAATGAAATCCAATGTAAAGAAAAGTAAGGTTTTATACAGGCAAGGAAAAGAAATATATAGGTGCAGATTAGGTGAAATCTGGTTTGATAGCAGTAACTGTGAGAGGGATCTTGGAATCTTGGTGGACAATCACTTAAATATGAGCCAGCAGTGTGCTGCAGCCACCAAAAAAGCCAATGCAATCCTAGACTGCATTAACAGAGAGATAGAATCAAGAGTAAGGGGCATGCATAAGTGCACCAGCGTGCCTACCGTCCCTGTCCTAATGTTCCCACTTATCAGTACTCATCTTATGTATATAAACAATGTTATATCTATGTATATTACCAACATGTACTTGACAAAAATAAATAAATAAAATAAAATAAAATAAAAAGTATGTATAAAGTACAGCTTTATAAGTACACTTGAAAAACTACATTCAGTTTTGGGCAGCACAATATAAAAAAGATATTGAGACTTTGGAAAGAATGCAGAGAAGAGCAACAAGATGATTAGGGGATTAGAGGGTGAAACATATGAAGAATACCTGCATGAATTGGGTATGTCTAGTCTAATGAAAAGAAGGACTGGTGGGCGACATGATAGCAATGTTCCAATGTCTTGGGGGCTGCCATAAAGAAGATGGGGTTAATCTATTTTCCAAAGTACCAGAAGCCAAAGCAAGAAGCAAAGGATAGAAACTAATTAAGGAAAGAAACTTCCTACAATTAAGGAGAAATTTCCAGACAGTGAGAACAATAAACCAGTGGAACGGATTGCCTTCAGAAGTTGTGAATGCTCCATCACTGGAGGCTTTTAAAAGAGATTGGACAGCCATTTATGAATGGCTGTCTAGTCATTATGAAGACATTATGAAGAAGTATAGGGCAGGGGTGGGTTCCATTTTTTTTACTACCACTCTGTGGGCATGGCTTGATTTTGTGGGTGTGGCTTGATTTTGTGGGTGTGGTTTGGTTTTGTGGGAGTGGCTTGGCAATCATGTGACTGCGTGGGAGTGGCTTGGCAGTCATAACCCTCCCCTCCCCCTTTCCTTTCCTTTCCTTTCCTTTCCTTTCCTCTTTTCTTTCTTTTTTTCCTTTTCTTTCCTTCCTTCCTTCTTTCCTTCTTGTCTCTCCCTCTCCCCCTTCCTTTCTTTCTCTTTCTCTCTTTCTCTCTTTCTCTTTTTTCTTGTCTCTGACTCTGTCTCTGTCTCTCTCTCTCTCCCTTTCCAAGAGGAACCATTCCATTCCATTCCATTCCATTCCATTCCATTCCATTCCATTCCATTCCATTCTATTCTATTCTATTCTATTCTATTCTATTCTGCATAGCCACGTATGTGAGATGGGCAGCTATATGCATCAAATCAATAAGCTGGTGATTTGTGTCACATATTCCTGAAGTGAAATAACTGGTTGCAAGCAGTGCTAATTCGATTTACAATTTTAGCATCCTCCTAAACCAGCAGGAATAGAAGAGATGGGTATGGCTTGCTTTCTGAAGGGTGGGTGGGATAGAGGTTTCTAAGGTTTCTAAACTTCCTGTGTGTGGTGGTGGTGAACGCCTTGGAGAAATGTCACTTGCCACCACATACCCCAAAGAATTGGAGCGCCTACACTAAAACTGGCTAGCATATTGTCACAAATCGAGGGGAAAGACCGAGCTGTTGCAACCCAAGAATTGGGAAATGAGAACTGATCGGTGCCTGGGCTTAAGAGAGAGAGGCGGCTTCAGGAGACTCTGACGGCACGGGCAAAGGTTGGGTGAAAGAAAGGAGGTTGGGGGGGAGAGAGAGGTCAGGGGGAGAGAGGGGGAGGAAGAGAGATGATGTAGCTATTTAGCTGCCTTTTTTTAGCACTGAGATCCATTTGAGCAAGCCAGATGCAAAAAATTTTTTACACACACACACACACACACACACACTTCCACTCTGTAATAGGCGCAAGCAGCACAGAATCCAGACACCCTCCCCCCAATCCCCGAAATCTAATTTAAGGAGTTGAAAGGAAGGAAGGAAAGACCTTTAGGACTGTGCCCCACGGGCTGGGGAGAAGCTGCACTCAGCTCAGCGCTTGGCTGCCAGCACTTCGGGGAGGCGAGGAGCAGCGGCGGCACCAAATTACAACTCTTGGGAGGGGGGACCGAGTCTTCTCTCTGAGGGGTGGGGGTGGGGCAATGATAATATCCCTCCCCTCCTTTTTTTAACCTGCTTCCAGTTAAGGTCACAAGAATGCAGGGTTTTTAGTACGTTGCAGATTTGAACTTTCTCAAATTCCCCCAGCTTTCTTTGCCCCGTTAGTCACTCTCCCAGTGTTTGTTCGACCCAGCGCTTCTGTTTGGTGCTCCTCCTGCCTGGCAGGAAAGTTTGGCAAAGTCTTCTAGCGGTTGCTGGCTGATTCTCTCTGCTGCAGGATTTAACCTGGCTGCTTCCCTTCTTCTCATGTTTGCTCTGTGTGTATGAGGCCGAGAAGGAAAAGAGAAGCAGCCATGTTGAATGCTGCAGCAGAGAGAAGCCAAACTTTTCTTCCCCCCCCTCTTCACAGTGGAGCTGCTCAGAAGGCAGTTCCTGCAGCCACCAGTCCCTTTATGGTCCCCCCCCCCATGTCGAAGTACCTTAAAGGGACAGACTATGGGGACTTGCTCGGTGTGTATGCTAGACTCCCAGGGACAGAGTGAGCCAGCCACCGGTGCTCTTCCCTCCAGGCCAAAGCCCTGTGCTCCACCAGGAGGCTGAAGTGGGAATTTCAATCTGCCCCCCTCAGCTCCAACCCGCGTATACCTTGGCGTCCCCTTTGTTTCTCTCCACCCCCTTTTCCTGTTTCTGTTGCTGGATCGCTGCAGAAGGAAGAAGAATCTAGCTTTGTTGCTGCCCATTGCAGCTAGGAATCTCAAAGCATGTGTGGCTTGGGTGCTAGATCGGCCCAGCCCTCCACCCCTCCCTCAGTCCACCCACTGCTGGTATTACCCCTCTGCCAGCTCTCCCTTCCTCCCCTGCCCACCTGCCGGCCTGTGCCCTTCTGCCTTCTCCTCCCGTGGTTGTGGCAGCAGCTGGACGAGCCGCTCCCAAAGAAGCCTCACTTTCCCCAGCTTCCACCATTTTGCATGCGCAGAGGGACGATTTTCCTTCTGTGCATGCTCAGAAAGCTGAAAAATCACCAAAAATTAGGAAAAAAGATGGTGGTGCCCATGGTCTGGCAAAGACAACACCGGAGCCGTCGTGCCGAAATTGCACAATTGGCGGGCCACTACCGGAATGGTGTTCTGGACCGTACCAGTAGGAACCCACCTCTGGTATAGGGTCTCCTGCTGAGCAGGGAATTGGATTAGAAGACCTTCAAGGTTCCTTCCAACTCTGTTATTCTGTGATTAAATCCAAGGCCAGCAGGCAGATAAGTGGCTGCTCTCAGGTGGGCAAGTGAGCAAAGATGTATACAAGGGTGTGGGGCAAGAAAGGTATGTGGGAATGTGCAAGAGGTGTTGTGCAGGTTGGGAAGATGGATGGGTGTGTTTGAAGAGATGCTTCATGGGTTGGGAAGGGCCTGTATGTAGCTGGCATGTGTTGTGATGGGTGCATAGAAGTAGGGAAGAGGTGCTATACTGGTCAGGTAGAGCCCATAAGTCAGGTAGGATGTGTGTGGGAGGGCAGTGTAGATCAAGAAACATGTATGGGGTTTGCAAGGGTGCATGATAGGTACTAAAGCACTCGGGCAGGACATGCAGTGGCACAATGTGAGTCTGGAAGTATGCATGGAGGTGTGCAAGACAGGCCATGTGAGTTGGAAAGGCATGCCAAGGGAGTATGGGTCAGGGAAGTGCATGAGAGTAGGAAGATATGCAGGAAGGCAGAGCGAGTAAGGAAGAAGGCATAGAAGGTGGAAGAAGGTGGTCAAAAGGTACCATGCATGTCAGGGGGGCAGGAAGAATGGGGTGCACAAGAGGTTCTGCATGGGTAAAGAAAGGCACAGGGGAGTTGTGCGAGTCAGAAAATATGCATGGAGATGCAGAAGAGGTATCACACTGGTTGGGTAAGACATAGAGATAGTGTTGTGAGTCAGGGATTTTGGAGGACTGACATGAGCCAGAAAATTGTGCATGGGTTATTTCCTCCCTGTTCCTCCCTTCTTTCCTTTTTTCCTCCATTTCTTCCTGTTTCTCCACCACTTCCTATGCCCCCCTATTACTCCCTTCATTCTCCCTTCCCTTCCTTTCTCTGCAGACAAGTGGCTCATGCTGGATGAAGATAGAGTGAATTATTGTGAGAGAGACTGGGAAAGTGTTTCAGAATATTCAAAATGATTGCAACAACAGCCCAGCAGAGCTGGAGCAGTAACAGCCTGGTAGTATTGAAGCAGCTATAATTTTTCCTAAACCTTTTCCCCTCGAGATTCATGGTTTCTGGACTTTGGAAGTGTTGTGTTCTGACTGACCTCTAACTGAACTCTAAACTTGTTGTTACTAGACGACCTCTGACTGAACTGTAAGTTGTTATGCTTTAGTTGAACTCTACCTGAACTGTTGTTGCCACCCAGGTCATGTGTTTGAATGCTCATACGCTATTGGTTGTTGTGTCTGACAGCCCTCTATAAAAGAGCTAGCTGTCAGACCATGTTTTGCTGGTTACTTAAGTGAGCTGAGTAAAAGAGCTGTTATGAAGTCTGTCTCCTGTGATCCTTGCCCACAATCCAACAGTGGCGATGAGGGTTTGGGACCAGGAGAATGAAGACTAGCCCTCAAGTGCTGTAACCAGCCAGGTAGCACTAGCCACATCTGCCTTCTCTCATCAGGATGTCTACCTTCCACCCACTGGCGCCTTTCGACCCTGCCTGGGAAAAATGGGACTACTACATGCGGCGTTTTGAGTGCTTCCTCGAAGCCAATGATCTGCTGGGGTTGGCTGACAACAGAAAAAGAGCTTTATTTCTGAGTCACTGCAGGCCAGAGGTGTTTGACACCGCAGAATCGTTGTCTGACCCACACTGTGACCTGGCAGGTACTCCAGGCAATGCTGAAGACACACTACGTGCCCACCCCATCCAAGGTTGTCCGGTGCTACGAGTTCTGCCAGCTGATGCAGCAGGAGGGCAAGACCATCAACCAATACATCGCCGCCCTCCATAAAGCCTCCGGCCACTGCGAATTCCGCGACCTGGATGATATCCTGCTTGACCAGCTCATCTGTGGCATGCAGGACATTCACCTGCAACGCTGGCTCCTGGCTCGGCCCAACCTCATGCTGGCCGCTGCCCTGGACAAAGCCAGAGCTGCTGAGTCCTCAACCAAAGTGGCTGAATCTCTGCACTGTTTCGCCTCCTCTAAAAAGGACACTAAGCCTCCTTCTGCAGTCCACAAGGGCTCTGTCGAGGAGCCTGTAAGCAGCGACAATGAGGTCTGCCGCACAGACCAGAAGCACCCCCCGCCCCCCAAAGAATCCCTGACTGCTTGTGCCAGCTGTGGGGGGTGAAACCCGAGGATATCATGCAGATTTAGGCACGTTATCTGCCAACATTGTGAAAGGAGAGGACATTTCGTGCGAGTTTGCCGCACCATTCTGCCTCCGAAAGACACGCATGCGCAGGACATCCCTAGAGGCGAATTGTCAAATAGATTCTGGTGTGAAAACCAAAGGCTGCACCAGAGAGCTTTCACCGTGCAGCCGGAAACCAACCAAACGCGGGTTGCCAGGGCCAGCTGTCCCTTCAAAAGGAAGATCATGGTCACTGTCTCCATCGATGGAGCACCGGTCCAAATGGAGGTTGACACTGGGTCTGCAGTGTCTATCATTGCCTGGGAGACACTCAAGTTCGCCCTTCTGAGTCTCCGGTCTACCTGCCTGCAGGAATCCTCAATCCACCTCTCTGACTGCCAGGGAAACCAGATCCCCGTTTGCCCAGGTCCACATCAGATTCAACAATTTCGACAGACCTCTCCAGCTCACCATAGTCAACGGCAGCCTTCCGAACCTCCTAGGACTTGATTGGTTCGAATTTCTTGGCCTAGGGGTGACAGGAATCAACGCCATCAGAGCTGCGAAACCTGGATGACCTTTTTGACGAGTTCCAGGATATTTTCAGTGATGGCTTGGGCAAGTATGTGGGGACTCCTATTTCATTTAGCCTTGACCCTAATGTCACCCCCATTCACCTTAAGTCTCGACGGGTCCCTCTCCCACTACAGGACAAAATTGACAAAGAGCTGGACAAGCTCATCAAATAAGGCATTTTGGAGCCGGTCGACCATGCTAAATGGGAGACCCCCATAGTGAGCCCCGTTAAAGGGGACAGCAGTATTCGAATTTGTGCCGACTACAAATGCACAATCAATAAGGCTTTACAGCAGAGTGCCTATCTGGTGCCGATTGTGCATCATCTACTCCACTCCCTAGGTCCTGGACGCCTGTTTGCTAAACTAGACCTTGCACAGGCATACCAGCAGCTGCCAGTAGATAGCGCTACTGCAGAAGCACAGACCATTGTAACTCACAGGGGAGCTTTTAAATGTTGCAGGCTGCAGTTTGGATTAAGCGTAGCCCCAGAGTTGTTCCAGAGTGTAATGGAATGTCTGTTGCAGAACATCCCCGGGGTTGTACCATATTTTGATGACATCCTAATCTCTGCCTGTGACCAGGACCAGCTCCGCTGTCAAGTTAGAATGGTCCTGTCAAAAATGCATGCTGCTGGGCTTAAAGCCAAATGCGGCAAATGCTTGTTGGGGGTGCCTGAGGTCGAATTTTTAGGGTACCGAGTCAACAGCCAAGGCATCCACCCCACAGAAAATAAGCTAAGGCAATCCATGAGGCTCCTGCCCCAAAAAACCAAACAGAGCTCCAAGCCTTCCTTGGGCTCCTAAATTTTTACAGCCTTTTCCTAAAAGACAAAGCCACCATAGTCGAGCCTCTCCACAGGCTGCTGGCCAAAAACACTCCTTGGAAATGGGGGTCCAGAGAGGCATCAGCTTTTGCAGCTGTCAAACGACTACTAACCAGTGACATTTTCTTAATTCAATACAACAATACCTTGCCATTGGTCCTGGTGTACGACACTTCCCCTGTGGGAAGCGCTGTGCTCAGCTACAAGCTTCCAAATAAGTCAGAGGCCCCTGTGGCCTATTACTCAAGGACTCTGTCCAGTGCAGAGTGGAACTACAGCCAGCTGGACATGGAGGCCTTGGCTTTAGTTGCTGGTGTCAAAAAATTCCACGAATATTTGTTTGGGAGGGATTTTGTTTTGGTTACAGACCACAAGCCACTTCTGGGGCTTCTTGCGGGGGACCACCCCACTCCAGCTGCCCTATCCCCCCATTTCAGCTGGTGGGCCATCTTTCTCTCGGCCTACTCCTATTGCCTGGTACATCGACCAGGAAAAGACACGGGCAATGCGGACGCTTTGAGCAGGTGCCCATTGCCCAACCTCCTTACGGACATTGTCCCAGAAGCTCCAGTCCTTTTGATTGACTTGGCTGATTCCGGACTGGTCACTTCTGCTAAGGTGGCTAAACACATGGCCAAGGACCCCTCACTCAGAACTGTGTTTAACTGGGTGTGGAGGGGATGGCCGAAGGACCTGGTCAAGCCTGACTTTAAACCACATGAACAGAGACAGCATGAACTATCAGAACAAGGGGGTTGCCTCCTTTGGGGTGACCGAGTGGTCATACCAACCAGCCTGTGAGCTGGAATACTCAGGACTTTATATGAAGGCCATCTGGGGATTGTCCGGATGAAAGCCTTGGCTAGGGGATATGTGGTGCCCACATACAGGTACTGAATGTAAAATAGTAAATTGTTGTATAAAGTTAAAATGTTGTTAAAAGGAACTGTTTAAACAAGTAAGTATAGAGCCAAACAGCTTTTAAGTGTATGGTAAGTAGAAAGGGGGAGGTGTATATCCCAGTGCTCCAGAAGGGAGGGGGATAGATTACATCATAAAGAGACAGCCAATCGGATCATAGATAGTAGGGCCAGGAACTATAAAAGGCCTGGTTGAGAGAGATGTAGAGCTCTCTGTTTTTTGGTAACTTCCAAAGAGGGAAGGTTCATAGTGAATCTCTGCCTGAGTTTAACTGTCCAAGAGGGAAGTTGACAGGAGAGAAGATAGGCCCTAGGCAGTTCTGTGGGAAGCAGGTGCCAGGGTCAGGGAACTTTATTGACTGATATATTGTGTTATTTGTAGATAGAGATAAACGGTGAAACATGCTCTTATCTATAGGCCTAGAAACAAAAAAGAATTGGATTTGCTTAGATTTAGTCAGGAAAGCAAGGAGAGTCTCTTGAGGGGAAGAAGAGAAAAGAAAGAATTAAATAGCTGGTTGTGGCTGTAACAAATTCACTTGACAATTATTGAGAAGTTGTATTTAAATAAACTGTTTTCTTGTTTGTTCAAGAAACGTGTCAACGTCTGTCTATTTCTCACATAAAGCGAATCTTAAACAATCCTGCAGAGCATAGAGATATTGTAAAAGTAAAATCAAGCCTCTAAAGCAGGGGTCTCAAACTCGCGGCCCGCGGGCCAACTGCGGCCCGCGGGACAATATTTTGCGGCCCCCCACCTGGAAAAGCACTTAACCACCTTCCCTCCGGTACTTGAAGAAGATGAAGTCGCCGCTCTGAACGCACTTGGTGCAGGTCAGCCTCCGGCGGTGTTACACAGCGGGCAGCGCTCCACCGCCAAGTACAGTACCTCGGCGTCTCACCAGGGGGAGTAAGTGGCGGTGGAGCGCTGCCCGCTGTGTAACACCGCCGGACGCTGACCTGCACCAAGTGCGTTCAGAGCGGCGACTTCATCTTCTTCGATGGGAGGGACACGGAGAGGCAAGTACCAGCCTGTCAGTCACGCTCTCCACGCCTCACTTTTTTTCTTCTCTTTCCCGTTCAGGCGACAGGACGTTCTGCCATTGGAGGCCCTGCATGGGAGGAGGAGACGCAGGGGTTTCTCAATGGGCGTCTCCTTCTCCCTGGCTGTGTTGTGATCCAATCACATCAAAGAGTGTCACAGACAAGGAGTTTTTTCTTCCTGGCTGTGACTCTCACTGTGATTGGATTGAGGCACATGGAGAAGGAGACGCCCATTGAGAAACCCCGGCGTCTCTTCCTCCTTGATGCTCAGTATTAGCATACAGGGCAAGAAATATACAGGGGGGCACAGCAGAGTGGAGGAGTGCTATTTTTATAAACCAGACAGGTGCGTGCCCACCCTAAAGGCATTTGGCTACTCCTGTGAGTAAAAATCAGGTCCTCTTTAATGTTGCCGAAGGTCATGCTAGGCAGCTAGGGGGACTAGGAAACTCTATTTCCGCTCATCCAGAGCACCTTGTGCTGAAGTGGGTATCTCAAGGCACCATAGGCCTAAGTTTTTGGTACGCAGCCCCAAATATGTCTTGCTCAAAGCCTGCAGTGAAGAGAAAGGTTGATGATGAGCACAGACAATTTCAGGAAAAGTGGGAAAAGCAATATTTCTTTATTGAGCACAAGGGCATCCCAACTTGTCTTATTTGCACAGAGAAAGTTGCAGTGCCCAAAGAATACAATTTGAAGCGTCATTACACAACTAGACATGCTGAGGAGTATGCAAAGTACCAGGAAGATGAGAGAGAGCCAACCAGGTTGCTAAACTTAAGACATGTCTGCTGAGGCAACAAGATTTCTTTAAGAAAGCAACCAAAGAGAATGATGCAGCAGTCGAAGCCAGCTACGTAGTTAGTATGATGATTGCTAAAGCAGGAAAGTCATTTAAAGAAGGGGAATTTATAAAAAAGTGCATGTTACAGGCTGCAAGTATTATCTCTCCAGAAAAGAAAGGTCAGTTTAGCAACATCAGCCTTTCTTCCAACACCGTGGCAGAGCGCATTTCTGACCTTTCAAGTGACATTTATGATCAACTGTGTGAGAAAATAAAATGTTTCAGTGTATACTCAGTCGCTCTTGATGAGACCACAGACATCACCGACACTGCCCAGCTTGCAATCTATGTCCGGGGTGTTGATGACAATTTTGAAGTCACAGAGGAGTTGCTCTCACTAGTTCCAATGCATGGCCAGACCACCGCCCAAGAGATATTTCACCAGCTGTGTGATGCTTTTCAGAATGCTGGTTTGCCTTGGAGGAAGTTTGTCGGAATAACAACTGATGGAGCGCCATCAATGATCGGGAGGAAAAAAGGACTGGTGGCACTTGTTAATAAAAAAAAGAAAGAGGAAGGTTTAGAGGAGGTCATTGCTCTGCACTGCATTATTCATCAGCAGGCCCTTTGCAGCAAATGCCTGAAGTTTGACAACGTGATGTCTTTCGTTGTGAAATGCATCAACCAAATCAGATCCAGGGGCTTAAAACACAGAATGTTTCGTGCTTTTTTAGAGGAAATAGAGTCAGAATATGGGGATGTGCTCTACTTTACCGAGGTGCGTTGGCTCAGCAGGGGAAACGTATTGAAGAGATTTTTTGAGTTGAGAGTGGAAGTGAAAGCTTTTATGGAGAAAGATGGGGCTTCTGTTCCTTTGCTAAGTGATCCAAAATGGCTCATGGACTTAGCTTTTTTGGTTGATATCACACATGAGCTTAATGTACTGAATAAGAGGTTACAAGGCCAGGGGCAACTTGTCAGTGCTGCCTATGACAGCGTGAGAGCGTTCTCTACAAAACTTATATTGTGGAAAGACCAGCTTTCTCAAACAAACCTTTGCCATTTCCCAGCATGCAAGTCACTCATTGATTCAGGCACACTATTCAGTCATGAGGAGTATGTGGATGTCATTTTGAGGCTACAGGAGGAATTTGATCATAGATTTGCAGACTTCAAGAGACACAGAGCCACATTTCAAATTTTTGCAGACCCCTTCTCCTTTGATGTGCAAGATGCCCCTCCAGTGTTTCAAATAGAGCTCATTGACCTGCAGTGTAACTCTGAACTCAAAGCCAAGTTTAGGGATGTGAGTGGAAAAGCAGCCAAACTTGGGCAATTTTTAAGAGAATTGCCCCCCAGCTTCCCTGAGCTTTCCCGAATGTTCAAGCAGACCATGTGTCTTTTTGGGAGCACATACTTGTGCGAAAAGCTCTTCTCTACCTTGAACTTCAATAAGTCAAAGTACAGGTCTAGAATTACTGATGCTCATCTTCAAGCTGTGCTGAGGGTCTCAACTGCTTCCTCACTTACGCCAAATGTGGCTCGGCTATGCAAGAGTAAGCGCTGTCAGATCTTTAGCAGCAAGAAGTAGGCAGATAAAGCCATGTTCAAACAGTTTATGTCCATTCATGTTCTAAAAGTTAAATGTTAAAGAACTGTTAATAAAGACATTTGAATCTGAATAATGATATTTTGTAAGCGCATTTTTTGTGGAAAACTTGATGCGGCCCAGCCTTACTCAGAATCTACCTCCAGCGGCCCCCAGGTAAATTGAGTTTGAGACCCCTGCTCTAAAGAGAGAGAGAAGTGAAACCGAGGGTGCGACCCTTGGTCAGGGAGATATTAAAAAAAGGAAAATTAAACACAAATCGCTACCAAGACATATAAAACAATAAACCTGACTGGAAGGGGATAGGTGGCATCCCCACAGGGTACGTTTGGTGGCCAAATATGGATGCAGAAATCCAAAATTGGGTTGGGTTATGCAAACCCTGTCAAGAATTGCGGCCTGCTCCACCCAAAGCATCAGTCCATGACTGGGAACAACCAAAAAGCCCCTGGTCATGGCTACACACCGATTTCGCAGGCCCCTGCCATGGCCAAATGTTTTTAATGATTGTCGATGCCTACTCAAAGTGGCTCGAAATATTTCCAATGGGTTCTACCACCGCTGAGACAGTTATTAAGGTGCTCAAACACCTTTTTGCTATATACGGCCTCCCAGATGTCCTTGTAATGGACAATGGTCCCCAATTTACGGTCACCAATTTCGAGGGGTACCTTGGTGACCTGGAAATTCACCATGCCCTGTCCTCGCCATTCCATCCAGTGACCAATGGACTGACTGAACGATTCGTAAGGTCAGCAAAGGAAGCATTAGGTAGACTAGGCCCAGGGGACTGGCAGGCCCGCATCGATAAATTTCTGAGTACACAGCACATAACCCCAAGTGCTACCACTGGCCGCAGCCCGGCCAAGCTCCTTATGGGTCGCAGGCTTAGATCCGTCCTGGACTGTTTACACCCAAACTATGCCACTAAGGCAAAACCAGAGGTCACACAAAAAACCAGGGCCTTCTCCCTGGAAGATTTGGTATTCACCCAAAATTATGCCGAGGGCCCCCTGTGGCTACCTGGAGTCATAGAAACAATCTTGGGTCCACTAACATACGAAGTCCGCCTCCAGGACGGACGCCTCTGGAAGAGGCACATAGATCAGCTACGCAACTGAGTAAAAGGGAAATCTAATGAACCACAAAAGGTAACACCCTGTGTTCTTCCCCTAGCTACCTCAAGCCCGAGTGTCTCAGAAGGCCTACCTGAGGAAGTTGAAGTCCAGCGGCGTCCTCAATTAGAACCATTTCCACCAGTCGCAGAGGCCACGCCCGATACATTCCAGGAGCTTCCATGCTCCAAATCAAGAGCGACAGCAGACCTGTCCGAACAGGCTGCTGCCTCACCTGAGGCTGAGCTGCGCAGGTCAGGGAGAGTTCCCAAATGCCCCGCCTACCTGCGCGACTATGTCTGTCGGACTGTTCCATCTAGAAGAGGAGGGGTGTTGCGTTCTGACTGACCTCTAACTGAACCTTAAACTTGTTTTGACTAGACGACCTCTGACTGAACTGTAAGTTGTTATGTTTTTAGTTGAACTCTACCTGAACTGTTGTTGCCACCCAGGTCATGTGTTTGAATGCTCATACGCTATTGGTTGTTGTGTCTGACAGCCCTCTATAAAAGAGCTAGCTGTCAGACCATGTTTTGCTGGTTACTTGAGTGAGCTGAGTAAAAGTGCTGTTATGAAGTCTGTCTCCTGTGATCCTTGCCCACAATCCAACAGGAAGCATTCTGTTAAGTTAGCCCATTTGAGCTACCTTGTTGCTCTGTGATACATCATGTTGCATAATTGAATGTTACAAGAACAAAAGTTTTAATAATATATATAGAAGATTGATAATGATTTTTAGTTATAGAAAGAGCAAATAATTTTTTGTCTAAAAGCTAAAGCATGTTATTGTTGAAAAAAACCTGTTTGGAATCCAATTGTCTTTATCAAATGCATAACATCATTTTAGGGCTACATGAAATGGATAATGATCTATGCTACCTCATGAAATAACACACATTGCTTTGAACTGCGGGATGGGCAGCAATTAAATTTGATAATAATAATAACAACACATTTGTTAAGGTGGATAAAAATAAAGTTTACTTATATTTTTAAAATGTTAACAAGAGCTGGCAGGCAAACATGATCCTATTCCTTTAGTGGATTATAATAACATTTGATTATAGTTAATGGGTTTCCATAGTTCAAATAATGGAACAGAAGTAGGAAAATCAAGGTCAGTTGAACACAAAGCCAGAATGGCATTCTTCTTGTTCAGAAAGGCAATCAAGGCAGACTTTTTCTGAAGAGTTTTGGATTATAAGATGTAACTTACCGTATTTTTTGGAGTATAAGACGCACCGAAGTATAAGACACACCTTAGTTTTGGGGAGGAAAACAAGGAAAAAAGGCCTCTGCCTCCAAGCAATTTGCTTGGAGCTGAAGTGGTGCAGTGGAAGCTGAAGTGGTGCAGTGGAGCTGAAGTGGTGCAGTGGTTAAATGCAGCCATTGCAGGCTGACTGCTAGTTCAACAGTTCAGCTGTTCAAATCTCACTAGGCTCAAGGTTGACTCAGCCTTCCATCCTTCCGAGGTCGGTAAAATGAGGACCCAGATTGTTGGGGGCAATATGCTGAACTCTGTAAACTGCTTAGAGAGTGCTGTAAAGCACTATGAAGCGGTATATAAGAAAAGTGCTATATAAGAAAAGTGCTATTGCCAAACAGCAAACAGCAAACAGCAAACAGCAAACAGCACAGATGATATATACTGTTTGCTGTGTATTTCTGTACATGTGTGCCTGACCCATAGAAATAGCAAAGAATTGGAGAAATGTACATTATGCCAGAAAGTTTTTTTAAATGTAGTCACACTAACTCCTCCCAATTATTTAAATAGATCTACTCCAAGGTAACTAAACTCTAATACTAAACAGGACACTGTTACATTTCAGACTATACTTGTACAGAGCTGTTAAAATTAATTAAAATTTCTGGAAGTATACATTATTCTCTATTATTTAAAAGAAGATACAATAGCACTGGGCCTCTTCAGAGCAAGCATTTATTTTAAAAAGCTTCTTTATTTTGTTAAGTTGTCTAGATTTACAGGGATCTCCAACCTTGGCAACTTTAAGACTTGTGGACTTCAACTCCCAGAATTCCACAGCCAGCAAAGCTAACAAAGCTGGCTGTGGAATTCTGGGAGTTGAAATCCACAAGTCTTAAAATTGCCCCTGGCTCTAGAACAATAATAAAGCAGTCTTTAAAAAATAAGTCTAATAATTTGAACATTCTACAGACATTTATAGTTATTCACTTACCCCCTTCCATCCAGTTCAGCAGAAAATAAAAATCTGCCTGTCCCTCCCAGCTATTTGCCTTTGTAGTTAGTTTCACTTTCATTTTCCCACGTGGCAAAACTAATCAGCTGTCGATCGGGAAACTCCTACTGACTTGCTTGGCTTTACAGGCTCTTCGCTCTTTCCTGCAAGCAGGTAAATTGCTGGAAGACAGAGGCCAAAGGGTGGCGTGGCTGGGTGGGTGGGGCTGCATTCGGTGTATAAGACGCACCCAAGTTTTCACCCTCTTTTTGGGGGTAAAAAGGTGTGTCTTATACTCCGAAAAATACAGTAAATGGGAATAGATGCCTACTGGATGTCTTGCTATGTTGGTTTATGATTGTGGATTGTTGAGATATGTTATATTTTGAGACACTACAATGGTGTGAAGTCATCATGATTTTATGATTTGTGAGTTGTGAGTTGCCTTGAGTCTTAGATAGAGGTAAGGTATAAGTGATTCAAATGTATATGTATAATATATTTTTAAAAATTCCTATTCATTGATGAACCATACTGGGTGCACTTGGACCACTAATTCTTTTTTAATTTTTACCTATTGCACAACATTGTTGTGTGGAGAAAGCAAGAAAAAAAATGAAAAAGTTTTACGTCACAAACAATCTGAAAGAATGTGAAAAAATAACATAAATAAATCAACAAATTAAATATACTGTACTTCTAAATTCCAAGTTCCAATAAACTGAAGTTCGTGTGTGTGTGTGTGGGTGTGTGTGTGTGTGTGTGTGTGTGTGTGTGTGTTTCAAAATGACTGTAGTACTAAAAACTACATATTTTATGTGTCACCTATTATTTCACAGCCTGACTTGATAAGAAGTAAACCCCATTAGAAACCTACACCCACTTTCCAACTGATCAAAATTTCAAGGCAAGCTGACATTATGTTCAAGTTTTTTTGTGATTGAGTAATAATTTATTATTTAAGAGAATACTTTACTCATTTGGCATGAAATACACTTAGGAGATTCTGATCACCAAATGAATTGCAAAAATCAAAGAAAAGGAGCAAAACATTAGAAAAAAACAATCTTCTGTTTTTTTTTAAATATGACAATGATAGGGTTTGGTAGATCACTTGACAAACCATGACCTCTTAGGTTATTATTTCAGAGATATTTCCTTACCAGCTATTCCAATGCCTTCAACAATGGCATTGTATTCTATTGTACTTGAAAAGTTCTTAACAATTCAGAGATACATTCAGAGATGAATGCATAGCCCATATTTGAATTGTATAGCACAGTCAAACATCAGCACATGAAATGTTTTATGGCATTTTGTATTATGTCATAAGCCATTTTATGATAATTTTATAACATAAAATGTTTTACAAAATTTGCCAAATTTCAATTTCATAGGAGTCATGAGTCCCAGATTTTGGATGCATTCTGTAGGTTAGCTCATTTGAGATACCTTGGTTCAAAAATTGTTGTCTTATGATATACTGTTTCACCAAGTTTATGTTACGGGTTTTAATAGTATATACCAGTGGTGGCGAACCTTTTTCGGTTTGCGTGCCAAAAAAGGGGGGGGGGCTCACGCACGCTCGCGTGCCCACACCCATTCCCTCCCCCCCATGCATGCACAAAACACCCCCCCCATGCTGCCCCCTGCGCATGCGCACACCCCCCCACCCCCGCACAAAGGCTTACCGGAGCCTGGAACGACGAAACCGGCAAACCGGAAGTGCGAAAAAACGCACTTCCGGTTTGCCGGTATGCTGTTTTTTGCACTCCGGAGGGTTCAGGGAAGCTCCCTGAAGCTCCGAAATGCAAAAAACTACAAAACGGACAAACCGGAAGTGCGGAAAAGTGCACTTCCGGGTTGTCCGTTTTGTAGTTTTTGCATTCCGGAGCTTCAGGGAGCTTCCCTGAACCCTCCAGAGTGCAAAAAACAGCACACCGGCAAACCGGAAGTGCGTTTTTTCGCACTTCCGGTTTGCTGGTGGGAACCCTCGCGTGCCGGCTTCTATGGCTCCGCGTGCCACCTCTGGCACGCGTGCCATAGGTTCGCCACCACGGGTATATACTATATAGATTTTAATAGGGATATAAGCTTTCAAGAGATCATTCAAGGATTAATTCTTTGGAACACCTTTAACAATGATAATTATAGGAGAGCGGATATTGCATTGGAGATGTAAGACTACATCTTACTACATCTTACTACTGTTCTCTGTCTAAATAGTGTTCTAGTCAACTCTTGCTTAGAAACAGTATAGTACTATATCTTTAGTCAATATTGTCAGAATTGACTGGCAGCTGCTGTCCAATGCATAACAAGCATAAACAGGAATCTTAACTAATTAGGGATGCAGGAAATGGAAGGTTTCTGCATGGAAATCATGTACTATATAACTCTTCCTCCTCCTCCTCCTCCTTTTTTTGCTTTATGTTATCAGATTAGGTGTAAAAACCATGCTGTGAATTTCAGCAGCTATATTGTAGTTAGATGAGAATAAAGAAGATGAGAGTTTGTGGCATCTATAGGATGTTAGGTTGCATAACTTTACATGGAGCTTTTTTTTTTAGTGTTTTAGCATTTAGTGTTTTTAGTGATACTTTGATTTGGCTAAAATAAATTGAAAAGTATGATATATTTGGAAAGCAGAGCCCAAAGAATTACTCCAGTTTTACTCTGAACTGATCATACTGTAAATATTCCCTTATGCAAAGAATTGTTGGGAGTCTAAAGAAGCCCAATATAGTAGGCAGGATTACATTACAAAAATATAACTTGGAGTTATTATTGCACAATAGAGATTCTAATTATGGCAATCAGAATAAATATCTAAATAATCTAACCTTGTTATTGCTTTCCTCCTGAAATTGTAATTGTAAACAAGGTGTCCCATTTTTTCACTAAAGTGTTAAGGACTACTAGTACTAATAGAGAACAGAAAAGAAGATGCCCTAAAGATAGTATGACCTCTTCAAAGATCATTGGAAAAGCAACCTCTTTGCATCATAATAGCATGCTGACAGTACCATACTGTAAGTATCTCTCTCTATGCTTTTCAAATATTTGCAATTCTATATGTATGGCATTTTGTGTATTCGCAGTAGTAAGCATTTATAGAATTTTTGGCCTTGTTTTTCTAGCGTGATTATTAGTATTCTAACTCAAAGAATAAATCAGGATTTCTCAACAGTTCTATTTTGTTTTTGTCTCTCTTACAAAAATTGAAAATATTTTTGTTTGCTTAGTCTGACATGCCAGACAGATTTGGCTGTGGATAGGAAGGAATTTGCTTCAGAAAAGTCTATAGTTTGGGCTTTTTTGGGAATGTTTTTCCCACTCTGTCAATCCCAGATAGCTTAGGATTTTAAACTTTAATTTTAAATGAGTTGTCTGTTTTTGTTTTACTTGCTGTCTTGTATATTAAACTCTTGTTAAAAGAGTTTCTTTTAACTCTTTATCTTCTTCAGTTTTCCCCATATTTCTATAAATGCACAGTCCTTTAGTTCAAAATTTTCAATACTTTTAATTATTTTTTCATTTCCACTTCTTCTATCTTTATCCCTAATATTTATATTCTCTCTTTGATCTGCTGTACTTCCCCTTCCAATATATTAAAATAGAAATGTTGATTATAAAATTGAGGCAGGGATATAAAAAAGCCCAGATCCCATTAGGAAAGTTTTTAAAGGAGAGAGAAACAAATGATATAATTACAGAATTTCTTTTGGGAGAGTCCGAACTACTTCCAATATTGCCTTTCTTGGTTTTCTGGGCCAACGAAGTTCCAAAGCGAAGTGTTTCATACACAGGGTCAACTTTATTGCCACAGGCTGAGGGGAGAAAAACAAAACACTGGTACAGTTGAGAGATAAGGCAGGACAAGTTCTTCTCCATAGTGGGTGGAGCTAGCCTCCAAGATTGGGATGACACATTCCACAGCCAATCAGGACTGAGTCTGAAAACATATAAAAGCTGTCCTCCATTACTACTCCCCCTCTTTCGACTCAGTCCTAATCAAGGACCTGTGTCTCTCTATCTGATTGTCACATCTATTCTACTGCTTCTATCTCCAGAGTTTCTACTGTGAGTTATTCTCCAAGCTTACAAATCGTAAGTGTCTATCCCACGCAGCTGTCATCGTGTGTGGAACCCCTGCGGCACGGGCTGTGGCCCTGCCGCCAGCCAATTAGGCCACCTGTGCTGTGGCTGGCTGAATTCGTTCCCCTGTGGCCTGGCCTTAGATTGATTCACCTGATTGTCGCAGAAGCCTCACGCTTGAGCGACCAGCAGCCAGGGTGGCCTGTGCCACGTCCGCGTGAGGGAGAGGCTCTTCAGAGACTTCGTTGGTGACCTGTTAAAATCGCAGAAGCCTAGCGCTTGCACGATCGTCGCCTCTCCCTCCTCGCCTGCCAACAGAAACTTCCTTTATCGGCCAGGCGCTTCTCAGCTGGGGGATCGCTTAATCGGTGCCGAGGCTCGCCACGGGACCAGCCTACAACCGTCAGGCTTGAAATCGCCGCTCCCGATCACGCAGGCTCTGCCTCCAGCCTCAAATTGGTGCCAGCGGCCATTTTGAATCACCGCCGTCTCTCCCGCCTTCCGTGCTCACCTGACAGTGGCCTGCGCAGGCGCACAAGTGCCAGTGACCGATTTGACCTTTTTTACTGCTGCCGCTCACATCAATAGCAGTTCTTGCCGCACAATTGCCCCCGCAGCTCTCATGGCTGATAAAAATGCCAAATCGAGCAGGGGCAAGCAGAAGTCGGGCCACGAAGCCCGTGAAACCGAGGGGCAGGCCAAATCCAGGGAGCAGGCCAAAACTACCCCAACCGGGGAGCGCTCTCCCTTAAAGGGCTACAGCAGCAGGGAACGGTCACCTAGCAGGCAGTCTTCCGATAAGGGCACTCGACTGGCCCAGAAGGAGGGGGGCAGCATCAGAAGGCCCCCGAAGGGGCAAAAGCATCAGAGCCCCCAGCCTCTTCCAGCTCAGGCTCCCACGCCCCCAGAGCTCAGGTGACCGCGCCTCCCAGATCACGCCAGTCTTCAGGGGCCCTCTCTCTCAACAATCCAAACTTGTGTCTAGAGGAAGGGGATATTTGGGAGGAGCCCAAACACAGGGGTGCTGTAGCTACCCCCCCACCCTCCACATCTGCTGCTGCCCAATTCCAGAGCCCTGAATTGCAGGCCATGATCCAGCTGGCCATCCAGACTGGGATCGAGGCTGGGCTGAAGCATGCCACAGTGACAGCTTCAACTTCAGGCACTTCTAAGCGCTCCTCTGCAGTCCAACACCAGACTCCAATATCAGAGTCTCTCTCAGAGCTAGTGGAGGGGGACTACCAGCTGCAGGGCTCCCCAGAGTCCATCCATGACCCAGAGGACATGGCCGATGACCTTGACTTGTCAGCCGACGAGGACCTGGCTCCAGAGGCTCCAGTCACCACCGGCTCTTTAACCCTGGCCTCTTTAAGTCTTTACTCCATAAGGCCAGGGCATCAGCCAAAGTCACTTCTGCTGCTAGTAAACCTGCGGAGGGGGAGGTTGAGGACCCTCTGTTTGAGGAGACCACGACCCAAGCAGAGATTATACCTGCTCCATGCTTGTTCGTGGACTCAGTGCTTAAGCAATGGCAAGCACCGTCCACTGGAGCCGTACCCTCCTCCTTGGACAAACGTTATTTTAACGTTGACCAGGCCCTAGCACAACATCTCCTGGTTCCCCCAGTCAACCCGCCTATCAAGGCCTTATACATGATGGCCCAAATGCCAGGGGATTCGGAGGAACTCTTGCACCCCGAGGACCACCATACGGAGCAAGCGCTCCAGCGTGCCCACCAATCTGCCACATGGGCCATCAAGGCCTCCACGATGGCCTCGTTTTTCTGCAGAACATCGATTCGCTGGCTGAAGGGATTGCAAGACCACATCCCCACCACCGACACTAGGGCAAGGCAGGACATTAACAAGCTGGTCGCTGCTACCAAGTTCACATCGGATGCCACCCTGCAAGCTGCCCGCTTTGCGGCCAGGGCCATGGGATCATCCGTGGTGGTGCGCTGGATGCACTGGCTTCGCAGCTGGCCGGTGGACTGCTGCCACAAGTGGCGCCTGGCTGTGGCACCGGTGAAGGGTCAGTCCCTCTTTGGAGATGCCTTAGAGCCTTATCTCATTGAATCAAAAGACAAGAGAAAGGTGCTGCCCAACTGCACCTGCAAGGCTCAAAACAAGCCTCCCTCCTCTGCATCCACGCCCTTCACGAGGCACCCCTTTAGACAGCCAACCTACACTCCAGGCAGACAACAGTCCAGTGGGAGGCAGGCCCAGGGGCAGGATAAGGCCAGGGGTGATCAAACTACCAGATGGCCTTTTCGGGGGGCAGGCGATCGCCCCTTCCGCCGCTACAAGTAGATGAACCCTGTCCTCCCATTGGGGGCCGCCTACGCTTCTTTGCTAGGTGGTGGGAGGACGTGACGACTGACGCTTGGGTTCGCGAGACCATAACATCTGGTCTCACCCTGGACTTCATCTCCACCCCCCCGGAGTTCTTTCTGAGGTGCCCCCGATCCTCCAATCCCTGGAAACGGTCACTCATGGTGGCCGCCATCCGGCACCTGCTCAACATCGAAGCAATTCAGAGGGTGCCAGTGGACCAGCGGGGCCAGGGCTTCTATTCCATCTTGTTTCTCATACAGCAGTCCTCAGGTGGGTGGAGAGCCGTCCTTGATTTAAAGCGTCTTAATAAATACTTGGTTTACAAGAAATTTAAAATGAATACCTTGCAGCCCATCCTGTCCTGTGTTCGGGAGGGGGATCTCATGGCATCCATAGACCTTACGGAGGCTTACCTGCACGTACCTATTCAACCCACCCATTGAAAATACCTACAGTTTTGTTACCTGGACGAGCACTACCAGTACTTGGCCCTACCCTTTGGTCTCTCCTCCGCGCCATGGGTTTTTACAAAGATCCTTGCAGCTCTCACTGCACACCTGAGGTCGATCCCGGTCAGGGTCCAATGTTATCTGGATGACATTCTCGTCCAGTCGTCCTCCCGGTCTCAGGCACAGGCCAACATCCGCCTGACCCTAGAAACACTCCGCATCCATGGCTTCTCGGTCAATCTCAAGAAGAGCCAGTTGGAACCCTCAACCAGGATCACTCATTTGGGGGCCATCATTGACTCTCTGGAGTGCAGGGTGTACCTCTCGCAGGTAAGACAGGACAGCCTGTCAGAGCTTGCCCTTCAGGTCCTAAGGCAAGGGCAGGTGCCACTCAGCATCCTGTCCTCTCTGTTGGGCAAGATGATCTTGGCAATACATGTAACACCCTGGGCTCAGCTGGACTCCAGAGACTCCAATGGTTTCTCTTCCATTTCAGAGAGCTGGCCAGAGTGCATCCTCGGCTAAGGTCCACCTCCCGCCATCCATCCGACAATCCCTCCAGTGGTGGCGCTCCCTGGCCATCGCCAACAGGGGCTGTTTCAACAAGCCACAGAGGGTGACGGTGACCACCGACGCCAGTCTCCTCGGATGGGGGGCTCATTCCTTGGAGCAGGTGGCGCAGGGCACCTGGACGCAGGCAGAGGCGGAGCTCAGCATCAATTTCCTGGAGCTGAGAGCCACATTTCTCGCCCTCCAATGGTTTGAGAACATCTTGACCAGCTACCATGTCCTCCTGCTGACCGACGTGACCACCAAAGCGCATGTCAATTGACATGCGGGCACAGTATCCCAGCGCCTGATGTCGGAAGCCATGGCCTTGGGTCTCTGGGCGGAGAAACACCTGTTGTCCCTCAGGGCGGAACATATCTCAGGGGAGTTGAACCGAACAGTGCACTGGCTCAGCCAACACCAGGTAGACCCGGCGGAGTGGAGCCTTCAACAGGACCTGTTCCAGGACATCTCCAACCGGTTCGGCCCCCCACTTGTCGATCTGTTCGCGACTCTGCAGAACGCGAAGCTTACCCGGTTCTATTGCCAGTACCACGCTCATGGTGCAGAAGGGGTAGATGCTCTTCGCTGCCCCTGGCCCAGGGGTCTCCTTTATGCATTCCCCCCCTCTGCCTCTCATCCTGCAGGTGATCCGCAAGATTATCACCGAAGGAGCGGAAGTGATTCTCCTAGCTCCTCACTGGCCGAGGAGGACCTGGTTGGCGGACCTGAGGTCACTATCCATCAGCCCTCCCTGGCGGATCCCGCCGACAGAGTCATCGCTCTCCCAGGGGTCAGTGCGACATCCAGATCCGCTCTGGTATCAACTGACCGCCTGGCACTTGAGCAGTGAACTCTGAGACTCCGCGGGGTCCCGGACAGCATCATCCGTACTCTCCTCTCATCCCGCAGGGCTTCCATGGTCCATATAAGAGCCGAGGTGGCTCAGTGGTTAAATGCACCACTGCAGGCTACTGCTAGTTCAGCAGTTCAGCTGTTCAAATCTCACTGGCTCAAGGTTGACTCAGCCTTCCATCCTTCTGAGGTCGGTAAAATGAGGACCCAGATTGTTGGGGGCAATATGCTGAACTCTGTAAACTGCTTAGAGAGGGCTGTAAAGCACTATGAAGTGGTATATAAGTCTAAGTGCTATTGCTATATCTATAACTCCACCTGGAGGACCTTTTGTGAGAGGTGTGCCACTGCTTCCTTGTGCCCGGTGGAGCTCTCGGTTATCCACGTGTTGCAGTGCCTGCAGACCAGCCTGGACAAGGGTCTGGTGCCCAACACACTGCGTCACCAGGTGGCTGCGCTCTCCACTGTCCTCACTTGCCAGGGGCACGAGCCGCTGTCCAACCACTCGTTAATCCACCGTTTTCTTAAGGCCGCGTCGAATTTGGCTCCGCCAGTGGTGCACCGCTACCCATCGTGGGACCTTCAGAAGTTCCTGCTGTTTCTGACCGAGGCCCCATATGAGCCATTGTCAACAGCATCTCTTCAGCTTCTGACACAGAAGGTCGCATTTCTGGTAGCAATTACATCCGCTCACTGGATTTCGGAGCTTGCGGCTCTTTCTGTCCGACCCGAACTCTGCATTTTCTATCCGGACAGGGTCGTGCTTCGATTAGACCCGGCATTCATCCCCAAGGTGAACTCCCATTTTCACCGTACATGGTACTTCCTGCATTTTGCCCGCAGCCTTCCACAGTTTCCCAACGCCGGTGGCATCCTCTTGATGTCCATCGGGCTGTGGAGGTCTATGTGCAATGGACTGCTTCATTCCGTCGATCTGAAGCTCTTTTCATTGGGTTCACGCCGACCTACAAGGGACGGAAGGCTTCGTCCGCTATGGTGGGGCGGTGGATCCGTGAGGTTATTGCGGATGCCAACACACAGCAGGGCCTTCCATGTCCGAGTCCTTTGATGGCTCATTCTACGTGGAGCGCCGCCACCACCGCAGCATGGGCAACACATGCATCTGTGGAGGAAGTGTGCCAGGCAGCGATGTGGTCCTTCCTGATGCCTTTCATCTGCCACTATAAAGTGGACATTTTTGCGTCATCAGATGCTGACTTTGGGCGGCGTGTACTGCAATCGGCTGTAGGGCCGGGGGTCTTAGATATGGTGTTAGATGGCCCTCCCTAGGGACGTTACTGCTTTGGCATGTCCCAATCTTGGAGGCTAACTCCACCCACTATGGAGAAAGGGAGTTGTCTTCTTGCTGTACGCCCCTTCTCGTAGGGTGGAGCTAGCCTCCAAGTCCCTCCCTTGTGGATGTGGGTTTTGATGTGTTTAGGGAGTACACTGGAGTCTCATCTTGTCCTTCGTCTCAAGAGGGGGAGTAGTAATGGAGGACAGCTTTTATATGTTTTCAGACTCAGTCCTGATTGGCTGTGGAATGTGTCATTCCAATCTTGGAGGCTAGCTCCACCCTACGAGAAGGGGCGTTCAGCAAGAAGACAACGCCCTTTTCCATAAACAGTGCAAATATCATGTAATAACTGCTATGACAGCATGACAAGGTAGCAACAATGGTGTATTGGAATATCTGCAAAAAAACCCCAACCTGCCTGCAAGCAAGAACTTGTGGAACCATAAATTAGACAAAGTAATAGAAAGTGAAGATGTTGCTCTGAAACTTCAGAATTAAAGGGCCAGCCAGCCAGCTAATCTGCTGCATGCTCCTGCCATTGTTGCTTCATGGCATTGTTGGTCCATTGATGGTATATGAAATCAATCAGTGAAGGGGAGATAAGTAGGAAGGCAAGCAGTCTGTGCTCTTGTTGGGGGTAAGTGGGAAATTCTGGTAGGCAGAATCATCTTCCCTGCTCCTTGGTCCCCCAATAGTAACATTGCTGTTGTACGCCGCCCTGAGTCCCTCGGGAGTTGGGCGGCATATAAGAAAACCGTAATAAATAAATAAATAAATAAATAAATAAATAAATAAATAAATAAATAAATAAATAAATAAATAAATAAATAAACAGCAGAAACTGAGGAGAGGAGGAAACAAGACTGCAGAAGATATGGAGAAATGCTCCATGACAAGGTAGTATAGTAGGATAGTTAAGAGCTTAAGGTAGAATTCAGAAGGTCTAATTTACATTATAATTCAGCTAGGAAGCTACTTGGGTGAATTGTACTTGCCTAAATGCTTTTATTTTTGTTAGATATGGACGATTCATCTCCTGCTACTTATTTATTTACTTTCAGCTGTCTAGATTAACTAATCAAATGCAACTATATTTTATTATGGTCTGACTGTAAATCTCCATTCCCCATTAGAATCTCTCATCCCTGTGACTTTTAGAGGGCAAAAAAAACTTGAAATCATATTCTGTTTATGCTGTTAACAGTCCTCAAACTTTGTGTCTTGGCATGGGGATTTTCAGGTTTATGAACTTTATGTAACATTTGTGTGTTTTTTCCTTTCTTGAAATTTCCCTCTTCAACAAGATTTGGACAACTCCAGGAAGGAAAATGAGTGTCATGAATGAAAACATATAAAAGTTTATTTGGACCAATGAACATCGTTTATAGAACAGAAAAAGAGAAACAATAAAAAGCAGAAAATTAATTGGAATTTACCAATTGGCATGACTTCTTTGATGCAGCCAAACTGCTCCTGAATGAGAAGGGGACTGCTGTAGTAACGGCGGAAACCTTTGGGCTAGAAAGAAAGAGAAAGGAAATGAAGATATGAGACTAGGAGAATTAATGGCAATAAGTGCAAACATTTAAATTTGAAGACAAAAAGGCATTTCAGAACCCATTCACTTAACTTCTGCTCTAACTCTTATAGCAGCTGCACTTTTTCTCACAATCATGAAAATGCTCTCTGCATTTGTAAAGCAACACTGAGAAAAAATTAATTCAGATTTTTTTAGAAATTTGGAAAGATTCAGAAATTCTTACTTATCAAAATGTACATAACTACAGGTTTACATTGCAAAATGAATATTTGAATAGGACCATTACAATAATACAGATGGCATTTGCACATTAAAGTAAGAGAAGTCTGAGGTGGAGTCTTCATGGAGAGAAACTAATAAGACTTTTGTTCTGATTCAGAAGGAAACCAGGAAATCAAATTTGCTTTTCTGTTGAATTTAGGGCACAGTCCAGAATTTAGGTGGTCCTTGGTCATGGTAGCTTCAACTGATCCTCCTTAGTATTACTGCCCACTTATTTGCCTTTTGACAAATTTGTGGATTTGGAGATCTGCAAACTATCACTTCTTCATTCTTGCCATTACTTGCAAACTAAGGAAAGGATGGAAATAGCCAACGGCACAGTAAGGAGGACCCAGAAGATTGTAGAAATCAGCAATACAGTCCTTGCAAAAAGAAGAATATATAAAATGAAAACACTCAGTATTATCTTTGTCAATAGGGACCTATGCTATGTAAACATAAAGAGACAGGGAATTATTTCTATAATCTGTTAGTAATGGGTTGCAAATCCCATCGCTACTGGTTCACACATGCACTCAGACATATGCAGAAGCATCCGGGGCGGGTGGGTGGAGCCTCCTGTCGCCGCCGCTACGTTTCGTAGAACTGGGCCGTACCGGTAGCAACCCATTGCTGCTTTTAGTAATGCAAGTATATTTCTTTAACTCAGCTAAATCAAGAAGATTGGAGGGATCTGTTGGAACAACATCTCTTACTGAGCTTTATTTGCAGGCTTATTCAATAGTTATATTGGCTTACCAATTTGCCCATGCACCGTTGCTGTCCAGTGCTTTCTGCACATTTGTGGTGAATGCTCAGTTTGCATGCCTTACAGCGTAATCCATGTTTAGCATTTGTCCCTGTCAAAGGCACAGATACAATCAATAGTTTCCATATGCTCACCAAATGACATGGCATACAAATTCAAATGAGATTCAACTTCCCTGCACTGCAAAACTTCCAGTCTTATTTTAAGTGAGTGGAATCTGTTTCATTTTTTCATTAGATGAAG
Organism: Diadophis punctatus similis; assembly: GCA_023053685.1. NCBI lineage: Eukaryota > Metazoa > Chordata > Lepidosauria > Squamata > Dipsadidae > Diadophis > Diadophis punctatus. Next base: position 26,507,037 of record JALIGW010000008.1, read on the forward strand.
TGAGTCTGGAAAAACTTATTTTATCTGCAAATAATTGCATCTCAAATATATGAGAAAGCAGAATTGCACATATGTAAATGATTAGTTAATTTTTAAAAAAGATTTTTAATCCAACCTTTATTATTCTTATGAATAATTCAAGATGGTAAAAAAATACTCTTTCCTCCTCCTATTTTTCCTCACAAAAAAACTCTGTGAGATAAGCTGGAATGAGACAGAATGACTGACCCAAAGTCTATCAGCTGGCTTTTCATGCTTAAGCAGGACTAGAGATCAGAGTCTCCTGTGTCATTTTTCCCCTTTAAAAACAAAAATGTATGAAATATTGCAAGGGCCTGGGAGACCTGTGAGAGATTCCATGGCTTTACCAGTGCAAAAGAATGCAGCGAGAAATAAGGTTGCAGATGGTATAGTACTAGCATATGGTGCAATGGGCATGATGGCAAGCAGGATCAGATGGGTAGGGCCAGGTGGCAGAGCTAACTGTAAATATAAGTGAGCCCAAGTTGGCCCAAAGTTTGTTCATGTGACTGGGGTACTGCAGCAGCCCTTTGTTTTACCCATCATAATTTAGAGTGGTTACTAAACAAATGCATATTAAGCAAAAACTTTGCATGAATAGAACAAAATAGAATAAAAAATTCAGATCTAGTCTCCACTCTCACTTACAATAAAGATATTTACAGAAATGCTTCCCTGAAATATTTTTGTCATACACCTTATATCATTGGTAAAGATCTAGCAATGGGACCTGGTTAGTAAAGGGGAGAATACCAGGTCCAAATCCTCATCATTTAAATAGACAAACCCGCTGATATAAATGAAATCTGTTCCAGAACAGTAACTCTTGTGCATAATTATTTTCTCACTCAATCTAATAGGAAGATGAAGGCTTTCTCAACTTCCTGCCATACGTTTTCCTGTAATCCCCACCTGCATTTCCTATAGATTTTTATGCAACAAACATCCTGCACATATAACTCTGATCAGATTAGGGTACTGTCTTTCTGCCCTAGATTGCCTATTCACAGTTTTCAAGGACATGCATATAGAAACCGGATATTGCAGTAGGTAATTACACATTTCAATTACACATTTATCTTCCTCAAAGGTTACAACATACCCTGCTTTTACCAATACTCTAACACAGTGGTTCCCAACCTTTCTAATGTCGCGACCCCTTAATATAGTTCCTCATGTTGTGGTGACCCCCAACCATAAAATTATTTTCGTTGCTACTTCATAACTGTAATTTTGCTACTGTTATGAATCATAATGTAAATATCTAATATGCAGGATGTATTTTCATTGTTACAAATTGAACATAATTAAAGCATAGCGATTAATCACAAACACAATATGTAATTATGCCAGATCAGAAATTCTCGGGCCAGTCTTTGCAAGAGCACAAGGAATATCATCTTCCACAACAAGTCTACTTCTGTATTTAGACTTGATAACCAACAAGTGTACAGCAATATTTCTCAATCTCAGCAACTTTTAAGGTGCCTGGACTTCAACTCCCAGAATTCAAAGCAAAGCTGGCTAGGGAATTTTGGGAGTTGAAGTCCAGGTATATTCAAGTTGTTGAGGTTGAGAAATTGTGACCTGCAGTGTCGAAAAACTAGAAATCAGATAAGCTTCCAGAAAAGTAATCCCTGTTTAGTAGCTTTCTCCCAGGACTCCAAAGTTTCAGGAGGCAAACGGGACAAAAAAAACCATGATTGGTCCAAAAACATTGCCAGGGTCCCCAAAGCCAATTTCCTCTTTTAAGCTCTTTCTTCTTAAAACAGCCCCATATTCCTTCCTCCCCGTGGGGCCTGCTCACCCACCCTTCCCAAAACCCCTGCAAAGACAACAATTTTAATTTGCAAGGCTCTTCTTTCAACAGTTTATTTCTTACTTACTTACTTTCTTTCCCTCTCTCACTTTTTTCTCTTCCTCCCAACCTTCCTCTTCTTTCTTTCTTTCTTTCTTTCTTTCTTTCTTTCTTTCTTTCTTTCTTTCTTTCTTTCTTTCTTTCTTTCTTTCTTTCTTTCTTTCTTTCTTTCTTTCTTTCTTTCTTTTCTTTCTTTGAGAGAGATATTAGCATAGGGCTAGCCTGATCATATGGAACAGGGCGGCGGCGATGGACCATGCTCTGGCACCACCTCCTTCTCCAGTTCCCTCCGGCTTAGCTCCTCCTGCCCCCGGCAGTGGCGCCCTCAGCACCGAGGCTGTATGATCAGGCTAGCTCTGCACTAATATCTCTCAGTCTCTCTCTTCCCTCCCTCCCTGTTTGCCTCTTTGTTCGCTGGGTCTTTGCACCAGCCGAGGGCGAGAGGGCAGACAGACGATTCCGACCCAGCTGTCCTCCTTCCCGCCATCGTGCGCTGTGAAACTTAAGTGGTCGTTGGCTGGCCGTTCCCTCCCGTGACTCCCTTTCCCTTCGACACCAGCGGGAAGAAACTGCCGCTGCGAGCAGGAGACAGGGGCGGCCACAGATGTCTTAAGCACCGCCTTGTACTCTCCAGCACGCAATCTTGTGACGCCCTGCCCCTTAGCTGATGCCTTCAAAGCTCGGCCGCCAGGCGTCACAAACGCCTCTCACTGAATGGCACCTCTCCCGACCAATCAGAGGGCTCGGGTGAGTTGAGCCGATATGGCCAAGCTTGTGGCAGTGGGGGGGGGGAGCTGAGGATGCCGGGGCGACCCCTGGGAAATGGTCGTTCGACCCCCAAAGGGGTCCCGACCCCCAGGTTGGGAACCACTGCTCTAACAGATAGCAAATTAAATATTAGTTTAGGCATATACAACATTGGTAAACTCTCATTTAGACATGAACAACATGCAGTACCTTCTCCAGATGCTTTCATTTTCCAACCATTTGCTAATGATACATGTTGGTTACTTTTAGTCATTGTAACAAACTTCTCTCTACTGTTAGTTATACATTGTGTTGCTCCACTATCATGGTTTACATTTGTAGTTGTACTTGGCATGGTTAAACTAACATACTTACAAGCTCTCTGTCTATTGCTAACATTCTGTTTCTTAACCTTTTTATAGAATCTGGCTATATGACCCTTAGCCCCACAAGAAAAACATTTCCTAACAATATAGGCATTTGAAGACATTTTCTCTTCCTATGGTTGTGTTTCTCTCAGTTGCTTTCTATCTTGCCTTCTAGATTCTTCTAGTAGTCTTCCAGTTATGCCAGTCAATGTCAGTTCATCTCTGGTCAAAACTTCCAGTGAAGACACATAATCATCATAACTTTCATCCAACGAAGAAATAATTATGTAAACTTGATGCAACTCAGAGAAAATCAGCTCTTTTTCATATAGCTCTTATAAAGTCTTTTTCATAAACTCCGAATGAGCTAACATATCACCACCTTTGAGAAGACGGGCTCTAAACAGTTTACGTGTGAGGTGTATGTGTGCACCTACACTATCTCGAACATAAAGTCTTTTCAAAATGTCCCAACACCTAGCAGCAGATTCTTCATCACGAATAGCTGCTGGTCATTCAGTGTCAGTCCAATTACACTAAGAGCCTTTTCATTGTCCCAGTTAAAGGTAGCTATTTTCTTTGCATCTTCATCATTTGCTGAGTCCCAAGCTGTAACATTCGGTGGATTATTTACTACAGTCCATAAGCCTTCTTTACGCAGAAGTAGGCTACATTTCATAGACCAGGAAACATAGTTTGTTCCATCCATCCGAGTTATCAGGGATAAGCTGACTGTTCTTGTGCCATCATTTAACAATACACTTTTAACTGTCTGAATATAAAAACTGAATATTCACACTACTCAATATCTCACTGGGCCCATAACCAGTGTTAAGGTATGTGCAGAGCAACCCTTGAGTTATCAAGGACATGCACATAGAAACGGGATATTGTAGTAGGTATGAATTCAGTCACACACACAGATACATTAAAGTGCATATAGTTTTTTCTTTAAGAATTAGCACAGTCCAATAAACAGTTCAAGTCATACACGTTCAAATCAGTCAGTTTCTAGAAGTACAAATTCTTCTCACCAGTTTGTCTTATACACATTAAACAAAGATGTTTGTCTTATACACATTAAACAAAGATGTTTGTCTTATACACATTAAACAAAGATATCCTATCAGCCTGACCTCAATACCAGGGAAGATTCTGGAAAAGATAATTAAGCAACGAATCAACGAACATCTAGAAGCAAACAAAGTAATAACCAAAAGCCAACATGGGTTTGTCAAAAACAGATCATGCCAGACTAATCTTATTGCATTCGTTGACAAAGTGACAAAATTAGTGGACCAGGGGAATGCTGTCGATATGGTTTACTTGTATTTCAGTAAGGCATTTGATAAAGTAGACCATAACCTATTACTAGATAAAGTACAAAAATGTGGGTTAGACAGCAACACCACCAGATGGATTCAAAACTGGCTGACCAACCGCACTCAACGAGTAGTGCTCAATGGAACTGCATCTACATGGAGGGAAGTATGCAGTGGAGTACCCCAAGGCTCTATTTTAGGCCCAGTACTCTTCAACATCTTCATCAATGACTTGGACGAGGGGATAGATGGGGAACTCATCAAATTTGCAGATAACACCAAACTGGCAGGAATAGCCAACACTCCAGAAGACAGGCTCAAGATACAGAAGGATCTTGACAGACTTGAACATTGGGCTCTATCTAACAAAATGAAATTTAATGGTGAAAAAAGTAAGGCTCTACATTTAGGCAAGAAAAACAAAATGCACAGGTACAGTATATGTGGTACCTTGCTCAACAGTAGTAACTGCGAGAGGGATCTTGGAGTCCTAGTGGGCAACCATTTAAATATGAGCCAGCAGTGTGCAGCAGCTGCCAAAAAAGCCAACACAGTTCTAGGCTGCATTAACAGAGGGATCGAATCAAGATCACGCAAAGTGTTAATACCACTTTATAATGCCTTGGTAAGGCTACGTTGGCCTTTTTGGCTGCTGCTGCACACTGCTGGCTCATATTTAGTTGGCTGTCTACCAGGACTCCGAGATCCCTTTCGCAATCGCTGCTATTGAGTGTGGTTTCACCCAGTTTGTATGTCTATTTTTGATTCTTCTTGCCTAGGTGCAGAATTTTACTTTTCTCTGTGTTAAATTTCATTTTATTGGTTTGGGCCCAGTGTTCGAGTCTGTCGAGGTCCCTCTGGATTTTGAGTCTGTCGTCTGGGGTGTTTGCTACTCCCGCCAGCTTGGTGTCATCTGCAAATTTGGTTAGTTCTCCTGCTATTCCCTCATCTAGGTCATTTATAAAGATATTGAAGAGTACTGGGCCTAGGACAGAACCTTGTGGTACCCCACTGCTTACTTCTCTCCATGTGGACTTAGAGCCATTGAGGACTACTCGCTGGGTACGGTTGGTCAGCCAATTGTTAATCCATCTGGTTGTGTAGCTGTCTATCCCGCTTTTTTCTAGCTTATGAAGGAGTAGGTTGTGGTCTACTTTGTCAAATGCTTTGCTAAAGTCCAGGTATATTATGTCTACTGCATTACGCTGGTCTACTAATTTGGTCACAGTGTTGAAGAATGAAATGAGATTGGTTTGGCATGACTTGTTCTTAACAAATCCGTGTTGGCTGTTGGTTATTACTTGGTTTGTTTTTAGATGATGGGAGATCTGGTTTTTAATTATTTTTTCCAGTATTTTCCCAGGTATTGATGTTAGGCTGATTGGTCTGTAGTTTCCTGGATCTGTTTTTTTACCTTTTTTGTAGATGGGGACCACGTCAGCTCTTTTCCAGTCCTCAGGTAGTTCCCCTGTGTTCCAGGATTTGTGGAAGATGTGGTGCAGTGATTCTGAAATGACTTCTGCTAGTTCTTTTTTTTTCCAAAAAAAGTTTTATTAGTACAAAATTACATAGATAATAGCTAAACATTAAATAGAAAGTACAAACATTTTTTTAATTTTTCTCCCCCCTAACCCACCCCCTTCCCTCCCCCCCCTCCCCCCGGACTTCCCAGAGAGAGTACATGGCATAATATCAATAAAATAAATTTAAATTAAATGATAAATTTTTGACTTCTACCTTATTTTTTTAAAACTTCAACTCCAAATTGTACACTAATAAAAATTCCTTCCTCCTCCTTTCAATCATCTACCCTTCACAACATTTCTTCACTGTTAACTAAGAATTAAATGATTATTACATAAATAATGACTAAGTATTAGATACAAAAACCTTAAACTTCATCATAAAATCAATCAGTATATAAATAACATACTATTACTATATATCAGATTATAAGCACTAATTCCAAACTTTAAATAACCTTCCTCCCAGAAAAAAAAAGTTAAATCTAATTATAATATTTTATAACTGGATAGATAACAATTCCAAATCTTTCTCGCAATTAAATAAAACTTAAATTGATATTACATAGAAAATAACTAAATAATAATACAAAAACCTTAAACTTCATCATAAATTCAACCACTATATTAGTAACATAATATTACTATATATTAAATTATTAGCTTCAAAAAAGTTCTGAATCTTTAAAAAGAATTAATAGTACTTTGAATAAGCCCAAAAAAACAAAAGAAAAAAAGATTGCAAAAAATAAAAAAAAGAAAATTAAGAAAAGAAGGGAAAAAGAAAAGTACAGTCATATTAGCAACCATCTGTCCAATAAACTTCAACGCTGCATCTTGTTGTATCTTGATGATGGTTGCATCTTTTTGTAACTTGATAATTTTGTAGTTGTCAGCTCGCCTCCCATCTGACCCCGATCTTCCATCTCCTTTTCCACACTGTAGACATCTGTCTGGCTCTGCCAATCATTTGAATTCTGTAAATGTGTTTCGATTTGAACAGGAAGGGATGGCTTTCCCTCCTCCTCCTCTTTTGTTTTCATACATCTTTCCTCTGGATTCTTGGATATATCAGCCTTTAAGACGTTGGCATAAAATTCAGTAGCTTTCTTTGTTGTATTAAGCTGATATCTTTTCCCCAGAAATTTCACTGCAACTCCTGTTGGTGCTTCCCATTTGTATTGTAAATTTAACCTTTTAAATTCATCAATCAGAAAGGTATAATCTTTTCTGGCTTTGAGCATTTTAGAGGGAATTTCTTTCCATATCATTAGTTCCTGGCCATTCACCTGAAGGTTATTCTTAAACGTCGCCTGTATAATCCTATTCCGTAAGGTTCTTGTAGTAAAGTATATTACAATATCCCTTGGTAGATGTTTTTGTTTTGCATATCAGGAGTTGATTCTATATATTTTATCAATTTGCCTGGCTAATTCTTCTTTAGACAGTCCAAACACCTGCTCCAAAGCTTCCACCATCCTTCCTTTCAAATCTTCATATAATCCCTCTTTCAACCCCCTGACCCTTATGGCAAATTCCATGGATCTGAATTGCATCATTAACACCTCTGTTTCAAAATTTGCAATGTCATTTTGTATTTTATCTATGTATTCTACTGAAGTTGTCAAAACTTATTTATTTTCTTCAATGCGGTTTGCCAAAACTTCAATATTTGTTGCTAAACCTTTGCATACCTCCAACACATCATTTCTAATTTGTTGGTCAATATTCTTTAAAGCAGCCTGCATTTTATTATCTATTTCATTGATTTTTTGGTTAAATTCAACAATAAGTTCATCTTTCATGATCTTTAAGGTACTTATTAAATTTTCAGGTGTTAAAGACTTTGGGGGTGTTAACTCAGTGGTAAGTTGCATTTTAGAAATATAACCAGATGAACAGTCCATTCTTTTATTCAAAACAGTCTTTCCAAATTTTGAAGCCATTTTAGTATTTCCAGTGGAGAACAAAGAAAAAGCCAAGCCTCTAGTTAAAATTCTTTTAAAGTTCTTTTAAAGTTCTTTTAAATTCCAAAGCCAGATAGACTTTTATTTTTTAAAAATTGTCAATTATTATTTAATCCAAAATCGGGAGACAGAGAGAGTAAAGCCAACTTTCAAAGTCAAAAATTTCCATAAGAAAAAAAGCCGCTAGGGAAACAAAAGTTACTTTCACTTCTCCTCCCACTTTCTCTGATCGCCATGTTGTAGCCTATTAACTGTTACTTAGTTTCTTCCAAAGTGAAAGTCAGCAGTGGAGTTGAAAGAAAAAAAAATTCTGTACTTGCCCTTTTAAAATCCTGTCTCTCTCTGTCTGCTTGTTTAATCAATTAAGTAGTTGTAATCCCATTCATGAAGCAGCGGTGGTCACGGCATCTTGCTCCGCAAAAGTGGAGGTTTCCAAGTTCCTGGAGCAAGAGACAGGCTGGCTGGGGAGCCCTCACCTTTCGCGCCCCTGGCTGACACCTGGGGCACTAGGGGGGGCTCTACCCCACCTGTCCGGCTCTCATCTCTCCCCTTTGCCAGGGGCAGAGACTTTCAAGCCGCCAGACAGCTGTTCTGGCGGCTTTAACGGGGAAATGAAAAGGCGCTCAACGGGGAGCATCCGCGATGCAGCGATCCGGAACCGGAAGTCCGACTTCTGCTAGTTCTTTTAGGACTCTGGGATGTAATCTGTCTGGTCCTGGTGCTTTGTATTCATTAAGTTCAGATAGGTGATCTCTTACTGTATTTTTGCTTAGGTTGAGACTTGCTTCAAATCTGTTTTTTATATTTGTGTTGCTGGGTAGTTGAGCTGCAGTTTCCTTTTGTGTGAAGACTGATGCAAAGAATGTGTTCAGTAGCTCTGCTTTGTCTGTGTTGTCTGTTACTTCTTTGCCGTCTTCTCTCCTTAGTGGACCAACTGTTTCTTTGATTTTGGTGGAATGGAAAGGTTATCTAATTTCAGAGGCAAGATGGATCAAGGTCCAAATTATTAAGGCAGATCACTTAATAAGCAGATTCCATGCAGAATACTCCCAGAAGCCAGGACCCCTTCAAGAGGGAGTTCAAAGTACATGATATTAATAATGTAACTGTTGTTTTCCAGTATCTCCTACGTTTTAGAGGGGTTCGCCTGTCAAGCTTCAAAAGGTGCTTTTGCTTCTCAGCTTGCCAACTAACTATGAGGGGAGGGAAGGGGTAGATGGAATGTAGGCTCCAAACATCAAGAAAGCAGCCATGCAAACCAAGGACACTTTGGCAGGTATTTACCAGAGGTAAAATACTTTTTCACAACAATACCAAGAGATCTGTAAATGCCTGGGACTATACAAAGTCAACAGGAACTAAGGACAAGTGTTCTCTTCTACACTCCTATTGAGTTCTCCAAGGATGGTAGAAGAGAACACTGGAAGTCAACAGAAGACAGTTCACACAAATGGCCATTAAGTATGGCTTATACCAAAATGATGCACTGTCCTCATTGCTGTTCTGCATAGGTTTAAACTTCCTTCCTTCCACATAATCACAGCAATTGGCTACAGATACAAGTTTAAGGATGGAACTATCATCAGCTACCTTGTCTACATGAATGACATCAAGTTGCATGCAAGTTGTTTATTAGTTTACTTGTGTCAGAAGTATCACAATTAAAATAAGGCATACTATATGACATAAAATTTAAAATACAAGATTAAAATATGTACAAGTTAAACAGAAACTAGCAACATTAATCACATGTCACAATGTCATGAAGTCCTCAAGACCTCAAGTGTGCACTGATCAGGACACATGTGTAAAATTGTCTGCATATCACCACAATTATAAAGGGCAGAAGCCACTAATATTCCCTATTTGTTCAGAATATCTCTGGAGCTTCACTTTCACAGCAAAGGTGTGGATAGGTCGTCCTCACCCTCGTTGTCAGTGTCATAGGTTGCTGGCTCCCCCTCTCTGTCTGCTGGGAAAGTGGAGACCTCCATTGCTTGGTGGGCAAATTTTCCTCTTTCCATCCTTTATGCGATTTTCGGCCCCGCAAGGTCAAGTTGGGAACTTTCACTGCTGGTGTGGAACTGCAGGAGGGGGTTTCTGGTCATTCCTCAGCATCCTGTGGGGGCCGCAACCGCTCCTTAGTGGTAGGTTCAATGATGGGCTGTCGGCTGAGCAGCCATCTCTTTTGTTGGCTCTTCACGCGCACTTGTGCAGGCGGAGGGATCAGTGTGGGAGGCAAGGGCCCGGTTGAGATGGGGCCCCTCCCATCTGGATCCAAGCTCCACTGGGGTGGAGTTTCCCTTTAGGAGGCTCCCAGTCCCTCATGAGGGAGTTGGGAGGGGGGGTGTAACATGCCTTCCCCCTCACTGGATGGTTCCAGTGCTTCCCTTGCTCCACTTGACATGGGGAGGGCCCCCCTGCGGAGCTGACGTTCCGAAGGCTGGTGCTTGATATGTGCTGGTGTGGCTGGTCAACAAGGGGGAGCAGCAGGTGAGGGGGGATAAACCCCAGCCCTGGTTCCCTCCTCTTCAAGGCCTGTCTCGCCCAGGTTCAGCAGGTCGAGGCTTCGGCAGCCTCAGCTAAATCTCCCTATGGGTGGGGCGGGGGCTTCCCCTGGCCATAGGGGAAATTGCCAGCTGAGCTGGTGCCTTGGTTTTGGGATTTTGCTGTGCGGCAGAGCAGTCTGGTAGGCGAGGGGATGGGGCGGCCCTAGCAGCTGTGGCAGCTGTGGCAGGAGAGGAACAAAGACCCATGGCCAGCCAACCCAACCGCTGCCTGCACTGTGATTCCCGCTGAGCCGCATCAGCTCCGCCGCCTGGAGTTGGGGGCAGTCTCCTCCTCGGCTCCCTAGCGGGCTCCATTGTGGCCATGGCCCATCCTGCTGGGACCCCCGAGAAGATTCCCAGATCCCAATTGTGGGCAGGCCTCGAGGGATTGGGTGGCCTCAACTCACCCAGGGCTGACGGGCACCACTCCTCTCCTCAGTAGGTGACAGCCAATAATTGCCTCATCAATGCCTCCAGTAGGTTTCCCATCAATCCCTGGGATGAACTGTGGAACCAGATGTCTCCCTCCTCTCGGCCTGGGCTCTCCCCGGCTGAGCCCGGATCACTGGGTGCTGGCTCCGTGCTTCTCAGCCAGGCACCCTCTGCTGCTGATCTGGCCCACTACTGGGCATTCGCAGGGCCCTGCTGCTCATTCAGGCAGGCCCCATAGCTGCCATCTGGATTTGTCCTGTGCGCCATCTTCCCTGAGTCTTCCTGCTCCCCTGGGCTGTCCAGGGAGCAGCCGGGGCTGTCCAGGGAGCAGCCTGGAATGTAGCTCCGGTTGGAGCGAGGAATTTTGGGAGTAATGGCTTAGTGTCAGGCTCCAAGTAATACACCCATTACAAATCTAAATTTGAGGCATTGATTTTCCTCAAAGAACAAATTTATTTAGATACATCATCTTGGCGCCACTGGTGAAAAGCCAGTACTAAAGTTTCTGGGCTTTTTCACCCCAATTTAAGTTTCAGTTTCTCAAGTTTCCAAAACAACTGTCACATTGTCCAACTAGCATGGGAGCTAGTTGCTCGGCAACATCTCTCCTCCTCCGGTCAGCCAGATGATGGAATGTGGTTGGCTCATCAGTTAGGAATTCTGTTTTGACTGAAGGCTCCATTCCCCCCCCCCTTTAGCTCCAAACTGTGTCAATCTGAATGCATGCCAGAATGCCCAAGGATACAAACAATCCCACACCCCAATCAAATTCAGGCTTGACACCTGGGGGGGAGAGCCTGAAGAGATCAGGGAAGGCACGCATGGGTGGCAGAAAGGGAGCAGAAACCTGGGGGGCAGCCTGAAGAGATCATGGAAGGCATGCATGGACGGTAGAAAGGGAGCAGAAAGCTGGAGGGGGGAGCCTGCAGAGATCATGAAAGGCACGCACAGATGGCAGAAAGGGAGCAGAAAGCTGGGGGGGGGGAGCCTGCAGAGATCATAGAAGGCATGCACGGATGGCAGAAAGGGAGCAGAAAGCTGGGGGCAAGCCTGCAGAGATGGTGGAAGGTACAGGCAGGCAGTTCAGGGATCAGGCAGCAGAAAGATAGGCTGTGGCCCATGGCATGGGGGAGGCAACTGGGTGAGGAGCGGAGATCGGGGAAGGCAGATACCTGTATGCTGCGGCGACCGTGTGGTTGAGACAAGCAAGCAAGGAGCCAGAAAGCAGCAGCAGCTATGCCGCAGACATCACTCTAGGCACCAGCTGGAGAGGGGCAGGGTGGGTGAGAGGGAGTGGGGCCAACCAGTGGTGGGATCAGCTGGTTCTCCGAACTGCACAAAAAGTTAACAACAGGTTCACTCGAACTGGTGTGAACTGGCTGAATCCCACCTCTGGTAAAGAGACAGAAGGTAAGTAAGACTATGGGGTGAAACTACCATCAGGCCACATAGCAAATATGAAGACTAGCCACAAGTATTTTTGTATCCCAGAATCACATGAGAATCATGACAAGGAGGCAAGAAAAACAGCAACATTCAAGTACAATCAAAGAATAAGACAGATACTAAAAAGCCATTTACACCATCATCATGTATTTATTTTTTATTATTTTATTTATTACATTTTTATGCCACACATTTCACTGATGCAGTGACTCTGAGTGGCTTACAATATAATAAAAGGGTATAAAAAGATAATACAAAGCAATTAAAATTATGAGAATTTAAATAGCTAAAAGCACAATTTCTGACTAAAATGTTCTCTGAAATTGGCATATGTGGGCCTGATTGGGGTAGATTGCAGGGGTAATACAGAAATATAATTTTATGTCATTTTATTCTATTTTACATATTTATGCATTAAATTATTGTATTTTATCCTATAACTTTTTTATTTTACCCTACTGTCATTTTATTGTTTGTTTAGAATTGTATTGGTAATATGTGTTTGAACCTGTATGTTGTTATGGTCTATAGGCTAATCAATAAAATATATAAATAGCTAAAAGCCAAAAAGATAGGCAGCATGGGGGTGGGGATTTTCTCTATACCCATCAGCCACCTCCAATATAGCATGTCCCAATTGGAGCCCCAGGCTATTCAGGCTCTTCTGGAAAACCAGAAAAGTCAACTTCAGTTGAAGAATATTCTAGAAGGCATAGGTCACAGCAGAAAAGGCTTTTCTCCTGGGTCCTACCTGCTGAAATCCTTTGGTAGATGGGATCCAAAGTAGGCCATTTCCTCTAGAATGAGTAGAGTGGGCTAATCCCATCAGAAATGACTCCTCAGATACCCTGGACATATGCTATAAAGGGCTTTGTAGGAAATAACCAATACTGAAAGCTGCTGAGTAAGCAGCGCAAGAATGGAAATACTACCCCAACCCACTACCACCAGAAATCATCTATAAATGAAAACAGTGCTGTCTGTGTCCATAACTGGGACTGAAAACTGATTGAAAGGGATCCAAATAATCCATTTCATCCAGATGTAGAGAACTTTTTCCACCATCTTCCCTAAAATGGTGAGGTGGGAAACTGGACAGAAATTGTCCAGGCAAGTGGGATCCAATGAAAGTTTTAAAGAAGGGGACAAACTAAGATTTCCTTAAATGGAGCCAGAAATGTCCCCCTTGTAGCAATATTGATTACTGTCAAGAAACAGTATGACCTACAAGTCATTCTGCTGGAGGCTTTTATGAACCAGGAGGGGTAAGGATTTAATAAGTAAGTAGTTGCATTAACAGCTGCGAGGATTCTGTTTACTTCCTCGAGTACAACAGGATCAAACTGCTCCCAAATAACTAGGTAAGTCCATTCCTTGGGCATCCAACTTATCTTTTATAGGTAAAGTTGTGGAGAAGGTGGTAGCTTTTCAGCTTCTTTGGCTATTGGAGGAAACTGATCATCTAGATTCCTATCAGTCGGGTTCCAGGCATGGCTACAGTACAGAAACTGCCTTGGTTGCCCTGATGGATGATCTCTGGCGAGCCTGGGATGGGGGTGATTCCTCCATCCTGGTGCTACTTGACCTCTCAGCGGCTTTCGATACCATCGACCATGGTATCCTTCTGCATCATCTTGGCGAGTTGGGAGTGGGAGGCACTGTTTTATGGTGGTTCTCCTCTTATCTCGCCGACAGGATGCAGTTGGTGTTAGCAGGAGGACAGAGGTCATCTCCTAGGCCCCTGACTTGTGGGGTGCCTCAGGGTTCAGTCCTCTTGCCCATCCTGTTCAACATTTACATGAAACCACTGGGGGAGATCATCCGTAGACACAGGGTGAGTTTTCAACAGTACGCTGATGACACCCAGCTGTACATCACCACCCCGTCTCAATTCAGGGAGGCAGTGATGTAATGTGCTGATGCCTGGACGATGTTAGGATCTGGATGGGGAGAAACAGACTCAAGCTCAACCCCGACAAGACTGAGTGGCTCTGGATATTGCCTCCTAAGGACCATGTCGACTGTCCCTCCTTGGTTCTTGAGGGAGCGAAATTAACTCCCTCGGAACGGGTTCACAATTTGGGAGTTCTCCCAGATCCACAGCTAAAATTAGACCAACACCTTACAGCTGTTCTACAAAACTTGGCTATATGTCCTCTAGCCTCACAAGTAAAACATTTCCTAACAAAATAAACATTAGGAACATTAGAAGATGTCTTCTCTTCATTTTGTGGGTGTTTTGTTCTCATCAATTTTCTGTCTTCTCGTCTTCTGGACTCCTCAAGTAGTCTTCCAGTTATGCCAGGTAGAGTCAGTTCATCCCTAGTCAAAACCTCGAAGGAAGAAACATAATCATCATAGCTATCGTCCAATGATGACAGAATTATGTACACCTGCTGTAACTCTGTATAAATCAGTTCTTTTTCATGCAGTTCTTGAAGAATCTTCTTCATATTCTCCAAATGAGTGAGCATATCACCTCCTTTCATTAAACGAGTTCAAAAAAGTTTTCTTGTTATATGAATGTGTGCACCAACACTATCCCTTACATAAATCTTTTTCAATATGTCCCAACACTTTGCAGCTTGTTCTTCTCCACGAATATGGAAAAGTTGCTGGTCATTTAGTGTTAGTCCAATTATACTTAATGCTCTGTCATTGTCTCATTTAAATTCAGCTAGCTTCTTCGCCTCTTCATCTTTTGTTGGATCCCAACCTGTTGTATCCGGTGGATTTGTTATCAAAGACCATGCCTTCATTTCTCAAAAGTAGGCTACATTTTGTAGACCAAGTAGCATAGTTAGTGCCATCCAGCCAGGTTATCATCGATAGATATGTTGACTTTGCTTGAGCCATTTTTGCTGTAATACTTCGTAAACGTTCTGTTAAGATTGAAACTGAATTTTCACATTCAATATCTTTTTACTTGCAACAAACCACTATCTCTACTCCTTAGAAACTCACTGGGCCCATAACCAATGTTAAGGAGTTAAGGAGTTATTGTGCTGTTAAGCACATACACAGCGAAATGTGTTGTAGTAATGGTGTTGCAGTTTGATATGAATGCTATTCAGTCAATAAACAGAATATCTTTAGTATGTACAAAATAGTTTTTACTTGAATAGTAGCAAAGTTAAATAGGAAGTCCAAGTCATACACAGTTATTCAGTCAATGCAAAGTTTCTTCTTCTTGCCTATCTTTGTTTTAACTCACAAAGATTACAGCTATCACTTAATTCTATACTATCACAGATAGTAACTCTTCTCTTCACTGCAATTCCACACAGTCATAAAGTAAGCTACTCATCAGTAAAGCAGCAGAGAGTCTTCAATCCAGAACACACCGTCAAACACCACTCACCACACTAAACCACAACTTTTGCACAGGTTCGCCTGGTGCACCAATTGCGACCATACTTGGAGAAGGAGGCTCTACTCATGGTCACTCATGCCCTTGTCACCTCCCGATTGGACTACTGTAATGCACTCTACATGGGGCTACCCTTGAAGAGTATTCGGAGACTTCAACTGGTGCAAAATGCGGCTACTCGTGCTGTGGTGGGTGTTTCAAGATACACCCACGTAACACCTATACTCCGCCAGTTGCATTGGCTGCCCATTGGTCTCCGGGTACAATTCAAGGTGTTGATTATCATCTTTAAAACCCTACATGGCTTAGGACCAGGTTACCTCCGGGACCGCATTCTACCTCACACTTCCCTTCAACCGGTCATGTCCCACAGAGTGGGTCTCCTCCAGGTCCCGTCAACCAAACAATGTCGGCTGGCGGGGCCTCTGTGGGGACCCCTGCTCTCTGGAACCAACTCCCCCCAGAGATACGAATTGTCCCCACCTTGCTGGCCTTCCGAAAAGCCGTGAAGACATGGCTCTTCCTGCAGGCGGGGTTTTGAGACAACTTCATCTTGGTCTCCCCCATGTATGTAAGATGTTATATGCTTTTTAAAAAAATGTATTTTAAATTGTTTTAAATTATACTGTTTAGTGGTTCTTCAAATGTTGTATTGTCCCCAGGGAGTAGGGCGGCATATAAGAATCCTAAATAAACGGTCTTCCGGTTTTGGAGCGCTTCATCGCAGACATCCCTCGTTGGATGCCTTTCCGATCTTTGTTAAAAGCCGCCAGAACAGCTGTCTGGCGGCTTTAAAATCTCTTCCCCGGGCAAAGGGGAGAGATGAGAGCCTGACAGGAGGGGTAGAGCCCCCCCAGCGCCTTAGGAGCCATCTGGCAGGGCGCGAAGGGAGAGCTCCCCATGCAGCCTGTCTCCAGCTCCGAAGATCCGGAAACCTCTGCCTTTTGCAGAGCTAGATGGAGTGACCAGCCGCTGCTTCAAAAATGGGATTTATAACTACATTTAAACTATAGAAGCAGACAGAGAGAAACAGGCGTGAGATGGGCAAGTACTGAAACCTCTTTTTTTCCTTTTTTTTTCAACTCCTGGGTAAGCTTTCACTTCGGCAAGGGAACAAAGGAAACAGAGTAACAATATGGCGATTGAGAAGTGAAAGTGACTTTCGTTTCCCCAGAGGCTTTTTTTTTTTTCTTTCTCTCTCTCTTATGGAAACTTTTAACTTGGAAAAATGGTTTTTTCTTTCTCTGTCTCCTAACTCTGGATTAAAGTTATAATAGAAATATTTTCAATAATAAAAGACTATCTGATTTTTAAACTGGAAAGAACTTTAATCAGGCAACTGGCTTTCTTTCTTTTTTGTACTCTTTTGAAACACCAATGGCTTCAAAGTTTGGAAAGACTGTTTTGACTAAAAGAAATGACTATTCATCTGGATATATTTCTAAAATGCAACTTAACACTGAGCTAACACCTCCACAGCTTTTGACACCTGAAAATTTATTAAATAATTTAAAGATTATGAAACATGAACTTACTTTGGAATTTAACCAGAAAATAAGTGAGATAGACCATAAGATGCAGGCTGCTTTGAAGAATATGAATCAACAACTAAGATTTGATGTGTTAGAGGTTTGCAAAGGCTTAGCAACAAATATTGAAGTTTTGGCAGAACGTATTGAAACAAATAAACAAGCTTTGGCAACTTCGGTGAATTACATAGATAAAATCCAAAATGACATTGCAAATTTTGAAAAAGAGGTCTTAATGACTCAGTTCAGATCTATGGAAGTTGCTATAAGGATTAGAGGTTTGAAAGAAGGATTATATGAAAATTTAAAAGGCAGGATGGTTGACATATTGGATCAGGTGTCTGGAATTTCTAAAGCGGAATTGGCTACACAAATCGACAAAACATACAGAATCAACTCGTGGTACGCCAAACAAAAGCATCTACCAAGGGATATTGTCATATATTTTACCACAAGAGCTCTACGGAACAGAATTATACAAGCAACGTTTAACAATAATCTTATGGTGAATGGTCAGGAACTAAAGATTTGGAAAGAAATCCCCTCTAAAATGCTTAAAGCCAGGAAAAGCTATACTTTTTTGATTGATGAATTTAAGAGATTAAATTTACAATATAAATGGGAAGCACCAGTTGGAGTAACAGTGAAATTTTCTGGAAAAAGATACCGGCTCAACACGATAAAAAAAGCTACTGAATTTTATGTCAATGTTCTAAAGGCTGATATATCCAAGATTCCAGAAGAAGGGTGTATGAAAATAAAAGAGGAGGAGGAGGGGAAGCCACCTTCGATGGATCAAAAAGAAATAGACTCAAAAATCCAAAAGGAGTGCCTGAATCAGATAGCTGGGGAAGAGGAGATGGAGGTTTGGGAGCAGACGGGAGACGACTTGACAAATTTGAATTTATTGAACTATTAAAAGATGAACTATCAAGATACAAAACAATGTGATGTTGAAATATATTGGATGGATAGAAACTAATATGATTGTATTTTATCTTTTCCCTATCTAATGATTACTTATGCAATATTTAGTTAAGTTTTATATAATTTTGAGGTTATTTTTAATGTTGATAATATTAGATATATATAGTTTGTTGAAGATTTGTTTATTGTTTATTCTTTTATTTTCTTTTTTTGTTTATTGAAGTTAGCGAATTAATTTAGAATAATATTATCTTATTAATATCATGATGAAATTTAATATTTGATGATTACTTATGTAACATTTAGTTAAGTTTTATCTTAGAGGTTATTTCTAATGTTAATAATATTAGTTTAAGATTTGTGTATTTTATATTTAGTTATTACTTATGTAACACTTACCTTGTATAAGATAGAGGACTGAAGGGAGGAGGTAGGAGGTTTGTTTGTTTGTAGTGTTAAAGAGTTTTCTCTTTCTTTCTTTCTTTTTTTTATTCTCTTTCTTTTTTTTCTCTCTCTTTTTTGTATCTTTACTATTGTATACAAATGCGATATATTAGTACTGTATAGTTTGGAGTTGAAGTTTTTTTAAAAATAGTGTTCTTTTTTTCCTTTTTCCTTTTTCTTTTTATTAATAATTTAAACTTATTATTATGCCCTGTATTATCTCTGGGAAGTCCGGGGGGGGGGGAGGTGGGGAGGGAAGGGGGTGGGTCTGGGGGGGGGAAATAAAAATGTTTGTACTTTGGATTTAATATTTTGTTACCACTTATGTAAGTTTGTACTAATAAAACTTTTTTGAGGAAAAAAAAAAGAATCCTAAATAAAATAAATAAAATAAAATAAAATAAATCTCTAATGGGCCCACTACACATTTAGTCTTCAACTGAATAATCTCCAACTTTATGCCCTGCCAATCATCAGATACCGTGCCAATATAGTGAACTGACCAAAGGACATGAGGCTGCTAATATGAAGACCTGGAAGCTCCTCACAATGTATAGAGTTTTCCAACCCAAGTCAACAGTCAAAGACTAGATCAGCTAGAAAGAGGGTTGGAAAGGGGATTTGGTAAGTCTTAAAGCCACTGTCCTGGATGAAACCAAAGTATCCAGGAGAATGTCAGTAAGATGGCACTCAAAGATGATCAGTTAAGAAAATTCCTGAGGCAGCAGATGTGAGAGAAAGATCAAGCAGAGGATCATGGCAAAACAAGATCCTACATGGGATGTACCATTAACAGATAGCTGACATTGGAAAATCCTACCAGTAAGTGGAAAGAACTGGATTAAAATACAGATTTGAGGCATTGATCATAGCAGCAGAAGAACAGGCACCAAGAACCAGAGCCATAGAAACAGGAATCTACCACACTAGAAATGATCCAAGATAAAGATACAGAGAGGTGTTAGAGACAGTCCAACATATGTAAGATGCAGGCAGGAATAGCATACACTGAACAGCACAAACAAGTACCCAGCATTGTATACAGGAATAACTGCACAGTGTAAGGGCTAGACTCTCCAAAGTTCAGATGGGAGATTCCACAGAAGGTTGTGGAGAATAACAGGACTTGAAGCAGTATATAAGTCTAAAATGCTTTTCTTTATATCCTGATCTTGGCAGGTTCTTCTGTATGATATGAAAGTATCAAGTGCTTCAAAGCTTCAGCAAGAAACTCTGTAATTCAGTTCAAAACATTTTTGGATACTAAATTGATATATTTCCAGATACATTAGATTTTAGCTCATATAATTACCAGCTAACTGGCAATTTTTAAAAATGTAGTCCAATATAAAATAAGAGATTTGGTATTGCTAAAATTAGTCTAATGATGGTTTTGAAAGATAATACCACCAAATGAGCCTATTTATACTTACACATGAAAAAAAATTCTTTAAAAAAATACTTGACTGAAGTAGCCAACATATAATTATGAGTCAAATACAACTATGAATTCTGCAGTCCATACCTCAGCCAACGTTTATATCACAGTGTAGGAAGTTAGCACCCACCCCTCTCCTAGGAAATGAGATATCCTAGGAGATATTAAAAGGTAGGAAATATTCTGTGGAACACATCTGGAAACATGCTTTTAAACAAACAAAAGACTCCTCTTGGAAACCCCCACCCCAGCTCACATATTCCTCTCACCTGGACTGGAAGTCTTTTGCATGATAAAACCACAATAGGATTTGCCCAAGGCCCTTTCATTTAGCCAAAGCTGGATTAGACAAAAGCCAAGAGCCACCCCAGCATGCCCCTGGGGGGTCTGAGAGCCAATGGGATACATTTCTATACAGGAAAAGGAAATCTAAGAGGTGGGACCCAACTTACACTATAAAAACCAGGAACTCAGCATATCTCTTCCTCTTTTTCTCTTCACCACACCTGGAACCATGTAAGCTACCTTTTCTGTACAGGGGCTCAAGCCATGTGCTCCTGTCCACCATTAAACCTTCCTTCCAAGCAACCTTCATGAATCCAGTGTCTTTTTCCCCACTTGGAACTGAACCTAAAAGGATATTTCCTTATAACAATTGGCGAGCCAGATGGATTCCAAGCTAACCTCTTCAATGATCCTGGCCTAAATAAATTTATTTGACCTGGGCCATTGGAAATTAGGTTTTAAAGGGGTTTTGAGTTTCAATTCAAGGGCTGCTTGGAAAGAAGGTGAGTACCTACCTCTAAATTTTAGTTTAAACCATAGAAAACTGGGAAATGTGTGTTTGCATGTGTGTATTTGTGTGGGGGGTAATTTTTTGCTTTTTAATTTTACTTTATGGCATATGTAAATTCCAATTTCAATTGAATAGTGTGTTGTCTGGGTACAAATCATTTTAGGGAAAAAATAATCATGCTTTTTGTTTAACCAAGTTAATGTATCTTCCTAAATCCTTTGATATTTCCTTCCCCCCTTCTCCCCCCCTTCTCCCCCCCCAGCCCTGTTTTGTCTGCTAGCCATTGCAGGATACTCATTTTATGGTGGTTCTTTTCCACTTCTCCAAATCTGTTTTAATTTGTTGCACCAATTTATAATAGTTATCTATATTTTGGGTAAGGTTATCTATATTTTGGGTAAGGTTTTCCTTACCTAGGGGTAGGATTTTACTTTTCTTTGCATTAGATAGGGCTCAGAATTTTGTTGTTGTTTTTTTTTCTTTCTTTTTGAAGATGGGAACCACATTAGCTTTTTCCCAGTTTCTCAGGTGGTCCCCGTGTCCCAAGATTTTTTTTTTAAGATGTGCAGTGGTTCTGAGATTTCATTTACCAGCTCCTTTAGGACTCTGGGACCTGGTGTTCTCTTACTGTTTTTGCTTATTTTAACTTTAGCTTACAGTCTGTTTTATTTTCCCTTTCCAGTTATATTTCTGGTTAGTTGGGTTGCATTTCTTTTTGCAAGAAGACATGCAAAGAATGAGTTAAGCAACTCATGGCTTTCTCTGTGTTGCCTTCTCTCCTTAGTGGTCCAACTGTTTCCTTGATTTTTCTTCTTGTTTTTTTTATGTATTGGAAGAATCTTTTATATTATCTTTCACCTTTGTTGCAAGTTGTTGTTCATTCAAGGCTTTTGTTTCCTGATTTTCTTTACAGATTCTTGCTATCTGCTGATACTCCCTTAGTTATGTGTCCCTCTTTCCATTTTTGTATCTGTCCTTCATTCATTCAATTTGTCAGTGAGGTCTTTGTGCAGCCATGCTGGTTTCTTGGATTTCTGGGTTTTTTTTCCTGATTGCTTTTGTGCAATTGGCTTTTATAATCAAGTTTTTTCAGAGTTTACCAAGCAGCTTCTTGAGTTGCTTCTTTCCTTTAGGACTTTCATCCAAGGAATCTTTCTCAAGTTTCTCTTGAGTTTATTAAGGTCAGCTTTATTTTAAAATCTAAGACTTTAGTGTGTTCAATTGTGTTCAATCGTTTTTGTTATGTTAATGATGCAGTTTCAAATCCTTCTACAACTTCTTCTTTGTTTGTAAGTATTAAGTCAAGTATGGACTTAATTATCTCCTCTAGTTCTCTTCTCTACCTTTTGGACAACAAAATTGTCAGTAAGGTTGGTTATTAACATATTTTATTTCTCACTTGGTGCAAAATTAGTTTTCAAAGTTTCCATGCCTTTAATTTCTGTGTCTGCCATAATATTTATATTTAGCACTTCCAGTATCAAAATGAATAGCATCCTTTTCTTGTGCCCTTTTTTTTAAGTATTTAAAATCATTCTCATTTTGTTTTTAATCTGTCTCTTAGAAAAAGCTTAAGAGAGCTGAATGTATAAATTCATTTAGGAACCTTTTAGTTTGCTGCCATTATTGAAGTATATATTTTATAGTCAGCATTCAGTGAAGAGATGGGCCTATAGTTTTATCTGCATTAAATCTGAATCTTATTTTGGAATCAAAGTAATATTTGCTCCCATTCAGGAATGTGGTACCTTTACATCAATCAATACCTCATTATGTAAAATCTTTGTAAAATTCTGCCACTGGCCCACCTGGTCCTGGTGTTTGGTTGTTCTTTTGTCTCTTGATCTGCTTCTGATAATTCCATCATTGATATTCATTCATTTAAAGTTTTTGTCCTTTTCTGGTACTTTAGGCAATTCCATTTTTTTTCCAACTATTCTTTAATTTTATTTTCTGAAACTCCTTGCTCATACAGCTTTTCATAATATTGAATTATTTTTGTTTATCCTCATTTGGTAGTATAGAGTTTCTTTCTCATCTACCAGCCTATGTGTCAATGTCTTCTCTTTCTCTGTTTTGATTTGTGTAAGTTCTGTTTAGCGTTTACAGAGCACAGGACCTTCTGTTAGGGAAGGAGGAAGAATGTCTGTCTGTGTGTGTGTGTGTATGTGATTGAAGGGTGGGAAAGCAAATTTTGTTGTTGTTGTTGTTGTTTTTATGTGCACATCCCAAAAGCAAACCCCAGAATTTTTCAGTTCTAAATGTGAAGCCCGTGAGTGTGGAGGTCCTAGTACTAGCTGTACAGGGGCGGCTAGTCCTCGCAGATCCCCTTTTTGGATCTGATAAACCTAGAGAGATTCCCTACAGGAAGGGGGCCTTACTTCTATGAGGGAATCGGAAGTCCTTCCCAGAGTTTTTTTAGTCTCTGAAACTGATGAGCGCGCCACTAGCTAAGCCAAAGTGAACCTTACATTTAAAGGATCATGGGAAGCTCTAGTTCGAGGGTGGCGGAGACCCTTGTGAGGGTTTGGAACCTGGGACGCCAGGAATATGTCTGTATGACAGGAATGTGCAAAAGTAAAAGCAGGAAACTTGTGTAGAAAATGGGCTTTGCTGAGGGATGACACAGAGAAACAAAACAAAACAAAACAGCCAATTTGGCTAAATAAAGGTACTTAAGAAAACAGAAAAGGAAAAAAATGTTGAGGTGTTTGTTTGTTTCTTCTC
Source organism: Diadophis punctatus similis (assembly GCA_023053685.1). NCBI lineage: Eukaryota > Metazoa > Chordata > Lepidosauria > Squamata > Dipsadidae > Diadophis > Diadophis punctatus. The sequence goes on from JALIGW010000008.1 coordinate 26,530,501, forward strand.
TCTCTCTTTTCTTCTCTCTCTCTTATATGTAACCACGTGGTTTGTTTGTTAAGATTTGTGCCTTCCTAATTTAACTGAGATTTATGGCAGGAAGGACTTGTGTGTGTGTCCTGTCATCCTCTTTGTCCCTGTTTTTGTGTCTGTGTACGTCTTTGTCTTGTCTTGTGCGCACTCGAGGTAATTGCAACTGTAAAATATCTCTGTTTCCTAGAGATATGAATTTCAAATTGTTAGAAAAATTAAAAGCACTGAAAAGAAAGGAAAATGTCTTTGCCCAGTTAGGACTGGCCAACCTGGTCTGGGACAAGGAACAGAGTTCAATTTTCCTATTCCTCTCGATGTTTTTAAGAAAAGCCAAAATTTAAGGGACAATGTTTTAAGTTAATTTACAGGAAAATTTCATTTTTACATTTACTGTATGTACATGCAAACAGTTTTAAAATTGCTCTTCTGTGATGTTTAATGGATGCCAATTCTCTGCTAAGATGGAAATGTCTGTTCATTTTTTTCCCCGGTGATGTCTCCATTTTGTTATAATTGATTTAACTGCGATACTGATGTGTTGTTTGTTTTCCTCAAACCCTGCCTACAAGCTATCTACCCCCCCCCAAATCTCTAATCCTTTTACAATGCCTCTCGTGGTAGAATTACTAGCAAAAGGGGGAAGGGACCCTGTTCTTATGTCTTTCAGCCCTGCACACATGATCCTGAAGCCTATGGAAGCAGAGCAAATGGGCTCAGACACTGCCTCCAGTAAAGACATTCTATCCATTTGAGCCAGAATTGGGTTTGAATCTAGTCCTCTAGTCATCACAGCAACCAGAGTGGAGCAGATCTTTCCAAGCCTGACTGACCAGCCTTACCACCAAAACCTAAGGCCACCCAGCAGACATGAATGAAAGGACCCTGAGATGGACAAATAAAGACCAAACATCTATTTTCAATCCTCAGAAGACAGCTGAAAAGACTAGGGGGGAGGGGGGAACTTCATTGTAAAGTTTTCTTTCTTTGCTTCAGTCACAGAAATTCATTGTAAAGTTTTTCTTTCTTTCTTTGCTTCAGTCACAGAAATTCATTGTAGTTTTCTTTCTTTGCTTCAGTCACATAAATTCATTGTAAAGTTTTTTTTCTTTGTTTTCTTTCTTTCCTTGCTTCATTCACTGAAATTCATTGTAAAGTTTCTCTTTCTTGTCTCATCTATATTGTAATCAGTTTAATGTACTCATGTAAGAATTGTATTGGGAGTGGTTGCCACAGTGAGTTCTGTACACTTTAGATTTCTGTCTAGTGGGAGGTAAATTTGTAGCTGCATACACAAACACACAGAGACACGCCATTCAGAATTAGACTGAGGTTATCCCTTTTTCACCTACCTCCACCCAAAGCTGCTTTTAGCTTGCTGGTTTTTTTTTGTTGTTGTTTTGACTCCTGCTTTGTGGCATTAAAGCCCAGGCAGTCATATCTCCCTGCTAATTCCATGGGGGAAGGGGACAGGTCCCCTCAGGCAATTTCCCCACTTGAAGAGCTAGCAGAAAGGATCTTCAAAAAACCCAAGGCCTGACTGCTGCCCAGTAAAGCAGGGTATTTTGCACTGGTGGTCTCAGGAGTAAGAGTCCCAGGGCTCATTCTAAAAAAAAAAAAAAAAAAAAAAAAAAAAGGAAAAGCCTAGATTGCACACTGGATAACTTCAATTTGGACTCACAAATCCTAGATGCACTAAAGTAAGAGCTAGGGCAGATTCAAGAACCATCCCTTGGAAATGGGCAGCCTGTGATTTCAAGGTAAACCATGGCTGTGGGAATATTGTGGGGCCTGTGCTTGCTTGAAACCTGTCTGGGAGCTCATCGAAAGTGTTATCAAACATCTGAACATAATTGGCATGGAAAATTGGATACTGTAAACTTTTGCCCTGGCCATTGACCATCATGGTTGAAAGCTCTCCTTTTGGGAGCCACTGAAGGAATCCTGCTGCTGCCTCTTTCAACTGCCTCTTTCAACGTCTTCCCCTCTGCATCAGAGAAAATTGAAAACACCCATAAAATCTCCCTGACCTGATCAATTTGAAGCTTGTGTCAAAACATGTGTTGCACTCACATGTTTTGAAAAAAAAATGAGGGATTGTAGGAAGTTAGCACCCACCCCTCTCCTAGGAAATGAGATATCCTAGGAGATATTAAAAGGTAGGAAATATTCTGTGGAACACATCTGGAAACATGCTTTTAAACAAACAAAAGACTCCTCTTGGAAACCCCCACCCCAGCTCACATATTCCTCTCACCTGGACTGGAAGTCTTTTGCATGATAAAACCACAATAGGATTTGCCCAAGGCCCTTTCATTCAGCCAAAGCTGGATTAGACAAAAGCCAAGAGCCACCCCAGCATGCCCCTGGGGGGTCTGAGAGCCAATGGGATACATTTCTATACAGGAAAAGGAAATCTAAGAGGTGGGACCCAACTTACACTATAAAAACCAGGAACTCAGCATATCTCTTCCTCTTTTTCTCTTCACCACACCTGGAACCATGTAAGCTACCTTTTCTGTACAGGGGCTCAAGCCATGTGCTCCTGTCTACCATTAAACCTTCCTTCCAAGCAACCTTCATGAATCCAGTGTCTTTTTTCCCACTTGGAACTGAACCTAAAAGGATATTTCCTTATAACAACAGAATATTGGATTATTTTAATGGAAACTTGCAAGAGCACCTCAAAGCATTTGGAGTGATATAAGAAGCTCCTAAATTTCTCTTCCCTGTTTTGGGAATAGGACAAGATGGCAAGCTACTTTTTTCTGTAAACTTGTGCTTAATGAAGTCAAATCTCTGATGTATCTCTTGTGTAGCTTCCTACCTTTCTCAAGAAGAAAAGGACATAAGTTTGTAACCTGTTGTTTAACCTGTTGTTTGTAACCTGTTGTTTTGTGCAATTCTAAATGAAAGATGCAGTAAAGCTGAATAGTCCAGTACAATGAATGATACAAGCAGTGTCCTTATCAACTGGAATAGAAGTCTTATTAATTAACACAACAGGATTATTAGATCTAGAAGGAAAATTATACAATGTGGTAATTCAGGAAATTCAGTTGCTATCATGATTTTCCCAAGAGGAGCAGAGGAAATTATTTCTTTCTTTGTTTGAACCAATATTCAAATATTAATTCAAGATATTTATAGCAATTTAGTCACCAGAAGAACATAAATACTAAGTGTTAAAGCACATAAAAATAGCAATTTACCCCAGTTAATCTTAGTCACACTGACTTTTGAGTGTTCTAAATGCTGCCACATTTTAGTGTGGTTTCATTGAGGAAAAGCAGAACACCAAAAGAACCCGCTATATATAGTTTTGTTTCTTACCAGTGTTCTGACTAAAATCAGCGATGACATTTCCTAAGTGCCTTTGAATGCATTTTAAGACTGTAAGTTGTTGCTGGTATGGCATTACATAAAGGCCAGGAATGAGAGGCCCCAGTTAAAATGTCATTTCTGCAAGAATACCATGTACTACTGTCAGACAAATTATAACCTGGAGAGTATTTGTGGTCCCTCTGCAATATGGGGATGATTGAAGTGGGTTTGGGACCAACCAAATAGTATACTATGCTGGGTGACCTAAATACACTGAGTGCCTAGAAGGGGTGATGGCTTATCATTTGGACTTTTCAGGAATATGATATGTCTGGGCTATGACCAGGTTTGCACTGTTGAAATGTGATGTGTAGGATAAACTACTATGAATTTAAATTTTTTTTACTTGCAGCTGTTGTGCTAGAGCACTGTTTCTACTCTTTATGCCTTCAATTTGATTTGTTAGTGGCACTTGTAAAAAGTCACATAAACCATGTTAATGCAATTCATTTTATGCTTGGTCTGAAGTTTCTAAATAGCTTGGCCTAGTGAAATGATGATGATGATGCCATTTTTCACACTAAAATTACAGCTAACCATATCATTTTCTCTGGGCAATTCTTGTCCATGGGAAACTTAGAATTATACTAGTATTGGATGAACTCTTGAGCCGTTCCTAATTAAATTGGATTTCACTTAAAGATCCCTGCTAAATCAGATAAAAAACCTAATTAAATCAGCAACGTGTTTCTCATGTACTCATGACAATCCATAACAAGGACATGGAAGTGATAGTCATCCAGTGATCTTTTTTCAGCACATACTTTTGAAGTGGAAGGAAACTCAGTGCCATTTTATAAGCTAAGTTTACACAACATTTCACAATAGTACATTCCATAATTTATGCACAGCACATTAATTTTTAAAACTGTACTAGTGGCTACTTTCTCTGCTTAGGACAACAATAATAACAAGTAATAATATAGTGGTAGTAAAAGAATAAATATGACCTCCTTATGTTATCAAAGTTCTTGACTTCTATCTTTAGTGATTATTCCACACAGGCAGTGCTCCCACTAACCTGAGTGCTTGCACACCTGTGCAGCAGCTGCTGCACACTAGTGTACAAGACTCAGTGTCTTGCAAAGTTGACCCAAAAAGTTAACAGAGATAAACAAGTCAACAAGGAAAGGGATGCTGATGGGAATCAATAACTTCTGGGCTATCAAAGGGTCACATGCTCCAGGTTGCATCTTAGCTTCTTATTGGAACTAGAATCTGAAAGTGTCCCACCTTGCAAGCAACTGGACCTTGAAGTTTTTATCTTTGATTTGTATGGGACTGAATGCCAGTTCAACAGGACTCAAGGAAGAATCCAGTAATCTTCCTCTGCTTTTGCAACTCCAGAAATTTGGTTACTGGGGAAAAAAATAACTTGGGTAAAGCTACCCAGGTAATATTCCCTCAGCCAAACATTGCCCAATCCAATCCAAGCACTAGTTATGACTTGTCATCTGTTTCCCTGGCTTAGAGGGAATGTTACAAACAGGTTTGGACTGTTTTGAGGCTATTAATAGAAGTTTTCTGAGCTGAAAGAGCAAATGGAGTTTCATGTCCGTTACATAACAATGAGAAACACAGCTGAAAGCGAATCATTAGTAGTTCTCAGAGAGCAGTGAATAGCGTGATTTCACAATGGTTTCATACAAATTATTTTCTGCCTAAGATTCTGTATGAGACCCTTTTGTTAATCTAGTGTTGGATAGAAAGTATTCTAATCTAAACTATCACCACGGCTATGACAGCAATTCTATGGCAAGCAGCAATTGTTTATAAGGAATGAAGGTATATTGTATCACTAAGGCAGTGTTTATAAAAATAACTCCTGGTGGTTGTGTGGTAAAAATCAATAAAACTTATATCCTTTCAATTAAAAAAATAGAATTAATTTAAAATGTGCACCTGGGCTGTTTTGCTAAAAATTTTGCAACAACACAAAAAATTGCAACTATTGTCAGAAGAAATAGAAACATTTAATAGGAAAAACAGCCTCTTCTCCCTGACCTTAGCTGAAAGTTTTAATGGTATCTGCTGCTGATGGTTATTTTAAAATTGTCTTTTAGTGGAATGGGTATTAGATGCTGTTGAATATTTTAAAACAGGGTTGAAATTGAAATGGTGTCTGCTCTGGTAGGTATTTTAAAACTGAACTGAAATGAATTTTGATTAAAATTACTGATATGATATTAAACATGTTGTATGGTTTTAATTCTATAAACTGTTGTGGAAAGATAACAGTCCTGCTAATTAGGTAAGATGCAGGTTAAGGAATGCTAAAAAAAAGTACCATATTTTTCAAACTATATGTATAAGATGCACCAAGATTTCGAAGAGGTAAGTAAGAAAAAAATTTTTTTTGTCCTCCCCAGCCCCCAGGAGCACTCTGCAGCCTCCCAAACCCTCTCCGTGCCCCGTTTTCTCTATAACGGGCCCATTTTCACCCATTTTTGTGAAAAACGGGGTGCACAGAGGGTTTGGGAGGCCTGCAGAGTGCTTCTGGGGCTTGGGGGAAGGCAAAAACACCCCCCTTTTTGCAACAATTGGGGTGTTTTTCATACATTTTTTGCAAAAACGGGGGCGTTTTTGCCTTTCCCCATCCCCCAGGAGCACTCTGCAGGCCTCCCAAACCCTCTGCGCACCCCATTTTTGTGAAAAACGGGCCAATTTTAGCAAAAATTGGATGCAGGGGCAGGGCTTCGGGAGGCCAAAAATGGCTGCATTCGGTGTATAAGATGCACCAACATTTCCACCCTCTTTTAGGGGGGGAAAGGTGCATCTCATACTCTGAAAAATATGGTAGCTATTAATGTACAATAGCAAAAACAGAAGGGGTTTATAGCACTTTAAATTTTATAACAAATTTTTTGTGGTATACATCTTTAAAAGATGAATTTGTGTAACAGAAAAGCAGAGGAAAGAAGGGATGAGAAGTACATATGGCTTTTTACAGGCAGCCACTAAGATCGTCCTAACTAAATTAACTGTTCAAATTCTAAACCATCAAAGCCAAATCAACATGGATACCATGTATTGCATTTACTCATAAACTGTGACGCTTGCCAGCATTCTTGGGCAGAAACTGGAGACCACTTTTAAAAAGTAATGTTCATTGGTGCTCAACAACATTTTTGATGCCTGTCAGGATTTCTGCTCCACAGTTCTCTGTGTTAAAAATGTTGACCAGCATTTATTTTAAACCCTAAATACTACAGAAAACTTAGAGCAACACAATTTGAGAAAATCAAGGGGAGAATAAGTATGTTTATTCTGGAAAACAGGAGATAGCGAGTAGGCATGATTGCTGTTTTCAAGAATTGAAAGAACTGCTTTATAGAAGAAAGAGCAAAGTAGTTCACATTTGTTCCAGACGTGTGGACATGAAAGAAAGGCATTAAATTACAAGGAATCAATTTCAGTTGGAAACAGAAAACATTTCATAATTGTAGGAGGTCAGGAGATGATAGATTGATTTTTGTTTGCTGAAGGTGTTTAAAGAGAGTCTAGATGGCCTTTTGTACAGAATGATGTAATAATGGATCCTACAGGAGTTGGATTAGATCAGGGGTCTGCAACCTTAAACATTCAAAGCGCCATTTGGACCTGTTTCCCACAGAAAAGAAAACGCCGGGAGCCACAAAACCTGGGTGGGCGTGGCCAACTTGATGTCACCCCCACCCAGTCACTCCCACCCAGTCACATGACCCCCCTAGCCACGCCTACCCAGCCGGTCATTAGGGCAGAGAACCGGTTGTTAAAAAACACCGGGATCCACAAAAACTTTTTGACATTTAAAATGAAGATAACACTGCATACATCATTTTTTATCTTTATGCTATGTATAAAAAAAAACTTTAGTGTGTTGCATTTATGAAATCAATAAACTGCTACAGAGAAAACAAATTTTTATTTCTGCATGCAACAAAAACATTTTGAACTCTGAAAAAAAAAGATGCTGGGTTGAAGGTTACTTTCAAATAAAATACTCAATGTCTATTTGAGTCCTTAACAAGCTGAACTTAAATTATCCATGTGCAGTAAACCAAAAATGCTGTCTGCTTCTGTGTGCCATCATCCTTTTATCACCTGTACTGGAGGGTGCAGTCAGCTGTCAACCTGAATAAAAAAAGGACTATTTCACTGAACAATATAAAATATATCTTTGCAAAATAATAGCCAATTAAAATATTTATTTTATCTGGTTAATGTGATTTTTGCTCCTGAACCTCAGCACACAGCGTGTGTACATCAGGGCTGCAAGACGTCATCTTCATCTTCACACAGGTGTTGTGACCCAGCACCGCAACCCCCCAGAAACACACACACACAGTCGTTGGGAGGCAAACAAAAAGGTTCCTTTTACTAATAAAGTTTCTTAGTAAAACTCAGAGGGTTTAGAAGTCCAAAACAACACAAACGGAAAGTCTTCAGGAATAAGGTTCTTTGGGTTACGTGAGGGTTAAATAGCACACAGACAAAAGTTCAAAGCAAGACTCATTAATTCTTATCTGAACAACTTGGCTGGCTTCCCGGAATAAAGCTGGCAGAAGCTGGTGATAAGATTCCCAAACAGACGTAGAAACGAAACTCTGGATTTGCTGTGGTCAGTGAATTGTTGTTCTCAGCAATGAGCACTAATTACCATGGCCTAATATAGCCACTGAAGGGCGTGGCCCAATTAGCCCTCACTGCTTCCTCCTATTGGACCGACGCTTACTCAGCCAGTCCTGTCTTCTGGCTGCTCTGCGTGCTCTGGCATTCAGCATGAGTTCTTCATCTCCTGATGAAGAACTCTGCTGCGCAGGTGCAGAAGGTCCTGGGAGATCGTCCTGCTCTGGCACCGAGTCCTCATCACCAGCCGTCTCTGGTGCCAGGCACATAGGCTGGTACTGCTGCACCATGAGCGGCTCCGCGTCCTCCGGATCCTCCAGACTCGGCGCCGGACGCGGCCAAGGCACAACACTATCCCTCACCGCAGGGCCCTTCCCCCGGGTCTGTCGGTCCGGATGCGGCCGGGACGGGAATTGAGCGTGGAAGGCCCGGACCAGATCCGGAGCATGCACGGCGGTCGCATCCTCCCATGTGAAGTCTTCAGGGCCGTACCCCTTCCACTCAATGAGGTACTGGAACCGGCCCTTCATCCAGCGGGAATCCCGAATACTGGCAACTTCGTATTCGGGTGGGTCAGCGGGAGTGCGGATCACAGGCTGAGGCGGAGCGGGAGGGCGGAGCGGACAGGCAGGACGTTCGGGAACAAGGAGGGACCGATGGAAGACGGGGTGGATCCTGAGAGAGCGGGGCAACGTCAACCGGTAGGCCACGGGGTTAATGACCGCTTCCACCGGGAACGGACCCAAGAAGCGGTGGTCAAGCTTGCGAGCCGGTCGGTCGGAGGGGAGATGCTTCGTGGACAGCCAGACACGATCCCCGACCGCCAGAGGTGGAGTTGCTCGCCGGGAGCGGTCCGCGACCCTCTTGTAATCTTCCTTGGCTTTATTCAACGAGCGTTTGACCAGTTGGTGAACGGCCTGGAGCTCGGACAGGAATTCCTCTGCCACAGGAACAGGAGAGTCTAGGAGCGTGAGCGGGAAGAAACGGGGGTGGTAACCAAAGTTGGCGAGGAACGGAGAGGCGTGCGTGGAGGTGTGCTGAGAGTTGTTAAAAGCAAACTCGGCCACGGCAAGGTATTCCGCCCAGTTGTCCTGCTGCTGGTTGACAAAACAGCGCAGGTACTGTTCAAGGATGCCGATGACTTTTTCAGTGCCCCCGTCAGTCTCCGGATGATGCGCTGACGAGAGGCAGACTTGGACCTCCAGGGCCGCCATCAGACCCTTCCAGAACTGGGCCGTGAACTGGGCTCCCCGATCCGACACGACCCGATCCGGCAGACCATGCAGGCGGAAAACATGCTGGATAAACATGCGGGCCGTGGCACGAGCTGTCGGCAACCCGCGACAGGGGATGAAATGTGCCATTTTGGTCAGCATATCGACCACTACGAACACGGTCGTGAAGCCGGCGGACGGGGGCAAGTCCGTGAGGAAGTCCATAGAGACGGCCCCCCAGGGTCTCTCAGGCGTCGGCAAGGGCTGCAGCAGGCCCGGCGGCGCTCCAGGGGCGTACTTGGCCTGGCGACAGCGAACACAAGACGTCACATAGGCCTGGACGTCATCACGGAGTCGGGGCCACCAAAAAGTCCGAGCCACCAGGTTCAGAGTCTTGAAAAGGCCGAAGTGGCCAGCCGCAGGGCTGTCGTGGCACTGCTGCAGGATCAGGCCACGGAGCGGACCGGCAGGAACGTAGAGCAGGTCCCGGAAACGGAGGAGGTCGTCCGAAAACGTCCAAGGGGACTCAGGCCCTATCTCCTGCCTCCGTTGTGCCGCGTAGGCGTCGTGTCGCTGCGCCTCCCGGATCTGTCCTCGGAGGTCCACGGGATCCTGGGTAGCTGCAAAGGACTCGACGGGCAGGACCGTCCGGGGTGGCAGCGGTTCCTGGGCTTGGGCGTATTCCGGCTTGCGGGACAGCGCGTCCGCCTGCTGATTCCGGCCACTCGGGATGTACGTAATGCGAAAATTGAAGCGGGAGAAAAAGAACGACCAGCGTATCTGGCGCTGGTTGAGCTTCCTGGCCGTCTGCAAGAACTCCAGGTTCTTATGGTCTGTGCGCACCTCCACTTGATGACGAGCCCCCTCGAGGTGGTGCCGCCAGGTCTCGAAAGCCGCCTTGATGGCCAGCAACTCCTTCTCCCAGATCGTATAATTGCGCTCCGACGAGGTTAATTTCCGGGAATAATAAGCGCAAGGGAAGAGATGGCCGCCATCTTCCCGGGTCTGGAGCAAGACGGCGCCCACGGCAATGTCGGACGCGTCCGCCTCCACAACAAAAGGGCGGTGAGGGTCTGGGTGCTTGAGGATCGGCTCCTGCATGAAGGCATCCGTGAGGATCTTGAACGCCTCCTGTTCGGAATCGCCCCACCGGAAAGGGACTTGTTTCTGCAGGAGTCGAGTGAGAGGCGCGGTCAGAGTGGCGAACCCCGGGATGAAGGTCCTATAATAATTTGCAAACCCCAGGAGTCGCTGAACGTCCTTCACCCGGCGCGGGGGTTGCCAGGTTTTCAGGGCCTCGACCTTGCCCCGGTCCATGGCGATGCCTTCTGGCGAAATCTGATGGCCCAGGAAATCCACAGTCGTCTGAAAAAACTGGCATTTCTCTAATTTCGCGTATAGCTGGTGGTCTCTCAACCGCTGCAGGACTTGACGGATATGTTGGATGTGGCTGCTCCGGGACGTAGAATAAATCATAATATCGTCCAGGTACACGACAACGAACTGGTCCAGCAAATCTCTAAAGATGTCGTTCATGAAATGCTGGAACACAGCCGGAGCGTTGGTCAAGCCGAACGGCATGACCGTATACTCAAAATGACCGTAGCGGGTTCCGAATGCCGTCTTCCACTCGTCCCCCTCACGAACACGCACCAAATTGTAAGCGCCACGTAAGTCCAATTTGGTGAAGATGGTCGCCGAGCGGAGGCGTTCCATCAACTCCGGGATGAGGGGCAACGGATACCGGTTACGCACTGTGATGGCATTCAACTTGCGATAATCGCAGCACAGGCGCAAGTCCCCGGTTTTCTTCTTGACGAAGAGGACGGGGGCAGACAAGGGCGATGAGGAGGGTCGGATGAAACCCCTGGCCAGGTTTTTATCGATAAAGTCCCGCAGTGCGGCCAGTTCGGGTTCTGACATGGAATAGAGGCGGCCCACAGGGAGCGGAGCGTTGGGAATCAGATCCACAGGGCAATCGTAGGGCCGGTGCGGGGGCAACTGGTCCGCCTCCTTTTCGCTAAACACATCAGTGAAGTCTGCAAACTCAGCTGGGAGTGAAATGTCCGGAGGGTCAGATACCGCGCCCGCACAAACCTGGCGCGTATGGTCCACACACTGGAGACTCGGGAAGGCAATGAAGTTCTGGGACCATACAACCTGAGGGTCGTGGGTGCGCAGCCACGCCAGTCCGAGAACCAAAGGGAAATGGAGTCCCGACGTCACGTAAAACTGGATGGCCTCCTCGTGCCGTCCAATGCAAAGGCGCACCGGCTGCGTGATGGCCTTAATTGGACCGGACAGCAACACCCGGCCATCGATTGTTTCCACCCTCATCGGCGGGTCCACGGGGCACAGGGGAACGGCAAGATGCTGGGCGAACGCCTCGTCAATGAAATTGGTGGTTGCCCCGGAGTCCACCAAAGCGTGTGCGGAGACGCCGCGGTCCCGGTGGTCAATAAAGACCTTGGTGTCCAAGAGCAGATGCCGCGGAGGACCGGGATCCACGTCAGCTGAGCCGGAGTCCTTCGGTGTGCATGCCCGACCCAGCGTCTCCGCTAGGCCGGGCGCTGGCCGTTTCCCGACGGCGATGGCTGGGACGGTGGAGCAGGACCAGAAGCGGTGGGCCCCCGACCCTTCCTAGGGCACGAGCGAGCGAAATGGCCCGGGTCGCCGCAATACAAACACAACCCCCCTGCCCTGCGTCTGTCCTTTTCCGCGCCGGTCAAGCGGGGCCAAACAGCGCCAAGGTCCATAGGCTCGTCACGGGGAGCCGGGGCCGACGGAAGTCCACGGGGAACAGGAGGTGCCTGAGCAGCGCGATGTGGAGCCAGAACAGCGGGGACGTCAGGTAGCGCGAGAGGCGCCGGAGCAGCACGGCGTGCGTTCCTCGCTTGCAACCGGGCATCAATTTTCAAGCAGAGCCACACCAGTTCTTGGGTGGTTGCAGGAATGTCCACGCGTGCCAGCTCATCCTGGATGCTGTCTGCCAAGCCCTCCTGGAAGGCATCCAACAACGCTGCCTCATTCCAGGCCGAGTCTTGGCTGAGGAGACGGAACTCACTGATGTATTCCCTGAGTGGTCTCCGGCCTTGCCTCAGCTGCCTTAATTGCCTGCACGCTGTCTGGGCCTTAATTGGATCCGCGAACATCTCCTCCAAATGAGTGCAGAAACGCCCAAAGTCCTGGAGGAGGGGACTGTTCTGGACCAGTAGAGGGGTGGCCCAACGTGCTGCATTTCCAGACAGCAGGCTAATTACAAACCCCACCTTGTCCCGGTCGTGGGGGAAATCCTCTGGCCTCAGAGACATGAACAACTGGCACTGACCCAGGAACGCCGGGAACATAGCCTCGTCACCATGGAACTTATCCGGCATGGCTATCGGGCAGCGTGTCCGTTGGGCTGGGGCCAACGCAGGAGCAGCTGCCAACTGATTTTGCTGCCTTGTTAACTGAGCGTTCATGATTGCCAGCTGCTGCCGAAGTTGAGCATTCTCGTCCTGAAGCTGCTCCATGATGCAATCTGGGCTTGTGTGTGGTCAGTTTGGGCTGAGAACAAACTGTTGTGACCCAGCACCGCAACCCCCCAGAAACACACACACACAGTCGTTGGGAGGCAAACAAAAAGGTTCCTTTTACTAATAAAGTTTCTTAGTAAAACTCAGAGGGTTTAGAAGTCCAAAACAACACAAACGGAAAGTCTTCAGGAATAAGGTTCTTTGGGTTACGTGAGGGTTAAATAGCACACAGACAAAAGTTCAAAGCAAGACTCATTAATTCTTATCTGAACAACTTGGCTGGCTTCCCGGAATAAAGCTGGCAGAAGCTGGTGATAAGATTCCCAAACAGACGTAGAAACGAAACTCTGGATTTGCTGTGGTCAGTGAATTGTTGTTCTCAGCAATGAGCACTAATTACCATGGCCTAATATAGCCACTGAAGGGCGTGGCCCAATTAGCCCTCACTGCTTCCTCCTATTGGACCGACGCTTACTCAGCCAGTCCTGTCTTCTGGCTGCTCTGCGTGCTCTGGCATTCAGCATGAGTTCTTCATCTCCTGATGAAGAACTCTGCTGCGCAGGTGCAGAAGGTCCTGGGAGATCGTCCTGCTCTGGCACCGAGTCCTCATCACCAGCCGTCTCTGGTGCCAGGCACATAGGCTGGTACTGCTGCACCATGAGCGGCTCCGCGTCCTCCGGATCCTCCAGACTCGGCGCCGGACGCGGCCAAGGCACAACAACAGGATTGTAAGCTGATGTTTGTGAGGTGTGAGCGATGTTTGTTTTTAATATAGTTCATGTTGGAGAAGACCTGCTCACAGACGTATGTAGATCCGAAGATCGACAGGACTCCAAATGCATTTTTTTCATGTTCATATAAGTGTCGGGGATGACATTCCATACATCGAACACAAGTTGTCCAATTTGGAAAGTTTTCAATTTCACTCCATTTCAGTGGTGAAATCTAAAAATTTTCCCTACTGGTTCTGTGGGCGTGGTTATTTTGTGGGCGTGTCTTGGAGGTCAGGTGGGTGTGGCTTCAGGTGGGCATGGTGTGGAGGTCATGTGACTCATTGGGCGTGCTTGGTGGTCATGTGACCGGGTGGGCATGGCCAACTGTAAAATGGGATGAAACTTACTTAACAATGCTCTTGCTTAGCAATCAAAATTTTGGCCACAATTGTGGTCATAAGTTTCCTTTCCTTTCCTTTCCTTTCCTTTCCTTTCCTTTCCTTTCCTTTCCTTTCCTTTCCTTTCCTTTCCTTTCCTTTCCTTTCCTTTCCCTTTCCCTTTGCTTTTCCTTTTCCTTTCCTTGCTGTTGCCCCTCCCACCTTCCTAGCTTCGGCTCCGGGCACAAGGCCGGGCAGCATTGTGGCGTGCACCTACGGAGCTCCACCAGCCTCAGCCTCCGGGGCTGGCGGGGGCCTTGGCAGGGCAGGGAGACAGTGGCACTGCCTGGAGAGTTGTTGCAGTTGCAGGCCTTGGTAGTCCAGGTGCCCACCCCCCTCCCTGGCCCCCGCTGGCATCCTTGGGAGCCCTGTGGTGTTTCCCCAGTGATAGCATTGGGGCGTTAGCGAGGGAGCAGTGAGGAGTTCACGGCAGGCAGTGGTTCATCTTCATGGTGAAGAGCAGGCAAGGGGAGGGCAGTGGGTCCCCCACCCCCAGCGCCCTTCCTCCACACAACCTGCTGTTGCCGAGCGGTCTCATTCACGCTGCCTGCTTCGCTCATGGGGCGGATGGGCTGGAATTTCCACGCTTCTTTGCAGCGCAGCAAAGAAGCACAGTTGAGCAGGGCCAGGGCAGTGCAGCCTATTGTGTCTTCTCTTGCCCCGCTCTCCATCCCAGAGGGCCGCGCATCCCCCCCACCAATCCTCCGTACAAACCGCCCGCCCCGTTTCTGCAAAGGCAGAGCCATGCAGGGCAATCCAAAAAGGGAGGGGATGCTGTAGAAAAGGCCACCTTCCACCCGTGCTTCTGTGCCTCTCGCTCCTCTTTGCCGGCAGGAAGCGGCACCGTGGGCCAAGTTCCCAGAGTGGTGCCGTCGGACGGATGGGCCAATCTGCAAAGAAAGCTGGCAGGTAGCTGGGTGGGAAGCCAGTAGGCTGCTTCGGAGCCCCAAGCACCATGGAGATGGCATGGGAGGCATGCAGGTCCAGGTGGAAGGTGGCTTTTTCTGCAGCATCCCCCTCCCCTCTTTGGATCACCCTGTGGGGGGAGGCTCTGCTTTTGCAGAAACGGGGTGGCTGCATGTGCTTGTCCTTCCGTAGCACTGCCACTGCCACTGCCGCCCTCTCAGTGTCTGTGTTTCCACCAAGGGCATCCACTCACTGGCCGGGCCGGGCTGGACACCAACCTTGGAAGATAAGTGGCCATGGGGGACTGCTGGGAAGGTTGTATGGAAGGCCACCAAGCATGGCAGGGCTGCGGGGAAGGGAGTAGGCTGCTACCTCTCTTCCCCGCCACCTCGACATGCTTTCCTGCCTTCCACATGGCCTTCCACTTGCCTGCCCCCGCAAGCTGGCCACAGGGACACCGGGAAGTATGCGTGGAAGGCAGGAAAGCATGTGGGGCTGCGGGGAAGGGAATAGGCTACTACCTCCCTTCCCTGCTGCCCTGACATGCTTGCCTGCCTTCCACGTGGCCTCCCGCTTGCCTGCCTTCACAAGCTGGCCACAGGAACACTAGGGAGGCCACGTGGAAGGCAGGAAAGCATGTTGGGGCTGCAGGCCATAGGGAATAGAGTAGGGAAGACAGGCTGGGACAGTGGGGGGGGCAGGAGCAGCTTGGTAGGCCACGACTTTGCAGGCTTACCTGGCAGGCAGATCAGGGGCGCAGTACTTCAGTCAGGCAAGCTGCAGAGCAGAGACTGGGCAGGGCAGGGTGAGCGAGCGAGCGAGCGAGCGGAGACTGGGGGATCAGTTCAGGGGCATGGCCAGCCAGCCATCGCTACCGGCTCAGCAAACCACCGGCACCCACTGCTAGAACTGTCTGAACCGGTTTCACCCCTGCTCCATTTGTAATTCTGAGCAAGAATGGCCTTCTCACACGCAATATCTTCAAGATTAGCTGAGTTTATGAAGGACCTTTTTGAAAACTTTAGAAGATCTGTATTTGGAGCATTTTAGACAGGAAAAAATGAAGTACAAATGGAAAAAAATGGACAAGAGAACAGAAGAAGAAAAGATGAGTGATGAAGATATTATAAATGATGATGAGAAGGGAAATAATATTGAAAATGCAATGCTGATTAATGATTATGTTAATGATAATTATTCCACTGGGTTTAACAGTGAAAATAGAGATAAAGATGATAGTTACAAGGATAATAGAGATGATGATATTAAGAATAACTATGTTCAGACTGATGATAAGGATTTTGAGATACATAAAATGGAAAAAAGAATGGAGAAAATTAGATATATACAGAAAATAAATTTAAGAGGGAGGAAAAGAGCATGGGGAAAGAGAACTTATTGGTATAAAATTAAAAGAGAGGGGAAAAAGAATTTAATCAGATGGGGTGGAGGAAATATATATATATAAATGAATTAGTCGAGAAATTAAAAGGGAATGGATGATGACATTGAAATATTGTGGAATGTTTTTTCTTCTTATTTAGAGTTATTTTCTTTTTTTAAGGGTTGAAATTTTTTTTCTGTCCTTTTATATATAGATTAATATTGTTTAATGAATTAAAAGATTTGATATTTTAGACAAAATAATGTTAATTAATATGAGAAGTATGAATGATAAATATGAATATTAGAGCTTAAAAGATATATTATGATTGTGTACTCTTTTTTACATATGAAATTTGTTCAAACGAAAAGCTTTAAAAGGGAAAAATGTATTATTTTAATAGTTGAATATTTAATTGAATAATTTAGAAAGAATTTTTATGATTAGTAAGCAAAAAAGCATATTATGATTGTGTATCATTATTTTAGACATGAGATATGTTCAAATTTAAAATTTAAAGACCATATATTTCAAGTGTTAAATATTTAATTTGAGTGTAAATAACCAAAGAAGAAATTTTATGACTAAGAAATATAAGAAATTGGAATGTATAATTGGGCACTTAGTTCGTGATAAAATAGAAGATTAAAAAACCCCATAAACAATGAATAAAGACCACAAAAAAGTGGAGGAAGCAATTTGGCCTAAAATTAAGAAATAGGAGAATAATAACTAATTTGGAAATAAATTAACAGCGGACAATGTAGGAGTAGAATTAGAAAACTAATTGGTGAATATCCCAGATGACAAAACTAGATTTTTTTTCTTTTTTTTCTTTTTTTGTGTGTGGAGGTAAGATGAAGTTAGCAGCATATACCTAGAAACAAAGTATTATATATAAAGAAATGATATAAAAATCAATAATTTTTTTCATAGAAGGGATATGAAGAGCTTAAATTTGAGATTGTATCATCAGTCTGTTAAACATAAGAGGATAAAAGAGTACTCAGGGGAAGGCTAAGAGGGTGTAAGAGGAAGTAGAAGGGGAGGAAGAGAAGGAGTAGAAAGAGTAGAGGAGGAGTGAAGGAGTAAGAAAGTAGGAGGAGAAGATGGAGGTAGAGAGGGGAAGTGCAATGGGAAAAAAAGTAAAATAGACTGATGATTGATGATATAAGCGTATGTATAAGATATTGACTTTTGTATGATGGAGTATAAATGTAAAACTGTGTATTTTATTGTAATAATTTAAGGTATATGTTTATTGAATTGTAAAAGTGGTGGAGGAAAAAATAAAAATTTTTTTGAAAAAAAAAGATTAGCTGTCAAGCATTTGAACTTGGACACCCATATATCTTTGTCAGCTATGTCAGCCAGTTCCATCTCAAGATAGGGTTGACTTACATCTGCAAATGCAGTCATATTCAATAGGGATGGATGAGGTCAGGGGAGTGACAGGGAACAATAAGTGTTTTTTCCCCTCTGTGAAGTCATGGAATCATTTCCCAAATGATTAACAGATTACCAGAGTTGGAAGGGCCCTTGTAGGTCATCTAGTCCAACCCACTGCTCAAGCAGGAGACCCTACACCATTTCTGACAAATGGCAGTCGAATCTCTTCTTGAAAGTATTTGTATTTGTATTTGTTTATTTGTCAAGCATATATGATTATAAGCAAAGTATAAACAGTAAAACATGATTGAATATATATGTAATATTACAAGCATGAATAAGAGTAAAAGAGGTATGAATATATGGGTACATTAGGACAGGAACGGTAGGCACGATTGTGCGCTTATGCACACCCCCTACTGACCTCTTAGGAATGGGGTGAGGTCGATGGTAGATAATCTGAGGTTGAAGTTTTTGGGGTTTGGGGAAGAAACTACTGAGTCAGGTAAAGTGTTCCAGGCGTTGACAACTCTGTTGTTGAAGTCAAATTTTTTGCAATCAAGTCTGGAGCGGTTTACATTAAGTTTGTATCTATTGTGAGCTCGTGTATAATTGCGTTTGAAGCTGAAATAGTCGTTAACAGGTAGGACATTGAGGCAGATAATTTTGTGAGCTACACTTAGGTCAGATCGAAGGCGGCGGAGTTCTAAATTTTGAAGTCCCAAAATTTCAAGTCTGGTTTCATAAGGAATTCTGTGTGAACAGAGGAATGTAATACTCTTCTTGTGAAGTATCGCTGGACATTCTCAATTGTGTTAATGTCTGATATGTAGTGTGGGTTCCAGACTGATGAGCTGTATTCAAGAATCGGTCTAGCAAATGTTTTGTATGCTCTGGTTAAGAGTACAATGTTACCAGAGAAGAAGCTCCGCAAGATTAGGTTAACAACTCTTAATGCCTTCTTTGCTATGTAGTTGCAGTGGGCTCTGGCACTTAGATCGTTAGAGATGAGTACTCCGAGGTCCTTTACTGAGTGAGGATCATCATCAAGGTCATGATCATCAAGTTTGTATTTAGTGTTTTGATTATTTTTGCCAATGTGTAAAACTGAGCATTTGTTGATAGAGATTGGTAGTTGCCACTTGTTTGACCATTCAGATATATAGTCAAGGTCTTTTTGAAGGGTTGTAGTATTGTCTGTGATGTTGAATAGTTTTACATCATCTCCGAAGAGGACGCAGTTGCTTTGTATAATATCACAAATGTCATTTATGTAAAGAATGAAGAGAGTAGGTCCTAAAACGCTTCCTTGGGGAACACTGCTGTTAACAGGTACAGGGTTTGATAGAGATGATCCTATTTTAACCACTTGTTGTCTGTTTGACAGGAATGCAGTTATCCATTTGTGTAGGGGGCCAGAGATGCCATAAGATTTTAGTTTTAGGAGTAGTTTGTCGTGTACTACGGAGTCAAAGGCTTTACAAAAGTCTATGTAGATTGCGTCTATTGCTTTGCCCTGGTCGAGTTTTGTAGTCCATATGTTTTTACAATGTAGAAGTTGTAGGTTGCAGGATAACATTTTTCTGAAACCAAATTGTTTGTGAGAGAGTAGGTTGTTTGTCTCTAAGTGGAGGATAATGGATTGGTTGATGATTGATTCCATGACTCTAGTGACTCTAGTGATGAGGTTCCCACAACTTTTGAGGGCAAGCTGTTCTATTGGTTGATTGTTCTCACTGTCAGAAAGTTCCTCCATATTTCTAGGTTGAATCTCTCCTTGATCAATTTCCATCCATTATTCCTTGTCTGTCCTTCAGGTGCTTTGGAGAATAGCTTGACTCCCTCCACTTTGTGGCAGCCCCTCAAATATTGGAACACTGCTATCATGTCTCCCCTGGCCCTTCTCTTCGCTAAACTGTCCATGCCCACTTCCTGCAACCACTCTTCATATGTTTTAGTCTCCAGTCCCCTGATCATCCTGGTTGCTCTCCTCTGCACTTTTTCTAGAGTCTCAATATCTTTTTTATAGTGTGGTGACCAAAACTGGATGCAATACTCCAGGTGTGGTCTAACTAAGGCTTTATAGAGTGGTATTAGTATCTCCCTTGATCTAGACTGTATTCCTCTGTTAATGCAATTTAGGATTGCACTGGCTTTTTTGGCTGCCGCTGCACACTGCTGGCTGATGTTTGCATTGCGGTGATTGCAGACTGCAAAAATTCCAAATTTATAATATTGTGAGCTTGTTTGAACTCTCTCAAAGAGGGGAAGTGAGACAGTGTACCTCTCTGTAAATCTCTGGTAAACATTGTCAACTTGCGCTCAAATGCCAAAACCGCCTCCAGCATGTGCAGGGCTGTGCCTCCTTTCCCCTGAAGAGTTGTGTTCAGGGTATTCAAGTGTGCTGTCATATCTACCATGAAGTGTAGCTTTTCCAGCCACTCTGGCCATTCCAGCTCAGGAAAAGTAAACCTTTTGCTGCCCAGGAAAGTTTTCACCTCTTCCAGACATGCAGCAAAGCATTTAAACACCTCCCCACTGGACAGCCACCGGACTTTGTTGTGCAGCAGGAGATCAGAATACGTGCTTTCCACTTCGTCCAGTAGCAAACGGAACTGACAGTGATTTAAACCTTTTGCCATTATTATATTGACAATCTGAATGACAACATTCATTACTTTTGTGCGTTCTGGAAGAAATGTTTGGGCACACAATGCCTCTTGGTGCAGGATGCAGTGAAATGTCAGCAGCGTCCTACCCAGCATCTTCTGCAGTAAAGCCACAAAGCCCTTCTTTGCTCCTGTCATACTTGGTGCCCCATCAGTAGCCACTGACACCAGGTGGGTGGGTGGTTATTTCTTTGGTTCTTAGATAATTCAGATGTCTTCCTCCTATGTTTGGCCTTTTAGTGGTATCAACTCAATCATTTCTTCTTGTGGCCCAGCAGAGTTCACATATTGGCAGAACAGCACTATTTGTTCAATATCACCTTTGTCTTTGGACTCATCACAGGCGATTGAGTATGCCACAGCTGAATTGATGTCTTTAATTTGCTGTCTGATGATGTTTTCTGCCATTTTTATGGTTCTGTCTTTGACAGTCTTCACAGAGAGTGGCATATCTCTGATTTTCTGCACAATTTCTTTTTTTAAAATAATTTTTATTACAATTTTCCAGTTTAAAAACAAAACAACATACAAAACAAACATATACATCACATATACATAAAATATAATTCCACTAATACAGCTTTACGTCGTCTAAATCCCCTTCTTAATTTTATATTTTCCTAAATTATGGCTATTGTTTTATACCTAAACATTTCCCCCTTATCTATTCAATACATACATTATTACCTATTATCCCATAATTTTATACTCTTATATACATTATATACATTATTTTACAACCATTAGATTTAAGGTTACATCTATCACATTTTTTTCCTTTCTTAATTTACACATTAATTTTACTTTTCTTTTCAAGCCACTCATACCATCTATCCCAAATTTTATAATACCCTGTTTCCTCTCACTCCTTCAGTTCCATAGTTAATTTGCTCATTTCTGCACAATCTAGCACCTTTTTTACAATCATGGCATTCGAGAGATTCTTATCTTTTTTCCATGCAAATATAATTCTTACTGCCGTTATTATCTGTTGTGTGATATAATAAATTTCCTTTCTCACATTTTCTTTCATTATTCCCAAAAGAAATAATTCTGGTTTAAATTCAAATTTTGTTTTGTTATTTCCTCGAGCCAATTTTTAATTTTCTTCCAATATTTTTTTGCGTCGGGACAAGTCCACCACATGTGGTAGAATGTCCCCTGTGTCTAATTGCATTTCCAACAATTTGGTTTAATGGATGGATACATTTTGGCCAATCTCACCAGTGGTCGATGCCATCTGTAAAACATTTTAAATATATTTTCTTTGTATGCGGCCAACATTGACATTTTATAATCCCCCCCATTTGTTCCCAATGTTCCAAATCAATATTATACCCAAAATTCTTTGCCCACACAATCATTGTTTCCTTAACGACTTCATCCTCCATTTTCTGTTTTAATAAACAGTTATACACCCTAGTAATCAATTTTTGTTCCGTGCCTGTTAATATTTTGTCGATTTCTTGTTTTTCATCTTGGAAGCCATATTGTTCTAAGTCTTCTTTATATTTACTTTGAATTTATAAATAGGGCCACCAATCTATTGTAATTCCTTGTCTTTGTAGTTCTTGATTTGATTTTAATCTTCCTTGTTTGTCTAATAATTCCTCATATGTAACTATTTTGTCCAAATTAATCAGATTTGGGTAGATCACTGCTTCCATTGATGAAGTCCATCTTGGCATCTTTTGTTTGATTTTTTTCCAATTCCCAATTAGTGCATCTCTTATTTGATGTCTCTGAAAGTAATTATGTGGTTTGGTCCTTCCTTCCCAAAGGAATGCGTGCCAGCCTCGTTGCAAGTCATGCCCTTCAATCGTTAAAATTCTTTTGTTTCTTAAAACTATCCATTCTTTTATCCATGTCAATGAGGCTGCTTGATAGTATAATTCCCAGACCGGAAGACCCATTCCCCCTCTTAACCTAGAGTCCTGCAACAGCTTGCATTTAATTCTGGCCTTTTCCCCCTGCCAAATAAATTTTAAAATTATTTTATTTAGTTCTTCAAAGAATTTTTTATTTAATTTTATTGGGATTGTTTGGAACAAGAATAAAAATTTAGGTAGGATATTCATCTTAATAGTAGAAATTCTTCCTATTAATGACAATTGTAGCTTTGACCAATTTTGCAAATCCTTCTTAATTTGTGCCAATAATTTCATATAATTGTCTTCCTTTATAGAAGAGCATTTTGTAGTTAACCAAATCCTTAGATATTTTACCTTTTTGGTTATTTGAAATTCCAGTATCCTTTCCAATTCTTTATTTTGGTCTTGGGTGAGATTTTTGGTTATCATTTTTGTTTTATTTATTTATTTTCAAACCAGCAACATTTCCAAATTCTTGTAATTCTTCAGCCAATATGTTTCCTGATTCCAAAGGGTCCTCGACTATAAATACCATATCATCCGCAAATGCCTGCAATTTATATTCCTCTTTCTTAATTCTCAATCTCTTTATTTCTCAATTTTCTCTAATTTGGTTCAATAAGATTTCTAAAGATATTATAAATAATAATGGTGATAGCGAACACCCTTGTCTAACCTCTTTATATATATTACCTTTTTCTGTTGTTTCCCCATTTAATGCTATCTTTGCTGTTTGGTTTGAATATACTGTCCTAATCATTCTATTAAATTTTCCACCAAATCTCATCATTTCTATTTGTGTATTCAAAAATTGCCAATTCAAATTGTCAAAAGATTTTTGTGCGTCGACCAGAATTAAAGCAAGTTGTTTGTCCGGATGGGCTTCATAATATTCTAGCACGTTAGTCTAGAATGTTAGTCTAACATTAGTTGTTCCGCCATAATTGTTGCGAATATTTTATAATCTACATTCAGCAGCGAGATTGGCCTGAAATTTTGGATTTCTTTTGTATCTGTTTCTTCTTTTGGGATTAATGTAATAAATGCCTCTGTCCAGGATTGTGGTATTGTCGCTTTTTCCAGTGTTCCATTATATACATCCAGCATGATTTCCTCCAAAGGTTCTTGAATCGTTTTATAGATCTCAGCAGGAATACCATCTGGTCCTGGCGTTTTATTATTTTTTTGCTTTTTAATTGCCTCTCTCATTTCCACTAATGTTATCTTTTCATTTAAGTTTTCTCTATCTTCATCTGTTATGTTTGGTAGATTTCTATTTTGTAAATATTTTTAACCTCTGAATATAATCAGATATTCTCCTGATTATATAATGTTTGAAAAAATTTTTGCACCATCTTTTTCTTCTCTTCTTTTTCATGACATATGTTTCCCTGTTCATCCTGTAATTCCTGTATTGTCTCTTTGTTTTTTCCTTTCTTAATTGGTGGGCCAACTATCTCCCTGGTTTATTTGCCATTTCAAAATAGTTTTGTTTTACCCTTGTTATGTTCCTTATCATTTCTTCTTGATGAGTTAAATTAATTTTGTGTTTTATTACTTCTTGCTCTTGTGTAATTTTATTATTCTGTGGTTCTTCTTGTAACCTCCTCTCTAACTTAATTAGTTTATCTTGTTATTAATTTTGTTTTCCCCATCTCTCCTTATTTTTCCTGGCTACATACGCAATAGTAATCCCTCTTATATATGCCTTAGTTATGTCCCACAAGTTTTGTAATGTCGTATGCTTTTTTATTTACCTTAAAAAACTTATGTAATTCCTTTTCCAACGATTCTACATAAGGCTTTTCTTTCACAATTCTTTGATTTAATGTCCAGCGTCCCTTTTTCCTCTGACCTTTCCAATTTATTGATAGCGAATTGTGGTCTGCCCATGTGTTCGGTAATATTTCTATATTTTCAATGTTATTAATCAAATCTGGACTCATCCATGCTATGTCTATATGGGACCATGAATTGTGTGGATGTGAGTAAAAGGTAAGTTGTTTCCTTCCCGGGTGTAACTGTCTCCATGCATCTTTTATATTTAATTCTTGTACCATATCAGTAAACGTGTTTGGTGAATTCCTCCTTTCATTCTTGTTTTTCTTGCTTCCCTTGTAATCCTTTTTGTTATCTGCTACTGCGTTATAGTCCCTTACCACACATATGCTTTCATATCCTAGATCTGTTATTTCTTTTAATAATTTTTTATAAAAATCCTTCTCTTTAATATTGGGTGCATATATTGTTACCAATAAAAATTTCCTAAGGTTACTTTTAATTTCCACTATCAGGATTCTACCTTCTTTATCTCTAAATATTGTTTTTGAATTAATCCAATCTTTAACATATACCACAATTCATCTCCCCCCCCCCGCTAGTGTTAAGTGTAATTTTCCAAGTTTCGGGTTCTGTAGAATTTTATTATGCTTTTCTTTAATGTGGACTTCCTGTAAACAAACTATATAAAAATTTAATTTTTGGAGCCTAATTAATGATTTTTTCCTTTTACTGGGGGAATTTATACCATTGATATTTAGTGATAGTAACCATATTTCTTCTTCCATTCTACTCCTTCTTACCCTCCTCCTTATTCTGGATTCTGTCTGGGCCCTTGTTCTGGCTCCTTCTCTTTCTTGTTGTTCTTCTCTCTTCCTTCTCTAGTTTCCTGTTCCACTATCCTATCTTCTACTAATCTTTCATCTTGACTCCTGGCTTCTACCTCCCCTCTGCTGTCTTGATCCTCCTCCTCGCTTATATAATGGTCATAGAATTCCTGTCGATAATATCTATACCTCTTATCCTGCCAGGTGATCTGCCTTCTGGAATGAGCCATCTGAACATCACATTATGTTTTAACAATTGTCTCGGAAGAAATTGATAGTTTTTCCTTTGGTCCTTATCCTTCTTAGAACCTGTCTCAATGTGATAACCTCTTTTTCCTTAAATACTATTGGTTCATGTCATGTTTTACTATATATTTCATCCCTTATTTTTTCTCTTAGAAATTTTACATGGACTTCTCTGGGAAGTTTGTGTCTGCGTGCATAGTTGGTGTGGGTTTGAAATATTTCATCTATCTCATTTTCTAATTCCTTCTTATCTTTTTGCAGGAATTCCACCAACAATTCCACCACTACTTTTGATAGATCTTCTTCCTTATTTTCCATTATATTTTGGAAGCGCAAATAGAACATAGATCTCTCCATTTCCAAATTTATTATGGTCTCTTCCAATGCTCTATTTGCTGCTAACATTCTAGTCTCTGTTGTGTCTTGTTTTTTCTCTATTTGTTCTGTTTTTATTTCTGTCACTTTTATTTTCTGCTTATTCTTTGTAATCTTTTTTAATTGCACCCATCCTCTCATCTAATTTTTGTAATTCTCCTTTTACTTCTCCTATATCATTTTTAATCTCTTTTTTAATGTCCTCAGTGTTGTTTGCCATCGCCTCCTGCATTTTCATCATCGTCTCTTGGATAGATGCCAAAGTTATTTGCATGGCTTGGAGGTTCGCTGTAGTACTTGTTTTCTCTCCTCCCAATAAACTTTCTACCGATCTTGGTCCTGATGGTGAAGCCATTGTTACTGTTGTCCTTTTTCCTCCAATTTTGGTAACTGTGGATGTCGTACTTGTCATCATAAAATTCAGGTTTTTAAGAAAGTTTTCCCACAGTACCATATAATTATCTGTATCAGCCTGATTTTCTCTTTTCATTATCCTTCAACTCTTTCGACATATAGCCCTTGCCTTATTTCCACTTCAATTCTCCTAGTTATACTCTATATCATTTATTATTATTTATTATTATTATTTTTCAAAGCAATATGTATATAAATCCTCTATATCCCTTATCCCTTATTTCACTATTTCTGCCTTATCAATATTTTATGCAAATACTCCAGTAATGTCAGTGATATAATTCATATAATTAATACCAATAATCTAAATATAAATAATATGCATACAATGTATCACTAAAATCAATATAAATATATAATAGCGTGTATTACAATTTTATGAACATATCTATGCTTATTCAATAATTCAATAATTACTTCTAATGATTACTTAATTAATTAGTATACTTTTGATAAGGTGCTATAAATATACTAAATCAGGGGTGGCCAAACCGTGGCACATGCACCAAACGTGGTGCATTGGATGATTATAAGTAGTGCATTGCAATCATCCAACGGACAGAAAAGGTGACGCTGTTTTACAACCATGAAGAAAAATGTACAGAGAAATTTGGTCATTGGATAACAATTATGCAGGAAGAAGGGGATCAGACAATAAGAAGGTTTTAGCGAGCAAAAGTGATTCCAACCTTCTTATTGTCCAATCCCCTTTTTCCTGCATAATTCTGGAGAGAGTGCACAGTTCAAAGTCAAACTCCGGCAGTGACAAAAGTTGGCTCTTCTATGACTCGTGGACTTCAACTCTCAGAATTCCTGAGCTAGCAGGGCAGAGGAGGAAGTAGTCAGTCACAAGCGCTGGCCCCATCGCATCTGGAGTGGGATCCATTTACACCAGCCAACCATTGCAGCAGAGCAAGCTTCAGAGGAGGGACGTGTTGGGAAACCTGTGCTTGGTGAGTTTCTTTTAATTCATTGTTGTTCTTGTGACAATCTTGTAGGTTGCTGATGCGGCATGTTCGACAGGCAAGTATGTTTGGGATGTTTGGGAAGGTTTGAACCATCTTAATGGGGTTTTTGCTTGGAATGTGTAATTACATTCTCATCTAAAACATCCAAAATATATTGCCAATTTCTTGTTCCAGCAATTTTTTAGTATCACTAAAAAAACTCACTGGAAATTAGAGGGAAGATTTTAAAATCTCAATACATATACAAACTTTTAAATATAAACCAATGACTTGATAGAACATTATTATTATTGATATACTTTTATATTGCTATATTATTTTCATAATGTAAATTACTGAAAGAGGTGCATAAGCATATTGCACATGCTCCATTTGTAGTAATTTTACTTCCAAAGAAAACATAAGAGGTAGCCCTATGAATATAAATAGAGCTAATATTAAAAACAATATTCTAGAAATATAAGCAATCTCATACTATTCTTTTTTAAATTAATCATTTCTGATATATAATAGTAATGGACATTTGTAATATTTTATTTCTTCCCAGCTGGCCTTAAAACTGGCTTTGCACCATTACTAAGCATTGAGCTAAAAGTCTGCTCTATTTAACTAAACAATTTTCATTAAAGAAACAAAAAGGGAAAGATCTGTAAAGTAATGAATGATCCTATTAGTTCCACCAGACTAAAATCATATATTCTATGTATGGGGGTGGCCAAACTATGGTTCTTTGAGGACCTGTGGACTTCAACTCCCAGAATTCCTGAGCTAGCCATGCATGCATGGCTAGCTCAGGAATTCTGGGAGTTGAAGTCCACAGATCCTCAAAGAACCATAGTTTGGCCACACCTGCATTGCCATTAATATGGTAAGCAATTTCCAGAGGGAACCAGATTACGAAAAGGAGATCTGCCAGAGCCAAATTAGCCATATAGTGATGGATTCCTTGTGCCTACTTAATTTTTTAAAATAGGTGTCATAACTGAATCCATCTTAATATTTTCAACACCAAAGTGATCTCAGTTCCTGTTCCTAAATTCCTAAATTCCTGTTATCCATTACAGTGCAAAAGAAAATGACCAAAAGAAGCCACAAAAGTGATTGTAAGCGTGAATTCAATGAACAGTGGGAAAATAAGTTGCTATTTATATCAAGTTCATCAGGAAAACCATTTTGCATTGTTTGTAGCAGTCTGCCTACAGCAAAAGCCCTACTTTAATTTGTATGTATATACATTACTATTGTTTAGATATAAAGGAAGACATACGGTCACAATTTTGTGTACATGTAAGAGCACATACATACTCAAACTCACAAATGAAAACACATTGAAAAGAGTATTGGGCAGCATAGTTAATTGTGAAACTAAAGTAGCAAATATCATTAATAAAAACAAAAGACCAGTTGGTTATACCTGGCTTGCTACTAGCCAGCAGTGATAGCTGGTCTAGTATACTATAGTTCATATTCTTAAAGACCAATGGCTATTGGAAAAAAGGGATTATCTTTAAGCACAAGGTAAGCAAATTGCAAGGCAAGCATGCAGGTTACTGTCACGTAGTGAATATTGTCAGTTGTATGTCTATGCAGGGTGATGCACCCCTATCCTAATATTATGGTACATTCCAATATAAGCAGAACACGTGATATGATGAGTGCACATGTGTGCATTCCTTAACCACCATTATTCTCTTCTGACTTGGCTCTTCACCTGAATGGTCGTGTTACTCAGCAAAATGTAGTTTATTCAGGATTTATTGTTTTTGTACTGAAATAAATATTTTCTATTAGACTTTTAATCTCGGTTTTATTTCTAACTGTCTGAATTCCAAGAAAAGATCTAAATCGCCTCTATGAGATATTATTCTCACCTCAACATGGTAAGCAGAGGATGGTTCTTGGAACCTAATCTTGACAGATTTATTGCGTCTAGTTTAGATAGCTAGATAGAGAAAGTTTTATTACCTTTGAGAAGAGCCAGCTAATAAATCTTCTGAAATGCCTTTACCGAAAGAAAAAGAAAAAAATATCTTTGATCCGCCGGACAAAGAAGAAGAAATTCTTCCCCAAGAAAAAATCCAAGATGTTTCTACTCTGATAAGAGGAATTTCCAAGCTAACTGTGCAATTTTCTCCCACACACCCTCCCATCGCTGGAGCCCAGGCAGATGCTTCACAGGAGAAATATTTTATTCAGAGGTTAGTGCACGATGTAAAAAGCACATCCTTTCACCCGGTAGCAAATTCTACCCAACTGGGGGCCATTCCAAAAATTCCTCTAGATGAGAAAATTCAGCCCCAACACAATGAAAGTTTTTCTGAAGAAGTATACTCCCATAATCTGTCAAGTACAGAAAAATTTATTGACGTACACTATATAGAAACTATGAATAGACAAATGAGGGAGATACATTATTTAAGGAAAGAATTATTAGAAAGCAGATGGCAAAATGAAAAACAAAATGTCTGCCACCTCTCCCATATTCCAGAGGAAAATTATGTGCCACCATTTCCGGCTTCTTCCTCAACCTTTGAGTTACGCTCCAAAATGGGTGTCACCTTAAACTTGCCAGAGCAAAAATATGTGCGTACGTCACTGGGGGCTGACCTTACTGAACAAAGAGATTATAAATCGAGGGACTTTGAATGTCCTAAAAGTAATGTTGCACCGCCATCTAGTGGCGAAAGAACAGAATTGCTATTACAGAATCTGTGTGAGAGATTCGATCTCCTAATGTCACAAGGGCGTTTCCAATCACCATGTGCCACTTGGAGGTTTTGGATCACAGTTTGTTCCACCTCCACCAGTTATTCAACAACAAATTATTCAACCTGCCCAAACAATACAGGCCCAAATTGCCCAGCCTGTTCCTGTGGCAGCACAAATTCCGCAGCAAGCCCAAGTTGCCCCACAAGCTGGACCAGCTCCAGCACCGGCTCCTCAAGCCGCACAACAGCAAGTGGGACCACCACCTGCTCCAGCGCAGGCTCCTTTACCTCCACCTCAACAACCCAAAGTGGGACCACAGGCGATTCCACAGGCTGCACCAATGCAGGCCCCATTAGCTGTAGCTCAAACTTACCAGGCACCAGTTGCCCCATTAACTGGCAACGCAAAATTAAAGCAATCAGGACAAAACTATAAAGCCTGGATCAGTGAAATAACAATTTTGCTTCGTTGTGAGGGCACACAAGATATGGTTTTCAACCCACCCCCTCCACCTTGGCCAGATGCTACCAGACTTTTAGATATTAAAGCATCCACAAGTTTATTGATGTCAATGGAAACAGAATTGCAGCAGACTTTTGTTCCAATGCAACTGATCAACAGATTTGGGCTCAATTAGAACGGTGTTTCCGCCCAATTTCCATGGAAACCACATGCTTACTTTTGTCACAATTCCATGGAATGAAACTTAAGCCTGGCGAAAGCATTGGGGCACATTTAACGAAAATGAAAGGGATGGCAAAAGACCTTGCAGAACAAGGCTATGCAATTGATAATTTTCAAATGGTCAGTATTATCATCACTTCATTGAATTACACATGGAAGGATGCCATTACACAAATTAATCAAGTACCTATTGTTCAAAGAACTGTTGACAATGTTTGTAGAATTTTAGCAGAGCACGAAGCTCTTACACTTGCCACACCACATTTGCAACGCCCACTAGCAGCGGCCAGAGCTCCACCCAGATGACCCTTTGAGAGGGAATACATCCCAAGGATGCCAAGATGCCAATTTTGTGATCGTGTGGGTCATTCAAGCAAAGATTGTTTTCAACGTGCCCTAGTTCCTGTTCAGCACCAGCACCAGTACCAGCCCAGAGGCACAGTCTACAGAAGTACGTCCCTGCCCAGAGGCACAGTCTACAGAGGCAGCAGAAGCAGAAGTGGAAGTCAGCGTCGACCCGGTCCCAGGCGTGACTCACAAGGCCCATATGCCACTCTTGCAATCACACAAGGTGTACAACCACATCAGCAATATGACATACATTTATTATGGACTTTGGACTCAGGTGCAGCGATTAGCATTACCTACCAAAAGCACCTTTTCAAAGAATTGCACGAACCAGAACCAGAATTTCATGAACTTTATGCATTTACAGAACAACCTTGCAAGGTTGAAGGAAAAGGGACTGTTTACATTGAAGAGTTAAATACACTGGTTCCAGATGTTTATTATGTTCCTTCTGCATCTTTTAATTTGCTTAGTCACAGTCATTTAACAACTGTTTTAGATTTTCAGGTTCATCACCTAAAGAAAGCAAGTTATATTATTAAGGATGGTGAAATTATTACTGACACAATCTTGATTGGTGGAGTCTACTACTTAAAGCCAAAATCTAAGCCTCAAACTCAGGCAAGTACAGAAATCTCAATACAGAGCAATGCAGGCCCAGAGAGAAATGTCCCAGAGAGAGATCCTGTGATTGCTACACAGGCTCCTAAAGCCATTACACCACAAGTAAACAAACAAATTGCTAAATGCAAACCTAAGGTTCCTCATTCAAATGTTAATTTTGTTAATTCATTAACCGGTAAACCTTTACATTACAGATGTATTCATAAATGGCATTGAAGATTGGGCCACCCAAGTTTTGAAGTTCTTAAGAAAATACCATTTTTCGCACAAGGTTTGAATTTCAAAGGATGTAAGGTACATTTGGATTGTGCTGTTTGCAAAAAGGCAAAATCAAAGGCAGCAGCCATTCCAAAACATGCTACACGTAAGTCAACATGCATTTTTGATTTGGTTCACACTGATATTGTGGGTCCTTATGGGCCAACTATTGGCAGTAAAAAGTATTACAGACGGATTACATCCCAGAGTCCTAAAAGAACTAGCAGAAGTCATTTCAGAACCACTGCACCACATCTTCCACAAATCCTGGAACACAGGGGAACTACCTGAGGACTGGAAAAGAGCTGACGTGGTCCCCATCTTCAAAAAAGGTAAAAAAACAGACCCAGGAAACTACAGACCAATCAGCCTAACATCAATACCCGGGAAAATACTGGAAAAAATAATTAAAAACCAGATCTCTCATCATCTAAAAACAAACCAAGTAATAACCAACAGCCAACACGGATTTGTTAAGAACAAGTCATGCCAAACCAATCTCATTTCATTCTTCAACACTGTGACCAAATTAGTAGACCAGCGTAATGCAGTAGACATAATATACCTGGACTTTAGCAAAGCATTTGACAAAGTAGACCACAACCTACTCCTTCATAAGCTAGAAAAAAGCGGGATAGACAGCTACACAACCAGATGGATTAACAATTGGCTGACCAACCGTACCCAGCGAGTAGTCCTCAATGGCTCTAAGTCCACATGGAGAGAAGTAAGCAGTGGGGTACCACAAGGTTCTGTCCTAGGCCCAGTACTCTTCAATATCTTTATAAATGACCTAGATGAGGGAATAGCAGGAGAACTAACCAAATTTGCAGATGACACCAAGCTGGCGGGAGTAGCAAACACCCCAGAGGACAGACTCAAAATCCAGAGGGACCTCGACAGACTCGAACACTGGGCCCAAACCAATAAAATGAAATTTAACACAGAGAAAAGTAAAATTCTGCACCTAGGCAAGAAGAATCAAAAATAGACATACAAACTGGGCGAAACCACACTCAATAGCAGCGATTGTGAAAGGGATCTCGGAGTCCTGGTAGACAGCCAACTAAATATGAGTCAGCAGTGTGCAGCAGCAGCCAAAAAGGCCAACACAGTCCTGAGCTGCATAAATAGAGGGATACAATCAAGGACCAGAGAGGTACTAGTACCACTCTATAAAGCCTTGGTCAGACCACACCTAGAGTACTGCATCCAGTTTTGGTCACCACACTACAAAAAAGACATTGAAACTCTAGAGAAAGTGCAGAAGAGAGCAATCAGGATGATAAAGGGTCTGGAAAATAAAACATATGAAGAGCGGTTGCAGGAACTGAGCTTGGCCAGTCTAGCGAAGAGAAGGACCAGGGGTGACATGATAGCAGTGTTTCAATACTTGAGGGGATGCCACAGAGAGGAGGGGGTCAGGCTGTTCTCTATGGCACCAGAAAGCCAAACAAGGAATAACGGATGGAAGCTGACCAAGGAGAGATTCAACCTGGAAGTGAGGAGAAACTTTCTGACAGTGAGAGTGATCAACCAGTGGAACAGCTTGCCAGCAGAGGTTGTGAGAGCCCCAACACTTGCGACTTTCAAGGGGAGACTGGACTGCCATCTGTCTCAAATGGTGTAGGAACTCCTGCTTGAGCAGGGGGTTGGACTAGATGACCTACAAGGTCCCTTCCAACTGTAATAATAAATCTAAATCTAAACTACTAAAGGTATTCCTCCAAAGAAATACACACTGCATTGCACAAACGGACCATCGCTATTGATCTGTAATCTTACACTCCCACCAGAGACTTTTGCACAAATAAAATATCTTTCTGAAGATGAACAAGAAAAATGGCACACAGCCATGCAAGTTGAGATGGACAGTCTGCAGAACCTTAAAGTATTTACACCTGCAGCATCTCCAACAAATAAGAAAGTCATTGGTACAAGATGGGTCTACAAAATTAAACAAAAACCAGATGGTGAATCATTGTACAAGGCAAGTCTTGTAGCACAAGGTTTTGCACAAAATTACCCTGAAGATTACACAAATACTTACTCACCTACAGTGTGAACTGAAAGTGTGAAAATAGCTTTAACTACAGCTACCATTCTTGGACTTGAAGTTTTCCAATTTGATGTTGAAACAGCCTATCTACATGCAGACCTAGATGAAGAAATCTATGTGAAGTGCACCCCCGGCTTCCATGATGGATCCCGTGGCCGAGAAGGGGACACGTGGATTCTCAACAAAAGTCTTTATGGTCTGAAACAGTCATGTTTAATGTGGTATAACTGTCTCAAAGACAAACTAAATTCTATGGGCTTTATTAAGTCCGAAACTGATGAATGCGTGTTCACAAAAAGGTAAAAAATGCATATGAAATTGTTCTTGTTTATGTTGATGACATTGTTTACATAGGTCCTAACAAACACATGAGTGAGATTTTTGTTACAGGTTTGAAGAGATTCTTCACATTGAAGTCACTAGGCCACATTAATGATTATTTAGGTGTTCAGATTGAAAAGACACAGAAGGGGTTTAGCCTCTCACAACAGACCAAGATAGAACAACTTTTACATTATTGCAACATGCAAGATGCTACACCAACATACACACCTATGCAAACAGATTTTTGTAATTTGAAAGATGAACAAAGTCCTGAGTTCAAGGATCAAACACTTTATCGCTCAGTAATTGGTTCACTACTATACATTAGTGGTTGAACTAGACCAGACATAGCACTTAGTGTCAATTTGTTGTCAAGACACATAAGCAAAACAAAAGAGTTTCACTGGTCATGCATCAAGAAATTACTGAGGTACCTAAAATACACTCAACACATGAAGTTAAAGCTAGAACCATCACATTCTGATTTTGCTGAATTATATTGTTATGCAGATGCTGACTGGGCAAGCGATAAGGAATCAAGAAAAAGCACCTCAGGCTACATAATGTACCTGAATAGATGTCCAGTTCATTGGAACATGAGAAAACAACCTATCAATGCAACCTATCACTTAATGTTTGGAACATCATTTCTGTTCTTCCTCCACTAATATATCAGCTGCAGAAAAATTCATTGATGCACGATACAGAGAAACTCTTGAAAGTCAACATAAAGAAATAGTACATTTAAGGAGGGCTTTGTTAGAGAGCAGATTGCAAAATTAAAAACAAAATGTCTGCCAACTTTCTTACATTCCTGAGGAGAATTATGGGCCATCATTTCCGGCTCCTTCCTCACTCCATGAGTTCCACCCAGAGTCACGCCCAGGAAAGGGTGTCACCTTAAACTTGCCAGAACAAAGATATATGCCTCTCTCACTAGCTGAACAAAGACATTTTGAATATAGAGACTTTCCCAAAAGTAATGTTGCACTGCCATCTAGTGGAGAAAGAACAGAAATGATGTTTCAAACATTAATTGATAGGTTGGATCTACTCACGCCTGGCAAACGACAATTTCTGTCACCCATGCCACCTGGAGGTTTTGGACAGCAGTTTGCTCCACCTCCACCTATAGTTCAACAACAAATTCTTCAACCTGCCCAAACAATACAGGCACAAATTGCCCCGCCTGTTCCTGTGGCAGCACAAATTCCGTACCAAGCCCAAGCTGCCCCACAAGCTGGACCTACTCCAGCATCTGCTGTTATAGCCGCCCAACAGCAACCCCAAGTGGGACCACTACTTGTTTCAGTGCAAGCTCCTATGCCTGCCCCAATTGTGGCCCAGCTCGTGCCAATTCAAGCCTGTTCCTGTGGCAGCCCAAACTTTGCAGCCAGCTCAAGCTGCTGCACCACCTGTTCAGTATCAGCCAGTCCAGGCACTTCAGCAACCACAGGTGATACCTCAGGCCGCACCTGCGCAGGCCCCATTAGGCGCTCCGCCTCTACAGCCAATTCCAGCTGTAGCTCAACCTTACTTGGCACCTGTTGCCCCATTAACTGGCCACTCAAAGTTAAAGCAATCGGGACAAAATTACAAAGCCTGGGTCAGTGAAATAACAATTTTGCTTCATCGTGAGGGCACACAAGATATGGTATTTAACCCTCCACCCCTCCCTTGGCCAGATGCCATGAGATTGTTAGATATTAAAGCGTCCATGAGTTTATTGATGTCAATGGAGATCGAAATGCAGCAGACCTTTGCTCCAAATGCAACTGCCCAAGAAATATGGACTCAATTAGAACATTGTTTTCGGCTAGTTTCAGCTGAGTCCACATGCCTACTTTTGTCACAATTTCATGGAACAAAACTTAAACCTACTGACAACATGGGGGCACATTTAACAAAAATGAAGGGCATGAGGAAAGATCTCGCAGAACGTGGTTACACAATGGATGATAATCAAATGGTCAGTATCATTACCAATTCCTTGAATTACACATGGAGGGAGGCCATCACACAAATTAATCAAGTCCCTCTTGCCCAAAGAACTGTTGATCATGTTTGTAGAATTTTAACAGAATATGAAGCTTATATACTTGCTACCCCTCACTTACAACGACCACCGGCACAACCTAGATGATCCTACGAAGGTAGGACCTACGCACCAAGGGTGCCAAGATGCCAGTATTGTGATCGTGTGGGTCACACAAGCAGAGATTGTCTTCAATTGCAACACACTCAAGTTCCTGTCCAGCCCAGAGGAACAGACTACAGAGACCAGTACCAGCCCAGAGGCACAGCCTACAGAAGTACATCCCTGCCCAGATGAACAGTCTACAGAGGCAGCAGAAGCAGAAGTGGAAGCCAACATCGCCCAGGTCCCAGGCGTGACTCACAAGGCCCATATGCCACTCTTGCCATTACACAAGCTGTCCAACCACGTCAGCAATATAATTGACACTTATTGTGGACTTTGGACTCGGGTGCCTCAATTAGCATTACTTACCAAAAGCACCTTTTCAAAGAAATGCACGAACCTGAACCAGAACTTCGTGAACTTTATGCATTCACAGAACAAGGGTCTTGCAGGGTCGAAGGAAAAGGGACTGTTTACATTGAAGAGTTGAATACATTGGTTCCAGATGTGTATTATGTTCCTTCTGCAGCTTTTAATTTGCTTAGCCATAGTCATTTAACTACTATTTTTAATTTGCCATCGCCCGGTGAAACCTCGGAGGCAGTCCAGGAGTTCATGGCTTCCATGACAACCATGAACCTGACCCAAGTAGTTCAGGGTCCGACTCATGAGGGAGGTCACATGCTTGACCTTGTGTTTCTCTCGGGGCAGTGGAGAGATGATCTGAGGCTGAGGGGTTTAGTCACAACACCCTTGTCGTGGTCAGATCATTTCCTTCTGAGGTTGGATTTCATGGCACCACTCCTCCACCGCAAGGAGGCGGGACCGACTAAGTGGTTCCGCCCCAGGCGCCTAATGGAATCTGAAGGATTTCAGAGGGAACTTGGGGAAATACCTGAATCCCTGGTACACAATTCATCTGAGTCTCTGGTGGCTGCCTGGAACCGGGCAGCAGCGGGGACTTTAGATCGAATTGTGCCTTTGCGGCCTCTCCGTGGCAGCGGATCCCGGAGGGCCCCTTGGTTTACTGAGGAGCTCCGGGAGATGAAGCGCCTAAAGAGACGCCTAGAGCGACGATGGAGAGCCAGTAAAGCTGAGTCTGACCGGACACTTTTAAGAACTTACATTAAGTCTTACTTAGTGGCGATAAGGGCGGCAAAATGCGCGTATTTTTCCGCTCTTATTGCGTCCGCCGACTCCCGCCCAGCCGCTCTGTTTAGGGTGACTCGCTCCCTCCTAGCCAAGGGGGGGGGCTGAAGATCCCTTGCAGGGCAGAGCTGAGGAATTTTCCCAGTTTCTGGCGGATAAAGTCGTTCAGATTCGGACAGACCTGGACTCCAATTGGACAGGGCAAGCCGAGATGACAGGGGTGAGTCTTAGTCCTGTTATATGGGACGAGTTTGAACCTGTCACTCCTGAGGATGTGGACAAGGCCATAGGAGCGATGAGCGCCTCCACCTGTTTATTGGACCCGTGCCCCTCCTGGCTGGTTTCTGCCAGCAGGGAGGTGACACGCGGCTGGCTCCAGGCGGTTGTGATCGCTTCTTTGAGAGAGGGATCCATCCCACAGCCTTTAAAAGCTGCGGTGGTGAGGCCCCTCCTCAAGAAGCCTTCCCTGGACCCAGCGGATTTAAAGAACTTCCGTCCAGTCTCCAACTTACCCTTCTTGGGTAAGGTTGTTGAGAAGGTGGTGTCGCTCCAACTCCTGTGGCTATTGGAGGATACTGATTATCTGGATCCCTTTCAATCGGGTTTCAGGCGCGGCTACAGTACGGAGACTGCTTTGGTCGCGCTGATGGATGATCTCTGGCGAGCCCGGGATGGGGGTCATTCCTCCATCCTGGTGCTACTTGACCTCTCAGCGGCTTTCGATACCATTGACCATGGTATCCTTCTGCGTCGTCTTGGGGAGATGGGAGTGGGAGGCACTGTTTTACAGTGGTTCTCCTCCTATCTCTCTGACAGGACGCAGTCGGTGTTGACAGGAGGACAGAGGTCAGCCCCTAGGCCCCTGGTTTGCGGGGTGCCACAGGGCTCGGTCCTCTCGCCCATCCTGTTTAACATTTACATGAAACCGCTGGGTGAGATCATCCGACGACATGGGGTGAGGTATCAACAGTATGCTGACGATACCCAGTTATACATCTCCACCCCGTGTCAGTTCAGTGAAGCAGTTGATGTGATGTGCCGCTGCCTGGACGATGTGAGGGTCTGGATGGGAGTGAACAGACTCAGGCTCAACCCAGACAAGACTGAGTGGCTCTGGATATTGCCTCCCAAGGACTATGTCGACTGTCCCTCCTTGGTTCTCGGGGGAGAAAAATTGACTCCCTCAGAACAGGTTCACAATTTGGGTGTCCTCCTAGATCCACAGCTAAAATTGGAGCAACATCTTTCAGCTGTGGCTAGGGGGACCTTTGCACAAATCCGTCTTGTGCACCAATTGCGACCTTACTTGGAGAGGGAGGCCTTGCTCACAGTCACTCATGCCCTTGTCACCTCACGGCTAGACTACTGTAACGCGCTCTACATGGGGCTACCCTCAAAGAGCATCCGGAGACTCCAGCTGGTACAGAATGCAGCTGCGCGTGCAGTAGTGGGTGTACCGAGATACACCCACGTAACACCTATCCTTCGCCAGCTGCATTGGCTACCAGTCAGCCTCCGGGTGCAATTTAAGGTGTTGGTCGCTACCTTTAAAGCCCTACATGGCTCAGGGCCAGGCTACCTGCGGGACCGCATCCTACCACATACCTCCCTAAGACCGGTTAGGTCCCACAGAGAGGGCCTCCTCTGGGTCCCGTCGGCCAAACAATGTCGGTTGGCGGGACCGCGGGGGAGGGCCTTCTCTGTGGGAGCCCCGTCCCTCTGGAACCAACTGCCACCAGAGATCCGGACCATCCCCACCCTACTGGCCTTCCGTAAAGCCTTAAAAACATGGCTCTTCCGGCAGATGGGGTGAATAGGACAACCAGATTCCCCCTGAATGTTGTGTTTATAATGTCTTCTTTTTAATTATATTTTTAACTTAAATTAATGACGACTGTTTTTAAATGTACGCCTCTTATTCATGTTGTACGCCGCCCTGAGTCCCACGGGATTGGGCGGCCTATAAGAGCGTTTAAATAAATAAATAAATAAATTTTAGATTTTCAGGTTCTTCACTTTAAGAAAGCAAGTTACATTGTTAAGAATGGTGAGATTATTGCTGACACAATTTTGATTGGTGGAGTCTACAATTTAAGGCCAAAATCTGAGCCTCAAGATCAAGCAAGTATAAAACCTTCCATTAATGGCAATGCAGGCCCAGAGAGAGATGTCCCAGAGAGAGATCCTGTGATTGCCACACAGGCTCCTAAAACCAAACCTAAGGTTCCTAATTCAAATGTTAATTTTGTTAATTCTTTAACTGGCAGGCCTTTACATTACAGATGTATTCATAAATGGCACAGAAGATTGAGTCATCCCAGCTTTGAGGTTCTCAAAAAGATGCCATTTTTCGCACAAGGTTTGAATTTCAAAGGATGTAAGGTATATTTGGATTGTGCCATTTGCAAAAAGGCAAAATCAAGGGCAGCAGCCGTTCCAAAACATGCTATATGTAAGTCAATACGCATTTTTGATTTGGTTCACACTGATACTGTGGGTCCTTATGGGCCGACTATTGGCAGTAAAAGGTATTTTTTAACTATTGTTGATAATCATTCTAGATATGGTTATGTATTTCCTATGAAAGAAAAATCTGAGACCTTTCAGACCTTTAAAGACTTTGCAGTCCAGGCCTACAATCAACATGGGGTGAAGATCCGCAGAATTCAGAGTGATCGTGGTTCCGAGTTCATGTCACAACGTTTCCAGGATTGGATGCGCAGCAGCGGTATTATACACCAAACATCTGCCCCTTCCACTCCGGCTCACAATGGAGTGGCAGAGAGACGGCAAGGGGTTCTCCATGATGCGCTGCCTTCTAGAAGATGCCAATCTCAAACACTCATTTTGGGGCAAAGCAGTTAAGTATGCAAATTACATTGTAAATCGCACTTGGAGTAGTGTGATTGACCAAACACCTTTCTACATGTTGCATGGCTACCAGCCAGAGCTTTCTAACTTACACATCTTTGGTTCATATGCTATGGTGAACATTCCATTAGCGCTGAGAATAAAAGGTGGCCAAATTGCTAAAAGACTGAGATATATGGGTGTTGATGACAATTCGAAATGGGGAAAATTCATTGACTCTAACAATATGATTACGGTTTCTAATTCTGCTAACTTTGAATAAGACTCAGATTGGTCCAGGGTACATTCTAATGATCCTGAAGTTTATTTTCCCAGAGATGACACATCTAACATTCCATCTTCACCTGCCACGGACGCTCATGCTAGCGACAACGATGGAGATGAGGACGATGAAGATGATTGGACAACCACTCCAAGACGTTCCAAGAGAACTACTAAAGGTATTCCTCCAAAGAAATATACACTGCATTGCACAGACAGACCATCATCATTGATCTGTAATGTTACACTTCCACCAGAGACTTATGCACAAATAAAATATCTTTCTGAAGATGAACAAGACAAATGGCACACAGCCATGCAAGTTGAGATGGACAGTCTGCAGAAACTTAAGGTATTTACACCTGCAGCACCTCCTAGAAACAAGAAAGTCATTGGCATACGATGGGTGTACAAAATCAAACAAAAACCAGATGGTGAATCATTATACAAAGCAAGACTTGTAGCACAAGGTTTCGCACAAAGTTATCCTGAAGATTACACAAACACTTACTCACCTACAGTGTGAACTGAAAGTGTGAAAATAGCTTTAACTACAGCTACCATTCTTGGACTTTTCCAATTTGATGTTGAAACTGCCTATCTACATGCAGAGCTAGATGAAGAAATCTACGTGAAGTGCGCCCCCGGATTCCATAACGACCTCCGTGGCCGAGAAGAGGACACGTGGATTCTCAACAAAAGTCTTTATGGTCTGAAACAGTCAGGTTTATTGTGGAATAACTGTCTCAAAGACAAACTAAATTCTATGGGCTTTATTAAGTCCGAAACTGATGAATGCGTGTTCACAAAAAGGTTTGGAAATGAATATGAAATTGTTCTTGTTTATGTTGATGACATTGTTTACATTGGTCCTAACAAATGTATGAGTGAAATTTTTGTTACAGGTTTGAAAAGATTCTTCACATTGAAGTCACTAGGTCACATCTGTGATTATTTAGGTGTACAGATTGAAAAGACACAGAAGGGGTTTAGCCTCTCACAACAGGCTAAGATAGAACAATTGTTACATTATTGCAACATGCAAGATGCTACACCAACATACACTCCTATGCAAACAGATTTTTGTAATTTGAAAGATGAACAAAGTCCTGAGTTCAAGGATCAAACACTTTACCATTCAGTAATTGGTTCACTACTATACATTAGTGGTTGGACTAGACCAGACATAGCACTTAGTGTCAATTTGTTGTCACGACACATAAGCAAAGCCAAAGAATTTCACTGGTCATGTATTAAGAAGTTACTGAGATACCTAAAATACACTCAACATATGAAATTAAAGCTAGAACCAACACATTCTGATTTTGCTGAATTGTATTGTTATGCAGATGCTGACTGGGCCAGCGATAAGAAATCAAGAAAAAGCACTTCAGGTTTCATAATGTACCTGAATGGATGTCCCATTCATTGGGACGTGAGAAAACATAGTTTTGTTTCTTGTTCTGCAACCGAGGCAGAATACGCCTGTATTTCTGACACTTGTAACCAATTAACCTGGTTTTACGCTTTAGTTACAGATATCTGGACCAAACCAAAAAAAACGATCACCATGATGGAAGATAACCAATCAGTAGTTTACATTTCAAAAACACGTTTCACAGGTTCAAGGTCCAGACACATTGACATTCGTTATAAAAATGTTAGAGATTTAGTGAGACAAGGTTTCATAAAGTTAGACTATGTGCCAACAG
Organism: Diadophis punctatus similis; assembly: GCA_023053685.1. Classification (NCBI taxonomy): domain Eukaryota; kingdom Metazoa; phylum Chordata; class Lepidosauria; order Squamata; family Dipsadidae; genus Diadophis; species Diadophis punctatus. The sequence continues at coordinate 26,572,363 of JALIGW010000008.1, forward strand.
AATACCAGATAGCTGACATCTTGAACAAGCCATTGCCAGCAGCACGACATGAATCTTTGATATATTTAATGTGCGTAGAGTGATATAAGCATATCCATCCAACAGACAAAGAAGGGGTTTCACGGTGTGATTTATTGCCTGTTACATGTATATGCAGGGAGCTGCATCCCTATCTAATATAATGGTTTATTTCTGAGCACGTGATTGATATGTTCTTGTACGCATGTGTGCATTCCTGAATCTCCGTTCTTCCCTTCTTCTTCTGGCTTCCAATGGGGGAAGTCGCATTTTATAGCAGAGATGTAAACAAATGAGATTTTATTGTTTTTGTACCGAAATAAATATTTTACTTAGACTTTTAAACTGCGGTTTTATTTCTAATGTCTGAATTCCGGGAAAAGATCAAACACCACCTCTGTGAGATTTATTCTCACTCATCAAGTTTTGTTTCCTGTTCTTCAACAGAAGCAGAATACGCTTTCATATCAGATGCTAGTAACTCTCTAACCTGGTTTAACTCTTTAGTTACAGATATCTGGACCAAACCGAAGCAGCCAATCACCATGATGGAAGATAATCAATCAGTAGTTTACATTTCAAAAACACATTTCACAGGCTCAAGGTCCAGACACATTGACATTCATTATAAAAATGTTAGAGATGTAGTAAGACAAGGTTTTATAAAGTTAGAGTATGTGGCAACAGAATACCAGATAGCTGACATTTTGAACAAACCATTGCCAGCAGCACAACATGAATTTTTGAGATATTTAATGTGTGTAGAGTGATATAAGCATATCCACCCAACAGACAAAGAAGGGGTGTCACGTAGTGAATATTGTCAGTTGTATGTCTATGCAGGGTGATACACCCCTATCCTAATATTATGGTACATTCCAATATAAGCAGAACATGTGATATGATGAGTGCGCATGTGTGCATTCCTAAACCACCATTATTCTCTTCTGACTTGGCTCTTGACCTGAATGGTCGTGTTACTCAGCAAAATGTAGCTTATTCAGGATTTATTGTTTTTGTACTGAAATAAATATTTTCTATTAGACTTTTAATCTCGGTTTTCTTTCTAACTGTCTGAATTCCAAGAAAAGATCTAAATCGCCTCTATGAGATATTATTCTCACCTCAACAGTTACCTTATATGGACAGGATAAAGTAAATGCAGAAAGCTAATGAAGCAGATGGAATCTTCTCACTTTGACAAGAAGACACCTAAATACTATTACATTTCTCATCATAACCTTTAACTGGATGAAATGGTGCATCATAGGGCAATAATTTTTGAACCAAAGTACATAAAATGGGCTATTTTACAGAATGTGTCCAAATCTAGGACCCCTGATTCCTGTGGAATTGAAATCTGGCCAAATGTAAAACATTTTATGACATAAAATTATCATAAAAGAGTTTATGACATAATTGACATAATGCAAAATGCCATAAAATGTTTCCTGTGCTATGTAGTTCAATATGGGCTATTTTACATCTTTGGGATAAATGTATCCCAATTTTTCCAGTGAAGTCAATACATTAGAAGTTCTGTCATTGTTGAAAGCATTGAGAAATCTGGTTCAGAAATATCTCTGAAAGAAGTTTAACAACCAATGCCCTATGGGGCATTGGTTGTCTAGTAATGAATAAAAGTCCACTGGCTTGATTTATAACCCATGCTAAGCTACAAACCATAATGTACAACCTACAATAACTGGCATCGCACAGCACACAGAACCAAATCCTAAGAAACTACATGCATGCATACAAATACACATTCCTTTTTAAATTTTAATTAACTGATTTTCTGTATTCTACTTACTGTCTATAACTGAATAAAGGTTTGTTTAATTGATTGATTGATTGATTGATTTGTGATGTGATGTGATGTGATGTGATGTGTGAAACATGTCTTCAATCTTCAAGTCCATGAGTTGCTCTGTGTATCCATGGTATCTTTTAGGATTTTAAAGCAGAATTCACCAAGACTATGTGGTATAGCCCGCTCCTTAACCTCCAACAAATGTTCCCAAGGAGGAAAGAGTCATGATGAAGCAGAGCAAAGGCTGTCTAGCTCAGAATAATTAATAGTTAATAAGAGACAGAAAGTAAAATAAGATCTGAAGGAAGATTTGAGTTCCCAACATATAAAGGCTGATGCTGTACTTACAATATCTAGTAGCATATCTGCCATTGCTTTCCATGTTGTAGTATGAGAAATAAAGACTAACTGTATTTTTTAAAATTAAACCCAAAATGTAACATGCAAAAAATAAAATGACTGTTCATTTACAACATATCTTCTCTTTTTTATCTGTTCATTTTTCAATACCGTATTTTTCGGAGTATAAGACGCACCGGAGTATAAGATGCACCTTAATTTTGGGGGAGGAAAATAGGGAAAAAAATCTACCTACCAGGTATTCATCTGGCTAGCGTCCTTAGTCTGGTCAGCTTCAGCACATTATTTTATCCCCTGGGTTAGGGCTGAAAAAAACCTTTTTCGGAGGGAATAGCAATGAAAACAAGCCTGCAAAGACTTAGGGCTGGAAAAAAACTTCTTGGGAGAAGTAGCAATGAAAAAATCCTGCAAGCTGGGAAGATCGTTAGCACCTCGTTAGGGTTCAGAAAACCCTTTTCAGAGGGAGTAGCAATGAAAACAAGCCTGGAAGAGCCGGGAAGAACCTTGTTAGGGCTGGGGAAAAAGCTTCGAAAAAGCTACATTCAGAGTATAAGATGCACCCAAATTTTCAGCCTCTTTTAGGGGGGGGGAAGGTGCATCTTATACTCCGAAAAATATGGGTACTTTTGAATAGATTTGTGCTCATGCTGAATTTGCTAATTCATCTGAATTCACGCTTTTAAGGCTCTCTGCATTTGACACAGATGAGAGACCTAGCATGCAAATAATGTGTGGAAAATTAAAATGTTTTCCATCTAAGTCACTATAGAAAATAAAGTTCAAGACTAGCATGGCTAATTAATAAATTAATCCATGTTTAAAGCTCTATAAAGTTGGGTGCATTTTTCACAGGTAATTAGGTATATGTGTGCAATATAGTGGAGAAAGAACACATACTTTCTATTGATAGTGTTCTTAAACAGTACTGTTTAAGATCATACTGTCATACTGTTCTTAAACAGTATGTTGGACTATTTATCTCTTTCTCAGCTTCTTGCTGGCTAATATTTAAGCATGTTTTCCTCATCGTGATTATATCTCCTTTGCTGCTGATATACCAAAACCTGGAAAGTTAACTCTAGATTCTAGAAAGTTGGTTCTTAGAATTTCTAAATACAGGTAATCCTCTACTTACAACAGTTCATTTGGTGACCATTCAAAGTTACAACATCACTGAAAAAAGTGACTTATGACCATTTTTCATACTTATGACCATTGCAGTATCCCCATTGTTATGTGATCAAAATTCAGACACTTGACAACTTTGCAGTGTTCTGGGTTCATGTGATCCCCTTTTTGAGATCTTATGAGAAGCAAAGTCAATGGGGAAGCCAGATTCACTTAACAATCATACTACTATTTAACAACTGTAGTGATTCACTTAACAACTGTGGCAAGAAAGGTCATAAAATGGGGCAAAACTCACTTAATAAATGTCTCACTTAGCAACATAAATTTTGGGCTCAATTGTGGTCATAAGTTAAGGATTACCTGTATAGCAGTTATGATTAGTTTCTCATAAACAGTGATTCTCAGAAGATCACTTTTTATGTACAAACACATAAGAAGATTCCAATTTCTTTCATGTAGTTTGAATATATTAAATAAATGCAAAAAATCAGTTTAAGTACTTTACTCTCTTCCCTAGAAAGGTTACTTTGTAAAGTAAAAACAAAACAAAAACAAAAAATAAAATGTTAAATCTTTCTTACCAACAATCATATGGTTGCAGACATCACAGAATGTGGGTTTTTTGAAAATGTGTTCCTGAAAAATGTGAGTCTTGTCTTCTGGTTGGAGATGGGTTTTGGTTGGAGTGGAGTTTTGACTTTCCAAATTAGGGAGCTGCCCCACTTTAGAGGTGATTTCTGATAGCAAATCTACTTGCAACTTGGGGTCACAATTTGTTTGTTGAAAAAAGTTGTCTGCACTTTTACTCCTCAAACTTTTGGTCTTGAAAGAAAGTGATCGTTTCAATTTCTGGAGCTGAAAAAAAATTAACAATAGCATTTTTTTCCAAAAGGCAGAATTCAGAATAAATGGCATGTAACCATTATATGCAATTCCCATTGATATTTAGTGTTCAGGCAATTTCAAATAACTAGAATTCTAATACAGCCAAGAGACCTTCAATAACAATCACAAATCTGAGGGGAGGAGCCAGCGCTGGGATGGTACGGTCGTTTCTCCACAACTCTCTGTGGAGAACTCCGAACTGTGGCCGGTTGGAGACCCGAAATTCGGGTGAGACCCTTTCAGGTGGAGCGGTGAAGAAAGAAGCTCGCTGTAGCGGACTGTAGGGGTTGGCACAGACCCCACGGAAGCTATAGTACCTGCTTCTTGGCCATCGGCAGTGTGGAGGTATCCAGATGTGCCGCCATTAGTCCCGGCAGCATTGTTGCTACAGGGAAGAAGATAGTATGAAGATCGTTTCATCTGGGTGAGAGGATTCTTTTTTGAGATTTTTTTAAGTAACTAGTGAAGGAGATTTTAATTTTATAAACTGGAAGTAGCTGTTTTTTGAATTTGGAAGTGAATATATGGACGATATTTCTAAAGAGCTTTGGGCAAGGGAGGTGGCTTTCTGAAGTCACTCCCAGACAGCAGCGGCGGAAAGAGCGTTAAAAGAAAAACTTTTATATTTGGTTTTAATCTTATTGAATGAGATTCGAATGCCTTCTAATTTTTCTAATTTTTGGACTTTAAGAGAAACAAAGTTTGCCTTAGATTGAATTGTGATATTTTTAAATTACTGCATTCTTTCTCTCTTTTTTTTCTCTCTGTGCTGGAACATTGTAGCCAATATAAGCACAGTGCCACCTAATGTTTGAACTGGGACACAATTTGGATACTTTGTAATAAGAGAGAACAGCTGCAGCTTGCTTACAATATACTATCTTACCCAAGAGAACTGTTTATGTTTGGCCTGAGAAGATGTTTTGATTAAAATTAGCTCCTTGTCTACAGCCTGGAATCCCTTTTTTTCTCCTTTTTGAACTTTTGAAATTAAATCTCAAGCCTTGCTTTTATTTTATTTTTCTCTCTTTTTTTTCTTGACTATAATAAGTGGATTAGGGCGTGAGCCTGAAGATTGAGCTTGTATAGCTTTCTTTTTTTTCGATAATTGAAATTGATTTTTTAAAATTTTTGCTTTTTGGACATTACAGAATATATGTATATTTTCCCTTTTTTTCCTCTCTTCTTTCTTCCTCTGTTTGGATTTGGCCTATTTTTATTTTTTATCTTGCTTTCTCCTTTTACCCCTTTTCTTTTTCTTACTACCTATCATTTGGACTTATATTCTCTTCTCTCCTCTCTTCTTTTTTCTCCTTATATTTTATTGTTCTTTTTTTGGTGATTTATTGGATCACTATCACCCTCCCACTGGATTACAAAATTATAAATATCGATTTGGATTACAAATTACAATTTGGATTACAAATTTTTGCTAAAATGACCACAAGAAAGATACCATCATATCTTACATCATCATCTACTTCATCACAGAGTCCAGGACAGAAAGCAACTGATACAATGACACAAGCAGATAAATCTAATATAGAGTTAAAAAATACGATGCAAGCGTTATTGGAGGACTTTAAAATGGAGATTACTGGCAAGATGGAAGCAAGTATGGGGAAAGTTGAAGGAGAATTGAAGGAAATGAGAGGCTTCCTGGAAAAAAATGAACAACATCTACAGAAAGCAGAAGAGATTCCAGAAAATAAGAAAAAGATACATGAAGTAGAAACCCATCAAATAGAATCTGATAAAAGACAAGAGAAGATAAATAGAATTTCTGAGATCACCGTTCTGAATATTACTTGAGATTTCAGAATGTAATAGAAGAGAAAGATGAAAACTTAGCAGAAATAATGGTGAACATGCTGGCAGAAGCAATAGAGGAAGATAAAGAGAGATTGATGAATGATATTGATGAAATTTACAGAGTTAATACCAGATATGCGATAAGAAACAAATTACCAAGAGAGGTCCATATAAGATTTACAAAAAAGGCACGGAGAACAAAGTTCCTACAAACATTGAGAAATGTGACCCTTAAACACAAAGGGAAAGAGATTACAGCCTTGAAGCAAGTACCAAGAAGAGTTAGAGATCTGAGAAGGGATTATCAGTTTCTGACAAAAATTTTGATTGAAAGAGGGATCAACTTTAGATGGCTTACACCGGAAGGGATAATGTTGTGGTGGCAAGGCCAGAAGGTAAGATTGGACACAACTGATAAAGCTGAATTTTTCTATAGACAACATTTTGTATATAGTGAAGAGGAAAGAAGAGAAAAAGAAACAAGAGAAACAAGACTACAAAAGAAGGGACAAATGGAAAGACTAAACAATTGTCTACCCATGCATGGCTGGCTTAGGAATTCTGGGAGTTGAAGTCCACAGGTCCTCAAAGAGCCATAGTTTGGCCACCCCTGGACTAAGGCATTAAAGTAAAAACAAAACCATGGAAGATGAAATAAAGATTATTTCAATGAATATAAATGGCTTAAATTTGGCTATTAAAAGGAAAAGGATATTTAATAGATTGAATAAATTGAAGATGGATATTATTTGTCTACAAGAAGTATATATTAAGCAGCAACATAAGAAATTTTTAGAATGTGCAAGATTGGGAGAACTATACACAACTTCAGTAGATCAAAGTAAAAAAGGAGTAGCATTATATATATAGAAGAAAATAACCTCAAGGTGCATATACAATGATGAAGATGGAAGGATTCTTATGGTAGAAATAATTAAATTAAATTAAATTAAATTAAATTAAAAGTTCTTATAGGCCGCCCAATCCCGTAGGACTCAGGGCAGCGAACAACAGAATAATGAACAATACTTTTTTTTGTTAGTTGCTATTTATGTCCCCAACGAAAATCAAGAGAAGTTTTATAAAAAGTTACACCAGAAAATTGTTGAGTTAGCTTATGAGAATATATGTATACTTGGAGATTTTAATGCCATTGTAAAAGCAGATTTGATTACAAAATATAAAAAAAAAACAAAGGGAAAAACTACCAAAATCGTTTTTTACCATGGTGGAGGAACTAAATTTATTTGACGCTTGGAGACAGAGATTTCCTGAAGATAAACAATTTACTTTTTATTCTTTTAGACATATGACCTGGTGAAGAATTGATATGATGTGGATGCCCCTGGAAATGTTAAACAATATACAATATACAAACATTGAATCTAGCACCTGGGCTGACCATAATCCAAATGTAATAACCTGGAAAGGAAAAAGGAAAAGAAACATCTGGACATTAAATCAAGAAATATTAAATGAAAAAGAATTTCAACAATTTACAGAGAAGGAAATGAATTTTTTCTTTAAAGAAAACAAAAAGAATGATATATCTTTACAAACAGTCTGGGATACAGCAAAAGCATATCTTAGAGGACTAGCGATGACATATACTGTGAAATGAAATAAACAAAGACGAGAAACTCAGAAGAAAATAGAAGAAGAATATAGTTAGAAAAGAAGCTCCAAAAAGATACACAAAATAATAATATTAAGATAATGATATTAAGATAATGATGGATTTGGGAAAACATAAATTAAACATGATTGAGAATGAAGATGTTGGAAGAAAAACAAAAAGTGCTAAACAATTTTTTTTAACACACTAATAAGCCAGGGAGATGGTTAGCTTACAAGATAAAAAGAGAGAAAGAAAAAATGGATAAAACAATTGGAGGACATGGATGGGAACACCAGATATAGTGATGGAGGAAAAAAGATTGCATGGACATACTATAAAGAACTATATGAACAAGAAAAAATAGAAAGTAAAAAAATAGATCAATATTTGGAAGATATGGACTTACCAAAAATATCAGAAAAATACAAGAATTTATTAGAGGAAAAAATTTCAATGTCGGAACTGTCAGTGGCAATTAAAAAACAGAAAAATGGCAAGGCTCCGGATCCAGACGGAATACCGGCAGAAACCTATACAATTTTTGAGGAAACATTTGGAATTGTAATGTTAGAAGTATATAATGAATTAATGATGGAAAATAAAATACCTGATTCTTGGACAGAAGCATTCATAACTTTGATTCCAAAAGAAGAAACTGATCTGCAAAAAATTAAGAACTATAGGCCGATTTCACTGTTAAATGTGGACTATAAGATATTTGCCTCGATAATAGCGAACAGATTGAAGAAATTTTTAAATGACTTTATACATTCTGATCAAAATGTTACCTAAAAGATAACATGCGCATGATTTTAAATGTTTTAGAATATTATGAGCAGCATCCTGGTAAACAAGTAGCCTTAATGTTTCTAGATGCACAGAAAGCTTTTGATAATGTGAATTGGCAATTTATGATAAAACTACAAACTATGGGTTTTGGACAAAAATTTATAGGGGTAATTAAATCAATATATACTAAGCAATCTGCCAAAATAATATTAAATGGCGAAATGACAGAGAAGGTTGATATAATGAAAGGAACCAGGCAAGGTTGCCCTTTATCACTACTATTATTTATATTAACTTTGGAAGTTCTAACCAGGCTTGTAAGACAAGATAAATACATAAAAGGAATAAAGATCAAAAATGAGGAATATAAATTACAAGCTTTTGCTGATGATTTGGTGTTCATATTGGAAGAGCCACAGGTTCAAAACTATTATATCAAATAGAACAATATGGAGAAGTGGCTGGACTAAAAATCAACAAAGATAAAACAAAACTTTTAGTTAAAAATATGACAGAAAAACAAAAAAAGGAACTGTCTGAAACTTTAAAGATACAAATTGTAAAGGAAGTTAGATATTTGGGGATCCAATTATCTGCAAGATGTTTAACTATTAAAGAAGACAACTATATAAAATAAAAAAAACAAATTGAAATAGATTTGGATAAATGGAAAAATCTTCAATTATCACTTATGGGCAGAATTGCATTGATTAAGATGAATATATTACCTCGTTTACTTTTTTTTGTTTTCAACAATCCCAATAAGAATAAAGAAAATATATTTTAAGGAGATAAATGCAATGATTTTGAAATTCATCTGGCAGGGGAAAAGATCAAGAATAAATTTTAAAATCTGCAAGATGCCAGGATTCGAGGTGGCATTGGACTTCCAAACTGGGAACTTTATTACCAAGCAGCGATATTGACATGGATGAGAGAATGGATCTTACTAAGAAATCGGAGACTGTTAATACTAGAAGGACATAATATGCATATAGGTTGGCACACAATTATATGGTATAGAAGAAATAAAATACATAGCTATTTTCAAAGACACTATATAAGAAACTCTTTATATTTAGTATGGGACAAGATAAAAGCTAAACATTATATGAGTGTACCAAATTGGATATCGACAATAGAAGCATTAATACATCCAAGCAGAGTGAATTGGCAAAAAATACCAAGGTATAAAGACATTTTGAGAGATGAAGGGAAATTGAAACCGATGCAAGAATTAGAAGACCAAGGAATTAAAATGGACTGGTTCATGAGATCGCAAATACAGTCAAGATATGAAAAAGACAATAAAATGGAAGGTATTATGTTAAAGAACACAGAATTAGATACAATACTTACAGGTTCAGATGAAAAACTGATTAGGAAAATATATAATTATTTACTTTATGTGGACTTAGAGTTTGAACAAGTAAAAGAAACAATGATAAAATGGGCTCAGAACTTTGGCTATACAATAGAATTAGAAAAATGGAATCAACTCTGGGAAAGGAACTATAAATTGACTATGGCAACAACATATAAAGAAAATATGTATAAAATATTCTATAGATGGCACTTGTCACCGGAAAGATTAGCTAAAATGTATAAGAACATGACTATGAAATGTTGGAAGTGTCAACAAATACCAGGTTCTTACTATCACATGTGGTGGACTTGTGCAGAAGCAAAAGTTTACTGGACTCGAGTTAAGACTTGGCTAGAAAAAATGATAAAACAAAATATAGAGCTGAGACTTTCTTGTTGGGGATTATACCGACAAAATTTAAAAGAAGACACTTATTTGATTATACATGTGTTGACAGCAGCTAGAATCACATTTGCACAAAAATGGAAAGGAACCAAAGTTCCATCTGAAGATGATTTAATCAAGAAATGATTAAGGTGAGATGAACAGAGTGACAATGAAAATTAAAGAAAAGGAGGACTCAGAATATTATAATGGTTTGGATGAAGTTTTATAGTTGGTTAGAGAATGAATATAGTTGAAAGTTAAGATAGAACAATTATCGTATATAAATGATAAGGAAATGAACATAGAAAAATAACCCAGATGACAAAATTTACCTGGATAAGGAGATAGCAGTATATTGCTATAAAAATATACTGTACCTAGAAAAAATTAATTTAAAATAGATTTTTAATTTAGGAAAGATTTGGATATAAAAATTTAAAATGTAAGCTAAGGACATGTATTGCTTGTCTGTCTTTTAAAATAGAATAAAAATGAATATACTCAGGAAAGGAGAAGAAGGAGAAAGAGGAAGTAGTAGAGAGGAGGAAAGAAGGAAGAATGTAAATAGGGGAGGAGAAGGAAGGTAGAAGAGTGAGAAGGAAATAGATGGAAGAAAGGAAGGTAGGAGAGGGGAGAGAAGGAGGAAGAAAGTAGAAGGAGGGGAGAAGGATAGAGGGAAGGGAGTGATTGGATTCGATATGGTAGGACAGTTAGGCAATTTAGTAATGATAGATGTTAGAATATTATATTTGAATTTTGAATACTAGATACATATATAAAATTTTTGATAAAACACTATGGTATATGTATTGATGTTTATATGAAGAATGTTAAAAAAATTGAGAAAAAAAACAATCACAAACCTGCAATGGAGCCAATTATGCTCATTTGTTTATTTTTTTAAATATGAGCTTTTAGATGCCATAAAATGTTAATACAAGCCATAAAATGTTAATGCAAACTGGGTAAAAGAAGTTAAAGTCAATCAGAGACCTTTATATACTTTCAGAACCTATTCTAACCAATATGCTATTTATATAATTATATATCAGCATCTTATTTATCACTAAGATATAGGCAAATGTGCCTGGCTTCAAATTCTGCAGGACCTTGGCTCATTCGCTTCCACACTTAATTAATATCGAAAGAGTGCTGCTAACTTATTCACAGGTAACAGTGGGATGGGATAGCAGCAAAAGCCCTGCTGTAGTTCTAGCTGTACTGAAATTCTGAGGGCACCAGGCTTCTCCCAGACTTATTTGCTCTTGCATGGGCTTGCTGCCAGTTCAAATACTGGGCCTCAGAGTAGGTGGGAGGGGGAGGAATACCTGGGGAAATGGGCCACAGAGGTAGTAGAGCACTGTGCCTAGCAAGGGGGAAGAGAGCACAAGAGGAGGCTTCTTCTAATTTGCTCTGGGGCAAAAAAGGAAGCAGTAATACTGCTGGAAATGTAAGAGGGCATCAAACTTATCTAGTTTAGACCATTCACAGAGAAATAGGCATTTGAGGCATTGCTATTTCAAAACCTTCAAATCCTTTTCTTCGGTCAAATCTGCAATGGTCACCTGCATATTTGCCACATTGAATTCAAGCACACTCAATTAGTACACAGACTTCAGGGGCTTGTGAGCTATTCTCAGCCTTTGGATAGTGTGCTGAGGACTGCACTCCAAAATTGAGTGGGACTAACACTAATTTAATTTAAATTAAGGTAATTAAATATAGTTTCTGCATTTACTTTCCATATAGCATCCCTCTTCTATTTCTTTAAATGTTACAATTGTTGGCCATTTTTGGAAGGGCTTTGAAGAACCAAAGCAAAGATCCTGAAGGATGCATGCAGACTTAAAGATTCAGATTTGCACCCATATACAAGAGGCTATAATGAAATGTCTATAAGATTTCCTCCCAGCTACTTCAGTGCTACTGCTTGGCTACACTCTTCTATTCCCCCTGTTCAAAATTATTGTCATTATATACAAATAAGCATTCCACAAATAAGGTATTTTTTAATGTGAATGAAGCATTAGTATACTTTCTGAGTTTCTCTGGTGTCCCATTATGTTTTCCAAGAATATGCAGTTTGTCAGGCAACTAGCATCTATTGTTTATACTGATTTACAAGATATTTATAGAATATGAGGTAACGGTACTGAGCATAGCCTTAAATGTAAAAGAATGAAAATTTATTTGTTGAAAAAATATCTGAGAAACTGTTGATCTTCCTAATAATGATTTTAGTATAGTTTTCTTTGAACATTTGCTAAGTTCTTTCCCTCTCCCCAACATTTAATTTGCAATGTACACCTGCATGTGTTTGTCTGCTCCTTATATTTTAAATTTATTTAGTTCTATAGAATTGAGTTTCTGTGCTCCATTTGTAAACAAATTTGTAAACAACAAACTTAAGGACTCGAAATCATCCCACCCCTAAAAGGACCTAACGGTAAAGAATGTAATGATGAAACAGTCAAAGCAAACCTCTTCAACACATTCCTCAGCTCAGTCTTTGTAAACAGCAAAGGCTCATGCCCAACATTCCCTAGTCATACCACAAATAATTACAACGATCTAACACAAATAGATTTCACAGAAGATAACATTGAAAAGACACTACACAGCCTAAAACCATCTCTATCAATTGGACCTGATGGTCTATGTGCATACTTCCTAAAAAAGCTTTCCACTGCTATGGCTGAACCTCTAAGCATAATCTTTGAAAAATCCTTCAGGACCAGCTCCCTACCAAACCTATAGTCACTAGCCACGGTCATCCCCATCTTCAAAAGGGGAGATCCCAGCCTAGTTGAAAATTACAGACCAATCTCCTTATGCTGCATCACTTGCAAAGTCATGGAATCAATCACAAACCAATCCATTACCCTCCACTTACTTATTTTTTAAATTTTTTTTAATTTTTTTTTATTTTGTAGGAAATTAGCACCCACCCCCTCCTAGAAAAATGAAATATCCTAGGAAACATTGAAAAAGGAAAGAATATGTTTCCCTGAATGAGGAAAGGAGAAACATGTTTTAAATACAAAGCAGCTTCCTGCAGCTCCCTGCCCCCTCCTTCAGCTCCAGGGTGATGGGATTAAGATCTTCCCCCTTAGGACATCAGAGGATTAGCCCTCTACCACCTGGAAAATTACCAGCACTCAAACAAACTTGGGAGACAGCCTAAAAGGCTAGCTAAAAACCCCGCCCCTAGGGGGGTTCTGACCACCAATTGGAGGGCATTACATACACAGGAACAGCAAACTAAGAGGTGGGGCCAAACAGAGGTCATAAAACCAAGGGACTCAGCATCTTCCCTTCCCTTTTTCTCTTCACCCACATCTGGAAGCATGTGATCTACCTTTTCTGTACAGGGGCTCATGCCATGTGCTCCTGTCCACCATTAAACCTTCTTTCCAAGCAACTTCCATGAATCCAGTGTCTTTTTCCCCACTTGGAACTGAACCCAGAAGGATATTCCTTACAACAATTTGGCGACCAAGAGATGGGACTCCAAGCTAACAACAATTTGTCAAGCATATATGATTAAAAGCAATGTGTAAACAAAGTATAAACATGATTGTATATATATATATAATAGTACAAGCATGATTATGAGTACAAGAAGTATGAATATATGGGTACATTACGACAGGAACGGTAGGCACAATTGTGCGCTTATGCACGCCCCTTACAGACCTCTTAGGAATGGGGTGAGGTCGATGGTAGATAATCTTAGGTTAAAGTTTTTGGGGTTTGGGGAAGAAACTACTGAGTCAGATAATATGTTCCAGGCATTGACCACTCTGTTGTTGAAGTCGAATTTTTTGCAGTCAAGTTTGGAGTGGTTTAGATTAAGTTTGTATCTATTGTAAGCTCGTGTATTGTTGCGGTTGAAGCTGAAGTAGTTATTAACAGGTAGGACATTATGGCAGATAATTTTGTGAGCTACACTTAGGTCAGATCGAAGGCGGCATAGTTGTAGATTTTCAAGTCCCAAAATTTCAAGTCTGGTTTCATAAGGTATTCTGTTGCGAACAGAGGAATGTAATACTCTTCTTGTGAAATATCTCTGGACATTCTCAATTGTGTTAATGTTTGATATGTAGTGTGGGTTCCAGACAGATGAGCTGTATTCAAGAATTGGTCTAGCAATGTTTTGTATGCTATTGTAAAGAGTACAATGTTACCAGAGAAGAAGCTATGCAAGATTAGGTTAACCACTCTTAATGCCTTTTTAGCTATGTAGTTGCAGTGGGCTCTGGCACTTAGATCATTAGCGATGAGTATTCCAAGGTCCTTTACTGAGTGAGGATCATCAACAAGGTCATGATCATCTAGTTTGTATTTTGTGTTCTGATTATTGTTGCGGTTGAAGCTGAAGTAGTTATTAACAGGTAGGACATTATGGCAGATAATTTTGTGAGCTACACTTAGGTCAGATCGAAGGCGGCGTAGTTGTAGATTTTCAAGTCCCAAAATTTCAAGTCTGGTTTCATAAGGTATTCTGTTGCGAACAGAGGAATGTAATACTCTTCTTGTGAAATATCTCTGGACATTCTCAATTGTGTTAATGTTTGATATGTAGTGTGGGTTCCAGACAGATGAGCTGTATTCAAGAATTGGTCTAGCAATGTTTTGTATGCTCTGGTAAAGAGTACAATGTTACCAGAGAAGAAGCTATGCAAGATTAGGTTAACCACTCTTAATGCCTTTTTAGCTATGTAGTTGCAGTGGGCTCTGGCACTTAGATCATTAGCGATGTGTATTCCAAGGTCCTTTACTGAGTGAGGATCATCAACAAGGTCATGATCATCTAGTTTGTATTTTGTGTTCTGATTATTTTTGCCAATGTGTAAAACTAAGCATTTGTTGATTGAGATTTGAAACAAATTAGAAAACACTTAGAAAAACACTTAGGAAAACACTTAGAAACAAATAACCTACTCTCTAACAAACAATTAAGTTTCAGAAAAAAATTATCCTATAATCTACAACTACTACACTGCAAAAACATATGGACTTCAAAACTCGATCAGGGCAAAACAATAGACGCAATTTACATAGACTTCTGTAAAGCCTTTGATTCAGTGGTACATGACAAACTACTTCTGAAACTAAAATCCTATGGCATCTCTGGACCCCTGCATAACTGGATTACATAAACAGACAACAAGTGATCAAAATAGGGAGCGCCCTATCAATTCCGCACCTGTTAACAACGGTGTCCCCCAAGGCAGCGTACTGGGACCAACACTCTTTATACTTTACATAAATGACCTTTGCAGTCATATTATAAGCAACTGCATTCTCTTTGCCGATGATGTAAAACTATTTAACACCATCGACAACACTGCTACCCTTCAAAAAGATCTTGACTTTGTGTCAGAATGATCGAACAACTGGCAACTCCAACTCTCAATCAACAAATGCTCTGGCAAAAAGAATCAGAACACTAAATACAAGCTGAATGGACACAACCTTACAGATGACCCTCACTTTGTCAAAGACCTTGGAGTACTCATATCTAATGATTTAAGTGCCAAAGCCCACTGTAACAACATTGCCAAAAAGGCATTAAGAGTTGTAAACCTAAGGGGCGACCTCGGAGCGGCTGGGGAAGAAAGGCGATCTTCGTACAGAGCGAGAGGTACCCTCAGATCGAGCAAGAAAGTGATCGGCCATTCAATGGCCGACCCAAAGACGTGGCTGTCAGCCTGACAAGGAGGAAGGCGGAAATAGAACAGCGAGACGTATCGTGAAAACTTTATTTCGAAAATCAAGAAAGCTTCTTTATCGTGAGAAATAAACCAGAAAGGGAAAAAAAACTTAAAAGAGATCCAGAGAGGACTATATAGCGGCGAATTTATGACGGGAACGGAGAGAAAGTAAAGTAAGTGACGAGACGGGACAGAGGAAGTGTTGGAAGGATCGAGCAGCGGAGAGAAGTGTGACTTTTGTTTTTCTTGGATGCGAGGGAGAGTTGGGAAAGGAAAGGAAAGGAAAGGAAAGTGATTGAGACAGAGTTTGAGACTGATTGAAAGTCGGGAGACAATTAGAGGGCGAAAGTCGGAGAAAAGTGGCAAGAGGATCTCGAATAGTAAATAAATAAATAAAGAGACTCCATTTTGGAAATTCAGTGATATTAGAACGGAGAAAGACAAGTAGCAAGAAGACCGGACTTAACTTTGTGAAAAGGTTGGACTTCAAAATCAAGAACCTCAATTTTTCTCTCTTTTCTTTTTTTGCTTTTTGCACTATAGATCTTCTCTTTTTTCCCCCTCATCGTTTCTCCTCTATCTCCTCTTAATAAGCAAAGATATTCTATTATACATTACTATATAGAACTTTAATTAAGGATTATTTAGTTGATTGTGTCACATCTGTAAAGATATATATATATAACAATATTTACAACTAAAAATTATATTATAATAACATTATAACTGTATAATTATATTTAAATATTTGATTATATTCTCACATAGATTTATAGATTTATACGGATATATATAGCTACCTATCTCTTTAAAAAAATAGATATAGAGTATTGATAAACAATATTAAATCTAAGATCTAGATAAATAACTGTTAGATATAAATACTACTACAAACTGTGATTGTGACTATAACGATTATAGATTGCTTCTGTGTCATTACTGAATATATTTAAGAGGTGGTAAATGGTAAATGTCTACCATGACGACAACTCTGACAAAAGGGAGTAAAAAAACTCTGACTGCAACACCAACCTCAGTAGGCCAAAAGCCACAGGAAAGCGGCGCAAGTGCTGCAAGTACTGAAAAAACAAATTCAAGTGCAGAGATGCAGGGCATACAAACCTCCATACAATCTTTGCAAGAGATTATACTAAAGATGCAAGAGAATTTATCAAACAGACTAGATGGGGTGAAAAATGAAATGACAGAGGTAAAAAATAATATGACAAAACTGGATGATAGAGTGAGTGTAATTCAAACAGCACTGGCAGTTAGCCAGAAACAGATTCAAGAGGTGGTAAAAAGAACAGATAAAGTGGAGAAAAGACAAGATAAAACGGACAACAAATTGGAAGAGATAAACAAAAATCTAGAGGACGCGATATCCCATCTAGAAATGGAGAAATCCATGTTTTATTTAAGATTCCAAAACATTACAGAAACTAAAGACGAAAACTTATTGGAAATAATGGTTAACATACTAGGGAAAATACTAGACAGAAGCAGAGAAGATGTAATGAACGAAATAGATGAAATCTATAGAATCAACACTAGCTATGCTAGAAAACACAAACATCCAAGAGAAGTGCACGTTAGATTCTTAAGAAGAGCAATGAGAGATGGTATCCTCAATGCAGTGAGAGATGATACCCTAACATACATGGGAAAAGAAATCTTAATTCTTAAACAAATACCGCGAAGAATAAGAGACAAAAGGAGAATTTATAACTTTTTATCAGCACAACTCTTTAAACATAAGATAATGTTTAGATGGCTTATTCCGGAGGGAATGCTAATTACGTGGAGGGATAGGAAATATAAGATTGATAATGTGGAGAAGGCACAAGAATTTTACGATCAATTAGTAGAAGGAGAAGATAGTCAAAGTAATTCAGAAATAAGAACAACTAGAAGCCTGGAGGAGTTAGGAGCTAGCAACCAACGAGAGGAACGAGAAAGAAGAGGTAGTAACGGGACAGTGAAACATGAAGGAGCAAGAGCAAGGACAAGAGCGCAAACAGAGATGCTTTCGAAGGGAATTACTAAGTAACAGGGAAAAGGAACAAGAACTTAACTTATTATCAGTAAATATCAATGGATTAAACTCACCTACAAAGAGGAAACGTGTATTGCTTGACCTTAAGAAACAAAACAAAGATATAATATGTATGCAAGAGGTCCACATAAAGAAAGAAGCTGAAAAATTATTAAACTATCCAAAACTAGGGAAATTATATTGTGCCCTACCGCAGACAAAAAAAAGAGGAATTGCAATATACATAAAAAGTCACGTAAACTCAAAATTAATATATGCGGACGAGGAAGGCAGGATCTTAATAGTGGAAATAGAAATAGGGAAAAAACGCATCCTGATTGTCGCGATATATGCACCAAATAAACAACAAAAAAAATTCTATTCAAAATTACACAAAATAATAGTGGATATAGAATGGGAAAACATTTGCATCATAGGAGACTTTAATGCGATTGTAGACAATAAAATGGACTACAATGGTATAAACAGAAAAAAAATTAGAAGACAACTACCAAACACCTTTTTCAATATGATTAGCGAACTAGACCTAAAAGACATATGGAGGAAATTGAATCCAACCAAAAAGCAATACACGTTTTACTCGAACCCCCATCAATCTTGGTCGCACATAGATATGATCTGGACAAATTCTGAAATGATAATAGATGTTGATTATATTGATATTCTACCCAACAAATGGGCTGACCATCATCCAGTGGTATTAAGATTGAAAGGACGGAGGAAAAAAGCATGTCGTTGGTCTCTTAACACAAATATCTTACCCGAAAAAGAATATTGTCTAAAAATCGAAAAAGAATTAAAATTTTTCTTCAAAGAAAATATCAAAGAACAAACCTCAACCCAAAATACATGGGACACGATGAAAGCTTATTTTAGAGGCTTAACTATAGCACATACGATAAAGAAAAATAAGGAAAAAAAAGCTAAATTAGAGGATTTAAACTCTAAACTTAAAGTACAAGAAACTTTACTACAAAAAGACCCATCCAATCATAAGCACAAAGAAGCAAGAGACCTTATAAAACACAAAATCAATTTGGAAACCCAGGAGGAGATAAGCCAAAATATTAAAAGAATGAGGCAAAATTATTTCGAACATGCAAACAAACCTGGAAGATGGTTAGCCCATAAACTTAGGAAAGAAAGAGCAAAAAGAACAATCCAACAACTCAAGGACAAAGAGGGAAAGCTCTACAACGAAACCGAAGAAAAAAAGAAGATAATCCAAGACTTCTACGCAACTCTATACGGAAGGACAGAAATCCAACAAGAAAACATCCATGAATACCTGGACACAACAGACTTACCAGTCTTGCCGGAGGAAAAAAGGGTAGTATTAAATAAAGAAATCACACTTGAGGAATTAAGGACGGCCATTAAAAAACAAAAAAACAACAAAACACCTGGACCAGATGGGCTTCCAGCGGAGATATACAAAAAATTTCAAAGTACTCTAGAAAATGAAATGTTAGAACTATACAACGAAGCACTAAATCATGCCAAAATACCAAAATCATGGGAAGAAACATACATAACCCTTATCCCAAAAGAAGATACAGACAGGACAATGATAAAAAACTATAGACCAATCTCATTATTAAATTCGGATTACAAAATTTTTTCAACTATATTGGCAGAAAGATTAAAAATAATTCTAAATCAAATGATACATTCGGATCAAAATGGCTTTCTCCCAAAAAGACAAATTCGGAACAATACAAGAATGATAATGAACGTGTTAGAATATTATGAAACCTATTCTAATCAACAATTGGCTCTAATATTCATCGATGCACAGAAAGCCTTTGACAATTTGGACTGGAAATTTTTTATTACACAATTAAAATATATGAAATTCGGCGACAAATTTATTCAAACAATAGAAACCATATACTCCACACAAATTGCAAGGATCCTAATTAACGGCGATATGACTGACTCAATAGAAATTAAAAAAGGCGTAAGGCAGGGTTGCCCTCTATCCCCTTTATTGTTCATATTTGCTTTAGAAACCCTGTTAAATCAAATTAGGAAAAACTCTGATATAGAAGGATTGAAAATTAGGAAGGAAGAATACAAGATACAAGCATTCGCAGATGATATGGTTTTCATTCTGGAAAATCCCCAAAGCTCCGGACCCGAAATTATGAAGGAACTTGAAAGATTTGGAAAGGTGGCAGGCTTAAAAATTAATAAAGACAAAACAAAAATAATAACTAAAAATTGTTCACAGAAACAAGATAAGAAATTAGAGGAACTTCTAGGGATTCAAACAACCAAAAAAATAAAATATTTAGGAATTTGGATAACGGCTAAATGTACAACAATAAAGGAAGATAACTACATAAAATTACTACATAAAATTCAAAAAGATTTGGAATTATGGTCCAAATTACAAATTTCTTTAATCGGAAAAATAGCCACAATTAAAATGAATGTCCTACCTAAATTGTTATATTTATTCCAAACCGCACCAACAAAATTAGGAAATAAATTCTATACAGATTTAGACAAAATAATATTGAAATTTATCTGGTCAGGAAAAAAAGCAAGAATTAAAAAAAAACTATTACATGATAAGAGAATAAGGGGTGGCTTTGGACTACCAGACTGGAAATCATACCATCAAGCAGCAACAATAACCTGGATAAAAGAATGGGTGACACTTACAAATAAAAGAATTCTGACAATTGAAGGGCACGATCTACAAATTGGCTGGCACAACTTTATTTGGGAGGGAAAACATCATATACACAAATACTTCCAAAGACACCACGTTAGAGGAACACTACTGGAAGATTGGTTGGAAATTAAACACAAACACTACATCCAAATGCCCAAATGGATATCTCCTATGGAAGCCCTAATATACCCCAATTTGCTAGACCTGAACAAGAAAATTACTTATAACGAACTATTAGATGAACATAATAATTTAAAAACAAGACATGATTTGGCACTACAAGGAAAAAAGATCGATTGGTGGCCATATTTACAAATTCAGAAAAAATATAAAAAGGATATATTACAATTTGGTTTTCAGGAAAAAAATCAAGAATTAGATAAAATCTTACTGGGCCCGGAGGATAAAATAATATCAAAATTATATAATTGTATTATCAAGGTAAAATTGGAAGAGGAAGTAGTAAAAGAGGTAATGATAACATGGGCACAAAATTTTGGCTACAATATTGAATTAGATTTATGGGATCAAATATGGAACCAAAATTACAAAATGACAATGGCCGCATCCTACAAAGAAAATATGTACAAAATGTTCTACAGATGGCACCTACCCCCGGCAAGACTGGCAAAAATGTTTCCACATTTGTCACCGAAGTGTTGGAAGTGTAAACAGGAGTACGGAACTTACTATCATATGTGGTGGACATGTTCAGAAATCAAAAAATACTGGAAAAAAATACAGAAGTGGATTGAAGAGATTACAAAACAAAAGGTAGACCTTAAACCGGAAACTTTTTTATTAGGCATAATGAAAATAAAAATAGATAAACCAACTCACTATCTCATACTTCACATAATCACAGCAGCCAGAATATTATACGCACAACACTGGAAAACAGATATAATACCCACTAACACAATGTTAATAACTAAGATCCTAGACTGCGCAGAAATGTCCAGATTAACAATGAAAATACAAGATAAAGAAGACTTAGAATATTACAAAATTTGGGACAATTGGTATAAGTGGATGGAAAATAAACAATAAAATAAACAAATTAATTACTTTAAAGGTGATAATGATCAAATTGAGAAAGACTGATGACAAGCTAGGGATAAAACAAGTCAGATATTGAAATAACACGATACGCAAATGCTGTAATAAACTTATACAAATTTTTTTTTCTTTTTTTTTTCTTATTTTTTCTTATTGTATTTATATTTATGTACATATATTTTTTTATGTGTGTATGTGTCTGTGTGTGTGTGTGTATGTGTCAATATATAGCTCTTTTTTTCTGTATTCATATATTCAGAACACTATTAAATATGAAAATATATAATAACAAATAAGATGAATTTATGTATAGATACCTATATAAGTATACATATATATATATGCACACGTCTTTTTTTTTTTTACGCTGCTTTTTGTATGGTTTTTTTTTTCTTTTCTTTTGCTTTTGTATTATGTCTTTTCGTATTTTTGTATATTTTAAAACAACTCAATAAAACTATTTAAAAAAAAAAGAGTTGTAAACCTAATCTTGCGTAGCTTCTTCTCTGGTAATATTACACTACTAAAAGGGGCGGATTCCTAAAATTTTTACTACCACTCTGTAGGCATGGCTTAATTTTGTGGGCGTGGCTTAATTTTGTGGGTGTGGCTTGACAGTCATGTGACTGGGTGGGAGTGGCTTGATGGTCATGTGATGGTGGGCATGGCTTCATGGTCATGTGACTGGGAGGGCATGGCTTCATGGTCATGTGACTGGGTGGGTGTGGCCAAGTGGTCATGATCCTAGTCCCCCCTACGAGGATTTCTGCATCCAGACCTTTTACAATCCCCCAAAGGATTAAAGGAAACCAGATTCCATACAATTCTGAACCCTTAAGGCAAACCAAATACAAGTGGTCCTCGCTTAATGGCCGGTTGCTTAGCAAGTGTTCAAATTTATGACTGACCTCCTCAGAGCTACATGACCTGTTTTTGAGTTTTGACAGCCATATACATGCACACATGTACGCCTGCGTGCACACATGCACATTTATGACCAGCTACAACATCCCACACAGTCATGTGACTGAGGTTTTCTATGTTTTTTGCCAGTTCCCAACAATTTCTTCTGGTTTCCGGTTAAAAATGCCCATAGGGGAAAATGGACTTGTGTTGAAGGGTGTTGAAACAGTGTTCGCTTAATGACCACAAGGTTCACTTAACGACCATGGTGTTTGCCTAATCCAGGGGTCTGCAGCCTTAAACACTCAAAGAGCCATTTTTCTATTTTCTTTTAAACAGGTATCTCTCTGTGTGTTTTTCTCTTTCTTTCTCCCTATCTCTCTCTCTCTCTCTTCTCTCTCTCTCTCTCTTCTCTCTCTCTCATCTTTCTCTCTCTCATCTCCTGTCACTCATCTCTTTCATCTCTCTCTTTTTCTCTCCCCCCCCACTCTTTCTCATCTTTCTCCCTCTCTCATCTTTCTCCCTTTCTCTCTCTCATGTTTCTCTCTTTCCTGTCTCTCATTCTCTCCCTCCATCATTTTCTCATTTCTTTCTCTTTTCCTCCTCTTTCCTCTCTCTCATCTCTTTCATGCATGCACGCATACACACAAGCAGATATCTTCCTGCACCGGGATCACGGGGGCAGGGACAGAGGGGGACTCCTCCCTTTTCCTCCACTTTCCTCTCTCTCATCTTTCACGCGTGAGTCCAGTCCCCTAACCATCTTTGTTGCTCTTCTCTGCACTCTTTCCAGAGTCTCAACATCCTTTTTACACAGACTAACAGTTTTCAAGCTTCATACTTTTATGGCATTTGGCTCCTAAAATTCTCCAGCCAGCATGCTGGCTGGGAAATTCTG
This sequence comes from Diadophis punctatus similis, assembly GCA_023053685.1. NCBI lineage: Eukaryota > Metazoa > Chordata > Lepidosauria > Squamata > Dipsadidae > Diadophis > Diadophis punctatus. Next base: position 26,595,858 of record JALIGW010000008.1, read on the forward strand.
GAAGTTGAAGTCCATACATCTTAAAATTGCCAAGGTTGAAAAACACTGGATAACAATTAAATCTATTTCAAGGACATTTATATTAAATTAACTTAGGCATAGTTGAAGGTTTGCTGCAGGAATTTAAAATGTACCATTTGCTGCAATGGTTCACCCCTTTAAAAAATTGCATTTGGCACAAAAGAACATAGGTTTAAACATAGTTTTTTATTTAATCTGTCACAATGCCACTCCAATACCTGCATGCTTTGCAATCAACTATATCTCTTATTCTAGAGAATGAAACCATAAAAATATCTGAATTCATATTACTAAGGTGACCAACTTTTTTACAATGAAAAGGAGGACAAATAAATTGAAAAAATATTGTAAATAAAAGAAACATTTTATTCATTGCAACAATAATACACAATAATATGATATATGCATAATAAAAACATTTGTAACATTTTATATTGTAATTATGCTTACATGCCTGTTAATTTAGATTTAGATTTATTATTAGAGTTGGAAGGGACCTTGTAGGTCATCTAGTCCAACCCCCTGCTCAAGCAGGAGTTCCTACACCATTTGAGACAGATGGCAGTCCAGTCTCTCCTTGAAGGTCGCAAGTGTTGGGGCTCTCACAACCTCTGCTGGCAAACTGTTCCACTGGTTGATCGCTCTCACCCTCAGAAAGTTTCTCCTCACTTCCAGGTTGAATCTCTCCTTGGTCAGCTTCCATCCGTTATTCCTTGTTTGGCTTTCTGGTGCCATAGAGAACAGCCTGACCCCCTCCTCTCTGTGGCATCCCCTCAAGTATTGAAACACTGCTATCATGTCACCCCTGGTCCTTCTCTTCGCTAGACTGGCCAAGCTCAGTTCCTGCAACCGCTCTTCATATGTTTTATTTTCCAGACCCTTTATCATCCTGATTGCTCTCTTCTGCACTTTCTCTAGAGTTTCAATGTCTTTTTTGTAGTGTGGTGACCAAAACTGGATGCAGTACTCTAAGTGTGATCTGACCAAGGCTTTATAGAGTGGTACTAGTACCTCTCTGGTCCTTGATTGTATCCCTCTATTTATGCAGCTGAGGACTACTTTGGCCTTTTTGGCTGCTGCTGCACGCTGCTGGCTTATATTTAGTTGGCTGTTTACCAGGACTCCGAGATCCCTCTCGCAATCGCTGCTATTGAGTGTGGTTTCACCCAATTTGTATGTGTATTTTTGATTCTTCTTACCTAGTGCAGAATTTTACTTTTCTCTGTGTTAAATTTCATTTTATTGGTTTGGGCCCAGTGTTCGAGTCTGTCGAGGTCCCTCTGGATTTTGAGTCTGTCCTCTGGGGTGTTTGCTACTCCTGCCAGCTTGGTGTCATCTGCAAATTTGGTTAGTTCTCCTGCTATTCCCTCATCTAGGTCATTTATAAAGATATTGAAGAGTACTGGGCCTAGGACGGAACCTTGTGGTACCCCACTGCTTACTTCTCTCCATGTGGACTTAGAGCCATTGAGGATTACTCGCTTGGTACAGTTGGTCAGCCAATTGTTAATCCATCTGGTTGTATAGCTGTCTATCCCGCTTTTTTCTAGCTTATGAAGGAGTAGGTTGTGGTCTACTTTGTCAAATGCTTTGCTAAAGTCCAGGTATATTATGTCTACTGCATTTCGCTGGTCTACTAATTTGGTCACAGTGTTGAAGAATGAAATGAGATTGGTTTGGCATGACTTGTTCTTAACAAATCCGTGTTGGCTGTTGGTTATTACTTGGTTTGTTTCTAGATGATGGGAGAGCTGTTTTTTAATTATTTTTTCCAGTATTTTCCCAGATATTGATGTTAGGCTGATTGGTCTGTAGTTTCCTGGGTCTGTTTTTTTACCTTTTTTTTTGTAGATGGGGACCATGTCAGCTCTTTTCCAGTCCTCAGGTAGTTCCCCTGTGTTCCAGGATTTGTGGAAGATGTGGTGCAGTGGTTATTATTTAAATGAGTACTTTTCCACTGAATTAATATTTTTTGTCAATGTATCATCTTCTAACAGTTTATTGGAAATATCTGAACAAGAAATATCCTTCATATTTAATTTTATGGCAAGTGCTACAGCTAGAGTATCAACATTCAATCTCGATTTCTCACTTGTCCAAAAATCATTGGCAATTGAAAAAACTCTTTCAACTGCTGCATTAGTTCCAGGGCAGCACAACGTAAATTGAACAAGTATAAATAAATTTTCACATGGAATATGTTCATTTTTGAAATGGCTGAAAATATCCACCCATCTTTTATCAATTTCAACATGTTGATTTTCCCATTGTATTAGTTTTTCAGAATTTAAATATACATTCAGTCTTCTAATTTCTTCAAAGAACAATTGTCGTCTATTTTAATGTCTGGCATTTCTTTAGATAAAAACTCAACACAAGATTCAATATCTGTCCAATATACTTGCGATGAAGTCAAAAAACACAATTGAGAACTGTTATTTATTTATTTATTTATTTATTTATTTATTTATTTATTTATTTATTTATTTATTTATTTATTTATTTATTATTTGTGAGATTTATATACCGCCTCACAGTGCAAGCACTCTCTAAGTGGTTTACACCAGTAAGCAATGTATATTTATATTGCCCCCAACAATCTGGGCCCTCATTTTACCTACCTCGGAAGGATGGAAGGCTGAGTCAACCTTGAGCCGGTGAGATTTGAACCGCTGACCTGTGGATCACAGTCAGCTAAAGTGGCCTGCAGTACTGCCTCTAACCGCTGCGCCACCTTGGCTCATTTCCCGTGATGTTTGTTTCAGACCATTCTTCGATATATTGAAAACATGTTTGGTAAAAATTCTGCACTTCTTTGATAAACTTTTCCGTTATGCCCGGATTTGATTCCTCTAAGTCTGACAATTTTCTTTTTATAATTAAAGGAAGAAATTTATCTTCAAATCGAGATTTATATTGAAGGATAAAGTCATTCAAAATAAGACTAACTTCTGTAGCTGAAATGTGTTCACCTTCAATCTTTTGAATCGTTTTGTGAAAAATAGATGCTTGATTATGTACAAAATACATTAATATCTCAGATATTTCATTATTGAAAAACAATTCCAGGATTTTTGGACATTTGTCTAAACTTAAAAAATATCAATGGAGAGGCTCAAATAATTGTAGAACACACTCTACAGCAGTTGTTAGAGCAAGCCATCTAACTTTTGAATATCCTAAAACATTTTTGTATTCAACATTCACTTCTTGGACTTCCGGTTCCGGATCGCTGCATCGCGGACGCTCCTCGTTGAGCGCCTTTCCTTTTCCCCGTTAAAGCCGCCAGAACAGCTGTCTGGCGGCTTGAAAGTCTCTGCCCCGGGCAAAGGGGAGAGATGAGAGCCGGACAGGTGGGGTAGAGCCCCCCCTAGTGCCCCAAGTGTCAGCTAGGGGCGCGAAAGGTGAGGGCTCCCCAGCCAGCCTGTCTCTTGCTCCGGGGACTTGGAAACCTCCGCTTTTGCGGAGCAAGATGCTGTGACCACCCGCTGCTTCGTGAATGGGATTACAACTACTTAATTGTTTAAACAAGCAGACAGAGAGAGACAGGATTTTAAAGGGCAAGTACAGATTTTTTTTTTCTTTCAACTCCACTGCTGATTTTCACTTCGGAAGAAACTAAGTAACAGTTATTAGGCTACAACATGGCGATCGGAGAAAGTGGGAGGAGAAGTGAAAGTAACTTTCGTTTCCCTAGCAGCTTTTTTTCTTATGGAAATTTTTGATTTTGAAAGTTGGCTTTACTCTCTCTGTCTCCCGATTCTGGATTAAATAATAACTGACAATTTTTTAAAAATAAAATTCTATCTGGCTTTGGAATTTGAAAGAATTTTAAAAGAAATTTAAAAGAACTTTAACTAGAGGCTTGGCTTTTTCTTTGTTCACCACTGGAAATACTAAAATGGCTTCAAAATCTGGAAAGATTGTTTTGAATAAAAGAATGGATTATTCATCTGGTTATATTTCTAAAATGCAACTTACCACTGAGTTAACACCCCCAAAGTCTTTAACACCTGAAAATTTAATAAGTACCTTAAAGATTATGAAAGATGAACTTATTGTTGAATTTAACCAAAAAATTAGTGAAATAGATAATAAAATGCAGGCTGCTTTAAAGAATATTGACCAACAAATTAGAAATGATGTGTTGGAGGTATGTAAAGGTCTAGCAACAAATATTGAAGTTTTGGCAAACCGCATTGAAGAAAACAAACAAGTTTTGACAACTTCAGTAGAATATATAGATAAAATACAAAATGACATTGCAAATTTTGAAACAGAGGTGTTAATGACGCAATTCAGATCCATGGAATTTGCCATAAGGGTCAGGGGGTTGAAAGAAGGATTATATGAAGATTTGAAAGGAAGGATGGTGGAAGCTTTGGAGCAGGTGTCTGGACTGTCTAAAGAAGAACTAGCCAGGCAAATTGATAAAATATATAGAATCAACTCCTGGTATGCAAAACAAAAACACCTACCAAGGGATATTGTAATATACTTTACTACAAGAGCCTTACGGAATAGGATTATACAGGCGACGTTTAAAAATAACCTGCAGGTGAATGGCCAGGAACTGATGATATGGAAAGAAATTCCCTCTAAAATGCTCAAAGCCAGAAAAGATTATACCTTTCTGATTGATGAATTTAAAAGGTTAAATTTACATTACAAATGGGAAGCACCAACAGGAGTTGCAGTGAAATTTCTGGGAAAAAGATATCGGCTTAATACAACAAAGAAAGCTACTGAATTTTATGTCAACGTCTTAAAGGCTGATATATCCAAGATTCCAGAGGAAAGATGTATGAAAACAAAAGAGGAGGAGGAGGGAAAGCCATCCTTTCCTCTTCAAATCGAAACAGATTTACAAAATTTAAATGATTGGCAGAGCCAGACAGATGTCTACAGTCTGGAAAAGGAGATGGAAGATCGGGGTCAGATGGGAGGCGAGCTGACAACTACAAAATTATCAAGTTACAAAAAGATGCAACCATCATCAAGATACAACAAGATGCAGTGTTGAAGTTTATTGGACAGATGGTTGCCATTATGACTGTACTTTTCTTTTTCCCTTCTTTCCTTAATTTTTTTTTCTTTTCTTTACTTCTTGCATTCTTTTTTTTCTTTTGTTTTTTTTGGGGGGCTTATTCAAAGTATTATTAATTCTTTTTAAAGATTTAGAACTTTTTTGAACCTAATAATTTAATACATAGTAACATTTTGTTACTAATAGAGTGGTAGAATTTATGATGAAGTTTAAGGTTTTTGTATTATTATTTAGTTATTTTTTGTGTAATATCAATTTAAGTTTTATTTAATTGTGAGAAAGATTTGGAATTGTTATCTATCCAGTTATAAAATATTACAATTAGATTTAACATTTTTTTTTTTTGGGAGGAAGGTTATTTAAAGTTTGGAATTAGTGCTTATAATCTGATATATAGTAATAGTAAGTTATTTATATACTGATTGATTTTATGATGAAGTTTAAGGTTTTTGTATTTAATACTTAGTCATCATTTATGTAATAATCATTTAATTCTTAGTTAACAGTGAAGAAATGTTGTGAAGGGTAGATGATTGAAAGGAGGAGGAAGGAATTTTTATTAGTGTACAATTTGGAGTTGAAGTTTTAAAAAAATAAGGTGGAAGTCAAAATTTTTTAATTTAATTTAAATTTATTTTATTGATATTATGCCCTGTACTCTCTCTGGGAAGTCCGGGGGGGAGGGGGGAGGGAAAGGGGTGGGTTAGGGGGGAGAAAAATTAAAAAAAATGTTTGTACTTTCTATTTAATGTTTAGCTATTATCTATGTAATTTTGTACTAATAAAACTTTTTGGAAAAAAAAAACATTCACTTCTTCACAAAATTGTTTTAAAGTAGCCACATGAACGGTAAAATGACTAAAATACAAATAAATTGTAGTTATTATTACTTCTACATCAATTGGCATGGCACATGATGCCGTGTTGATTGCATTTGACAAACAACCTATTACAACCTATTCCTAGTATTTTCTTTTGGAGTAAATCTTGTAGTTTTACATATACATTATTCACCCCTTTGCGTCTTCACCCACCAAAATTTGTGTTTGTATTATCAGCTGTTAGTGCAACAACTTTGGATTTCAAATTGTTTTCATTTATTACTCTGTATAGATGGTTTGACAAAATTTCAGCAGTTTCACCCTCAATGGATTCTAAATTTAAAATTTTTACTTGAATCCCCTTGGTAACATTAAAATATCTTACTAGTATTGGATACAATTTGGTTTCATTATGATTTGATGCATCAGATAAAACCGTTACAAATGATGCAGTTTTCAAGTCTGCTGTAAGTATTTTATCACAGTAATTTTTAAATACTGATTTAATAATAGCCTCGCATTTTGTCCTGGCGCATGAAAATTTAGCATTGTGAAACTTTTTCAATAATTTAGTTGTACAATCCATACTACGAAAACTTTGATTGTGAATTATGGTATGAAATGCAAATGTTCCCTCCATTGCAGCTAACTGTTTTTCATCTTCAGAATAATTTGAAGTTTAAAAAAAACCTGTTACTTTACGACTGGAAGCTGATGCATCTAATGATTGCTTATGTTTGTTGGTGGACAAGTGTTTCATTATAGCTGCTCTGCCCCCAACTGCAATACAAAATTCTCCTCTGCAAATATTGCAGAAAACAATGGCATCTTTCTTTGATATGAGGAGTGGAAATTCCTTTTTCAATTGATCGTTGAAATGGCATTTCCTCTTTTTTGATTTTTCCATCCCTTAAATGAAATTTAAAATTTAAAATAAAATATAAAGCTACACGAACGATGCAAGCACATTATGAATAAATAAAATTAATTATTACAACTGAAACTTTAATAACATAAGTGAATAAACTTCACTAAAATTTAAATTTAAATTATTTTACACTTCTGTTGACAACCGGGTTGTATAAACTTGTAAATAAAATTATACATATTTGGAAATTATTAAATAGATAATGAAGTAATAAAACGTGAATTGTACTTACCTCTGTATAATTGAATATTCACTGAGAAAGAAATAATTACCGTGAGTCATTCAATTGCCGACGTGCCGTGAGTCTACTGCGCGCATATGTGCCGTGTTGTGTTTCGGTAAGAAGTAAACAAAGCTACTTGCACGCGGCATTCTCTCTCTCAAGGTCTCCTGTGCGGAGCGCATGCGTCTCATAATCGCGTCTTATACCACACTGTACCAAGCCTTGACGAATTGTCATGTCAAATACAAATACGACACATAACGCGCAACAGGTTGGTCTTCAAATATCGAAAAGGAGGACATGTAGGAGGACACTTTTCAAAGGAGGACAGAACTTACAAAAGGACTGTCCTCCCTAAAGGAGGACGTTTGGTCACCTTAATATTACTATCTCTTACTTGTATGTCTGGTATTAAATAATGACCTCTCCATTCTAATGAGTTCTGCCATCAGACATTCCACTAGGGATTTCATCCATGTAAGCCCCACTGTGGGGGGGGAGTGGTGGAAATGGACATAGAATTCAAAAGAGATTTTTGCAGGAGAATCTCTCCCCCACCAACATTTTCTGCTTGTTTCTTTTGGATAACCAAAATGCAGACTGTTAACATTTTCTGACACTGCCAAGGGAAGCCCCTCCTTAGTCCTGATAATTCATGGCAGCAACATGTGTTCAAATCCTTGATTGTTTAGTTAAAGGAATTGTGTTTTGACCACAAGAGGATTTGGGTTCATATGTTTTAGCCTCCAGTCCCCTAATCACCTTAAACATTCAAAGAGCCATTTGGACCCATTTTCCACAGAACCCCCTTCACATCCTTCCTCCTTCCTTCCTCCTTCCTGATTTTACCTTCCTTCCTTTCTATCTCTTTCTTTCTTTCTCTCTACCTTCCTTTCTTCCTCCCCCCTCTCTCTCACACACAATGTCTGATTGCAGGCAAGCAGCTAGCTCCGTTGTTTAAAAGGCTCTAAGTAAAATTTCTACATTAACAAAAATTATACCCAAACAACAGATTATAGGAGCAAAAAATCACAGCATGGTATCCTGCTGCATCGTCTCGGCGAGGTGGGAGTGGGAGGCACCATTTTGCGGTGGTTCTCCTCTTTTTTTCATTTAATATTAAATATGCTAATAAATTAAAACTCATAACAAACTATTAAAAACTGATCACAGTGATATTTCATCAGTGAAAGAAGAGCCTGAGTGAACTGGGAACTTGCCATCGTAAGAATACATTTCATTGCAAAATATTTGATATTTGGAAAAAAAAATTATTTTTCTTTTTTTTTTAATTGAAAAAGTTTTATTAGTACAAGGTACAAAATTTTTTAAATTCCCCCCCCCATCCCCCCAACCCCCTCCTTCCCCTACCCCGACTTCCCAGAAAGAACACAGGATATAATCTTAAACTAACATATACTAACAAAACATAAATTCTATTATAAAAACCATTTTAAAATTCTAACCATATATCATTATTAAACTATATATATCTTCTTAATCTGATACTTTTTTTGAATATAATCAATCCATCTACTCCATTCCAATATATATCTTTCATTTGAATGATCTTTTAAATATGATGAAATTCTTGCCATTTCTGCCAGGTGTGTAACTTTTATTGTCCATTCCTCAATAGTAGGTATATCTTCTTTCTTCCAATATTGTGCTACCAACAATCTGGCAGCCGTTATCAAGTTCAAGATCAATTTAGTCTCTATTACAGTACAGTCCATAATTATTCCCAGCAAGAAAAACTGTGGTGTAAACTTAATTTTTTTCTTCAAAATATTCTGTATAATCCACCATATTTTAATCCAGAAAGCCTTAATTTTCCTACAAGACCACCAGACATGAAAATAAGTTGCATCTTCACATTCACATCTCCAACATTTAGGTTGTAAATTTGGATACATACAAGCTAGTTTCTTTGGGTCAAAATGCCATCTATAAAACATTTTATAAAAGTTTTCTCTTAAATTTTGAGCTTGCGTGAATTTCACATTTCTAACCCATATATTCTCCCATGTTTCCATCATTATAGGTTCACCAATATTTTGAGCCCATTTAATCATACAATCCTTAACTAGCTCTGTTTCAGAATCTAATTCCACTAATACATTATATAATCTCTTTATATGCATTGGTCCTTTATTCTTTATTTGATTTATCAAGTTGTCATCTTGCTGCGAAATACCTGCTTTTGAATCCTCTTTCCATCTGGCCTGCAGTTGCCCATATTGAAAGCAAGACTTAATTATTCCTTCTTCTTTTAGTTGCTCCATTGATTTTAATTGTAACCTCATTCCCTCTATATAAAGAAACTCTTTATATGTAATCTTATCTAGTTTTTGCTCTGTATTTATATTCTCTATCGCATGCCTCGGCACTGTCCATATGGGTAATTTATCATTTAATTTACATTGATATTTCTTCCAAACACGTAATAGAGCATTCCTTAATATATGACTCTTAAAGGTTTTATCTACTTTTTTATTATACACTAAATAAGCATGCCATCCATAAAATAAGCCATACCCTTCTATATTTAATGACCTCTCTTCCGTCAGGTTAATCCAATCCGCAATTGCTGAGAGGGTAGCTGCTTCATAATACAATCTTAAATTAGGCATTTTTAATCCTCCCCTTTCACGTGAGTCTTGTATTATTTTTTGATTTACCCTCGGTTTTTCCCCAGCCCAAATAAATTTATTAATACCCTTTTGCCATTCTTTCAAATTATCATCCTTTTTAAGTATGGGAATTGTTTGAAAAAAAAATAAAAACCTAGGTAAGACATTCATTTTTACTACAGCTATCCTGCCCAGCAAGGACAACTGTAGCTTTTTCCAATTTTCCAAGTCTTTCTGTATTTTTTGCCATAATATTTCATAATTATGTTGATAAAGTTTCGTGTTTATTGACATAATGTTAACCCCCAAGTATTTGACCTTTTTGACTATTTCATATCCCGTAACCCTTTCTACTTTTTCCTCTTGATTTCTGGTCATGTTTTTAACTATTATTTTAGTTTTATCTACATTTATTTTAAGACCAGCTACTTGTCCATAAGAGTTGATAATATCCATCAGGCCTGTAATTGATTGATATGGCTGAGTTACAGTAACTACTAAATCATCCGCAAATGCTCGTAGTTTATATTCTTCTCCTCTTATTTTAATACCTTTAACTATCTCAGATTCCCTTATTTTACTAAGTAAAATCTCTATAGACAAAATAAACAAAAGAGGTGATAGAGGACATCCTTGTCTGGTTCCTTTCTCTATATTAAAATTGTTTGTTAATTCACCATTAATTTATTTATTTATTTATTTATTTATTTTGGAATTCTTATATGCCGCCCAACTCCCTAAGGACTCAGGGCGGCGTACATCAGTGAAAAATACAAGAACAACCAAAATCTAAAATAGTAATTAAAACAATATAAAAATTAAAACACAATATAAGAAATCAACAACCATTCAACATCATACATACTTGGGGGGTGAGCTCGAGTGAATTAAGCTCTACCCCCCGCCTGCAGGAAGAGCCATGTCTTAACGGCTTTTCGGAAGGCCAGCAGAGTGGGGATAGTTCGGGTCTCTGGTGGAAGTTGGTTCCAGAGAGCGGGGCCAGCCACAGAGAAGGCTCTCCCCCTTGGGCCCGCCAGCCGGCATTGCTTGGCCGGCGGGACCTGGAGGAGGCCAACTCTGTGGGCCCTAACCGGTCGGAGGGAAGTATGAGGCAGAATGCGGTCCCGTAGATAACCTGGTCCTAAGCCATGAAGGGCTTTAAAGATGGTGATCAACACCTTGAATTGGACCCGGAGACCGATGGGCAACCAATGCAGCTGGCGGAGTATCGATGTCACGTGGGTGTACCTTGGCACACCCACCACAGCACGCGCAGCCGCATTTTGCACCAGCTGAAGTCTCCGGATACTCTTCAAGGGTAGCCCCATGTAGAGCGCATTGCAGTAGTCCAAACGAGAGGTGACAAGGGCATGAGTGACCGTGAGTAGAGCCTCCTACTCCAAATATGGCCGCAACTGGTGCACCAGGCGAACCTGTGCAAAGGCCCCCCTAGCCACAGCAGAAAGATGATGGTCCAATTTTAGCTGTGGATCTAGGAGGACCCCCAAGTTGCGGACCCGGTCCGAGGGAGTCAGTTTCGCTCCCTCAAGGAACAAGGAGGGGCAGTTGTCATGATCCTTAGGAGGCAATATCCACAGCCACTCAGTCTTGTCGGGATTAAGTCTGAGTCTGTTCCTCCCCATCCAGATCCTAACGTCGTCCAGGCACCGGCACATTACATCAACTGCCTCACTGAAGTCAGACAGGGTGGTAATGTACAGCTGGGTGTCATCAGCGTACTGATGGAAACACACCCCATGTCTGCGAATGATCTCACCCAGCGGTTTCATGTAGATGTTGAACAGGATGGGCGAGAGAACCGACCCCTGAGGCACCCCACATAATAGGGGCCTAGGGGACGACCTCTGCCCCCCTGCCAGCACCGACTGCATCCTATCAGCGAGATAAGAGGAGAACCACCGCAAAACGGTGCCTCCCACTCCCAACTCGCTGAGACGATGCAGAAGGATACCATGGTCGATGGTATCGAAAGCCGCTGAGAGGTCAAGTAGCACCAGGATGGAGGAGTTCCCCCCATCCCGGGCCCGCCAGAGATCATCCATCAGAGCGACCAAGGCAGTTTCTGTACTGTAGCCGCGCCTGAAGCCCGACTGGTAAGGATCTAGATGATCTGTTTCATCCAGGAGCTGCAGAAGCTGAGTAACCACCACCTTCTCCACAACTTTCCCTAAAAAAGGTAAGTTGGAGACCGGACGATAGTTTTTCAAGTCAGCTGGATCCAGGGAAGGCTTCTTCAGGAGGGGTCGCACCACCGCAGCTTTTAACGACTGCGGTACGGATCCCTCTCTCAAAGAAGCGGTGACCACCGCCTGGATCCAGCCGCGTGCCACCTCCCTGCTGGTCGAGACCAGCCAGGAGGGGCACGGGTCCAATAAACAGGTGGAGGTACCCATCGCTCCCACAGCCCTGTCCACATCCTCAGGAGAAACAATAATAATTATTATTTGAGCAGTCTGTTTTTGATATATTGCCTTAATAGATTGTGTAAAATATTCTCCAAGCAGCATCTTTTCTATTAATTTTAATAAAAATTTCCAATTCAATCTATCAAAAGCTTTTTCAGCATCCAGGAATACCAGTGCAGCGGGTATCTGATTATTCCTCCCCAAATACTCTAATAAATTAATTATGTGTCGTACATTACTCTTCATTTGTCTAGCTTCTATAAAACCAGTTTGATCTTGGTGGATCAGTTGTTGCATAAGTATCATTAATCTGTTGGCTAATATTTTGGCAAAAATTTTATAATCCGTGTTTAACAATGAAATTGGCCTATAATTTTTAGGGTCTGTGTGATCTTGATTCTCTTTCGGGATCAAAGAGATAAAAGCTGTTTTCCAAGTTGGGGGTACTTCTCCTCCTTGCTGTATAGTATTAAATAACACCTTCAGAGGCTCCACCATTTCGTTCTGTAAGTTTTTATAATAAACAGCTGTTAAACCATCTGTACCTGGAGCCTTTCCCAATTTTAGCTGTTTAATGACCGCCAATATTTCCTCTGAGGTTATAAGTTGATTTAAAGTTTCAATCTGCTCCGTGGAAGCTATATGTATATGACCATTTCATAAATATCCATCAATATCTTCCTCTTTAATCTCCTCCCCCTTGTACAACCCTGAATAGAATTCTAAGAAAGACTTTTTAATCATTTCACAATCAAAAACTTCTTTCCCTTTATACTTAACTTTTTCTACTACTCTTGATTTCTGTTTTTTCCTTAACATATAAGCCAACCACCTGCCCGGCTTATTTGCATTACAAAAAGTGTTATGTTTGGCATATTGTAAATTAGTTGCAACTTGGTCTGCCATTAACATATTAAATTGAGCTTTTAGTAAATTAATTGTTTCTTTGATTTTTTTATCTGTTGGTTTAGAAATCAAAGCCCTCTCTTGTTTCTTAATTTCTTCCTCCAGTCCTTTTCTTTTAAATTCCTTCTTTCTTCTATATTTATTATTCAAATATATTAAAACACCTCTCATATAAGCCTTACTTGCGTCCCATACCATCTGAATTGATGTGCCTTTCTGCATATTCATAACAAAAAATTCATTCATAAATTTTTTACACTCTCTTACATTATCTTCATATCTAAACAAATTATCATTTAACCTCCAAGATTTTCTTAATCCGTACCCAAATTCCATTTCCAGCCAGACAGGGCTATGGTCGGACAATCCCCTCGTGTAAATTTTTGTTCTCTTCACCCTGGAAAAAAGATCGTTAGTAATTAAGATAAAATCAATCCTGGAAAGAGATTGATGTCTGTCTGAATAGAAAGTAAAATCCTTTTCTGTAGGGTTTCTTTCACGCCATATATCTCTCAAATCCCAGTCTTCCATCATCTCAAAAAAGGATTTAGGCAATTTTGCTCTTGCAAAGATGTTTTGCTTAGGACCCTTCTTGTCTTTCTTAACATCCAAGACACCATTCCAGTCCCCTAAGAGAATGCAAGTTTTATAATCCCAATATATGAGCTTTGAATGCAAAAGGTCGTAAAATTTTTCTTGTTGTTGATTCGGGGCATATAATCCAATCACTAATATTTTCTGTCCCTTTATTAAAAGTTCAATTGCTAAAAATCTTCCTTGGTCATCTGCTTCTATTAACTTTGCAATCAAATCTTTTTTCACGTATATAACAATACCGTTTTTCTTTTCTGGAGCTGTAGCAACAAAATGTGTACCTAGTCTTGTATTCATCAAATATTTTTGATCTTGAGTCCTTATATGAGTCTCCTGTAAACATATCAAGTCATTATTAAATTGTTTTAAGTAGTGAAATATTTTCCTCCTTTTCTGTGGAGAATTCAAACCATTGACATTCCAGGTAAGAAATTTATTTCCCATCTCTGGGCTTCCGAAGCGTATGGAGCACCCCTTGAAGATCTACCTTAGATTTTTCTTTTGGTCGCGCTCCTCCCACCGCTTCCGATTTAGGAGTATCTTGAGTTGCCGCCTGTTGTCTTTGTTGTCTCAATTCTTGTCTCCGTTTGGCAGCTCTAGTTGTCTTTGTTCTTTAATCATTTCCTGTCTGTTGAGTTCTAAATTTTGTTCCATTTCAATAGCCAATGACGCAGCTCCTTCTTGTACCACTTTCAGCAATTCTTCTCTTTCTTGTTGTTGTTTCCCTTCTGGGGATTTAGGTGAACCAAGCAGTAAAACATCTTCATAAAAATCTCTGGCCTTTTGAACTGTATTAAGTCGATATCTCACTCCCATAAACGTAACCACCAATCCACTTGGTATTTCCCACCTGTACTGGACTTGTTGTCTTCTCAGTTCTTCCACCAGGAAGGTGTATTCCTTCCTGGCTTTCAACATCTTGGAGGGAATTTCCTTCATTGTCATCACTTCTTGTCCTTCAACTTGAAGTTTATTTACAAAAGTCGCTTGTAAAATATCATTACGTAGCGTTCTAGTAGTGAAATAGATGACAATATCTCTTGGTAAATTTCTATTTCTGGCCACCCATGAGTTGACGCGATAGATTTTTTCTATTTGCCATGCCAGCTCCTCCTTCTTCACTCCAAGTACTAACTCAAATGCGTCCAACATAATATCCTTCAAATTTTCCTGCTTGTTTTCCTTAACTCCACGAACTCTTATTGCAAACTCCATACATCTGTATTGCATAATTATCATTTCTGCCTCCTCCCTCTCAATTTTATTTTCTACTTCGCCAACCCTAGCTCCCAACACTGTTGTAGTTTGCTTAATTTCTTGCATTTCTTCTTCCATAATTTCATAATTGGTGGCCAAGCCAGAAAAGGCATTAATTATATCTTCTCTAATCTCTTTATTGCGAGTTGCGATATCATCAGAAACTTCCTGTATTTTCTCATTGGTCTCATTAATTCTTTCATTAATTGCAGAGATCTTCTCATTAGTTTCATTAATTTTAAAATTAAATCCAGCTGCTAATTCTGTTTGCATTGATTTAAGTGCTTCTTGTAGCATTGGGAGCGTTAATGGCTGAGGGGAGGGGGCTGGTATTTTAGAAGTATGTATGGGAGAGCTGTCTGCACTCGCTGGTGCTCTAACAGAGGTGGTTTTTTTTGAAGCCATTGCAAATCACTTCACTCTTTATACTTCAAAAGAAAAAAAGAAAAAAGCCAGAGACATATAGCCAAATAGCCAAGAAAAGTTTTATCAAGCCCTTTTTCTTTCTTCCCCAAAAGGAAGTCAACAGGCAATTTAAAGTCCAAAGTTATCAAAAGAGGAGCTGGCAATAAAAAACAGCACTCAACTTTTAACTTTCGTTTCTACGCCCAGAAGCTTCCAGCGCCATTTCTTTTGTCCCTTTGTTAATTGATTGCTTCCTTCTTCACTTCCAATCCACAAAAAAAAAAAACTTTCTTACTTGCCACTTGTTGTCTTTGCCTCCTGAGTCTTTCCGCCTGCTACAATATCTCCTTTTGATCAAGTATGTTGATTGCAGGGATTGGATGCAGCTTCTTGCTCCGCGGATAGCAGAGACTTCCCAATTCCGGAGCAATGGCAAGGTTCCTAGGGGGCCCTCACCCTTCGTGCCCTAGGATCTCACCAAGGGCACTAGGGGGGCTCTACCTCACCCCGCCGGCTCTCCTCACTCCCCTTTGCCCGGGGAGGAGACGATCGAGCCACCAGACAGCTGTTTGGCTGCCGATCTGGCGGCGAACGAAAATCGGGAATAAGCGCTCTGCGGAGAGTGCTCTCGAAGCGGCAGCGCCAAACCGGAAGTCGAAAAAAAAATTATTTTTCTTACAAGTTAATCGTTATCAGTCTTAAACAACTGAAGTTTTAACTATAGTAGCTTCTCAAGTACTAAAAGATCTCTACAAAGATTCTGAAGGCAAATTTTCCCATTTCCACGTATATGTGTGAAATGCTCTTCTTTCAATACTGTACCAATAATCATTTGAAGTGAATGCTAATCTATAAAAATTTTAAAAGTTTTAAAACAAATTACAACTTAACCCATTGTTTCTCAACTTCAGCAACTCTTAAGACTTCAACTTTCCTCAAAGCCAGAATTGCTGAGGTTGAGAAACACTGACTTAAGAGAATGGAGTGTTCACAATATAAGACAATGGCTTTTCACAACATGCTGAATCTTAAGCAACCCAGCTCCACTTTAGTCTAATCTAACATGTTGTACAAACTCAGCTAATATTTTTATTTCTCTTAGAGCTAAATTTATCTGGATTACTTTATTGTCTCCTACTTTCAGTGTATTAAAATTGTGTATAAAAATTTAAAATAAATTAAAAACAAAGACAGAGAAGCTGGAATTCTACCCATCAAAGCAGTCCTGTCAGGCAAAAGCAAGTCTTAGGACTTCCTTTTTTGCACAGAACTATTTCAGCTTCAAAGTCTTTAGTGAGAATTCTCCATAGATTCCCTTTATGTGCTACAGTGCCTCAGGGCCCAGAAAATCATATCCATAAATATCTGGAGTTTGCAGAGAACCAGGTAGCTTCCAATTTCTCTTTGAACTTCCACAACTCTAGGCTCATTTTCTGCCTGTGAATAGACAACACTGGTCAGACTGCTTTCTTCCATCTGTTGTTGAATGTTGCGGGACAAGTTGGAAATATCCAGTTGAATACTAAGTACTTGGTCAGCGTAAGTTGTTAAGATTTGGCGAATATATGAGAGGTAACCGAAGTAGGTTTGGAGGCCTGCCTGTATCTGATTGAAGCACCTTTCCATGTCACAGGGGTCCTGCTGGCAATGAGAGATATTAACTTGTTGAATGCCCAAGAGTTTCTCTATCATTACCAGTTCTCTGTTGCTGCCAAAGCTGAATGCTTTACGCACAAGCCAATTCAATGCAAGGAGATCAGCCTTTATCCTGATGGCAAACTCCTTATTTTTTGAAACAAACTGATGTAAACCAGGATCTCCAGAAAATTCTGCATGAGGTGCAGCTAAGCACATTAACCAAGAAAGTGCAATACTGACAAGAAGAAGACCACTCCGTGTTGAACTCATACTTCTGCAGAAAAACTTTTCGTCTCTCCCACTTTCTCCGCCCTTTTCTTCGAAAACGACGCGCTTGTGTTGCGGGAGGTCACTGGCGAGCGAATGCCTGGGTTGCTGTCTCGGTGGTTCTCCTCTTACCTCGCTGATAGGATGCAGTCGGTGTTAACAGGAGGGCAGAGGTCATCTCCTAGGCCCCTGACCTGCGGGGTGCCGCAGGGTTCGGTCCTCTCACCCATCCTGTTTAACATTTACATGAAACCGCTGGGGGAGATCATCCACCGACACGGGTGAGTTTTCAACAGTACGCTGATGATACCCAGCTGTACATTTCCACCCCGTGTCAATTCAGGGAGGCAGTGGACGTAATGTGCTGATGCCTGGACGATGTCAGGATCTGGATGGGGAGGAAAAGACTCAAGCTTAACCCCGACAAGACTGAGTGGCTCTGGATATTGCCCCCTAAGGACTATTCCGACTGTCCCTCTTTGGTTCTTGGGGGAGAAAAATTAACCCCCTCAGAACGAGTCCGCAATTTGGGAGTTCTCCTAGATCCACAGTTAAAATTAGATCAACATCTTACAGCTGTGGCTAGGGGAGCCTTTGCACAGGTTCGCCTGGTGCACCAATTGCGACCATACTTAGAGAAGGAGACTCTACTCATGGTCACTCATGCCCTTGTCACCTCTAGACTGGACTATTGCAATGCGCTCTACATGGGGCTACCCTTGAAGAGTATCCGGAGACTTCAACTGGTGCAAAATGCGGCTGCGTGTGCTGTGGTGGGTGTTTCATGATACACCCACGTAACACCTATACTCCGCCAGCTGCATTGGCTGCCCATTGGTCTCTGGGTGCAATTCAAGGTGTTGATCATCATCTTTAAAGCCCTACATGGCTTAGGACCAGGCTACCCCCAGGACCGCATCCTTCCTCACACTTCCCTTCGACCAGTGAGGTCCCACAGAGTGGGTCTCCTCCGGGTCCCGTCAGCCAAACAATGCCGAATGGTGGGGCCTAGGGGGAGGGCCTTCTCTGTAGGGGCCCCTGTTCTCTGGAACTGTTACGAGGGGGTGAGGTTTGTCCCAACGAACCGTGAACCTGTTCACATGCAAACGCACTAAGGCTGAAATAAAACTGACAGAGGAGTCTTGTCAAAATATACTTTACTAAAAACATTAAAAAGGACTTTAAAACACATCAATAACACATAAAACACATCAATAACAAACACTTTATCTTCATTAGCTGAAGCCAGGTCGTCTCCCTAAATTCCTCTCCTGCAATACTGAAACCAGTCCTCTTAACCCCTTCCAAAGGGAAAGGAAAAACTAACACAACACTAAATAGCTTCAGGATTGATACATCATTGAGGCAATGGAAAGCAGCAGCACAGGCTTCTCGGCAATGGTGAATGAGAAAGTCCTAAGTCGATCACCTGTAGAGTTGATCCAATCAGCATCGTGGCTTGAAGCTCCTGGCAGGGGAATTCTGCAACTCTCCCTCTTGATCGTAGCTCCAGCAGGAGCAGCAGCAACAGCAGATGCTAGCTTGCAGGCACAAGCTAGCTTGCATACTCAGTTCAGCAAAGGCAAGCTTTCTTCTATCTTCTCTTTGGCTTTCTGGCTCTGAGCTACAGCTCTTTAGCTCAAGCATTCAGTGACTTGTTTCAGCTCATTCTTTCTGGCTCACTCAGCTCTAGATTTGCTCTCGTCTAGGGTGGCAGAAATAGCAGGCAGCAAGCTCCTGCTTATATAGTGAATCAGTAGGCAATTAACTAGGGTGGGGAAGGCTTGTAGTTAATTGCGAGGCAGAGTTTGGCCTGTTTGAATCTTCACAGTTTGTAACTAATCTGATAGTCACAGCAATCCTGGCAATACTCTTGACAATCCCCTTTTCTGTGGCTATTTGATTCGATTACAAACATACATAATCATTGGGTATATACATACATCAACAATTGGTACATTTCACATAGTCATCGATATTTTACCCAGGAGATAGTAACAACTTAAACTCGGTTTTCCTGATGTTTCTGGTTCCAATAACAATGAATAATTTACAGTACCCTTTAAGTATCTCAAGACCCTTTTAATCCCATTCCAATGGTACTGCGTAGGATGTTCTGAATGTCTAGATAACACGTTTGCAGTCAGACTAATGTCTGGCCTTGTCCAATTTGCAATGTACAACAACGACCCAATCACGGATTTGTAAAGCGTTTTGTTTTCAAACTCCGCACTCTCAGTGTACATATTCTTAAGAAAATCTGTTGACATAGGGGTATCACATGGTTTAGCCTCTACCATGTTGCACTTTTCGATTAATTCTAAAATCTCATCTCGCTGAGAGAGCTGGAACCCCTTCTCAGTTTTAACAAAACATACCCCTAAGAATTTGTTAATACGGCCTAATGGTTTCAATGAAAAACCTTTGCTTAGGCTGTCTGAGAACTTCTTGTACCTGTCCTCAGATTTACATATATACAGAATGTCATCCACATACCACAGAATTGTCTCCTTAATGCCCTGATGGTCTTTAACAAACTCGCATTCATCAGCTGATGATGGTAAAAAGCCCATCTGTTTTAAATTTTTAGTGAGACACCTCGTACCATCTTTTACCGGATTGTTTCAAACCATAGAGGCTCTTATTTAACAACCAAACATCGTCTTCCCGATGGCTTACACCCTGAGGAATCTTTACATACAATTCCTTATCTATTTGGGCATGCAAGTCAGCTGTTTATATATCAAACTGATATACATTTTCACCCTGTATGGTAGCAATAGTGAGAGCTGTTTTCACACTCTCAGGGCGCACCATGGGTGAGAAGGTATCCTCGTAATCGTCGGGAAATCTCTGCGAGAATCCCTGCGCTACTAACCTTGCCTTATAAATGAAACCTCCATACTCAATAGGCTTCTTTTTAAACAGCCATCTGGTGCCGATCACCTTCTTATCTTCAGGTAATCTCATAGGCATGAATACATCTAATCTTTTCAAGCTCTCTAATTCAGTATCCATAGCAGCGAGCCATTTTTGTCGTTCTTGATCAGGTAAGGCCAGCACATCCTCATACTTCTGAGGTATAGTTGAAACTTGGTTAACTAAGGTGATAAAATCTTCATACCTCCTAGGTTTATTACCTTTGGTAGATCTAACTGGTCTGTCCCTAGGCGCATCATCCACATCAGAATCATCTGATGGATTGTCTTCCTCATGATTTTCGTGGCGCATCTCTAAAGCTGGGTGCCCTTCCTTCCAGGCTACCCCATCTTATATTTTAATATCCCTTTCAAGGGTACATGGGATACACGCTCCTCAGAACTAAATATATTCCTATCACCAGATGGGTTCTCTGATACATCCTCCGTCTGTCTACTCGAATTATGGGAAGGGTTCTGAGTGAGAATCTCATTGGCATGGATCTTACTCCAATTAGCCCCTTCATAAAAGGTAGCAGACCTTGATATAACTAATTTCCCGTTTGGATACATAAACCTGAATGCCTTGGAGCCTGGCTCATAACCAATGAATCTCAGCTTAACTGAGATTCAGTCCCCCTTCTTCCTAAGCTCCTTTGGGACATGAACGTCAGCCATCACCCCGAAAATATGAAGGTGTGTCAACCTGGGCTTATGGCCGTATAGCACCTTGTATGGGGTCTTCTGCACCACGCTAGACCACACTCTGTTCAAAGTGTAGTTCACATACATGACCGCTTCTGCCCAGTATGTAAAGTTTAGTTCAGCGTCCTCTAGGATGCACCGCATCATAGTTTGTAGTACGCCATTACGTCGTTCCACGATGTCATTTTGAAACGCGGAGTAAGGCGCGGTACATAAATGAATTATGCCCTTACTCCTCAACCAGTTGGAGAACTGATTTGAATTAAATTCAGTCCCTCTGTCAGTTAAGATTTTCTTAATCCTGACTTTATACTGGTTCTCAACTAAAATGCAGAATTCTTTAAACTTAGCCAACGTTTGATTTTTAGACACAAGAGGAAAAACGAATCCAAACCTACTATGGTTGTCAACTATCGTTAGAAAATACCATCTCTTGCCAATGGAAGGCATCAACGGGCCTATCAAATCCATGTGGACAAGATGGAATTCCATCTTGTCCACATGGATTTGATAGGCCCGTTGATGCCTTCCATTGGCAAGAGATGGTAGTATGCCTTCCATTGGCAAGAGCTCAGAGTACCTCTGAGATTTCTTGGGTGCAGGTTTCACTTTCAATTTCGCACTCCTGCGAAATTGAAACATGTTACAATCATTGATTTTGGTCCCACTTGAATATTCGGTTACCTTTTTCACTATAGGAAAGCTCACATGACCCAACCTACGATGGGCATTAAGTGGACACATTCGTTGTGCAACGGTTCACCTACAGAAATTACATTAGCATTCTCAGACTCCTTATCATTTCGCTTTAAATTAAAAGTTACAGACTTTTTACCATCATTACAAGACTTCCTCTCTTGAGAGCCTTGATGCTCACCACCCAGTTCTAACTGGGATTCGTCATTACTACCAAATGAGATAGTATAATTGCTAGCACCAGACACCCCAGTACTTGCATTGGGGAAATAGTAAGGTAAGCCACCAATTTTCAATACTTCCCCAACTACACATTTGTCATTTGTGATTACAGCTGTTCCTCCCGAAAACAGTATCTCTATACTGGGGTTTTCACATATCCTCATTATGCTTAGCAAATTGTGGTCTATCTCAGATACATACAATGCATCATCAATTTCTCCTATCCCAGGAATAAAAACATTTCCAATACCAACAACATTTACCTTTTTGCCATTTGCAACTTTAACCATGGATTTGTGCTTCCTCACATCAATAAACAACCTTCGGTCATTCACTACATGGTTGCTAGCACCACTATCTATTAACCATAGTTGCTCACGCTGTTCCCTCATGAGTTCTGACTCAATAGTTTCAACTATGTTCGCAAAACCATTATTAAACCTGAAATCATCCCTTTTGTCTCCTCTCTTTGGCCATTTACCCCTTCTCTGGTTAGGAACATCTCCACTTGGTTTTCTACCTAGAGTGAATGACCTCCTTTTACATTTACTACCAGGAGGTGTCCTTAGACATGCTCTAGCATTTATATTTTGTGGGCACTTCCTTCTGTAATGTTCCCTTGAACCGCAGTTGAAACATTCTCCGATAGCATATGCTCTATCTGAACCATTGGGTCTTCTCAGAGGTTTTTCTTTCTTGTGGAAAGATGCCCTATGTTTTCGCAAGTTATCTTCTGCTATTAATTTACCAGATAACAGAGGTAAATTATTATAATTAACTATCCAATTGAGATATGAAATTATCCCAGCTAGAATCAAGGGAATTGATTATAACAGTAATGAGGGTTTGTTCAGATTCTGTTCCCCCCCTCAAAATCAACTCTTCCCTTAATCTATTTAACTCACATAAATGTTCATTAATATCTACTCCCGCCTTTAACCTCGCAGAATAAAACTCTCTGTAAATTCTGTTTGTGGCATGGGAGCTCTTAGAATAGAATAACTTATGCAGTTTTGTCCAGACTTCCATTACAGTCAGGTTATGTGATATACTGGGATATAAAGCGGGATAAATTGACATCAATAGGATACAAAAGGCCTTATGTTGTAAAAGATCGACTTCCAAAGACCAAGGTTTGGGTGGTGGTTTCAACAATAATGATAAAACGTTCTCTTTTATTAAAATGACTTGAATACTCTTGACCCATTCCTTAAAATTTCCTCCATCCACACACAAATTCTTAAAACTAGGAGGGAGAACCTGTACATTATTAAACATAGAAACAGACATTAATTGATGTTCAAGGTGGGGTTCATCCTGGAACGGGCAATAAGGCATTGGGATGGAAGCACATAACACAGCATCGTTCAGCTGACATGCCGATAATTGTTCCTCACCAATGGGAGGAATCAAAACCTCACGTTGTGCAGATATAGAACTTATTCTAGTTTGGTTACAAGAGTTCAAGGATCCTCTCTGCCGCTCCTCTCTAGAAAATTTTGGATGTGCTCCTAGGTTCTTGTCTCCAATTGAGTCAGTCTCCGGAATGGTCCTAGATGTCAATGTCATCACGAATGGGTACGTCCCGCTCGTGGCGTGCGCTGAATTGGTCGCAGGCATCAGGGGTGAATTAGCACATGCAGCTACTGTACTTTGAGCTGATGGCACCTGTGAACTATCGCTCAAAATGGTTGTTAGCATTTCTATCGCATTCGCAACCCTAAGTTCAACACAAGAGTCTCTTGAACTTTCAGCTGGAGTCATTGTTGCCACCAAAGGAGCTAGAATTTTTATTGCCTGATCTACAATAGTTTGAACAGCGAATGGCATTGTATCAGTTTGGCCATGCTGGTTTAATGAAGAAGCAGGGACATTCAAAGCAGGCAGCTTATTATCCCCCATCCTCAACTTAGAGTCTGCAATAGGGTTTTTTGGAAAGGATTGAAAGTCTCTTACCGGTCCGGTATTTTCTAGAGCTTCAATCCTATTTCTTTCAGTTGTTATTGCAGCAGAATCCTCCAGCAACATGCTAAGGTCAGCGATCAGATTTTTACTTGTTGCTGGCAAACCTAGAGCTCGAAAAATTGCCTTCTTAAATTCATCATCCACTTCTGAATTTATGTTGGAAGCCAAAAGTGGCATTCTTTTGGTCTCTACTTCTTCAGATGATGATGGTTTGCTCACTGCTTTAGACATTTCAAAATTTGAGGTTTCTGCTCTAAGACCTATGGCTCCTCTACTTTCTTGCTCAATTAAAGTCTGGGGTTTTTCAGCCAAGACCATTTTGGCCTGAGCCCCAGATGGTCTATCTTGTGATTCCATACTTCTTACAGCAGCCCAAGTCAAAATCTGTTTTTCTTGCTTTGGTCTAATTGTAGACATTTCAGCTTAGCGCATTGCGATGTGAACAAGGGTTTGCCAAATCATCCTCTGCTACCAATTGTTACGAGGGGGTGAGGTTTGTCCCAACGAACCGTGAACCTGTTCACATGCAAACGCACTAAGGCTGAAATAAAACTGACAGAGGAGTCTTGTCAAAATATACTTTATGGAAAACATTAAAAAGGACTTGTGTCTTTAAAACACATCAATAACAAACACTTTATCTTCATTAGCTGAAGCCAGGCCGTCTCCCTAAATTCCTCTCCTGCAATACTGAAACCAGTCCTCTTAACCCCTTCCAAAGGGAAAGGAAAAACTAACACAACACTAAGTAGCTTCAGGATTGATACATCATTGAGGCAATGGAAAGCAGCAGCATAGGCTTCTCGGCAATGGTGAATGAGAAAGTCCTAAGTCGATCACCTGTAGAGTTAATCCAATCAGCATCGTGGCTTGAAGCTCCTGGCAGGGGAATTCTGCAACTCTCCCTCTTGATCATAGCTCCAGCAGGAGCAGCAGCAACAGCAGATGCTAGCTTGCAGGCACAAGCTAGCTTGCATACTCAGTTCAGCAAAGGCAAGCTTTCTTCTCTCTTCTCTCTGGCTTTCTGGCTCTGAGCTACAGCTCTTTATCTCAATCATTCAGTGACTTGTTTCAGCTCATTCTTTCTGGCTCACTCAGCTCTAGATTTGCTCTCGTCTAGGGTGGCAGAAATAGCAAGCAGCAAGCTCCTGCTTAGATAGTGAATCAGCAGGCAATTAACTAGGGCGGGGAAGGCTTGTAGCTAATTGCAAGGCAGAGTTTGGCCTGTTCGAATCTTCACAGTTTGTAACTAATCTGATAGTCAAAGCAATCTTGGCAATACTCTTGACAGGAACCAACTCCCCCCAGAGATCCGTATTATCCCCACCTTGCTGGCCTTCCGAAAAGCCATTAAGACATGGCTCTTCCTGCAGGCGGGGTGATTCTGAGACAACATTACATCTGATGTCTCCCCCATGTATGTTTGGTGTTATAGGTGTTTTAAATTGTTTTTTTAATTGTTTTTTAATGATTTGGTTGGTTGTTTTCTTAAAATGTTGTACGCCGCCCTGAGTCCTCAGGGAGTAGGGCGGCATAGAAGAACCTCCAAATAAAATAAAATAAATAAATAGCAATAGTCTGAGGCTCTGAGCTATTCTTCCCCCCTCCCCCCTCACTTCCTTTTGCTTTCAGAATGGGAGGGGAAAGCAAATAAAAATGGAGGCAAGGGAAATGGTGCCTAGCTGTAAATAGGAGAAAGGCATTTTAAAGCTATGGACCATTTCTGGGACTGAAAAGTTGAGGGGACCCAAGCAGAGTGGGTTCTAATTTACCTCTCTGCTGGCTGGCTTCCTCAAGATGGTGACCGCATGCACAGGGCCAGAAGCTCGGCTTCTGCACATGCTCAGAAGAAAAGGAAAAAAAATGATTTTTTTTAAAAAAAGATGGCGGCGCCCAGGGACCGGCACCGACCGCATTGGGCCGGTGATGTCATCAGTGGACTTCTACTGGTACGGGCACAGCGGACAGCACCAGTAGGAACCCACCCCTGACTACTAACCAGAGCATACAAAACATTTGCTAGACCAATTCTTGAATACAGCTCATCTGTCTGAAACCCGCACTGCATATCGGACAGTAATACAATTGAGCGTGTCCAGAGATATTTTACGAGAAGAGTCCTTCACTCTTCTGCTCTCAACAAAATACCTTATACCACCAGACTTGAAATTCTGGACTTAGAAAACTTAGAACTATCCTGCCTTCGGCATAACCTAAGCGTAATTCATAAAATTATCTGCTACAACGTGCTACCTGTCAATGACTACTTCAGCTTCAACCACAACAATACATGAGCACACAACAGATACAAACTCAAATTGAACAGCTCCAAACTCGATTGCAGAAAACAACAACAACAACAATAACAGCAAGAGAGTGGTCAATGCCTGGAACTCACTACCTGACTCTGTGGTTTCATCCCTAAATCCCCAAAATTTTAACCTTAAACTGTCTACTGTTGACTTCACCCCATTCCTAAGAGGTCTGCAAGGGGCATGCATAAGCGCACCAGCATGCCTACCATCCCTGTCCAAATGCTCCCTTTTATTTGTACTCATTTTATGTATTCAGATAATAGATAAGATTAACAGAGTTGGAAGGGACCTTGTAGGTCATCTAGTCCAACCCCCCCACTCAGGCAGGAGACCCTACATCATTTCAGTCCAATCTCTTCATCAAGTGATGAAGCTCCCACAACTTCCGAAGGCAAGCTGTTCCATTGGTTGATTGTTCTCACTATCAGAAAGTTCCTCCTTATTTCTAGGTTGAATCTCTCCTTGATCAGTTTCCATCCATTATTCCTTGTCTGGCCTTCAGGTGCTTTGGAGAATAGCTTGACCTCCTCCTCTCTGTGGCAGCCCCTCAAATATTGGAGCACTGTTATCATGTCTCCCCTAGTCCTTCTCTTCGCTAGACTATCCATACCCAGTTCCTTCAATCGCTCTTTATATGTTTTAGTCTCCAGTCCCCTGATCATCCTGGTTGCTCTCCTCTGCACTTTTTCTAGAGTCTCAATAACTTTTTTATAGTGTGGTGACCAAAACTGGATGCAATACTCCAGGTGCGGTCTAACTAAGGCTTTATAGAGTGGTATTAGTACCTCACTTGATCTAGATTGTATTAATGCAATTTAGAAATGCATTGGCTTTTTTGGCTGCCGCTGCACACTGCTGGCTCATGTTTAGCTGGTTGTCCACTAGGACTCCAAAATCCCTCTCACAGTCACTGCTATTAAGCCTGGTTTCACCCAGTTTATATGTATACTTTTGGTTTTTTTTTTACTTAAGTCTAGGACTTTACTTTTCTCTACATTAAATTTCATTTTGTTAGATAGGGCCCAGCACTCAGCACCCATCTGGATCTTGAGCCTATCTTCTAGAGCAGGGGTCAGGAACCTTTTTGACTAAGAGAGCCATGAAAGCAAAAAATTTGGAAATTTATTTCAGTGAGAGCCATATAATATATTTTAAAAGTGAATTCAACTAAATGTCAGTATAATAAGCCTCTGAATTTATTCTTTTAAATAATGTTGTTATAACACTCACCATACGGGGCATGGGGCGGGGCACGCAGGACGGGGTGCCGGGTTGCAGGCCGGCAGCGGCGGAGGGTCGCTTGAACTCGCTTCCCGCCGCGGACCGCGTTCACGTGTGGCGGCGGCAGCAAGCCGGGAGCGCTCGCCTGGAATTGGAATCAGCGAGCAGCTGGGCATCGGGGCTCTTCCCCCGCCTTCTCCATCCTCCAGGGTCGCCACTGCGGGGGTTCCGTCTCTCCGGTGGTGCCTGCGTTGGAAGGGAAGGGGGGGAAAGGCAGCCTGCGGGGCTTGGCACGGCTGGGAGTTGCGAGGCGGCGTAGCAACCGGGCTGTTCCTCCGGGTGTGCTAAAGTGCTTGAGTTTTTTCTCTCTCACACACACATGCACAACCTTCCAACGACAGGGAAGTCATGCTGGGAGATCCAGTCCGACCCGGTCGTTGGAAGGTTGTGCGTGTGTGTGAGAGAAAAAACTCAAGCACTTTAGCACACAGCCCGGCAAAGACGGGTGAGGAAGGAGAGAGAGGGGCGGGTCCTGTCCCCAGAGCTCTTCGGAAGCGGGGAGAAAAAAAGTAACTTGTAAGCGTGTGAGCCAGGGAGAAAAGGGGGAGGAGGAGGAAAGTTCCCCGGGTGTCTCCTGCCCGCCCTGCGCCCCGCTTCCGAAGAGCTCTGGGGACAGGACCCGCCCCTCTCTCTCCTTCCTCACCCGTCTTTGCCGGGCTGTGTGCTAAAGTGCTTGAGTTTTTTCTCTCACACACACACATGCACAACCTTCCAACGACCGGGTCGGACTGGATCTCCCAGCACGACTTCCCTGTCGTTGGAAGGTTGTGCATGTGTGTGTGAGAGAGAAAAAACTCAAGCACTTTAGCACACCCGGAGGAACAGCCCGGCAAAAACAGGTGAGGAAGGAGAGAGAGGGGCGGGTCCTGTCCCCAGAGCTCTTCGGAAGTGGGGCGCAGCGCGGGCAGGAGACACCCAGGGAACTTTCCTCCTCCTCCCCCTTTTCTCCCTGGCTCACATGCTTACAAGTTACTTTTTTTCTCCCCGCTTCCGAAGAGCTCTGGGGACAGGACCCGCCCCTCTCTCTCCTTCCTCACCCGTCTTTGCCGGGCTGTGTGCTAAAGTGCTTGAGTTTTTTCTCTCACACACACACATGCACAACCTTCCAACGACCGGGTCGGACTGGATCTCCCAGCACGACTTCCCTGTCGTTGGAAGGTTGTGCATGTGTGTGTGAGAGAGAAAAAACTCAAGCACTTTAGCACACCCGGAGGAACAGCCCGGTTGCTACGCCGCCTCGCAACTCCCAGCCGTGCCAAGCCCCACAGGCTGCCTTTCTTTCCCCCCCTTCCCTTCCAACGCAGGCACCACCGGAGAGACGGAACCCCCGCAGTGGCGACCCTGGAGGATGGAGAAGGCAGGGGAAGAGCCCCAATGCCCGGCTGCTCGCTGACTCCAATTCTGGGCGAGCGCTCCCGGCTTGCTGCTGTCGCCGCCGCCGCTCATCCTTCAACAGCTAATCAGCATGGGGCGCCGACAGCAGCGACGTCATCTCTCTGCGCCCGCCTTGCAGAGAGAAAGGCATGGGTGGGTGTTTTAAGGTGACCAGATGTCCCGACATTGTTTTAAAAAATCGGGACTTTTTAAGAGGGCGGGCGGGACGCGGGACAAATGATTAAAAAGCGGGTCTGTCCCGCCAAAATCGGGACGTCTGGTCACCTTAATTAAAACAAGTGAGAATATTTTGTTTTATCTGTGAGCCATATGCAATCATCAAAAGAGCCACATCTGGCTCGCGAGCCATAGGTTCCCGACCCCTGTTCTAGAGTGTTAGCTATTCCTGCCAGCTTAGTGTCATCTGCAAATTTGGTAAGTTCCCCTTCTATTCCCTCATCTAAGTAGTTTATGAAGATATTGAAGAGTACTGGGCCTAAGACGGAGCCTTGTGGTACCCCACTGCTTACTTCTCTCCATGTGGACTTAGACCCATTAAGGACTACTCATTGAGTATGGTTTGTCAGCCAGTTGTGGATCCATCTGGTGGTGAGGTTGTCTATCCCACTTTTCTCTAGCTTACGAAGAAGTAGGTTATGGTCTACTTTGTCGAATGCCTTGCTGAAGTCCAGGTATATTATGTCTACAGTATTTCGCTGATCTATTAATTTAGTCACAGTGTTGAAGAATGAAATGAGATTGGTTTGGCATGATCTGTTTTTAACAAACCTGTGCTAGCTGCTAGTTATTACTTTACTCGTTTCTAGGTGTTGACAGATCTGTTTTTAAATTATCTTTTCCAGTATCTTCCTGGGTATTGATGTTAGGCTGATTGGTCTATAGTTTCCCGGGTCAGTTTTTTCTCCTTTTTTGAAGATGGGAACCACATCAGCTGTTTTCCAGTCCTTTGGTAGTTCCCCGGTGTTCCAGGATTTTTGAAAGTTTGGTGCAGTGGTTCTGAGATGACATCTGCCAGCTCCTGTAATCTGTCAGGTCCTGGTGATTTGTATTCATCAAGTTCAGACA
Organism: Diadophis punctatus similis; assembly: GCA_023053685.1. NCBI lineage: Eukaryota > Metazoa > Chordata > Lepidosauria > Squamata > Dipsadidae > Diadophis > Diadophis punctatus. The sequence continues at coordinate 26,625,586 of JALIGW010000008.1, forward strand.
GGTGTTGTCTTACAGGGTTTTTTTTTTGCTTATTTTAACTTTAGTTTCCAGTCTGTTTTTTGCAGTTATATTTCTGGTAGGTTGGGCTATAGTTTCTTTTTGTGTGAAAACCGATGCAAAGAATGAGTTTGCTTTCTCTGTTGCCCATTACCTCCTTGCCGTCTTCTCTCTTTAGTGGGCCAACTGTTTCCTTGATTTTTTTTCTTGTTATTTATATGTTGGAAAAAACTTTTTTTATTATCTTTGACTTTTGTTGCAAGTCTTTGTTTATTCTGGGCCTTTGCTTTCCTGACTTCGACTTTACAGATTCTGGATCTGCTGATATTCTGCCTTAGTTATTTGTCCCTCTTTCCATTTTTTGTACTTGTCCTTTTTCATTCAATTTGTCGGAGAGATCTTTGTGCAGACATGCTGATTTCTTTTGGATTTCTTGTTTTTCTTTCTCATTGGTATTGTGCTGGTCTGGGCTTTTATGATCATATTTTTCAGAGTTTCCCAAGATTCTTGAGTTGTTTTTCCCTTTAGAACTTTCATCCAAGGAATCTTTCCCAAGTTCTCTCTGAGTTTATCAAAATCAGTTCTTCTAAAATCTAAGACTTTGGTATCATTGTGTTTTATTGTTTGTATTTGTGTTATGTTGAATTCTAGTATGACATGGTCACTCTCACCCAAGGTTCCTGCAATTTCAACTCCCTCTATCACTTCTTCTCTGTTTGTAAGTATTAAGTCCAGTATGGCCATCCCTCTAGTTCCCTCCTCTACCTTTTGGACAACAAAGTTGTCAGCTAGGTTGGTTAGGAACCTATTTGATTTCTCACTTGGTGCAGAATTAGTTTTCCAGTTGATATCCAGGTAGTTGAAGTCCCCCATTATTACGGTAGTGTGTTTCCTACATATGTTCGTTAGTTGGTTGGCAAAAAGTATATCCATTTTTTCTGCTTGATTGGGTGACCTATAGCATACTCTTATGGCCATATCATTCTTTTTTTCTTTTATGTTGACCCATATGCATTCCAGGAGGTTTTCTTCTTTGGTTACATGTAACTCTGTAGCAATATAGTGGCCTTAACATATAGTGCAACTCCACCTCCTGTTTTTTGTGGTCTGGTTTTTTTTGAAGAGTGTGTATCCTTCTATTTGTATGCTCCAGTCGTGGGTTTCGTCCCACCAAGTTTCTGTTTTCCAACTATGTCGTATCTACCTTCATGTATTAATATTTCAAGTTCACCCTGTTTATTCCCCAGACTTTGTGCATTTATGTATAGGCACTTGAGATCTTTGTGCCTGACTCTGGGTGTGCTTACTTTGTCTCCTATTTGACATTTGAGTTTGTCTTCCTTCCCATGCCTCTTTAGTTCATTATTTGCCTTGCTTACTAGGGGTTTTTGCTTGGAGTTAGGTCCTGGAGATCCTATAGAGTGGTCACCCTCCCCCCTCAATTTTAGTTTAAAGCCCTCCTGATAAGTTGAGCCAGTCGTTTTCTGAAAACATTCTTCCCAGTCTTTGTGAGGTGTAACCCATCCCTTGCCAAAAGCCTATCTTGCAGGTAGTACAGTCCATGGTCCAGGAATCCGAAGTTTTTTTGGCGACACCAACCCATTAGCCAGTGGTTCACTTCTAGAATTCTTTGTTCTCTTACTGGATGTTGTCCTTTCATTGGCAGTATAGATGAGAAAACTACTTGTGCACTTTAGTCCTTGACTTTCTTGCCTAGCTGCTTGTAATCACTCAATATTGTTTTCAAGTCCTTTTTTGCGTCATTTGTCCCTACATGTAGTAATAGAAGGGGGTAGTAATCTGTAGGTTTTATTATTTTGGTTAGTTTCTCAGCCACATCTTTGATTTTAGCTCCAGGGAGACAAAATACCTCTCTGGATTGACTATTCCCCACGCAGGCATGCGCGGCCCCCCAGCATGTGCCCCCCCATGCATGCATGGCAGAGACCCAAAGACCAGCTGGCCAGTGAGAGGTGCGCATGCATGCACGGCAGAGGTGAACTGGGGCGATGGCTCACATGCCCACAGAGAGCGTGCTGTGTGCCACCTCTAGCACGCATGTGATAGGTTTGCCATCACAGTTATAGCCTATAATTGTACCTGGTGATTTATACAGGTTGACCACAGTTCTCTATATTAATCTTGGTTTATAGTTTAATAGTGTTTTTAGTCTGTTATAGTGGTATAATATAATCAGTTACTTATAAATAATTATGGTATATTGGACAATTATAACTGGCATTATATTTCAAAATCCCTTGTTTATTCATTTATATTATAATTTCATCACTCCTGTCTTCTAGTTTCTAGTTTATATATTATTTTTCTTTAGTATTCAATAAAAATACAAAGTCTTTGTTTTATATGGAACTTTCCCCAACATAGATTTTAATACTGTTATTCTTAATATACACTCTTGTTTTTGTACACATCTTTCTTAAAAGGTTTCTATCAAGAAAAACTGACACTATAACTCCAATTTTTACTGCCACAGTACCTTACCATTTTCTTCTTAAAAAGACTTGTCGGTCAATAAGAAAATGGATTTCCGAAAAGCTTTCTTTATGCTGTCATGCTCCATGTTGATTCTTTGTCTTAGCACATAAACTTTCAAAAGAATTCTTAAGGTCTCTTGTAAAATCAAAAGAAACTGGAAAGGACATTATTTTTTGAAATGGGAATGAAATATACGATTGATACCTTGATTTTTAAGAGCTAATATTTAATTTGGGGATTTGTAACTTACTATATAACATTGGAGAATGAAAGGTACATCTAAGTCTCCACCCCAAGTTTTTTCTGTTCACAGACTTGCAGGCAACCTCATTTCTTCATGACTGTCAAATTCAGTTAAGAAATCTCCTGTCTATGCTGAAATTGTTCTTGCAGAAAATAACATAATTATCTCTTCCCTCCCCCAAAAGCAGAATTGCAGAAAAGAATGTGACTATAATGACATTTATTGATTTGTTATCCATGCCCACCAAACCACAGAATATAAAGTAAATTGTAAACATTATTTTCAGACTTTGAAAAGCCTGAAAGCTAATTTGACATAATCATATAAACTTGGTTTTAGACACACTTTTCCAGTGATTCAACAGAAATCAATTTTCCAGAGATCTAGAAAAAATAGATTCCATGTGTGAAATGTGTCAGGGTTAACTGCATAGCTTTTAATAATCAAGTAAAAGTAGCAGTAAAGTCTGACGAAAGACAGGAATTTCCTATTATTTTAGGCCATTTTTTTCATGCTGCAGGCCAAATCTTTGGGTGGTACACTGAGAGACTGCAAAAGTCTGCCAAAAATCAGATTGAAAACTAGATGTAAGTAAATTACCAGTGTAATTAAAATGTAATTTATTTAAACATGATTTATAGGATTCTTATTGTATTTTTTCTCTTCTGCCATTTTTGAATTTACCATTTGAAACCAGCTTTCAAGGGTCACAAAAGCTTGGATTGCAGATCACACATATTTGTTTTAGATCCTCTTGGCAATTCTCTGCAAACAAAATAAGAAGCACACGTCACATGCTTCCCATGCTCTCTTGCGTCTTACACTGAATTTCCTCTTCTTGGTGATGATAAAATCTACCAATACAGGACAGTTCCCATTGTAACTTGGGCAGAGAGATGTAACCTGCAGGAAAATAAATTTGCCTGCTTCTCCTCCATTCTTTGGACAACATCATATCTCAAATTACCTGGCTGTGTTGGAGTGGAGAGATACCTAAGGTTATCAAACTGGAGATTTCCATTGGATAACTTTTCCTGAATCAGAATTCTGGTTAAATGCTCACTGTGCTTTCCTTTCTTCTATGATTATGCAAAAGAAAAGACCAAGAATTCTAATTCAGGAAAAAGATCCTTGACAGGAAATGTGTTATGGATCCCATCAGTTAAAGAATTCTGATTGGTTAGATCAGTGGTTCCAAAACTTTTTCAGTCCACCGTCCCCTTGGTGCTACAAACTCATCCTCAGTGCCCCCACCCCCTTCAGGTGGTCTTGGCTTGGTGGTCAGGTGACCAGGTGGGCATGGCCAACTTGTAAAATGTGGTGAAACTCACTTAATAATGCTCTTGCTTAGCAACCAAAATTTTGGGCTCAATTGTGATCATAAGTCTCTCTCTCTCTCTCTCTCTCTCTCTCTCTCTCTCTCTCTCTCTCTCTCTCTCTTTATTTCTTTCCTTTTTTCTTTTTTCTTTTTTTTTCTTTTTTCTTTTTTCTTTTTTTTTCTTTTTTCTTTTTTTTTCTTTTTTCTTTTTTCTTTTTTTCTTCTTCTTTCTTTTCTTCTTTCTTCTTTCTTCTTTCTTCTTTCTTCTTTCTTCTTTCTTCTTTCTTCTTTCTTCTTTCTTCTTTCTTCTTTCTTCTTTCTTCTTTCTTCTTCTTCTTCTTCTTCTTCTTCTTCTTCTTCTTCTTCTTTTTCTTTTTCTTTTTCTTTTTCTTTCTTTCTTTCTTTCTTTCTTTCTTTCTTTCTTTCCTTTTTCTTTCCTTCTTACCTCCCTTCCCTTCCCTCCCTCCTTTCTTTTTCTGTCTGTCTGTCTTCCTTCCTACCTACCATCTTTCTTTCTTTTTTCTTTCTCTCCCCCCTCCCCCCCTCTCTTTCTTCTGCAGTAGAAAGCAAATTCCTCCAAAGCAAATATCTTGTGACAGCAGCTATGAGATGCTCCTAAAATTCCAAATTACTCACCAACTCCCAAGACAGGGAATTCTTGACATAGAGTTTATGGCTTATAAAATGATTCCATTTGTGCAGGTATATCTGGATGAGACAAAGTGAGGGCGTCCCTGAATGTGTGAATGCACATGAGAAACATCCATGCCTTTTCCAATCTTCCTTCCTTCCTTCCTTCCTTCCTTCCTTCCTTCCTTCCTTCCTTCCGTTCTTTCTTTCTTTCTTTCTCTTTCTTTCTTTCCTTCTTTCTATCTTCCTTCCTTCCTACTGTTTCCCCCCCAAAAATAAGACAGGGCCTTATATTTTTTTGAACCCCAAAATATGGCCTTGGCATTATTGAGGGTCTTATTCCCCCCCCCTTGCTGGTATGAGGCGGGGAGGGGCAAGCGGTCCCTCATGTCAGCTTCCCAAAGGATCATAGCAGGCCATCCCATCATTCATGAGCAGCTGATTAGCAGGTGCCACTCAGGCCATGATCTCCAGCAAGCGTGGCCTCTTTTGCAGCCAATTGCGGCTGCAAAAGAAGCCAGAGGCCAAGCAATGCACCCCACATGCCTTGCGCTCCCCTTACCTGTGGTGACAGTCACAGCAGGCAATTCCATCCATGGAACAGCTGCCTCGTGGGTGCCGCTCCAGCCGGCACCTCCAGCAAGCACGGCCGCTTTTGCCATCGATTGCGGTGACAAAAGCAGCAGGAGGCCAAGCGATGCGCCCCACGCGCCGGACTTCTGAAGAGTACTGTAGCAGCCACTATCCACAATTTTTTTACTGTTATTTTGTCCCAACCCATGTGGCCCAGTACGGTACTGGGCCACATGAGTCGGGACAAAATAAGGGTTAAAAAAGTGTGGCTAGCTGCTGCTACAGTAACCTTCGGAAGGCTGGAGCAAGGCACGAGTTTCCTGCTGCAGAAGTGGCTGCGCATGAGGAGCGCTTTTGGGAGAGAAGGCAAAGGGGAAGTGATCAGTTTCCCCTTGCCCTTATCCCCCTTCAGCTCTCCAAGGGTCTCTCCCAGAACCAAGCTCTAGCGGAGCTCAAGCAGAGAAGTGGCCTGCAGGCTTTCAGGAACAAAGTTCAAGCTGAGAGGAGCTGGGGGGGGGGAAGTCCAATGCCACCCCAGTGCTCTTCTTTCCTTGGAAATGTGAGTCTTGGGAGGGGGAAACGGGATCCCCAGGGTGGGTATGTTGGTATGTATATAAAAAGCACAAAGGGGGGGGGGAGCCAGCAGCCGCAGATTAAGGAGCTTTGCGAAATGTCATACCTACACACAAAGTTTGGTGAGGGAGGGGGAAGAGATACTTCCCTCTCTTGGCAATGTTTTGCTTGAAAATATTTGAGAACCAGACCAGAGAGAAGGAGGAAAGAGCCCTGCGAGGAAACACTGCTGACGCTTGCTGCCTGCAAGACACAGACAAACAGAGCGAAGATGCTCATCCCTTGGGATGAATCAGACACTTCGCTGGAGAAACTGCCTGCCAGCCCAGGCTTCCTAAATCTCTCGCTCCCCAGATGGTCCCCCTCCCCTCGCGAAGAAAGCCCAACCTGAAGCAAACTCCACCTCCAGCCACCTCTTCATCCTGGTGAAACTCTCTTTGAAAGGACGATCTGCAGGTGGCAGGGGGGAGATTTCATGCACATCGGCAGCAGCGTCTCCTTGCAGGGCTTCCTCCTTACAGGGCTTCTGCCACCCCCCTGGCCCCTCTTAGCGCCCCCCTGCCACCCCCCCTTGCCTCTTACCACCCCGTAAGTCATCCCACTGCCCCTCAGGGGGCGGTACCGCCCACTTTGGGAACACTGGGTTAGATCCAGGAAGTGAACTTTCTCAGCTGTTGTCCCTGCCCTGTGGAACACTCTCCCATTGGAGGTGAGGCGGGCATAAGAAAGATGTAAAAACATGGCTCTGCAACCTTCTTGGAGCTCACATTGAAGCATGCAGCTGTGGGGCTAGCTATACCATGCAAGATTACTTCAGTTTACTGCAGGATGAATTCGGACTTGCCAAAACATTCTAGCCTGTTGTGTCAGTTTGAAGAAATGTACCAGAAGAGAGATGAAAGACTGTCTGAGAACATCAGATGCTTGAATAGATTGCTGTATCAGGTAGTGGAAAAGAAAGGGATGGATCCAGCTGAAGTGGAACGGGCCAAGATGTAGCAGCTTTCACGGGGTGCTTTATTCTCAGATCCAGTGTGGAATCAGCTAAAGATTCTGAGCCCTCAAGGCTCTTTCAGAACCAATACCAAGTCAACTGCAAAAACCCTTCACTTAAGTTCCATCCACTTGTGGGGAACCAATTGTTCCCGAGAGTCTCTGGATGTGGATGAAGTCATCTAGCATGAAAGCAAATTGAATATATTGATGCAGAAGCTTCATGACTTCTTGGCTCACTCATCAGAAGAATCAGAGGACACAAATTCTCCTCCAAGATTATCTATGAGCAAAAACATAGATAGTGACAGAATGCCTGGAAATATTCCAGCCCCAGTGGAAAACAACAAGGAAGAGGGTAGTAGCTCTTCTGAATGATCCAAATCATTAGGAATGCTCCAAAAGAAAACCCACAGTTGTAACAAAATAAAGTTGGAACAAACTTTAGATGAAACCATGACTCAAGATATTTCAAATGAAAACTCAGAAAATGAAGTTGATGTGAATAGTTTGCCAAAAGGAATTATTGTTGTACAACCAGAGCCAGTACTTAAGACAAAGATGACTTTAAAAGACCTGAATTTAGGAACAGAAATACTACTAAATTAAAACCAGAAGCAGCAAAATGAATTGCTCAATGAAGCAATGATGAAGAATTTTTAATTTCAAATAAGGAGAAGGCAGGCAATTCAAGACAATTTACAAGACACTCTTTGTAAAGAGGCATCTGTTAAAGAAAAGCAAGTGTGAGGTTTCAAAGAGAGTGCATTGAAAGGAAAACAAAATGTTTCATCTGTAAAAGACAATAGAAGCCCTTCAGGCAAGCAAAGCAAAGTTTGGGGGAAATTATAAGATTTATCTTCTGATGATGCAGGATATCCCCAAAGAAAGAACAAAGCAGTGAATCCTCAGATGAGATAAATAAAGCCAAAAAAGAAAAAGAAATCATAAATGAGAGAAAGACCTTTGAAAAGAAGAAAAGTGATTCCTGTTCTGAAATTGAGAAGCCTTCTCCTGAAAAAGAAAACTGGAGTGCTTCTGGTAGAACCAGTAAAAAAAAAAACTTGAAGGAAAAATAGGAAGGAACTTAAGAGGGAGAATTTCTAAGAAACTCCAAGATAATGTTTCATATGCTGAGAAATCTCCCCAAACGAAGAGGCTGCTTCTGGTTTTAATTTAGTAGTATTTCTGTTCCTAAATTCAGGTCCTTTAAAGTCATCTTTGTCTTCATTAAGTACTGGCTCTGGTTGTACAACAATAATTCCTTTTGGCAAACTATTCACATCAACTTCATTTTCTGAGTTTTCATTTGAAATATCTTGAGTCATGGTTTCATCTAAAGTTTGTTCCAACTTTATTTTGTTACAACTGTGGGTTTTCTTTTGGAAGACAATTTAAATAAAAAGGGAGATAAAGAAAAAAAAGAAAAGCCCTAAAAGGAGGAAATAGAAACAACAACCAAGAAGTGAGTTACTATTGTTTCCTGATGAAGACTTTTATGAGGAGAAAAAGAGGAAAATGAGAGGGACAGCCAAGAATGGAAATAATAGCTGCCGCTGATTGGCTAACCTAGCAGCGGGAGAAATGAACTGCTGTCAGTGGCTGGCTTGGTTGCCAGCAAGCCCTTAAAAGCGGCTTCCCTGCAGCCATCTGGCAGTTTGCATTTGGAATCCAGCTAGTTCTGAATAAAGTGCTGAATTGCTCCTACGTCCGTGTCTTTTTTCCTGTGCAATCTAATAACATCTGTCAGTGCTGCTGCCATGTCATCTCATCAAATAAAGTTGAAAATGAAAATTTGAATTCAGGAGGCAAGGAAAGCAATGATGAGCAGAAGATAAAGCCAGTAACAGAATAGAAAACTGGCATTTTTTCAGTCTTCAGGAGATGAAGGAGAGCATAAATCTGCAGCTGTGCCAATGGAAGAAGAGGAAGATGATGATGATGATCCCAAGAATAGGTAATATTCCATCCATAAGGACTTTAAAAAGATTATAACACACCCTAGGTATGGACGCAAGCCAGAGCAACAGTACAGCAAGCAGGTTGCAAAAACCAGAAGTGCCTGCCTTGTACAGACTTGCTCACAGGCTTTCTGCCAGCTTGTACGAGAGGCCTTGTGGCAAGTTAGAGGGTGGATCTTGGTTGAAGTCCAGACTGTTACAAACTTCCCTGTGAGGTTGAAGGACTGGATTTTGTTGGGACAAGTGAGCCCATCCACCCCTGTCGTACTGCTCGATATAGAGGAAAAGTCTGAGGGTGAGGTTTCAATAGGTCAATTCTACCAGAACACATAGCTGGCCCCAGAGTGGCAGGAGAGGACTAGAGGCCAACTTGGGAGGTGGCAGCACCTGTTCTCAAAAGACAAATTTAATGTGGGGTATGCTGTGCTAGAAATGCTCAACATTGAATCCGTCTACCGAAAGATAAGCCTTTCCGAGAGAGGTCTTGGTGGATCCCCTTAAGTGACTTAGATGACCTCAGAGAGCATCTAGCAGAATTGAAGAGGACCAGGATCATCCAAGAATCTCAGAGCCCCTACACCTCTCCCATAGTAATAGTCTGGAAGAAGAATGTGTCCCTGAGGATGTGCATAGATTACCGCAGGGGCTATTACTACCACTCTGTGGGCATGGCTTATTTTGTGGGTGTGGCTTGCCAGCCATGTGACTGGGTGGGCATGGGCCTCGGGAGCTTGGCAGCGGCTGGAGAAGCGGGGGAGGGGGCATTGCCCACCCGCAACGCAGCCCCCCCGCAGCAGGAGCAGCAAGACCGCGGCAGCGGTTCTTCTAGGAGGCTCTGTCCGGCCTGAATGCTTCTCCCCATTTGATGATCCTAGGCTCCTGCCGCCCGTTCCCCCTCCCCTCAGCAGCTCGAGAAGCCTCGAACGTGCAAAAATGCCTAGGATCATCACCGCGCGTTCATGGCTTCTCAGACTGCTGAATGGAGGGGAACTGAGATAGGTCCTGCAGCCCATTCCACCTCCCCTCAGCAGCTCGAGAAGCCTCAAACGTGCAAAAATGTCTAGGATCATCACCGCACGTTGTGGCTTCTCGGACTGCTGAAGGGAGGGGAATGGAGATAGCTCCTGCCGCCCATTCTTTCAGCATCTCACGCGCTCCCTCAGCCATCCTCCCCTGCTTGGACTCACTGTGGGGTAGGAAGGCAGTGCATGCGCAGTGCCGGAAGCTAAGCTTCTGGGCATGCGCAAAAGAATTTTTTTTAAAAAAATAATTTTTTAAAAAAGAAATGGCGGCACCCAGGCACCGGCAACCGACCGCACCAGTACTGTGACGTCACCAGCGGGCCGCTACCGGTACTATAGAGTGGACCGCACTGGTAGGAACCCACCACTGGATTACCGTACCATCAATTGGAGGACCATTCATCAGTACTCCCCAGATCGTAGACACCCTACATTGCTTATCGGGGGCAAAGTGGTTTAGTGTGCTGGATCTGAGAAGTTGCTACCATCAGATTCCCATCAACAGATGATAGAGAGAAAACTGCTTTCATCTGCCCCTTGGGGTTCTATGAATTCAATCAGATGCCTCAAGAATTGTCAGGTGTCCTGGCGACCTTTCAGTGACTTATGGAGTGGATGGTGGGAAACATGAATTTTTTTTATAATATATTTTTTATTTATATATAAATATTTTGAAAACAGTGTATTGTCCAGGTATTTCATTTTAGGGAAAGAACAACAAATATAGTAACAGTAATAATAATAATATATGTAGTAATTATAACAATAATTATAATTCCATTAACTTATTTGTGCTTCTATTAATTATACTGGCATACTTATAGTCATACATAACGTTCAATTTTTACATACACATAACAATAATCTTTCTTCTTCTAACTTCCACCTCTCGTATCTAACCACTGATAGAACCTATTACATGTTGAATAATACTCTGTATCTCCTTTATCTTTTATTTTTAATGTCAATCTATCCATCTCTGCACAATCCAATATTTCCCTAATTATATTTTCGTCTAGTGGGGTGTTCTCATTTTTCCAATATTGTGCAAATACAATTCTCACTGTTGTCAATACATGAAGTATTAAGTATATAGTCCCTTTATCATAACTTTCTGGTATTATATCTAACAAAAATATTTCTGGCTTTAAGTCTATATGCTGCTTAATCATCTTTTCCAATCACGTATTTTAGTCCAATATTTTCTTGCCCTCTCACATGTCCACCACATATGATAATAAGTACCTGGTATCTGACTGCATTTCCAACATTTGATGGACATATTTCTAGAGATCTTTACTAATCTTACTGGTGGCAGATGCCACCTATAGAACATTTTGTATACATTTTCTTTATATGCAGTGGCCATTGGCAGCTTATAATTTCTATCCCAAAGCTTTTGCCATTTATCTAATTCTATAGCGTAGCCAATTTTTTTTGCCCATGCTATCATTGTTTCTTTAACTTGTTCATCTTCCATTTTAAAGCTTAGTAGGTAACTATATAGTTTCCTTATCAATTTTTAATCTGTCCCTAATAGTATTTGATCAAGTATTGTTGGTTCTTTATAAAACCCCATATTTCCACATGTTTCTCATATCTTGATTGTATTTACAAGTGCAGCCACCATGCTAGGTCCACCCCTTGGTTCTGTAATTCCTGTCTAGTTTGAAGTTCCCCTTCCTCGTTTAAGATGTCTTTGTAGGATACAATTTTTTCCAAATTGACAATATTTCGATGTATCAATGCCTCCATTGTAGAAAGTCAGACTGGTATTTTCCTATATTTTTTTAATTTAACTTTTCCCCATACTAAAAGCATTCCTCACATAGTGCCTTTGAAGGTATCTATGTGCTGGGAAAGATTGAGGGCAAAAGAAGAAGGGGATGACAGAGAATGAGGTGGCTGGATGGAGTCACTGAAGCAGTAGGTGAGAGCTTAAATGGACTCCAGAGGATGGTAGAGAAGAGGAGGGCCTGGAGGAATGTTGTCCATGGGGTCGCGATGGGTTGAACATGACTTCGCAACTAACAACAGCAAATGTGCTGTATTCCTTCCATACCACAGAAAAGCATGCCACCCTAATTGAAGATCATTATCCTCCAGTAACAACAATCTTCTATGTCTCAAGTTTATCCAGTCTTTCACCCATGTAAGCACAGATGCCTAGTAATACAACTCCCAGTCCGGTAGCCCCAAAACCCCATTGTATTTAGACTCCTGTAGCATTTTCAATCTTATTCTTGCTTTTTTCCCCTTGCCAGATGTATTTCAAAATTATTTTATTTAGTTCCTCAAAATATTTTTTTCTCTAGTTTTATCGGTATTGTTTGGAATAAGAAAAGTAGTTTCAGCAATATATTCATTTTTATAGTAGCTATTCTCCCTATCATTGAAAGTTGTAGATTCTTCCAATTCTCCAAGTCCAGTTTAATTTGTTGCATTAACTTTGTATAATTATCATCTTTAATTGTTGTACATCTTGCTGTTAAATGAATTCCTAAATATTTCACTTTCTGTACTATCTGAAGATCTATCTTCTTCGTCAATTCATTTTTCTGCTTAACTGTAAGGTTCTTGACTAATATTTTAGTTTTTTTCTTTATTTATTTTCAGTCCTGCAACGTCTCCATACTCTTCTATTTTACCTATTAGTCTGGGGCAGGGGTGAAATCCAGCAGGTTCTGACAGGTTCTGGAGAACCGGTAGCGGACATTTTGAGTAGTTCGGAAAACTGGTAGTGGAAATTTGGAGTAGTTCAGAGAACCGGCAAACACCACTTCTGGCTGGCCCCAGAGTGGGGGTGGGAATGGAGATTTTGCAATATCCTTCCCCTAGGAGTGGGGAGGGAATGGAGATTTTGCAGTATCCTTCCCCTGGAGTGGGGTGGGAATGGAGAATTTGCAGTATCCTTCCCCTGGAGTGGGGTGGGAATGGAGATTTTGCAGTATCCTTCCCCTGCCACGCCCACCAAGCCACACCCACCAAGCCACACCCACAGAACTGGCAGTAAAAAAAAATGGATTTTACCACTGGTCTGGGGCTGGTTTCTAATGTTTCTTATAATATAAAAACCAGGTCATCTGCAAACGCTTGTAATTTATAATTTTCTTTTTTTATTTCCATTCCTTTTATTTCTGGGTCCTGCCTAATATTTCTAATTAACACTTCCAATGTTAGTATAAATAGCAGTGGAGAAAATAGGCATTCTTGTCTTGTGCCTTTTTATATATAAAAATTCTCTATCACGTCCCCATTCACAATCACTTTTGCTCTCTGTGTTGTGTAAATTGCCTTGATTATATTTATAAATTTTTCACCAAAGTCCATACACTTTAATTGTTGCATCATAAATTGCCAACTTTCTGGGCATCTAGAAAAATCAATGCCAATTGCTTTTCACAGTGTACTTCATAATACTCCAACGTATCTAAGATAGTTCTCACATTATTTTTAATTTGCCTTTTAGGTAAAAACCCATTTTGATCAGGGTGTATAAACTCATTCAAAAATCTCTTAAGTAAAAGCAACAATGATAGCATGGGCAAAAAAATTTGGTTATATGATAGAACTGGATAAATGGGAGAAGTTATGGGACAGAAACTATAAGTTTACAATGTCAACTGCATATAAAGAGAATTTGTATAAGATGTTTTACAGATGGCACTTACCACCAGCAAGATTGGTGAGAATGTTTAAGGACAAATCAGAGAAATGTTGGAAATGTCACCAAATATCAGGATCTTACTATCATATGTGATGGACATGTGGAGAAGCAAAAAAGTATTGGACAAAAATTAAGACATGGTTGGAAGAAATGATACAACAACACGTTGAATTGAAACCCAGAAATATTTTTGTTAGGAATTTTACTGGAAATGAATCAAAAAGCGAATGTATATCTGATCATACATGTGCTAACAGCAGCTAGAATTGTATTTGCACAACACTGGAAAAGTGGAGAGATTCCTAATGATAAAAATGTGATAAGGAAAATATTAGAATATGCAGAAATGAATAGATTTGACTTTAGTGATCAAAGAGAAACAACAAACTGAATATTATGAGATTTGGGAGGTATTTTATAAATGGTTGGAGAATAAAAAAGGGTTTTGGAATTGAAGGTTAAAAGTAGAAAAATATATATTAAGATAAAGATTTAAATAAAAGAATGGATAGATTATAAGAAATAAGAAAAATGTATAATGTGAATAAGGTATAATGAAGATAAGATATTATAAAAATGGAGAATTTTAAGATGTTGAAATGTTTGAATATTGAGAATTTAGTGAAACAATATAAATGAAAATGAGATGGAAAAGAAGAGAGGATGTCACACAGAGAGATTTGTAACCAGACGACACATTGCTGATGGATGAATGGAATGTTTATTTTGTATTTGTAATAAAAAAATAAAAAACTTTAAAAAACCTCTTAAGTCTTTCAGCTATTATTGAAGCAAATATTTTGTAGTCTGCATTTAATAAGGATATTGGCCTATAGTTCTTCATTTGTGTTAAATCTGAATCTTAGCTTCTAACAAAACTTCATTATACACTTCTAACATTGACAAGGTTAATGTATCTTGTAGGTTTTTGTAGATTTCTGCTGGTAGACGCTTACTGGTACTAGAGGGTTATGACTTACATCTAGGGTGGCATGGATTCCTCTGGGACGATAAACATAAAACACATTCATACTTTAAAAGACACAAAATCAGAGACTCCCTCCTTGGAATTTGGCTTAAGATTAAAAAACAATACTATACAAAAATGCCACCTTGGTTTTCTGGTATGGAAGCCATTACACACCCAAATACAACAAATCTGGAAAAGATGGTCACATATGAAGAAATACTAGAAGAAGGGGGAGCCTTAAAATCTATATCAAAACTAGAACAGGAAGGAATCAAAATTGATTGGTGGCCATACTTTCAAATTAAGAACAGATTAGAAAATGATAAAAGAAAATACGGAATACAAAAAGTCAGATCAGAATTAGATAAAATTTTATTAGGTCAAGAACAAAAAGCAATAACTAAAATATATAAATTTCTTCTAAAATATAAAATGCAAAAAGACATAATAAAGGGAAACATGATAAGTTGGACGAAAAACTTTGGACATGATATACAATTAGATCAATGGGAAAAAATTTGGAATCAGAACTATAAAATGACAAAATCAGTCTCATATAAAGAAAATTATTATAAATTATTCTATAGATGGCACCTCCCCCCAGCGAGATTGGCAAAAATGTATAAAAATCTACCACCGAATTGTTAGAGATGCCAGCACAAAATAGGATCTTATTACCATATGTGGTGGACCTGTCCAAAAATAAAAAACTTCTGGAATACAATCAAAAACTGGCTAGCAGAAATCACACAACAGGATATAGACATTAAACCGGAAGCCTTCTTATTGGGAATTATTAATCAAAAAATGGAAAAAAAAAACACTACTATATTACATATATTAACAGCGGCAAGAATAATGATAGCACAAAATTGGAAACTAAATGACATTCCTGATGAAAGCAGTATAATTAGAAAAATTCTTGATTGTGCCGAAGCAGACAAATTAACTATGGAACTAAAAGGAAAGGAAGACTCCGATTACTACGAAATTTGGAACTTATTTTATAACTGGTATGAAAAACGAAAACAAACATCACCAATGTAACAAATGTAAATATAAGTTAAACAAGACATATAGAAATATATTTAAGGAACCTATAGGAAAATTAGTTATATTATATTAATGTATATCTATATTATGATATTACAAAACTAAAAACACCTTATTTTTTCTGTACTATTATTATTATTATCATTAATATTATCATCAATGTCATCAATGTTGTATTATCATCAATGTTATTGTCAACATTATTATCATTACGACTTACTTATAAAACATATTACAAAAATACAAGATAAAAAATTGGAAACTTCATAAAAATAGATCGCTAATACATATTTGCCGTAAGATAAATCATAGAGATTGACAGCTTTATAGCTGTATGCGTTTTTTATGTTTCGTATATGTTTATATTGTATTTGTCATCATCACAAATGTTTTCTTTTGTATGTTTTTGTATGTTTTTTAAATGTAAATAACTTAATAAAAATTATTTTTAAAAAAATGAGATGGAAAAGAAGAGAGGATGTCACACAGAGAGATTTGTAACCAGACGACACATTGCTGATGGATGAATGGAATGTTTATTTTGTATTTGTAATAAAAAAATAAAAAACTTTAAAAAACCTCTTAAGTCTTTCAGCTATTATTGAAGCAAATATTTTGTAGTCTGCATTTAATAAGGATATTGGCCTATAGTTCATTTGTGTTAAATCTGAATCTTAGCTTCTAACAAAACTTCATTATACACTTCTAACATTGACAAGGTTAATGTATCTTGTAGGTTTTTGTAGATTTCTGCTGGTAGACCATCTGGACCTGGTGTTTTATTATTCTTTTGTCTTTTAATCACCTTTACTAGCTCTACCATTGTTATTCTTTCATTTAACATATTCTTCACCATTTCAGACACTTTTGGTAAGTTAGCTTTTTCCAAGTATTGTATTATCTTTTCCTCTGAATTTTTTTCATAGTCATATAACTTCTTGTAAAGCTCCTGAATTATCTTCTTTTTATTTTCCATTTGGTGGTGTAATGTACCTTCCTCATCCTGAAGTTTGCTTACCAATTTCTTCTCTTTCTTCTTCTTCAGTTTATAGGCTAAACATCTTCTTGGTTTATTGGCATTTTCAAAAAAGTTTTGTTTTGCTCTTTTAATTTGTTGTGCCAATTCTTCCTTTTCCATTATATTTAGCTTATGTTTAATTAATCCCATTTGGCTTTTTAAATTCACCTTTTGTGATTCTTTTTGTAGCTCTAGTTCAATTATTTTGTACTTTTCTTCTAGTGTCTTTTGGTACTGTTTCTTTCTCTTGTTTTTCCTCGCTATATAGGTTATAGCTAATCCCCTAAAATATGCTTTTGCTGTATCCCAAACATTTTGTAATGAGGTCTCCCCTTTCCTGTTCTCTTAAAAAAAATCCCATTTCCTTTTCCATCATCTGTATAAATTCTTTGTTTTTTTTTACTATAGATTGATTCAAAGTTCATTTTATTTTTCTCTTTTGTCCCTTCCAACTGATTTTTATTGGATTATGGTCGGCCCATAGATTTGTTTCTATTTTTAATCTCTTGCACACTTGTGCTTAATTCCGCTGAAACACAAATTTTATAGAGGTGTTAGTGTACCTAGATGATATCATTGTTTTTGGTGAGACTCTTGAAAAAGAAGTGCCTGGAGTGCCTGGAGATGATTCTGACAAGGCTCCATGAAGAACAGTTGAGGCTGTCCCTAGAGAAATGCCAATTTTACCAACCATCTGTCACATACCTCAAACATGTTTTATTTATTTATTTTTGTTAAGTACGTGTTGGTAATATACATAGATATAACATTGTTTATATACATAAGATGGGTACTGATAAGAGGGAACATTAGGACAGGGACGCTGGTGCACTTATGCATGCCCCTTACTGACCTCTTAGGAATCGGGTGAGGTCAACAGTGGAAAGTCTAAGGGTAAAGTTTTGGGGGTTTGGTGACGAAACCACAACGTCAGGTAGTGAGTTCTAGGCATTTACCACTCTGTTTCTAAAGTCGTATTTTCTACAGCCAAGTTTGGAGCGGTTCACTTTGAGTTTGTATCTGTTGTGTGCTCGTGTATTGTTGTAGTTGAAGCTGAAGTAGTCATTGACAGGAAGGATGTTGTAGCAGATAATTTTATGAGCTATGCTTAGGTCGTGCCGAAGGCGATGTAGTTCTAAGCTTTCTAAGCCCAGGATTTCAAGTCTGGTTGCGTAAGGTATTCTGTTGTGAGTAGAGGAGTGGAGGACTCTTCTTGTAAAGTATCTCTGGACACTTTCTAATGTATTTATGTCCGATATGCGGTGTGGGTTCCAGACAGATAAGCTGTATTCAAGGATTGGTCTGGCGAATGTTTTGTATGCTCTGGTTAATAGTGTGATATTACCGGAGAAGAAGCTACGTAAGATTAGGTTAACAGTTCTTGAAGCCTTTTTGGTGATGTTGTTGCAGTGGGCTTTGGCACTTAGATCATTTGATATGAGTATTCCAAGGTCTTTGACAGGGTGAGGATCGTCTGCAAGGTCTTGTCTGTTCAGCTTGTATTTGGTGTTCTGATTTTTTTTGCCAATGTGTAGGACAGAGCATTTGTTGGTTGAGATTTGGAGTTGCCAGATGTTTGATCATTCTGACACAAAGTCTAGGTCTTTTTGGAGGATAGCAGTGTTGTCAGTGGTGTTGAAGAATTTTACATCATCGGCAAAGAGAACGCAGTCGCTTGTAATGTGATCGCAAAGGTCATTTATATAAAGTATAAAGAGTGTTTGGTCCTAGTATGCTGCCTTGGGGAACACTGCTGTTAACAGGTACGGGATTTGATAGGGCACTCCCTATTTTGACCACTTGTTGTCTGTTTGACAGGAACACAGTTATCCAGTCATGAAGGGGTCCAGAGATGCCGTAGGATTTCCATTTCAGAAGTAGTTTATCGTGAACCACTGAGTCAAAGGCTTTACAGAAGTCTATGTAAATTGCGTCTATTGTTTTGCCCTGGTCAAGTTTTGAGGTCCATATGTTTTTGCAGTGTAGTAATTGTAGATTGCAGGATAATTTTTTTCTGAAACTGAATTGCTTGTTTGAGAGTAGGTTGTTAGTTTCTAGGTGGTGGGTAATGGATTGGTTTATGATTGATTCCATGACTTTGCATGTGACGCAGCATAGAGAGATTGGTCTGTAGTTTTCTACTAGACTGGGATCTCCCTTTTTGAAGATGGGGATGACCGTGGCTAGTGACCATAGTTTTGGTAGGGAACTGGTCCTGAAGGATTTTTCAAAGATTATGCTTAGTGGTTCAGCTATGGCTGTGGAGAGCTTTTTTAGGAAGTATGCACATAGTCCATCAGGTCCGATTGACAGGGAAGGTTTTTGGCTGCATAGTGCTTTTTCAACGTTGTCTTCAGTGAAGTCTATTTGTATTAAATTGTTGTGATTATTTGCGGTACAACTGGGGAATTTTGGGCATGAGCCGTTGCTGTTTACAAAGACTGAGCCAAAGAATGTGTTGAAGAGGTTTGCTTTGACTGTTTCATCATAGCATTCTTTGTTGTTGGGTCCTTTTAGTGGTGGGAGGGGTCTCGAGTCCTTGAGTTTGTTATTTACGAAATTGTAGAAGGCGCAGTTGGATTTTGTGCGCAGGTGTTTTTCCTCTTGTTTGCTGTGATAATTGGAGCATTCCATCTTTATTTGGTGGCATATATTTTTGTAGCGGTTTTTGAAGTTAGCTGTATAGCCTGTTTTGTTTTTTCACCAGAGGGATTTTTTTTTGGTTTGTAACTTCCATATTGATAGTTTGTTTTTCTTGGTTATGGTGGTTATTAGTGGTACATGTAATCTGATAGTTCTTTTGACTTCAAGCAAGAAGATGTTATAGAGGTCATCGGCAGTGTTACAGCCAGAGAATAGAGTTTGCCAGTCAAGAGTTGAGAGGTCGGTGTCTATGAGTTCATAGTTGGCTTTTTAAAAGTTATACTTGGGTGTCCCATTATTAATGTGAGTCTTACAATGGTGTAGATTGAGGCTAAAGTCTATCATGCTGTGGTCGCTGTTGGAAAAGGATTCTTTTATTTGAAGTCCATAAATTGCGCTTTTGCTATTGCAGAATATGAGGTCAAGGCAGTTGTTGAGTCTAGTATTGTTCGTTACTAGTTGGTCAAGTCCCAGATAGGTAACAGCGTTGTATATGGTTGTATGGATGGGTTCAATTGTGCATTCATTTAGGGTCCAGTTAATGAGAGGTAGATTTAGGTCTCCAAGGAAGATTAGGGGGTATGGGCAGGATGTTGCCCACGTTAGCAGTGAGGTTAATTTGTTCGCATGTGTGATGTCGTAGTCTGGGGCTCTGTAACAAAGTAGGAAGCAAAGTGTGATATTTAAGGACAGATCGCAGACGATGGTTTCAGGAAGGGTGAGATCATGTGCAACTTGGATATTTTTTAGGTTTTGTGACTTTTTGTAGAATATAGCTACTCCGCCTCCTCTGCGGGTTTCACGGTCGGACCTGAAGACAAGGTAGTTTCTTGCTGTGATGATGGAGTCAGGGAGGGATGCGTTTAGCCATGTTTCGCAGACAAAGATAATGTCAAAGGTGTCGGTATTTAGTAGTAGTAGGAATTTGGGCATTTTGTTAAGTACACTTCTTGCATTGATTAGTTTGCATTTGAGATTAGAATTGGATTGGATTGAGGTAGTAAGGGGCGCGCTTTCCTAGTCTTGGTTTGTGGTTTGAGGGATGCTGTTATGTTGTTGGGGGATGGTTGGTTGGATGTTGTGGGATGGATTGTCTCCACAGAAGGGATATCAGCTGACCCTACGAAGCTTGAGGACATCACTTCCTGGCCCAGACCCCAAAATGTGGCTGAACTGCGATTGTTTCTAGGGTTCTGCTCATACTATTGGAATTTGTTGAGGGATTCACAAAGATAGCCTTTCCCCTCAATGATCTGTTGAAAAATGAGGAGGTGGACAATATGTCTGGCAGTTCAGTTCCATTAGAATAAGGGACCTAGGAAGTCCTGGGAGATAATTCAGGCAGAGTGGACAGTGTTAGGTCTCTGACCATAACTAATATTGGATAGAACAATATATGTCTAGCTTTTAACAGCTATAAGTCTGTTTAGCTTAGGTGTTGCAGACTGCCACAAGAGGGAGCTAGAGTTCACAGCTTATTTCTATGGGAGTCCCTCTCTGTTTGTCTTTGGTCTCTGCTACTCAGAGTGTGTGTTCTCTGCTACTCATTAGAGCAAGGCCTAGAGTATGTATGCTCTGCATTTCTCTCTGTGTTGTAGTTATGTATTATAGCTAAAATGTATTTGTACTGGATAGTACTTGGATTGTTATTATGACTATTAAGTATATGACTTTGGACTGTTTATAGGAAAATGCTATTTCTTAAAGTAAACTTTAACTCATGTTAGTGTATCTGTGTGTGGCTGAGTACTTATTCACAACTGATCTCAATCTAAACGTTTCTGTATGCACAACCTTGGTAACACAAGGAATACTCTGCTAATACATTAACAGACAGAATAGTGTGAATGGGCCTTTGACCTTCCGAAGAGGAACCTCACAAATGCTCTCATTTTGCCCTATACAGACCCAAATCGGCCATATGAACTCCATGTTGATGCTAGATGGGATGGTCTTGGGGAAGTACTGTATCAGGAACATGAGGGACACCAGCTTCTGGTTTGGCTCCGCAGGCATCGTTGACGCTCCTCGCCAAGCGACAGAAAAAGGCAGGAGACCTGATGGCAAGTATACTAACTTTAACTCCATTGCTGACTTTCACTTCGGAAGTTACAAATTAACTGAGCTAACAAGCAACAAAATGGCGATTGAAGATACAGAGGGTGTGGAAGTGAAAGTTAAAAAGTTCCGTTTCGTTTGCAGCCCTTTGGAAATGCCTGACTCTGAGGAATTTTTTCTTTCTCTCTCTCTGACTTTGGAATAAAATAACAAACCTAATTTTAAAATCTAAAGGGTTTTAAAACTTGGAAAGACTCTTTTAAATAAAGGATCTGGCTTTTTTTCTTTTTTGAAAATGTTTGAAAACGTTTGATTTTGCTGAATTCTCTTCCATCTCTGATCTTGGATTAAAATTAAAAGTTTAACCCAAAATTTTAAATGGCTTTTAAATCTGGAAAGACTGTTTTTAATAAAGGATTTGAGCATCCTCCTGTTTATACTTTAAGAATGCAACCCACTCCTTATTCAACACCCTCACAGACTTTAACACCTGAGAAGTTATTTGATGCTTTAAAAGTCATGAAGAATGAACTTGTTATGGAATTTAACTCAAAAATTAATGAAATTAATGAAAAAATACAGGCTGTTTTAGAGGAGATTGATACTCGACACCAGCAATTAAGGAAGGATATGATAGTTGTACTTAAAGGACTGGTAGGAAATATGGAAATTTTGGAACAGGATGTGGAAGAAATTAAACAGACTGTGATAACTTTGGGTGAAGATATAGAGAAGACCCAAAATAATATGGAAAACTTTGAAGCAGAGGTGCTAATGATTCAATTTAGAAGTATGGAGTTTGCTTTGAGACTAAGAGGTGTAAAAGAAAAAAAAACAAGATGATTTAAAAGAAAGGATGGGGGAGGCACTTGTGCATATGCTAGGAATCACAAAACAGGAACTGGTTATGCAAATTGATAAAATATATCGTGTTAATTCCTGGGTTGCTAAACAAAAACATCTGCCAAGAGATATCGTAATATACTTTACTACAAGGGTATTACAGAATGAAATTTTACAGGCAACTTTTAAGAATAAGCTTCAGGTAGATGGACAGGAAGTAATGACACTGAAAGAAATCCCTCCTAAAATGTTGAGAGCCAGAAAAGATTATGCCTTTCTGGTTGAAGAACTTAAAAAACAGCAAGTACAATACAGATGGGAGGCTCCAATTGGGATTGTGGTTAGACACCTGGAAAAGAGATATCGGCTCAATACGATATTGAAAGCTACTGATTTTTATGTAAAAGTGTTAAAGGCCGACATATCCAAAATTCCAGAAGGCGGAAGAATGAAGGAAGCAATAGAAGAGGAGAGAGGAGATTCATCGATAGTTGTTCAAATGGAAGGAGTTTTGATGAATCAAGGCGATTTACAGAACCAGAGAGATGTTCACAATGTGGAAGGGGAGACAGAAGAACAGAGTCAGACAAGAGCAGAGTTGACAATTCAAAAAACTACCAAGTCACAAAAGGCTATAAGAGTTAGA
This sequence comes from Diadophis punctatus similis, assembly GCA_023053685.1. Classification (NCBI taxonomy): domain Eukaryota; kingdom Metazoa; phylum Chordata; class Lepidosauria; order Squamata; family Dipsadidae; genus Diadophis; species Diadophis punctatus. The sequence continues at coordinate 26,648,291 of JALIGW010000008.1, forward strand.
TCTAAAGTTCGACTGAGAAGAAGGAATGACTAGACCTGATTTCAGTATGGGAAGTTACAGGCTAGATGGAAAGATGAATGAAAATTGACATTTTGTAGTAAAGAAGATCTATTTACTATTGAGGACTGACGCTGATGGTTGTACTTTCTCTTTGTTTTCTACTTTCTTCTTTTTACTACTATATTTTAAAGATTATATAAATGAAAGATACTTAAAGGACTGGTTTAAGAGGGTTTTAATAATCCTTTTGACTATTTTTAAAAGGTTTTGAGATATATGGAATTAAAGATTTAGAATTATTGTGAAAATAGTAATTTGAAATATTGGAATGTTAGGTTATTAATAATGTGTTTGATCTTTTCTAGATCATGCCTAAAAGGTTTTGAGTAATAAGGGGTTAAAAAATTAGAGAAATATTCAAATTAACAATTGCTTAGTATATTTTACTTTTTATGTTTATCGAAGAGGTATAATGTTGGAAGAAGGAAGATCTATCCAGCATTGAGGAAATGATGTTGATGGTTGTGTAATTGAATGAAATGGTGAAAGAAAAACTTTTCTTCTTCTTCTTCTTTTTATTATTATACGTTAAAGATTATATAAATGAAGGATATGTAGTGGAGTAAATTAACAGCCGGAGATATTGTTATGTTGATTGATTAATAATATGCTTGATTTTTTAGATTATGCTTAAAAGGTTTTGAGTAACAAGGAGTTAAAGATCTAGAGAAATTTTGAAATTAAGAATTTGTTAGCATAATTTAATCTTACTTCTATTGAATATTACACCCTGTGCTTTTTCTGGGAAGCCGGGGGGGAGTGAGAGGGGGGGAGGATGGGGAGAAAGGGAGGGGGATGGGGGGAAGGGGGGAGAAAAAGAGAAAAATGTTTGTACTTTGTACTAATAAAACTTTTTGAATTAAAAAAAAGGAACATGAGGGACACCTGAGGCGTACGCCAACAGGGGCCTCATTTCAGCCAAGAAGAATGGATAGTTCTTCTCCCACAAACTGGACTTCCTGGTGCTTAAGTGGGTGGTGGTGGATAAACTGTATGGGGTAGAGTTTGAGGTTAAGATGAACAACAAGATGGACAATCATGTACCTGCTCACAATGGCCAAACTGAATGCCACAGGGCATTGGTGGCTAGCTGGCTCTCTGGGTTTAGGTTCAGCCTGAGGTACCAACTGGGTGTGGGGAACAGAGATACAGATGCCCTGTCAACGAGACCCAATGTTGGAGAATGGACCTGATTGCACCTGAATGTACCTATTGGAGAGTGGACCTGATTGACCCCTGATGGTATTCAAGTCTTGTACCAACGGGTCAAATGCTGAGTTTGAGGGACAGCAGGGGGAAAAGCAGTAGGAGCAGTGGTGAGTTGCTACCAGTTCGCACCGGTTCGGAGAACTAGTAGCGGTGGCGGGAGGCTTCGCCCACCCACCAGGATGTCATCAAAAATGCTCTGCGCATGTACAGAAGTGTTGCATGCACACAAAGCATGTGCGCCCGCCCGCTTGCTCCTGTTCCTGAACTGGTAGCAAAGGTAAGTGGAACCCACTACTGAGTAGGAGTCACTACTGTGAGTGTTACTAAGCTGTACTGCAACCCCACCCAAGTTAGAGGGGCGGGTATGCCTGTTTTGACAAAAAAAGATCTGAAAAGGGATCAGGCAAAAGACCCTCTTTGTGGCCTGGCTCTGAGGGCCCTTGGAAGTGGTCAGTGAGAGGCCCTGCTAATCAACTCCCTGAGAGGAGCTCGGTTATTGCATAAAGAGTGGGACTGGTTACAGCTCTGAGGAGGTGTGGTTTATTGGAAGGGCCCTTCGGATGGATCTGAGAAAAAATGGCAACTGCTCCTTCCAGAAAAACATAGGGAAGCAGTGCTGATTGTGCTACACAATGAGCATGGAATCTGGGAACAAGATGAACTTCAAATTAGTGAGAGATAAATTTTACTGGTCTTGTATGGAGATGGAGATTGAGGAGTACTGTTGATCCTGTCTGTGCTGTATCCAGTGAAAGACCCTACCCTCCAGAGACACACCAATGGGACACCTACAAAGTAATGGGCCCATGGATCTAGTTTCCATCAACTTCCTGTGCCTGGAACCAGATACCAGTGGATAGGGGAATGCATTGGTTGTGACTGATCACTTCACTCACTATGCACAGGCCTTCCCAATGAAGGATCAATGCGCCACTACAGTAGCCAAGATATTTGTAGAGAAGCCCTTTATGCACTATGGTGTGTGTTAGGTCCCTGACCATAACTAATATTGGGTAGGACAATATATGTTTTAGCTTTTAACAGCTATAAGTCTGTTTAGCTTAGGTGTTGCAGACTGCCACAAGAGGGAGCTAGAGTTCACAGCTTATTTCTATGGGAGTCCCTCTCTGTTTGTCTTTGGTCTCTATTACTTAGTGTAGTCTCTGCTTCTTATTAGAGCAAGGCCTAGAGTATGTATGCTCTGCATTTCTCTCTGTGTTGTAGTTATGTATTATAGCTAAAATGTACTTGTACTGGATAATACTTGGATTGTCATTATGACTATTTAGTGTATGACTTTGGACTGTTTATAGGAACATGCTATTTCTTAAAGTAAACGTTTAATTCAAGTTAGTGTATCTGTGTGTGGCTGAGTACTTATTCACAACTGATCTCAATCTAAAACGTTTCTGTATGCACAACCTTGGTAACACAAGGAATACTCTGCTAATACATTAACACTGGTTATGGGCCCAGAGAGATATTGAGAGTTAGTGTGAATATTCAGTTTCATACTCAGACAGCTAACTTGTGGTTTACTGTTAAATTAACAATGGCACAAGAACAGTCAACTAGCTTATCCCTGATAACCAGGTTAGATGGAACTAACTATGTTTCCTGGTCTATGAAGTGCAGCTTACTTTTGCGTAAAGAAGGATTATGGACTGTGGTTAATAATCCACCTGATATAACAGCTTGGGATCCAACAAATGATGAAGATAAGAAGAAAATAGCTGACTTTAACCGGGATAATGAAAAGGCTCTTAGTATTATTGGACTGACACTGAGTGATCGGCAACTGGTCCATATTCATGGTGAAGATTCTGCTGCCAAGTGTTGGAGTACCTTAAAGAGACTTTATGTTCGTGATAGTGTTGGTGCGCACATACACCTTACACGTAAACTGTTCAGAGCACGTTTGTTAAAAGGTGGTGACATGTTAGCTCATTTGGAGTTTATGAAGAGAACATTACAAGAGCTACATGAAAAAGAACTGATTTTCTCAGAGTTGCATCAAGTTTATATTATTCTTTCTTCTTTGGATGACTCTTATGATGATTATGTGTCTTCACTGGAAGTTTTGGCCAGAGATGAACTGACATTGACTGGCATAATAGGAAGACTGTTAGAAGAGTCTAGAAGAAGGCAAGATAGAAAACAACTGAGAGAGAAACCACCACAGGAAGAACAACGGTCTTCAACTGCCTATATTGTTAGGAAATGTTATTCTTGTGGGGCTAAAGGTCATATAGCCAGATTCTGTAAAAAGGGTAAAAAGCAGAATGCTAGTAATATGCAGAGAGCTTATAATGATGTTAGTGCAGCTATATCAAGTACAAATAAAAATGTAAGCCATGATATCTGGATAATAGACAGTGGAGCATCTCAGTGTATAACTAAAAGTAAAGAGAGATTTGTTAATATGACTAAAAGTAACCAGCATGTATCATTAGCAAATGGCTGGAAATTGAAAGTATCTGGAGAAGGTAATGCATATTGTTCATGTATTAATGAAAATTTACCAATGTTATATGTACCTAACCTTATATATAACTTACTATCTGTGAGAGAATTGGTAAAAGCAGGGTTTGTGGTAACTTTTCAGGGAGATAAATGTTTAATTGAAAAACAAGGTAAAAGAGTTACTGCAAGATTGCATGATGGCTTATACATTATCTATGATAATCCATTAAATAAGGCCAATTCAGTTTATGAAAATAGAAAGCCTCATGACGAATGTATTCATTTGCTCCATAGATGTATGGGACATTTAAATTTCAAAATTTTAAAGAAAACTGTTGAGTTACCTAATGGTATAAAATTAAAACCTTGTACAAGATATTTAAATTGTAATGCTTGCAATCAGGAAAAGAGCAAGGTAATTCCTGCAAACAGGTTAAATGGATTTAAGACCAAGGAACCATTAGAGGTTGTATTTGCTGATCTCATTGGCCCTAAGAAACCCAGTTTAGGTGGAGCCTGTTATATATTGAGCATAGTTGATCATTTTTCTAGATATGGTTTCTGTTATCTGATGAAAACAAAAACAGAAACATATCAGCATTTTGTAAACTGGTTAAGGTTTGTTGAACGAAAAATGAATAAGAAACTGGTTAGTTTAGTAACAGATAACGGTACTGAGTTTACCAATAAGAGATTTGAAGATATGCTAAAGAGAGCTGGTATTGAACATAAGCGTTCTGCTCCTTTTCGGCCACAACATAATGCGCATATTGAACGTAGAGGTCAGACATTACAGGCTATGTCTAGAACCATGATTTCAGATTCTGGTTTACCAGAGAGGCTCTGGGGTGAAGCTATAATGTGTGCTAACCATGTTTTGAACAATGTAGTGAATGCAACAACTGGTGAATTGCCATTTACTCGTTGGTATGGTAGGAAACCAAATCTTAGTTATTTGCATACATTTGGTGCACCAGCATGGGTGCATATTCCCACACAAGTAAGGCGAAAGGGACAACATAGAGCACGGAAATTATGTTTTGTAGGGTATGAATCTAATCATAGATCATTTAGATTCTGGGAGCCAGATACTACTAGAGTATATTGTAGTGCAAATGCTAAATTCCTTGAGCATGTTGGATGGAGTAAACTGGAACAGGAATACAAGGAACAAGATAGTATTGTTGTTGAGGATCCATTGTTTCCTGATGATTCTGATAAGAATAGTACTGATGATAGGATAGTGAAAGAATCCTCAATAGAGGAATCATCTATGGAAGAACCATCTATGGAAGATGTAGAAGATACTTCGATAGGGGAGGAAAAGGAAGAGGAAATTCCAACAACTTGTACTAAATTGCCTAGGAGGTCAACTAGGGAGAGACGTCCACCTGATAGATATCAGGCAAGTATTGTATGCCAGATTAATGTGGAACCGTCTAATTATAATGAACTTAAGCTGTATCCAACAAAGGAACAGATAGCTTGGCAGGAAGCTATGAATAAGGAATTAAAATCTTTAAAGGATCTTGAGGTATATGAAGATGTAAAGTTACTACCAGGTGAGCGTGCAATAGGTTGCAGATGGGTGTATAAATTAAAGACTGGTGTGGATGGCACTGTTACCCATAAAGCAAGATTAGTTGCTCAGGGATTTGCTCAATCAGATAAGGATTATGATGAGGTATTTGCACCTAGTCTGAGAGCAAATACATTGAGAGGAGCATTAGTTTGGGCAGCTAAAAATAAATGCATAATTAATCATGTAGATGTCGAAACTGCATATCTACATGCACCTTTACAACATACCATTTATATGAGAAAGCCATTAGGTTTAAAAGATGATGAAAAAAATGATTATTGGAAATTAAAGAAAAGTCTTTATGGTTTAAAGCAATCAGGTTATGAATGGAATAAATGCATTGTAAAAGAATTAGTTTCCAGGGATTTTAAAGCTGGTATAGCTGATCCTTGTTTATTTAGGAGAGAGAAAGATGGTTTGATTTCTCTGTTGCTATTATTTACAGATGATATAGCGATTATAACAAAGACTGAACAAGAAGCAAATGATATTGTTTCTGAATTACAAAGAAAGTTCAAGATTAGAAATTTAGGAGAAATTAAACATTATTTGGGTCTTGATATAATGAAGACAAATAGAGGATTCAAAATTTCGCAAGCTAAGAAGATTAGCCAATTGTTAAAAAGATATAACCTGGAGAATTGTAAAACTGCTAAGACACCAATGGATCAGGGATTTACAAATAGTGATACTAAATGTCCTGTGTTTGATAAGGAGATATATCAGTCTCTAATTGGTAGTCTCTCATATTTGAGTAATTGGTCTAGACCAGATATATCTTACAGCGTGAATCAACTGGCTAGATATAATGCTGAACCAAATGAAAGGCATTGGCAAGCAGCTAAACGAATACTTAGATACCTAAAGCACACAATACATTAGTCTTTATATTTAGAACTGAGAAATGAATTAGTGTTAACTGCATATGCTGATGCAAGTTTTGCTACTGATGCAATGACTCGCAAATCGACATCAGGTATAGTGGTAATGTTGGGTAATGCTTTAATAGGGTGGAAATCTATTAGGCAACAACATATTAGTTTATCCACTATGGAAGCAGAATTCTCGAGTTTATCATTAATGTGTACAGAATTGGTGTATTATAAACAATTGTTAAAGGATATAGGAATTACTGTACAGGAACCATTTATTGTGTATGAAGACAATCAATCTGCCATTAGTATGGCTAATAGTTTAGCTGTGAAAACAAGGTCGAAACATACTGATTTGAGATATCTGAATGTTAGACAATGTGTTCAAAATAAAATGGTTAAGTTGGAATACTGCATGACTGAACAGAATATTGCAGATCATTTCACTAAAGTGCAAGGTGCAATTAAACACAAAGAGTGTTGTGAAAACTATGGTTTAAAGATGTAAGGTATTATATATTGACCTACCCAAAGGGGAGAATGTTAGGTCCCTGACCATAACTAATATTGGGTAGGACAATATATGTTTTAGCTTTTAACAGCTATAAGTCTGTTTAGCTTAGGTGTTGCAGACTGCCACAAGAGGGAGCTAGAGTTCACAGCTTATTTCTATGGGAGTCCCTCTCTGTTTGTCTTTGGTCTCTATTACTTAGTGTAGTCTCTGCTTCTTATTAGAGCAAGGCCTAGAGTATGTATGCTCTGCATTTCTCTCTGTGTTGTAGTTATGTATTATAGCTAAAATGTACTTGTACTGGATAATACTTGGATTGTCATTATGACTATTTAGTGTATGACTTTGGACTGTTTATAGGAACATGCTATTTCTTAAAGTAAACGTTTAATTCAAGTTAGTGTATCTGTGTGTGGCTGAGTACTTATTCACAACTGATCTCAATCTAAAACGTTTCTGTATGCACAACCTTGGTAACACAAGGAATACTCTGCTAATACATTAACACTGGTTATGGGCCCAGAGAGATATTGAGAGTTAGTGTGAATATTCAGTTTCATACTCAGACAGCTAACTTGTGGTTTACTGTTAAATTAACAATGGCACAAGAACAGTCAACTAGCTTATCCCTGATAACCAGGTTAGATGGAACTAACTATGTTTCCTGGTCTATGAAGTGCAGCTTACTTTTGCGTAAAGAAGGATTATGGACTGTGGTTAATAATCCACCTGATATAACAGCTTGGGATCCAACAAATGATGAAGATAAGAAGAAAATAGCTGACTTTAACCGGGATAATGAAAAGGCTCTTAGTATTATTGGACTGACACTGAGTGATCGGCAACTGGTCCATATTCATGGTGAAGATTCTGCTGCCAAGTGTTGGAGTACCTTAAAGAGACTTTATGTTCGTGATAGTGTTGGTGCGCACATACACCTTACACGTAAACTGTTCAGAGCACGTTTGTTAAAAGGTGGTGACATGTTAGCTCATTTGGAGTTTATGAAGAGAACATTACAAGAGCTACATGAAAAAGAACTGATTTTCTCAGAGTTGCATCAAGTTTATATTATTCTTTCTTCTTTGGATGACTCTTATGATGATTATGTGTCTTCACTGGAAGTTTTGGCCAGAGATGAACTGACATTGACTGGCATAATAGGAAGACTGTTAGAAGAGTCTAGAAGAAGGCAAGATAGAAAACAACTGAGAGAGAAACCACCACAGGAAGAACAACGGTCTTCAACTGCCTATATTGTTAGGAAATGTTATTCTTGTGGGGCTAAAGGTCATATAGCCAGATTCTGTAAAAAGGGTAAAAAGCAGAATGCTAGTAATATGCAGAGAGCTTATAATGATGTTAGTGCAGCTATATCAAGTACAAATAAAAATGTAAGCCATGATATCTGGATAATAGACAGTGGAGCATCTCAGTGTATAACTAAAAGTAAAGAGAGATTTGTTAATATGACTAAAAGTAACCAGCATGTATCATTAGCAAATGGCTGGAAATTGAAAGTATCTGGAGAAGGTAATGCATATTGTTCATGTATTAATGAAAATTTACCAATGTTATATGTACCTAACCTTATATATAACTTACTATCTGTGAGAGAATTGGTAAAAGCAGGGTTTGTGGTAACTTTTCAGGGAGATAAATGTTTAATTGAAAAACAAGGTAAAAGAGTTACTGCAAGATTGCATGATGGCTTATACATTATCTATGATAATCCATTAAATAAGGCCAATTCAGTTTATGAAAATAGAAAGCCTCATGACGAATGTATTCATTTGCTCCATAGATGTATGGGACATTTAAATTTCAAAATTTTAAAGAAAACTGTTGAGTTACCTAATGGTATAAAATTAAAACCTTGTACAAGATATTTAAATTGTAATGCTTGCAATCAGGAAAAGAGCAAGGTAATTCCTGCAAACAGGTTAAATGGATTTAAGACCAAGGAACCATTAGAGGTTGTATTTGCTGATCTCATTGGCCCTAAGAAACCCAGTTTAGGTGGAGCCTGTTATATATTGAGCATAGTTGATCATTTTTCTAGATATGGTTTCTGTTATCTGATGAAAACAAAAACAGAAACATATCAGCATTTTGTAAACTGGTTAAGGTTTGTTGAACGAAAAATGAATAAGAAACTGGTTAGTTTAGTAACAGATAACGGTACTGAGTTTACCAATAAGAGATTTGAAGATATGCTAAAGAGAGCTGGTATTGAACATAAGCGTTCTGCTCCTTTTCGGCCACAACATAATGCGCATATTGAACGTAGAGGTCAGACATTACAGGCTATGTCTAGAACCATGATTTCAGATTCTGGTTTACCAGAGAGGCTCTGGGGTGAAGCTATAATGTGTGCTAACCATGTTTTGAACAATGTAGTGAATGCAACAACTGGTGAATTGCCATTTACTCGTTGGTATGGTAGGAAACCAAATCTTAGTTATTTGCATACATTTGGTGCACCAGCATGGGTGCATATTCCCACACAAGTAAGGCGAAAGGGACAACATAGAGCACGGAAATTATGTTTTGTAGGGTATGAATCTAATCATAGATCATTTAGATTCTGGGAGCCAGATACTACTAGAGTATATTGTAGTGCAAATGCTAAATTCCTTGAGCATGTTGGATGGAGTAAACTGGAACAGGAATACAAGGAACAAGATAGTATTGTTGTTGAGGATCCATTGTTTCCTGATGATTCTGATAAGAATAGTACTGATGATAGGATAGTGAAAGAATCCTCAATAGAGGAATCATCTATGGAAGAACCATCTATGGAAGATGTAGAAGATACTTCGATAGGGGAGGAAAAGGAAGAGGAAATTCCAACAACTTGTACTAAATTGCCTAGGAGGTCAACTAGGGAGAGACGTCCACCTGATAGATATCAGGCAAGTATTGTATGCCAGATTAATGTGGAACCGTCTAATTATAATGAACTTAAGCTGTATCCAACAAAGGAACAGATAGCTTGGCAGGAAGCTATGAATAAGGAATTAAAATCTTTAAAGGATCTTGAGGTATATGAAGATGTAAAGTTACTACCAGGTGAGCGTGCAATAGGTTGCAGATGGGTGTATAAATTAAAGACTGGTGTGGATGGCACTGTTACCCATAAAGCAAGATTAGTTGCTCAGGGATTTGCTCAATCAGATAAGGATTATGATGAGGTATTTGCACCTAGTCTGAGAGCAAATACATTGAGAGGAGCATTAGTTTGGGCAGCTAAAAATAAATGCATAATTAATCATGTAGATGTCGAAACTGCATATCTACATGCACCTTTACAACATACCATTTATATGAGAAAGCCATTAGGTTTAAAAGATGATGAAAAAAATGATTATTGGAAATTAAAGAAAAGTCTTTATGGTTTAAAACAATCAGGTTATGAATGGAATAAATGCATTGTAAAAGAATTAGTTTCCAGGGATTTTAAAGCTGGTATAGCTGATCCTTGTTTATTTAGGAGAGAGAAAGATGGTTTGATTTCTCTGTTGCTATTATTTACAGATGATATAGCGATTATAACAAAGACTGAACAAGAAGCAAATGATATTGTTTCTGAATTACAAAGAAAGTTCAAGATTAGAAATTTAGGAGAAATTAAACATTATTTGGGTCTTGATATAATGAAGACAAATAGAGGATTCAAAATTTCGCAAGCTAAGAAGATTAGCCAATTGTTAAAAAGATATAACCTGGAGAATTGTAAAACTGCTAAGACACCAATGGATCAGGGATTTACAAATAGTGATACTAAATGTCCTGTGTTTGATAAGGAGATATATCAGTCTCTAATTGGTAGTCTCTCATATTTGAGTAATTGGTCTAGACCAGATATATCTTACAGCGTGAATCAACTGGCTAGATATAATGCTGAACCAAATGAAAGGCATTGGCAAGCAGCTAAACGAATACTTAGATACCTAAAGCACACAATACATTAGTCTTTATATTTAGAACTGAGAAATGAATTAGTGTTAACTGCATATGCTGATGCAAGTTTTGCTACTGATGCAATGACTCGCAAATCGACATCAGGTATAGTGGTAATGTTGGGTAATGCTTTAATAGGGTGGAAATCTATTAGGCAACAACATATTAGTTTATCCACTATGGAAGCAGAATTCTCGAGTTTATCATTAATGTGTACAGAATTGGTGTATTATAAACAATTGTTAAAGGATATAGGAATTACTGTACAGGAACCATTTATTGTGTATGAAGACAATCAATCTGCCATTAGTATGGCTAATAGTTTAGCTGTGAAAACAAGGTCGAAACATACTGATTTGAGATATCTGAATGTTAGACAATGTGTTCAAAATAAAATGGTTAAGTTGGAATACTGCATGACTGAACAGAATATTGCAGATCATTTCACTAAAGTGCAAGGTGCAATTAAACACAAAGAGTGTTGTGAAAACTATGGTTTAAAGATGTAAGGTATTATATATTGACCTACCCAAAGGGGAGAATGTTAGGTCCCTGACCATAACTAATATTGGGTAGGACAATATATGTTTTAGCTTTTAACAGCTATAAGTCTGTTTAGCTTAGGTGTTGCAGACTGCCACAAGAGGGAGCTAGAGTTCACAGCTTATTTCTATGGGAGTCCCTCTCTGTTTGTCTTTGGTCTCTATTACTTAGTGTAGTCTCTGCTTCTTATTAGAGCAAGGCCTAGAGTATGTATGCTCTGCATTTCTCTCTGTGTTGTAGTTATGTATTATAGCTAAAATGTACTTGTACTGGATAATACTTGGATTGTCATTATGACTATTTAGTGTATGACTTTGGACTGTTTATAGGAACATGCTATTTCTTAAAGTAAACGTTTAATTCAAGTTAGTGTATCTGTGTGTGGCTGAGTACTTATTCACAACTGATCTCAATCTAAAACGTTTCTGTATGCACAACCTTGGTAACACAAGGAATACTCTGCTAATACATTAACACTGGTTATGGGCCCAGAGAGATATTGAGAGTTAGTGTGAATATTCAGTTTCATACTCAGACAGCTAACTTGTGGTTTACTGTTAAATTAACAATGGCACAAGAACAGTCAACTAGCTTATCCCTGATAACCAGGTTAGATGGAACTAACTATGTTTCCTGGTCTATGAAGTGCAGCTTACTTTTGCGTAAAGAAGGATTATGGACTGTGGTTAATAATCCACCTGATATAACAGCTTGGGATCCAACAAATGATGAAGATAAGAAGAAAATAGCTGACTTTAACCGGGATAATGAAAAGGCTCTTAGTATTATTGGACTGACACTGAGTGATCGGCAACTGGTCCATATTCATGGTGAAGATTCTGCTGCCAAGTGTTGGAGTACCTTAAAGAGACTTTATGTTCGTGATAGTGTTGGTGCGCACATACACCTTACACGTAAACTGTTCAGAGCACGTTTGTTAAAAGGTGGTGACATGTTAGCTCATTTGGAGTTTATGAAGAGAACATTACAAGAGCTACATGAAAAAGAACTGATTTTCTCAGAGTTGCATCAAGTTTATATTATTCTTTCTTCTTTGGATGACTCTTATGATGATTATGTGTCTTCACTGGAAGTTTTGGCCAGAGATGAACTGACATTGACTGGCATAATAGGAAGACTGTTAGAAGAGTCTAGAAGAAGGCAAGATAGAAAACAACTGAGAGAGAAACCACCACAGGAAGAACAACGGTCTTCAACTACCTATATTGTTAGGAAATGTTATTCTTGTGGGGCTAAAGGTCATATAGCCAGATTCTGTAAAAAGGGTAAAAAGCAGAATGCTAGTAATATGCAGAGAGCTTATAATGATGTTAGTGCAGCTATATCAAGTACAAATAAAAATGTAAGCCATGATATCTGGATAATAGACAGTGGAGCATCTCAGTGTATAACTAAAAGTAAAGAGAGATTTGTTAATATGACTAAAAGTAACCAGCATGTATCATTAGCAAATGGCTGGAAATTGAAAGTATCTGGAGAAGGTAATGCATATTGTTCATGTATTAATGAAAATTTACCAATGTTACATGTACCTAACCTTATATATAACTTACTATCTGTGAGAGAATTGGTAAAAGCAGGGTTTGTGGTAACTTTTCAGGGAGATAAATGTTTAATTGAAAAACAAGGTAAAAGAGTTACTGCAAGATTGCATGATGGCTTATACATTATCTATGATAATCCATTAAATAAGGCCAATTCAGTTTATGAAAATAGAAAGCCTCATGACGAATGTATTCATTTGCTCCATAGATGTATGGGACATTTAAATTTCAAAATTTTAAAGAAAACTGTTGAGTTACCTAATGGTATAAAATTAAAACCTTGTACAAGATATTTAAATTGTAATGCTTGCAATCAGGAAAAGAGCAAGGTAATTCCTGCAAACAGGTTAAATGGATTTAAGACCAAGGAACCATTAGAGGTTGTATTTGCTGATCTCATTGGCCCTAAGAAACCCAGTTTAGGTGGAGCCTGTTATATATTGAGCATAGTTGATCATTTTTCTAGATATGGTTTCTGTTATCTGATGAAAACAAAAACAGAAACATATCAGCATAGGTTTGTTGAACGAAAAATGAATAAGAAACTGGTTAGTTTAGTAACAGATAACGGTACTGAGTTTACCAATAAGAGATTTGAAGATATGCTAAAGAGAGCTGGTATTGAACATAAGCGTTCTGCTCCTTTTCGGCCACAACATAATGCGCATATTGAACGTAGAGGTCAGACATTACAGGCTATGTCTAGAACCATGATTTCAGATTCTGGTTTACCAGAGAGGCTCTGGGGTGAAGCTATAATGTGTGCTAACCATGTTTTGAACAATGTAGTGAATGCAACAACTGGTGAATTGCCATTTACTCGTTGGTATGGTAGGAAACCAAATCTTAGTTATTTGCATACATTTGGTGCACCAGCATGGGTGCATATTCCCACACAAGTAAGGCGAAAGGGACAACATAGAGCACGGAAATTATGTTTTGTAGGGTATGAATCTAATCATAGATCATTTAGATTCTGGGAGCCAGATACTACTAGAGTATATTGTAGTGCAAATGCTAAATTCCTTGAGCATGTTGGATGGAGTAAACTGGAACAGGAATACAAGGAACAAGATAGTATTGTTGTTGAGGATCCATTGTTTCCTGATGATTCTGATAAGAATAGTACTGATGATAGGATAGTGAAAGAATCCTCAATAGAGGAATCATCTATGGAAGAACCATCTATGGAAGATGTAGAAGATACTTCGATAGGGGAGGAAAAGGAAGAGGAAATTCCAACAACTTGTACTAAATTGCCTAGGAGGTCAACTAGGGAGAGACGTCCACCTGATAGATATCAGGCAAGTATTGTATGCCAGATTAATGTGGAACCGTCTAATTATAATGAACTTAAGCTGTATCCAACAAAGGAACAGGTAGCTTGGCAGGAAGCTATGAATAAGGAATTAAAATCTTTAAAGGATCTTGAGGTATATGAAGATGTAAAGTTACTACCAGGTGAGCGTGCAATAGGTTGCAGATGGGTGTATAAATTAAAGACTGGTGTGGATGGCACTGTTACCCATAAAGCAAGATTAGTTGCTCAGGGATTTGCTCAATCAGATAAGGATTATGATGAGGTATTTGCACCTAGTCTGAGAGCAAATACATTGAGAGGAGCATTAGTTTGGGCAGCTAAAAATAAATGCATAATTAATCATGTAGATGTCGAAACTGCATATCTACATGCACCTTTACAACATACCATTTATATGAGAAAGCCATTAGGTTTAAAAGATGATGAAAAAAATGATTATTGGAAATTAAAGAAAAGTCTTTATGGTTTAAAGCAATCAGGTTATGAATGGAATAAATGCATTGTAAAAGAATTAGTTTCCAGGGATTTTAAAGCTGGTATAGCTGATCCTTGTTTATTTAGGAGAGAGAAAGATGGTTTGATTTCTCTGTTGCTATTATTTACAGATGATATAGCGATTATAACAAAGACTGAACAAGAAGCAAATGATATTGTTTCTGAATTACAAAGAAAGTTCAAGATTAGAAATTTAGGAGAAATTAAACATTATTTGGGTCTTGATATAATGAAGACAAATAGAGGATTCAAAATTTCGCAAGCTAAGAAGATTAGCCAATTGTTAAAAAGATATAACCTGGAGAATTGTAAAACTGCTAAGACACCAATGGATCAGGGATTTACAAATAGTGATACTATTTGTATCACTTCATGTCCTGTGTTTGATAAGGAGATATATCAGTCTCTAATTGGTAGTCTCTCATATTTGAGTAATTGGTCTAGACCAGATATATCTTACAGCGTGAATCAACTGGCTAGATATAATGCTGAACCAAATGAAAGGCATTGGCAAGCAGCTAAACGAATACTTAGATACCTAAAGCACACAATACATTAGTCTTTATATTTAGAACTGAGAAATGAATTAGTGTTAACTGCATATGCTGATGCAAGTTTTGCTACTGATGCAATGACTCGCAAATCGACATCAGGTATAGTGGTAATGTTGGGTAATGCTTTAATAGGGTGGAAATCTATTAGGCAACAACATATTAGTTTATCCACTATGGAAGCAGAATTCTCGAGTTTATCATTAATGTGTACAGAATTGGTGTATTATAAACAATTGTTAAAGGATATAGGAATTACTGTACAGGAACCATTTATTGTGTATGAAGACAATCAATCTGCCATTAGTATGGCTAATAGTTTAGCTGTGAAAACAAGGTCGAAACATACTGATTTGAGATATCTGAATGTTAGACAATGTGTTCAAAATAAAATGGTTAAGTTGGAATACTGCATGACTGAACAGAATATTGCAGATCATTTCACTAAAGTGCAAGGTGCAATTAAACACAAAGAGTGTTGTGAAAACTATGGTTTAAAGATGTAAGGTATTATATATTGACCTACCCAAAGGGGAGAATGTTAGGTCCCTGACCATAACTAATATTGGGTAGGACAATATATGTTTTAGCTTTTAACAGCTATAAGTCTGTTTAGCTTAGGTGTTGCAGACTGCCACAAGAGGGAGCTAGAGTTCACAGCTTATTTCTATGGGAGTCCCTCTCTGTTTGTCTTTGGTCTCTATTACTTAGTGTAGTCTCTGCTTCTTATTAGAGCAAGGCCTAGAGTATGTATGCTCTGCATTTCTCTCTGTGTTGTAGTTATGTATTATAGCTAAAATGTACTTGTACTGGATAATACTTGGATTGTCATTATGACTATTTAGTGTATGACTTTGGACTGTTTATAGGAACATGCTATTTCTTAAAGTAAACGTTTAATTCAAGTTAGTGTATCTGTGTGTGGCTGAGTACTTATTCACAACTGATCTCAATCTAAAACGTTTCTGTATGCACAACCTTGGTAACACAAGGAATACTCTGCTAATACATTAACACTGGTTATGGGCCCAGAGAGATATTGAGAGTTAGTGTGAATATTCAGTTTCATACTCAGACAGCTAACTTGTGGTTTACTGTTAAATTAACAATGGCACAAGAACAGTCAACTAGCTTATCCCTGATAACCAGGTTAGATGGAACTAACTATGTTTCCTGGTCTATGAAGTGCAGCTTACTTTTGCGTAAAGAAGGATTATGGACTGTGGTTAATAATCCACCTGATATAACAGCTTGGGATCCAACAAATGATGAAGATAAGAAGAAAATAGCTGACTTTAACCGGGATAATGAAAAGGCTCTTAGTATTATTGGACTGACACTGAGTGATCGGCAACTGGTCCATATTCATGGTGAAGATTCTGCTGCCAAGTGTTGGAGTACCTTAAAGAGACTTTATGTTCGTGATAGTGTTGGTGCGCACATACACCTTACACGTAAACTGTTCAGAGCACGTTTGTTAAAAGGTGGTGACATGTTAGCTCATTTGGAGTTTATGAAGAGAACATTACAAGAGCTACATGAAAAAGAACTGATTTTCTCAGAGTTGCATCAAGTTTATATTATTCTTTCTTCTTTGGATGACTCTTATGATGATTATGTGTCTTCACTGGAAGTTTTGGCCAGAGATGAACTGACATTGACTGGCATAATAGGAAGACTGTTAGAAGAGTCTAGAAGAAGGCAAGATAGAAAACAACTGAGAGAGAAACCACCACAGGAAGAACAACGGTCTTCAACTGCCTATATTGTTAGGAAATGTTATTCTTGTGGGGCTAAAGGTCATATAGCCAGATTCTGTAAAAAGGGTAAAAAGCAGAATGCTAGTAATATGCAGAGAGCTTATAATGATGTTAGTGCAGCTATATCAAGTACAAATAAAAATGTAAGCCATGATATCTGGATAATAGACAGTGGAGCATCTCAGTGTATAACTAAAAGTAAAGAGAGATTTGTTAATATGACTAAAAGTAACCAGCATGTATCATTAGCAAATGGCTGGAAATTGAAAGTATCTGGAGAAGGTAATGCATATTGTTCATGTATTAATGAAAATTTACCAATGTTATATGTACCTAACCTTATATATAACTTACTATCTGTGAGAGAATTGGTAAAAGCAGGGTTTGTGGTAACTTTTCAGGGAGATAAATGTTTAATTGAAAAACAAGGTAAAAGAGTTACTGCAAGATTGCATGATGGCTTATACATTATCTATGATAATCCATTAAATAAGGCCAATTCAGTTTATGAAAATAGAAAGCCTCATGACGAATGTATTCATTTGCTCCATAGATGTATGGGACATTTAAATTTCAAAATTTTAAAGAAAACTGTTGAGTTACCTAATGGTATAAAATTAAAACCTTGTACAAGATATTTAAATTGTAATGCTTGCAATCAGGAAAAGAGCAAGGTAATTCCTGCAAACAGGTTAAATGGATTTAAGACCAAGGAACCATTAGAGGTTGTATTTGCTGATCTCATTGGCCCTAAGAAACCCAGTTTAGGTGGAGCCTGTTATATATTGAGCATAGTTGATCATTTTTCTAGATATGGTTTCTGTTATCTGATGAAAACAAAAACAGAAACATATCAGCATTTTGTAAACTGGTTAAGGTTTGTTGAACGAAAAATGAATAAGAAACTGGTTAGTTTAGTAACAGATAACGGTACTGAGTTTACCAATAAGAGATTTGAAGATATGCTAAAGAGAGCTGGTATTGAACATAAGCGTTCTGCTCCTTTTCGGCCACAACATAATGCGCATATTGAACGTAGAGGTCAGACATTACAGGCTATGTCTAGAACCATGATTTCAGATTCTGGTTTACCAGAGAGGCTCTGGGGTGAAGCTATAATGTGTGCTAACCATGTTTTGAACAATGTAGTGAATGCAACAACTGGTGAATTGCCATTTACTCGTTGGTATGGTAGGAAACCAAATCTTAGTTATTTGCATACATTTGGTGCACCAGCATGGGTGCATATTCCCACACAAGTAAGGCGAAAGGGACAACATAGAGCACGGAAATTATGTTTTGTAGGGTATGAATCTAATCATAGATCATTTAGATTCTGGGAGCCAGATACTACTAGAGTATATTGTAGTGCAAATGCTAAATTCCTTGAGCATGTTGGATGGAGTAAACTGGAACAGGAATACAAGGAACAAGATAGTATTGTTGTTGAGGATCCATTGTTTCCTGATGATTCTGATAAGAATAGTACTGATGATAGGATAGTGAAAGAATCCTCAATAGAGGAATCATCTATGGAAGAACCATCTATGGAAGATGTAGAAGATACTTCGATAGGGGAGGAAAAGGAAGAGGAAATTCCAACAACTTGTACTAAATTGCCTAGGAGGTCAACTAGGGAGAGACGTCCACCTGATAGATATCAGGCAAGTATTGTATGCCAGATTAATGTGGAACCGTCTAATTATAATGAACTTAAGCTGTATCCAACAAAGGAACAGATAGCTTGGCAGGAAGCTATGAATAAGGAATTAAAATCTTTAAAGGATCTTGAGGTATATGAAGATGTAAAGTTACTACCAGGTGAGCGTGCAATAGGTTGCAGATGGGTGTATAAATTAAAGACTGGTGTGGATGGCACTGTTACCCATAAAGCAAGATTAGTTGCTCAGGGATTTGCTCAATCAGATAAGGATTATGATGAGGTATTTGCACCTAGTCTGAGAGCAAATACATTGAGAGGAGCATTAGTTTGGGCAGCTAAAAATAAATGCATAATTAATCATGTAGATGTCGAAACTGCATATCTACATGCACCTTTACAACATACCATTTATATGAGAAAGCCATTAGGTTTAAAAGATGATGAAAAAAATGATTATTGGAAATTAAAGAAAAGTCTTTATGGTTTAAAGCAATCAGGTTATGAATGGAATAAATGCATTGTAAAAGAATTAGTTTCCAGGGATTTTAAAGCTGGTATAGCTGATCCTTGTTTATTTAGGAGAGAGAAAGATGGTTTGATTTCTCTGTTGCTATTATTTACAGATGATATAGCGATTATAACAAAGACTGAACAAGAAGCAAATGATATTGTTTCTGAATTACAAAGAAAGTTCAAGATTAGAAATTTAGGAGAAATTAAACATTATTTGGGTCTTGATATAATGAAGACAAATAGAGGATTCAAAATTTCGCAAGCTAAGAAGATTAGCCAATTGTTAAAAAGATATAACCTGGAGAATTGTAAAACTGCTAAGACACCAATGGATCAGGGATTTACAAATAGTGATACTAAATGTCCTGTGTTTGATAAGGAGATATATCAGTCTCTAATTGGTAGTCTCTCATATTTGAGTAATTGGTCTAGACCAGATATATCTTACAGCGTGAATCAACTGGCTAGATATAATGCTGAACCAAATGAAAGGCATTGGCAAGCAGCTAAACGAATACTTAGATACCTAAAGCACACAATACATTAGTCTTTATATTTAGAACTGAGAAATGAATTAGTGTTAACTGCATATGCTGATGCAAGTTTTGCTACTGATGCAATGACTCGCAAATCGACATCAGGTATAGTGGTAATGTTGGGTAATGCTTTAATAGGGTGGAAATCTATTAGGCAACAACATATTAGTTTATCCACTATGGAAGCAGAATTCTCGAGTTTATCATTAATGTGTACAGAATTGGTGTATTATAAACAATTGTTAAAGGATATAGGAATTACTGTACAGGAACCATTTATTGTGTATGAAGACAATCAATCTGCCATTAGTATGGCTAATAGTTTAGCTGTGAAAACAAGGTCGAAACATACTGATTTGAGATATCTGAATGTTAGACAATGTGTTCAAAATAAAATGGTTAAGTTGGAATACTGCATGACTGAACAGAATATTGCAGATCATTTCACTAAAGTGCAAGGTGCAATTAAACACAAAGAGTGTTGTGAAAACTATGGTTTAAAGATGTAAGGTATTATATATTGACCTACCCAAAGGGGAGAATGTTAGGTCCCTGACCATAACTAATATTGGGTAGGACAATATATGTTTTAGCTTTTAACAGCTATAAGTCTGTTTAGCTTAGGTGTTGCAGACTGCCACAAGAGGGAGCTAGAGTTCACAGCTTATTTCTATGGGAGTCCCTCTCTGTTTGTCTTTGGTCTCTATTACTTAGTGTAGTCTCTGCTTCTTATTAGAGCAAGGCCTAGAGTATGTATGCTCTGCATTTCTCTCTGTGTTGTAGTTATGTATTATAGCTAAAATGTACTTGTACTGGATAATACTTGGATTGTCATTATGACTATTTAGTGTATGACTTTGGACTGTTTATAGGAACATGCTATTTCTTAAAGTAAACGTTTAATTCAAGTTAGTGTATCTGTGTGTGGCTGAGTACTTATTCACAACTGATCTCAATCTAAAACGTTTCTGTATGCACAACCTTGGTAACACAAGGAATACTCTGCTAATACATTAACACTGGTTATGGGCCCAGAGAGATATTGAGAGTTAGTGTGAATATTCAGTTTCATACTCAGACAGCTAACTTGTGGTTTACTGTTAAATTAACAATGGCACAAGAACAGTCAACTAGCTTATCCCTGATAACCAGGTTAGATGGAACTAACTATGTTTCCTGGTCTATGAAGTGCAGCTTACTTTTGCGTAAAGAAGGATTATGGACTGTGGTTAATAATCCACCTGATATAACAGCTTGGGATCCAACAAATGATGAAGATAAGAAGAAAATAGCTGACTTTAACCGGGATAATGAAAAGGCTCTTAGTATTATTGGACTGACACTGAGTGATCGGCAACTGGTCCATATTCATGGTGAAGATTCTGCTGCCAAGTGTTGGAGTACCTTAAAGAGACTTTATGTTCGTGATAGTGTTGGTGCGCACATACACCTTACACGTAAACTGTTCAGAGCACGTTTGTTAAAAGGTGGTGACATGTTAGCTCATTTGGAGTTTATGAAGAGAACATTACAAGAGCTACATGAAAAAGAACTGATTTTCTCAGAGTTGCATCAAGTTTATATTATTCTTTCTTCTTTGGATGACTCTTATGATGATTATGTGTCTTCACTGGAAGTTTTGGCCAGAGATGAACTGACATTGACTGGCATAATAGGAAGACTGTTAGAAGAGTCTAGAAGAAGGCAAGATAGAAAACAACTGAGAGAGAAACCACCACAGGAAGAACAACGGTCTTCAACTACCTATATTGTTAGGAAATGTTATTCTTGTGGGGCTAAAGGTCATATAGCCAGATTCTGTAAAAAGGGTAAAAAGCAGAATGCTAGTAATATGCAGAGAGCTTATAATGATGTTAGTGCAGCTATATCAAGTACAAATAAAAATGTAAGCCATGATATCTGGATAATAGACAGTGGAGCATCTCAGTGTATAACTAAAAGTAAAGAGAGATTTGTTAATATGACTAAAAGTAACCAGCATGTATCATTAGCAAATGGCTGGAAATTGAAAGTATCTGGAGAAGGTAATGCATATTGTTCATGTATTAATGAAAATTTACCAATGTTACATGTACCTAACCTTATATATAACTTACTATCTGTGAGAGAATTGGTAAAAGCAGGGTTTGTGGTAACTTTTCAGGGAGATAAATGTTTAATTGAAAAACAAGGTAAAAGAGTTACTGCAAGATTGCATGATGGCTTATACATTATCTATGATAATCCATTAAATAAGGCCAATTCAGTTTATGAAAATAGAAAGCCTCATGACGAATGTATTCATTTGCTCCATAGATGTATGGGACATTTAAATTTCAAAATTTTAAAGAAAACTGTTGAGTTACCTAATGGTATAAAATTAAAACCTTGTACAAGATATTTAAATTGTAATGCTTGCAATCAGGAAAAGAGCAAGGTAATTCCTGCAAACAGGTTAAATGGATTTAAGACCAAGGAACCATTAGAGGTTGTATTTGCTGATCTCATTGGCCCTAAGAAACCCAGTTTAGGTGGAGCCTGTTATATATTGAGCATAGTTGATCATTTTTCTAGATATGGTTTCTGTTATCTGATGAAAACAAAAACAGAAACATATCAGCATAGGTTTGTTGAACGAAAAATGAATAAGAAACTGGTTAGTTTAGTAACAGATAACGGTACTGAGTTTACCAATAAGAGATTTGAAGATATGCTAAAGAGAGCTGGTATTGAACATAAGCGTTCTGCTCCTTTTCGGCCACAACATAATGCGCATATTGAACGTAGAGGTCAGACATTACAGGCTATGTCTAGAACCATGATTTCAGATTCTGGTTTACCAGAGAGGCTCTGGGGTGAAGCTATAATGTGTGCTAACCATGTTTTGAACAATGTAGTGAATGCAACAACTGGTGAATTGCCATTTACTCGTTGGTATGGTAGGAAACCAAATCTTAGTTATTTGCATACATTTGGTGCACCAGCATGGGTGCATATTCCCACACAAGTAAGGCGAAAGGGACAACATAGAGCACGGAAATTATGTTTTGTAGGGTATGAATCTAATCATAGATCATTTAGATTCTGGGAGCCAGATACTACTAGAGTATATTGTAGTGCAAATGCTAAATTCCTTGAGCATGTTGGATGGAGTAAACTGGAACAGGAATACAAGGAACAAGATAGTATTGTTGTTGAGGATCCATTGTTTCCTGATGATTCTGATAAGAATAGTACTGATGATAGGATAGTGAAAGAATCCTCAATAGAGGAATCATCTATGGAAGAACCATCTATGGAAGATGTAGAAGATACTTCGATAGGGGAGGAAAAGGAAGAGGAAATTCCAACAACTTGTACTAAATTGCCTAGGAGGTCAACTAGGGAGAGACGTCCACCTGATAGATATCAGGCAAGTATTGTATGCCAGATTAATGTGGAACCGTCTAATTATAATGAACTTAAGCTGTATCCAACAAAGGAACAGGTAGCTTGGCAGGAAGCTATGAATAAGGAATTAAAATCTTTAAAGGATCTTGAGGTATATGAAGATGTAAAGTTACTACCAGGTGAGCGTGCAATAGGTTGCAGATGGGTGTATAAATTAAAGACTGGTGTGGATGGCACTGTTACCCATAAAGCAAGATTAGTTGCTCAGGGATTTGCTCAATCAGATAAGGATTATGATGAGGTATTTGCACCTAGTCTGAGAGCAAATACATTGAGAGGAGCATTAGTTTGGGCAGCTAAAAATAAATGCATAATTAATCATGTAGATGTCGAAACTGCATATCTACATGCACCTTTACAACATACCATTTATATGAGAAAGCCATTAGGTTTAAAAGATGATGAAAAAAATGATTATTGGAAATTAAAGAAAAGTCTTTATGGTTTAAAGCAATCAGGTTATGAATGGAATAAATGCATTGTAAAAGAATTAGTTTCCAGGGATTTTAAAGCTGGTATAGCTGATCCTTGTTTATTTAGGAGAGAGAAAGATGGTTTGATTTCTCTGTTGCTATTATTTACAGATGATATAGCGATTATAACAAAGACTGAACAAGAAGCAAATGATATTGTTTCTGAATTACAAAGAAAGTTCAAGATTAGAAATTTAGGAGAAATTAAACATTATTTGGGTCTTGATATAATGAAGACAAATAGAGGATTCAAAATTTCGCAAGCTAAGAAGATTAGCCAATTGTTAAAAAGATATAACCTGGAGAATTGTAAAACTGCTAAGACACCAATGGATCAGGGATTTACAAATAGTGATACTAAATGTCCTGTGTTTGATAAGGAGATATATCAGTCTCTAATTGGTAGTCTCTCATATTTGAGTAATTGGTCTAGACCAGATATATCTTACAGCGTGAATCAACTGGCTAGATATAATGCTGAACCAAATGAAAGGCATTGGCAAGCAGCTAAACGAATACTTAGATACCTAAAGCACACAATACATTAGTCTTTATATTTAGAACTGAGAAATGAATTAGTGTTAACTGCATATGCTGATGCAAGTTTTGCTACTGATGCAATGACTCGCAAATCGACATCAGGTATAGTGGTAATGTTGGGTAATGCTTTAATAGGGTGGAAATCTATTAGGCAACAACATATTAGTTTATCCACTATGGAAGCAGAATTCTCGAGTTTATCATTAATGTGTACAGAATTGGTGTATTATAAACAATTGTTAAAGGATATAGGAATTACTGTACAGGAACCATTTATTGTGTATGAAGACAATCAATCTGCCATTAGTATGGCTAATAGTTTAGCTGTGAAAACAAGGTCGAAACATACTGATTTGAGATATCTGAATGTTAGACAATGTGTTCAAAATAAAATGGTTAAGTTGGAATACTGCATGACTGAACAGAATATTGCAGATCATTTCACTAAAGTGCAAGGTGCAATTAAACACAAAGAGTGTTGTGAAAACTATGGTTTAAAGATGTAAGGTATTATATATTGACCTACCCAAAGGGGAGAATGTTAGGTCCCTGACCATAACTAATATTGGGTAGGACAATATATGTTTTAGCTTTTAACAGCTATAAGTCTGTTTAGCTTAGGTGTTGCAGACTGCCACAAGAGGGAGCTAGAGTTCACAGCTTATTTCTATGGGAGTCCCTCTCTGTTTGTCTTTGGTCTCTATTACTTAGTGTAGTCTCTGCTTCTTATTAGAGCAAGGCCTAGAGTATGTATGCTCTGCATTTCTCTCTGTGTTGTAGTTATGTATTATAGCTAAAATGTACTTGTACTGGATAATACTTGGATTGTCATTATGACTATTTAGTGTATGACTTTGGACTGTTTATAGGAACATGCTATTTCTTAAAGTAAACGTTTAATTCAAGTTAGTGTATCTGTGTGTGGCTGAGTACTTATTCACAACTGATCTCAATCTAAAACGTTTCTGTATGCACAACCTTGGTAACACAAGGAATACTCTGCTAATACATTAACACTGGTTATGGGCCCAGAGAGATATTGAGAGTTAGTGTGAATATTCAGTTTCATACTCAGACAGCTAACTTGTGGTTTACTGTTAAATTAACAATGGCACAAGAACAGTCAACTAGCTTATCCCTGATAACCAGGTTAGATGGAACTAACTATGTTTCCTGGTCTATGAAGTGCAGCTTACTTTTGCGTAAAGAAGGATTATGGACTGTGGTTAATAATCCACCTGATATAACAGCTTGGGATCCAACAAATGATGAAGATAAGAAGAAAATAGCTGACTTTAACCGGGATAATGAAAAGGCTCTTAGTATTATTGGACTGACACTGAGTGATCGGCAACTGGTCCATATTCATGGTGAAGATTCTGCTGCCAAGTGTTGGAGTACCTTAAAGAGACTTTATGTTCGTGATAGTGTTGGTGCGCACATACACCTTACACGTAAACTGTTCAGAGCACGTTTGTTAAAAGGTGGTGACATGTTAGCTCATTTGGAGTTTATGAAGAGAACATTACAAGAGCTACATGAAAAAGAACTGATTTTCTCAGAGTTGCATCAAGTTTATATTATTCTTTCTTCTTTGGATGACTCTTATGATGATTATGTGTCTTCACTGGAAGTTTTGGCCAGAGATGAACTGACATTGACTGGCATAATAGGAAGACTGTTAGAAGAGTCTAGAAGAAGGCAAGATAGAAAACAACTGAGAGAGAAACCACCACAGGAAGAACAACGGTCTTCAACTACCTATATTGTTAGGAAATGTTATTCTTGTGGGGCTAAAGGTCATATAGCCAGATTCTGTAAAAAGGGTAAAAAGCAGAATGCTAGTAATATGCAGAGAGCTTATAATGATGTTAGTGCAGCTATATCAAGTACAAATAAAAATGTAAGCCATGATATCTGGATAATAGACAGTGGAGCATCTCAGTGTATAACTAAAAGTAAAGAGAGATTTGTTAATATGACTAAAAGTAACCAGCATGTATCATTAGCAAATGGCTGGAAATTGAAAGTATCTGGAGAAGGTAATGCATATTGTTCATGTATTAATGAAAATTTACCAATGTTACATGTACCTAACCTTATATATAACTTACTATCTGTGAGAGAATTGGTAAAAGCAGGGTTTGTGGTAACTTTTCAGGGAGATAAATGTTTAATTGAAAAACAAGGTAAAAGAGTTACTGCAAGATTGCATGATGGCTTATACATTATCTATGATAATCCATTAAATAAGGCCAATTCAGTTTATGAAAATAGAAAGCCTCATGACGAATGTATTCATTTGCTCCATAGATGTATGGGACATTTAAATTTCAAAATTTTAAAGAAAACTGTTGAGTTACCTAATGGTATAAAATTAAAACCTTGTACAAGATATTTAAATTGTAATGCTTGCAATCAGGAAAAGAGCAAGGTAATTCCTGCAAACAGGTTAAATGGATTTAAGACCAAGGAACCATTAGAGGTTGTATTTGCTGATCTCATTGGCCCTAAGAAACCCAGTTTAGGTGGAGCCTGTTATATATTGAGCATAGTTGATCATTTTTCTAGATATGGTTTCTGTTATCTGATGAAAACAAAAACAGAAACATATCAGCATAGGTTTGTTGAACGAAAAATGAATAAGAAACTGGTTAGTTTAGTAACAGATAACGGTACTGAGTTTACCAATAAGAGATTTGAAGATATGCTAAAGAGAGCTGGTATTGAACATAAGCGTTCTGCTCCTTTTCGGCCACAACATAATGCGCATATTGAACGTAGAGGTCAGACATTACAGGCTATGTCTAGAACCATGATTTCAGATTCTGGTTTACCAGAGAGGCTCTGGGGTGAAGCTATAATGTGTGCTAACCATGTTTTGAACAATGTAGTGAATGCAACAACTGGTGAATTGCCATTTACTCGTTGGTATGGTAGGAAACCAAATCTTAGTTATTTGCATACATTTGGTGCACCAGCATGGGTGCATATTCCCACACAAGTAAGGCGAAAGGGACAACATAGAGCACGGAAATTATGTTTTGTAGGGTATGAATCTAATCATAGATCATTTAGATTCTGGGAGCCAGATACTACTAGAGTATATTGTAGTGCAAATGCTAAATTCCTTGAGCATGTTGGATGGAGTAAACTGGAACAGGAATACAAGGAACAAGATAGTATTGTTGTTGAGGATCCATTGTTTCCTGATGATTCTGATAAGAATAGTACTGATGATAGGATAGTGAAAGAATCCTCAATAGAGGAATCATCTATGGAAGAACCATCTATGGAAGATGTAGAAGATACTTCGATAGGGGAGGAAAAGGAAGAGGAAATTCCAACAACTTGTACTAAATTGCCTAGGAGGTCAACTAGGGAGAGACGTCCACCTGATAGATATCAGGCAAGTATTGTATGCCAGATTAATGTGGAACCGTCTAATTATAATGAACTTAAGCTGTATCCAACAAAGGAACAGGTAGCTTGGCAGGAAGCTATGAATAAGGAATTAAAATCTTTAAAGGATCTTGAGGTATATGAAGATGTAAAGTTACTACCAGGTGAGCGTGCAATAGGTTGCAGATGGGTGTATAAATTAAAGACTGGTGTGGATGGCACTGTTACCCATAAAGCAAGATTAGTTGCTCAGGGATTTGCTCAATCAGATAAGGATTATGATGAGGTATTTGCACCTAGTCTGAGAGCAAATACATTGAGAGGAGCATTAGTTTGGGCAGCTAAAAATAAATGCATAATTAATCATGTAGATGTCGAAACTGCATATCTACATGCACCTTTACAACATACCATTTATATGAGAAAGCCATTAGGTTTAAAAGATGATGAAAAAAATGATTATTGGAAATTAAAGAAAAGTCTTTATGGTTTAAAGCAATCAGGTTATGAATGGAATAAATGCATTGTAAAAGAATTAGTTTCCAGGGATTTTAAAGCTGGTATAGCTGATCCTTGTTTATTTAGGAGAGAGAAAGATGGTTTGATTTCTCTGTTGCTATTATTTACAGATGATATAGCGATTATAACAAAGACTGAACAAGAAGCAAATGATATTGTTTCTGAATTACAAAGAAAGTTCAAGATTAGAAATTTAGGAGAAATTAAACATTATTTGGGTCTTGATATAATGAAGACAAATAGAGGATTCAAAATTTCGCAAGCTAAGAAGATTAGCCAATTGTTAAAAAGATATAACCTGGAGAATTGTAAAACTGCTAAGACACCAATGGATCAGGGATTTACAAATAGTGATACTAAATGTCCTGTGTTTGATAAGGAGATATATCAGTCTCTAATTGGTAGTCTCTCATATTTGAGTAATTGGTCTAGACCAGATATA
The DNA here is from genome assembly GCA_023053685.1 of Diadophis punctatus similis. Classification (NCBI taxonomy): domain Eukaryota; kingdom Metazoa; phylum Chordata; class Lepidosauria; order Squamata; family Dipsadidae; genus Diadophis; species Diadophis punctatus. The sequence continues at coordinate 26,676,724 of JALIGW010000008.1, forward strand.
TCTTACAGCGTGAATCAACTGGCTAGATATAATGCTGAACCAAATGAAAGGCATTGGCAAGCAGCTAAACGAATACTTAGATACCTAAAGCACACAATACATTAGTCTTTATATTTAGAACTGAGAAATGAATTAGTGTTAACTGCATATGCTGATGCAAGTTTTGCTACTGATGCAATGACTCGCAAATCGACATCAGGTATAGTGGTAATGTTGGGTAATGCTTTAATAGGGTGGAAATCTATTAGGCAACAACATATTAGTTTATCCACTATGGAAGCAGAATTCTCGAGTTTATCATTAATGTGTACAGAATTGGTGTATTATAAACAATTGTTAAAGGATATAGGAATTACTGTACAGGAACCATTTATTGTGTATGAAGACAATCAATCTGCCATTAGTATGGCTAATAGTTTAGCTGTGAAAACAAGGTCGAAACATACTGATTTGAGATATCTGAATGTTAGACAATGTGTTCAAAATAAAATGGTTAAGTTGGAATACTGCATGACTGAACAGAATATTGCAGATCATTTCACTAAAGTGCAAGGTGCAATTAAACACAAAGAGTGTTGTGAAAACTATGGTTTAAAGATGTAAGGTATTATATATTGACCTACCCAAAGGGGAGAATGTTAGGTCCCTGACCATAACTAATATTGGGTAGGACAATATATGTTTTAGCTTTTAACAGCTATAAGTCTGTTTAGCTTAGGTGTTGCAGACTGCCACAAGAGGGAGCTAGAGTTCACAGCTTATTTCTATGGGAGTCCCTCTCTGTTTGTCTTTGGTCTCTATTACTTAGTGTAGTCTCTGCTTCTTATTAGAGCAAGGCCTAGAGTATGTATGCTCTGCATTTCTCTCTGTGTTGTAGTTATGTATTATAGCTAAAATGTACTTGTACTGGATAATACTTGGATTGTCATTATGACTATTTAGTGTATGACTTTGGACTGTTTATAGGAACATGCTATTTCTTAAAGTAAACGTTTAATTCAAGTTAGTGTATCTGTGTGTGGCTGAGTACTTATTCACAACTGATCTCAATCTAAAACGTTTCTGTATGCACAACCTTGGTAACACAAGGAATACTCTGCTAATACATTAACACTGGTTATGGGCCCAGAGAGATATTGAGAGTTAGTGTGAATATTCAGTTTCATACTCAGACAGCTAACTTGTGGTTTACTGTTAAATTAACAATGGCACAAGAACAGTCAACTAGCTTATCCCTGATAACCAGGTTAGATGGAACTAACTATGTTTCCTGGTCTATGAAGTGCAGCTTACTTTTGCGTAAAGAAGGATTATGGACTGTGGTTAATAATCCACCTGATATAACAGCTTGGGATCCAACAAATGATGAAGATAAGAAGAAAATAGCTGACTTTAACCGGGATAATGAAAAGGCTCTTAGTATTATTGGACTGACACTGAGTGATCGGCAACTGGTCCATATTCATGGTGAAGATTCTGCTGCCAAGTGTTGGAGTACCTTAAAGAGACTTTATGTTCGTGATAGTGTTGGTGCGCACATACACCTTACACGTAAACTGTTCAGAGCACGTTTGTTAAAAGGTGGTGACATGTTAGCTCATTTGGAGTTTATGAAGAGAACATTACAAGAGCTACATGAAAAAGAACTGATTTTCTCAGAGTTGCATCAAGTTTATATTATTCTTTCTTCTTTGGATGACTCTTATGATGATTATGTGTCTTCACTGGAAGTTTTGGCCAGAGATGAACTGACATTGACTGGCATAATAGGAAGACTGTTAGAAGAGTCTAGAAGAAGGCAAGATAGAAAACAACTGAGAGAGAAACCACCACAGGAAGAACAACGGTCTTCAACTACCTATATTGTTAGGAAATGTTATTCTTGTGGGGCTAAAGGTCATATAGCCAGATTCTGTAAAAAGGGTAAAAAGCAGAATGCTAGTAATATGCAGAGAGCTTATAATGATGTTAGTGCAGCTATATCAAGTACAAATAAAAATGTAAGCCATGATATCTGGATAATAGACAGTGGAGCATCTCAGTGTATAACTAAAAGTAAAGAGAGATTTGTTAATATGACTAAAAGTAACCAGCATGTATCATTAGCAAATGGCTGGAAATTGAAAGTATCTGGAGAAGGTAATGCATATTGTTCATGTATTAATGAAAATTTACCAATGTTACATGTACCTAACCTTATATATAACTTACTATCTGTGAGAGAATTGGTAAAAGCAGGGTTTGTGGTAACTTTTCAGGGAGATAAATGTTTAATTGAAAAACAAGGTAAAAGAGTTACTGCAAGATTGCATGATGGCTTATACATTATCTATGATAATCCATTAAATAAGGCCAATTCAGTTTATGAAAATAGAAAGCCTCATGACGAATGTATTCATTTGCTCCATAGATGTATGGGACATTTAAATTTCAAAATTTTAAAGAAAACTGTTGAGTTACCTAATGGTATAAAATTAAAACCTTGTACAAGATATTTAAATTGTAATGCTTGCAATCAGGAAAAGAGCAAGGTAATTCCTGCAAACAGGTTAAATGGATTTAAGACCAAGGAACCATTAGAGGTTGTATTTGCTGATCTCATTGGCCCTAAGAAACCCAGTTTAGGTGGAGCCTGTTATATATTGAGCATAGTTGATCATTTTTCTAGATATGGTTTCTGTTATCTGATGAAAACAAAAACAGAAACATATCAGCATTTTGTAAACTGGTTAAGGTTTGTTGAACGAAAAATGAATAAGAAACTGGTTAGTTTAGTAACAGATAACGGTACTGAGTTTACCAATAAGAGATTTGAAGATATGCTAAAGAGAGCTGGTATTGAACATAAGCGTTCTGCTCCTTTTCGGCCACAACATAATGCGCATATTGAACGTAGAGGTCAGACATTACAGGCTATGTCTAGAACCATGATTTCAGATTCTGGTTTACCAGAGAGGCTCTGGGGTGAAGCTATAATGTGTGCTAACCATGTTTTGAACAATGTAGTGAATGCAACAACTGGTGAATTGCCATTTACTCGTTGGTATGGTAGGAAACCAAATCTTAGTTATTTGCATACATTTGGTGCACCAGCATGGGTGCATATTCCCACACAAGTAAGGCGAAAGGGACAACATAGAGCACGGAAATTATGTTTTGTAGGGTATGAATCTAATCATAGATCATTTAGATTCTGGGAGCCAGATACTACTAGAGTATATTGTAGTGCAAATGCTAAATTCCTTGAGCATGTTGGATGGAGTAAACTGGAACAGGAATACAAGGAACAAGATAGTATTGTTGTTGAGGATCCATTGTTTCCTGATGATTCTGATAAGAATAGTACTGATGATAGGATAGTGAAAGAATCCTCAATAGAGGAATCATCTATGGAAGAACCATCTATGGAAGATGTAGAAGATACTTCGATAGGGGAGGAAAAGGAAGAGGAAATTCCAACAACTTGTACTAAATTGCCTAGGAGGTCAACTAGGGAGAGACGTCCACCTGATAGATATCAGGCAAGTATTGTATGCCAGATTAATGTGGAACCGTCTAATTATAATGAACTTAAGCTGTATCCAACAAAGGAACAGGTAGCTTGGCAGGAAGCTATGAATAAGGAATTAAAATCTTTAAAGGATCTTGAGGTATATGAAGATGTAAAGTTACTACCAGGTGAGCGTGCAATAGGTTGCAGATGGGTGTATAAATTAAAGACTGGTGTGGATGGCACTGTTACCCATAAAGCAAGATTAGTTGCTCAGGGATTTGCTCAATCAGATAAGGATTATGATGAGGTATTTGCACCTAGTCTGAGAGCAAATACATTGAGAGGAGCATTAGTTTGGGCAGCTAAAAATAAATGCATAATTAATCATGTAGATGTCGAAACTGCATATCTACATGCACCTTTACAACATACCATTTATATGAGAAAGCCATTAGGTTTAAAAGATGATGAAAAAAATGATTATTGGAAATTAAAGAAAAGTCTTTATGGTTTAAAGCAATCAGGTTATGAATGGAATAAATGCATTGTAAAAGAATTAGTTTCCAGGGATTTTAAAGCTGGTATAGCTGATCCTTGTTTATTTAGGAGAGAGAAAGATGGTTTGATTTCTCTGTTGCTATTATTTACAGATGATATAGCGATTATAACAAAGACTGAACAAGAAGCAAATGATATTGTTTCTGAATTACAAAGAAAGTTCAAGATTAGAAATTTAGGAGAAATTAAACATTATTTGGGTCTTGATATAATGAAGACAAATAGAGGATTCAAAATTTCGCAAGCTAAGAAGATTAGCCAATTGTTAAAAAGATATAACCTGGAGAATTGTAAAACTGCTAAGACACCAATGGATCAGGGATTTACAAATAGTGATACTAAATGTCCTGTGTTTGATAAGGAGATATATCAGTCTCTAATTGGTAGTCTCTCATATTTGAGTAATTGGTCTAGACCAGATATATCTTACAGCGTGAATCAACTGGCTAGATATAATGCTGAACCAAATGAAAGGCATTGGCAAGCAGCTAAACGAATACTTAGATACCTAAAGCACACAATACATTAGTCTTTATATTTAGAACTGAGAAATGAATTAGTGTTAACTGCATATGCTGATGCAAGTTTTGCTACTGATGCAATGACTCGCAAATCGACATCAGGTATAGTGGTAATGTTGGGTAATGCTTTAATAGGGTGGAAATCTATTAGGCAACAACATATTAGTTTATCCACTATGGAAGCAGAATTCTCGAGTTTATCATTAATGTGTACAGAATTGGTGTATTATAAACAATTGTTAAAGGATATAGGAATTACTGTACAGGAACCATTTATTGTGTATGAAGACAATCAATCTGCCATTAGTATGGCTAATAGTTTAGCTGTGAAAACAAGGTCGAAACATACTGATTTGAGATATCTGAATGTTAGACAATGTGTTCAAAATAAAATGGTTAAGTTGGAATACTGCATGACTGAACAGAATATTGCAGATCATTTCACTAAAGTGCAAGGTGCAATTAAACACAAAGAGTGTTGTGAAAACTATGGTTTAAAGATGTAAGGTATTATATATTGACCTACCCAAAGGGGAGAATGTTAGGTCCCTGACCATAACTAATATTGGGTAGGACAATATATGTTTTAGCTTTTAACAGCTATAAGTCTGTTTAGCTTAGGTGTTGCAGACTGCCACAAGAGGGAGCTAGAGTTCACAGCTTATTTCTATGGGAGTCCCTCTCTGTTTGTCTTTGGTCTCTATTACTTAGTGTAGTCTCTGCTTCTTATTAGAGCAAGGCCTAGAGTATGTATGCTCTGCATTTCTCTCTGTGTTGTAGTTATGTATTATAGCTAAAATGTACTTGTACTGGATAATACTTGGATTGTCATTATGACTATTTAGTGTATGACTTTGGACTGTTTATAGGAACATGCTATTTCTTAAAGTAAACGTTTAATTCAAGTTAGTGTATCTGTGTGTGGCTGAGTACTTATTCACAACTGATCTCAATCTAAAACGTTTCTGTATGCACAACCTTGGTAACACAAGGAATACTCTGCTAATACATTAACACTGGTTATGGGCCCAGAGAGATATTGAGAGTTAGTGTGAATATTCAGTTTCATACTCAGACAGCTAACTTGTGGTTTACTGTTAAATTAACAATGGCACAAGAACAGTCAACTAGCTTATCCCTGATAACCAGGTTAGATGGAACTAACTATGTTTCCTGGTCTATGAAGTGCAGCTTACTTTTGCGTAAAGAAGGATTATGGACTGTGGTTAATAATCCACCTGATATAACAGCTTGGGATCCAACAAATGATGAAGATAAGAAGAAAATAGCTGACTTTAACCGGGATAATGAAAAGGCTCTTAGTATTATTGGACTGACACTGAGTGATCGGCAACTGGTCCATATTCATGGTGAAGATTCTGCTGCCAAGTGTTGGAGTACCTTAAAGAGACTTTATGTTCGTGATAGTGTTGGTGCGCACATACACCTTACACGTAAACTGTTCAGAGCACGTTTGTTAAAAGGTGGTGACATGTTAGCTCATTTGGAGTTTATGAAGAGAACATTACAAGAGCTACATGAAAAAGAACTGATTTTCTCAGAGTTGCATCAAGTTTATATTATTCTTTCTTCTTTGGATGACTCTTATGATGATTATGTGTCTTCACTGGAAGTTTTGGCCAGAGATGAACTGACATTGACTGGCATAATAGGAAGACTGTTAGAAGAGTCTAGAAGAAGGCAAGATAGAAAACAACTGAGAGAGAAACCACCACAGGAAGAACAACGGTCTTCAACTACCTATATTGTTAGGAAATGTTATTCTTGTGGGGCTAAAGGTCATATAGCCAGATTCTGTAAAAAGGGTAAAAAGCAGAATGCTAGTAATATGCAGAGAGCTTATAATGATGTTAGTGCAGCTATATCAAGTACAAATAAAAATGTAAGCCATGATATCTGGATAATAGACAGTGGAGCATCTCAGTGTATAACTAAAAGTAAAGAGAGATTTGTTAATATGACTAAAAGTAACCAGCATGTATCATTAGCAAATGGCTGGAAATTGAAAGTATCTGGAGAAGGTAATGCATATTGTTCATGTATTAATGAAAATTTACCAATGTTACATGTACCTAACCTTATATATAACTTACTATCTGTGAGAGAATTGGTAAAAGCAGGGTTTGTGGTAACTTTTCAGGGAGATAAATGTTTAATTGAAAAACAAGGTAAAAGAGTTACTGCAAGATTGCATGATGGCTTATACATTATCTATGATAATCCATTAAATAAGGCCAATTCAGTTTATGAAAATAGAAAGCCTCATGACGAATGTATTCATTTGCTCCATAGATGTATGGGACATTTAAATTTCAAAATTTTAAAGAAAACTGTTGAGTTACCTAATGGTATAAAATTAAAACCTTGTACAAGATATTTAAATTGTAATGCTTGCAATCAGGAAAAGAGCAAGGTAATTCCTGCAAACAGGTTAAATGGATTTAAGACCAAGGAACCATTAGAGGTTGTATTTGCTGATCTCATTGGCCCTAAGAAACCCAGTTTAGGTGGAGCCTGTTATATATTGAGCATAGTTGATCATTTTTCTAGATATGGTTTCTGTTATCTGATGAAAACAAAAACAGAAACATATCAGCATAGGTTTGTTGAACGAAAAATGAATAAGAAACTGGTTAGTTTAGTAACAGATAACGGTACTGAGTTTACCAATAAGAGATTTGAAGATATGCTAAAGAGAGCTGGTATTGAACATAAGCGTTCTGCTCCTTTTCGGCCACAACATAATGCGCATATTGAACGTAGAGGTCAGACATTACAGGCTATGTCTAGAACCATGATTTCAGATTCTGGTTTACCAGAGAGGCTCTGGGGTGAAGCTATAATGTGTGCTAACCATGTTTTGAACAATGTAGTGAATGCAACAACTGGTGAATTGCCATTTACTCGTTGGTATGGTAGGAAACCAAATCTTAGTTATTTGCATACATTTGGTGCACCAGCATGGGTGCATATTCCCACACAAGTAAGGCGAAAGGGACAACATAGAGCACGGAAATTATGTTTTGTAGGGTATGAATCTAATCATAGATCATTTAGATTCTGGGAGCCAGATACTACTAGAGTATATTGTAGTGCAAATGCTAAATTCCTTGAGCATGTTGGATGGAGTAAACTGGAACAGGAATACAAGGAACAAGATAGTATTGTTGTTGAGGATCCATTGTTTCCTGATGATTCTGATAAGAATAGTACTGATGATAGGATAGTGAAAGAATCCTCAATAGAGGAATCATCTATGGAAGAACCATCTATGGAAGATGTAGAAGATACTTCGATAGGGGAGGAAAAGGAAGAGGAAATTCCAACAACTTGTACTAAATTGCCTAGGAGGTCAACTAGGGAGAGACGTCCACCTGATAGATATCAGGCAAGTATTGTATGCCAGATTAATGTGGAACCGTCTAATTATAATGAACTTAAGCTGTATCCAACAAAGGAACAGGTAGCTTGGCAGGAAGCTATGAATAAGGAATTAAAATCTTTAAAGGATCTTGAGGTATATGAAGATGTAAAGTTACTACCAGGTGAGCGTGCAATAGGTTGCAGATGGGTGTATAAATTAAAGACTGGTGTGGATGGCACTGTTACCCATAAAGCAAGATTAGTTGCTCAGGGATTTGCTCAATCAGATAAGGATTATGATGAGGTATTTGCACCTAGTCTGAGAGCAAATACATTGAGAGGAGCATTAGTTTGGGCAGCTAAAAATAAATGCATAATTAATCATGTAGATGTCGAAACTGCATATCTACATGCACCTTTACAACATACCATTTATATGAGAAAGCCATTAGGTTTAAAAGATGATGAAAAAAATGATTATTGGAAATTAAAGAAAAGTCTTTATGGTTTAAAGCAATCAGGTTATGAATGGAATAAATGCATTGTAAAAGAATTAGTTTCCAGGGATTTTAAAGCTGGTATAGCTGATCCTTGTTTATTTAGGAGAGAGAAAGATGGTTTGATTTCTCTGTTGCTATTATTTACAGATGATATAGCGATTATAACAAAGACTGAACAAGAAGCAAATGATATTGTTTCTGAATTACAAAGAAAGTTCAAGATTAGAAATTTAGGAGAAATTAAACATTATTTGGGTCTTGATATAATGAAGACAAATAGAGGATTCAAAATTTCGCAAGCTAAGAAGATTAGCCAATTGTTAAAAAGATATAACCTGGAGAATTGTAAAACTGCTAAGACACCAATGGATCAGGGATTTACAAATAGTGATACTAAATGTCCTGTGTTTGATAAGGAGATATATCAGTCTCTAATTGGTAGTCTCTCATATTTGAGTAATTGGTCTAGACCAGATATATCTTACAGCGTGAATCAACTGGCTAGATATAATGCTGAACCAAATGAAAGGCATTGGCAAGCAGCTAAACGAATACTTAGATACCTAAAGCACACAATACATTAGTCTTTATATTTAGAACTGAGAAATGAATTAGTGTTAACTGCATATGCTGATGCAAGTTTTGCTACTGATGCAATGACTCGCAAATCGACATCAGGTATAGTGGTAATGTTGGGTAATGCTTTAATAGGGTGGAAATCTATTAGGCAACAACATATTAGTTTATCCACTATGGAAGCAGAATTCTCGAGTTTATCATTAATGTGTACAGAATTGGTGTATTATAAACAATTGTTAAAGGATATAGGAATTACTGTACAGGAACCATTTATTGTGTATGAAGACAATCAATCTGCCATTAGTATGGCTAATAGTTTAGCTGTGAAAACAAGGTCGAAACATACTGATTTGAGATATCTGAATGTTAGACAATGTGTTCAAAATAAAATGGTTAAGTTGGAATACTGCATGACTGAACAGAATATTGCAGATCATTTCACTAAAGTGCAAGGTGCAATTAAACACAAAGAGTGTTGTGAAAACTATGGTTTAAAGATGTAAGGTATTATATATTGACCTACCCAAAGGGGAGAATGTTAGGTCCCTGACCATAACTAATATTGGGTAGGACAATATATGTTTTAGCTTTTAACAGCTATAAGTCTGTTTAGCTTAGGTGTTGCAGACTGCCACAAGAGGGAGCTAGAGTTCACAGCTTATTTCTATGGGAGTCCCTCTCTGTTTGTCTTTGGTCTCTATTACTTAGTGTAGTCTCTGCTTCTTATTAGAGCAAGGCCTAGAGTATGTATGCTCTGCATTTCTCTCTGTGTTGTAGTTATGTATTATAGCTAAAATGTACTTGTACTGGATAATACTTGGATTGTCATTATGACTATTTAGTGTATGACTTTGGACTGTTTATAGGAACATGCTATTTCTTAAAGTAAACGTTTAATTCAAGTTAGTGTATCTGTGTGTGGCTGAGTACTTATTCACAACTGATCTCAATCTAAAACGTTTCTGTATGCACAACCTTGGTAACACAAGGAATACTCTGCTAATACATTAAAACTGGTTATGGGCCCAGAGAGATATTGAGAGTTAGTGTGAATATTCAGTTTCATACTCAGACAGCTAACTTGTGGTTTACTGTTAAATTAACAATGGCACAAGAACAGTCAACTAGCTTATCCCTGATAACCAGGTTAGATGGAACTAACTATGTTTCCTGGTCTATGAAGTGCAGCTTACTTTTGCGTAAAGAAGGATTATGGACTGTGGTTAATAATCCACCTGATATAACAGCTTGGGATCCAACAAATGATGAAGATAAGAAGAAAATAGCTGACTTTAACCGGGATAATGAAAAGGCTCTTAGTATTATTGGACTGACACTGAGTGATCGGCAACTGGTCCATATTCATGGTGAAGATTCTGCTGCCAAGTGTTGGAGTACCTTAAAGAGACTTTATGTTCGTGATAGTGTTGGTGCGCACATACACCTTACACGTAAACTGTTCAGAGCACGTTTGTTAAAAGGTGGTGACATGTTAGCTCATTTGGAGTTTATGAAGAGAACATTACAAGAGCTACATGAAAAAGAACTGATTTTCTCAGAGTTGCATCAAGTTTATATTATTCTTTCTTCTTTGGATGACTCTTATGATGATTATGTGTCTTCACTGGAAGTTTTGGCCAGAGATGAACTGACATTGACTGGCATAATAGGAAGACTGTTAGAAGAGTCTAGAAGAAGGCAAGATAGAAAACAACTGAGAGAGAAACCACCACAGGAAGAACAATGGTCTTCAACTACCTATATTGTTAGGAAATGTTATTCTTGTGGGGCTAAAGGTCATATAGCCAGATTCTGTAAAAAGGGTAAAAAGCAGAATGCTAGTAATATGCAGAGAGCTTATAATGATGTTAGTGCAGCTATATCAAGTACAAATAAAAATGTAAGCCATGATATCTGGATAATAGACAGTGGAGCATCTCAGTGTATAACTAAAAGTAAAGAGAGATTTGTTAATATGACTAAAAGTAACCAGCATGTATCATTAGCAAATGGCTGGAAATTGAAAGTATCTGGAGAAGGTAATGCATATTGTTCATGTATTAATGAAAATTTACCAATGTTATATGTACCTAACCTTATATATAACTTACTATCTGTGAGAGAATTGGTAAAAGCAGGGTTTGTGGTAACTTTTCAGGGAGATAAATGTTTAATTGAAAAACAAGGTAAAAGAGTTACTGCAAGATTGCATGATGGCTTATACATTATCTATGATAATCCATTAAATAAGGCCAATTCAGTTTATGAAAATAGAAAGCCTCATGACGAATGTATTCATTTGCTCCATAGACGTATGGGACATTTAAATTTCAAAATTTTAAAGAAAACTGTTGAGTTACCTAATGGTATAAAATTAAAACCTTGTACAAGATATTTAAATTGTAATGCTTGCAATCAGGAAAAGGCAAGGTAATTCCTGCAAACATGTTAAATGGATTTAAGACCAAGGAACCATTAGAGGTTGTATTTGCTGATCTCATTGGCCCTAAGAAACCCAGTTTAGGTGGAGCCTGTTATATATTGAGCATAGTTGATCATTTTTCTAGATATGGTTTCTGTTATCTGATGAAAACAAAAACAGAAACATATCAGCATTTTGTAAACTGGTTAAGGTTTGTTGAACGAAAAATGAATAAGAAACTGGTTAGTTTAGTAACAGATAACGGTACTGAGTTTACCAATAAGAGATTTGAAGATATGCTAAAGAGAGCTGGTATTGAACATAAGCGTTCTGCTCCTTTTCGGCCACAACATAATGCGCATATTGAACGTAGAGGTCAGACATTACAGGCTATGTCTAGAACCATGATTTCAGATTCTGGTTTACCAGAGAGGCTCTGGGGTGAAGCTATAATGTGTGCTAACCATGTTTTGAACAATGTAGTGAATGCAACAACTGGTGAATTGCCATTTACTCGTTGGTATGGTAGGAAACCAAATCTTAGTTATTTGCATACATTTGGTGCACCAGCATGGGTGCATATTCCCACACAAGTAAGGCGAAAGGGACAACATAGAGCACGGAAATTATGTTTTGTAGGGTATGAATCTAATCATAGATCATTTAGATTCTGGGAGCCAGATACTACTAGAGTATATTGTAGTGCAAATGCTAAATTCCTTGAGCATGTTGGATGGAGTAAACTGGAACAGGAATACAAGGAACAAGATAGTATTGTTGTTGAGGATCCATTGTTTCCTGATGATTCTGATAAGAATAGTACTGATGATAGGATAGTGAAAGAATCCTCAATAGAGGAATCATCTATGGAAGAACCATCTATGGAAGATGTAGAAGATACTTCGATAGGGGAGGAAAAGGAAGAGGAAATTCCAACAACTTGTACTAAATTGCCTAGGAGGTCAACTAGGGAGAGACGTCCACCTGATAGATATCAGGCAAGTATTGTATGCCAGATTAATGTGGAACCGTCTAATTATAATGAACTTAAGCTGTATCCAACAAAGGAACAGGTAGCTTGGCAGGAAGCTATGAATAAGGAATTAAAATCTTTAAAGGATCTTGAGGTATATGAAGATGTAAAGTTACTACCAGGTGAGCGTGCAATAGGTTGCAGATGGGTGTATAAATTAAAGACTGGTGTGGATGGCACTGTTACCCATAAAGCAAGATTAGTTGCTCAGGGATTTGCTCAATCAGATAAGGATTATGATGAGGTATTTGCACCTAGTCTGAGAGCAAATACATTGAGAGGAGCATTAGTTTGGGCAGCTAAAAATAAATGCATAATTAATCATGTAGATGTCGAAACTGCATATCTGCATGCACCTTTACAACATACCATTTATATGAGAAAGCCATTAGGTTTAAAAGATGATGAAAAAAATGATTATTGGAAATTAAAGAAAAGTCTTTATGGTTTAAAGCAATCAGGTTATGAATGGAATAAATGCATTGTAAAAGAATTAGTTTCCAGGGATTTTAAAGCTGGTATAGCTGATCCTTGTTTATTTAGGAGAGAGAAAGATGGTTTGATTTCTCTGTTGCTATTATTTACAGATGATATAGCGATTATAACAAAGACTGAACAAGAAGCAAATGATATTGTTTCTGAATTACAAAGAAAGTTCAAGATTAGAAATTTAGGAGAAATTAAACATTATTTGGGTCTTGATATAATGAAGACAAATAGAGGATTCAAAATTTCGCAAGCTAAGAAGATTAGCCAATTGTTAAAAAGATATAACCTGGAGAATTGTAAAACTGCTAAGACACCAATGGATCAGGGATTTACAAATAGTGATACTAAATGTCCTGTGTTTGATAAGGAGATATATCAGTCTCTAATTGGTAGTCTCTCATATTTGAGTAATTGGTCTAGACCAGATATATCTTACAGCGTGAATCAACTGGCTAGATATAATGCTGAACCAAATGAAAGGCATTGGCAAGCAGCTAAACGAATACTTAGATACCTAAAGCACACAATACATTAGTCTTTATATTTAGAACTGAGAAATGAATTAGTGTTAACTGCATATGCTGATGCAAGTTTTGCTACTGATGCAATGACTCGCAAATCGACATCAGGTATAGTGGTAATGTTGGGTAATGCTTTAATAGGGTGGAAATCTATTAGGCAACAACATATTAGTTTATCCACTATGGAAGCAGAATTCTCGAGTTTATCATTAATGTGTACAGAATTGGTGTATTATAAACAATTGTTAAAGGATATAGGAATTACTGTACAGGAACCATTTATTGTGTATGAAGACAATCAATCTGCCATTAGTATGGCTAATAGTTTAGCTGTGAAAACAAGGTCGAAACATACTGATTTGAGATATCTGAATGTTAGACAATGTGTTCAAAATAAAATGGTTAAGTTGGAATACTGCATGACTGAACAGAATATTGCAGATCATTTCACTAAAGCGCAAGGTGCAATTAAACACAAAGAGTGTTGTGAAAACTATGGTTTAAAGATGTAAGGTATTATATATTGACCTACCCAAAGGGGAGAATGTTAGGTCCCTGACCATAACTAATATTGGGTAGGACAATATATGTTTTAGCTTTTAACAGCTATAAGTCTGTTTAGCTTAGGTGTTGCAGACTGCCACAAGAGGGAGCTAGAGTTCACAGCTTATTTCTATGGGAGTCCCTCTCTGTTTGTCTTTGGTCTCTACTACTTAGTGTAGTCTCTGCTTCTTATTAGAGCAAGGCCTAGAGTATGTATGCTCTGCATTTCTCTCTGTGTTGTAGTTATGTATTATAGCTAAAATGTACTTGTACTGGATAATACTTGGATTGTCATTATGACTATTTAGTGTATGACTTTGGACTGTTTATAGGAACATGCTATTTCTTAAAGTAAACGTTTAATTCAAGTTAGTGTATCTGTGTGTGGCTGAGTACTTATTCACAACTGATCTCAATCTAAAACGTTTCTGTATGCACAACCTTGGTAACACAAGGAATACTCTGCTAATACATTAACAGTGTGTACATTCTGATCAAGGCAGATATTTTGAGAGCAGGTTTGTCAAACAACTGCTAGACTTACTGCACATTTGGAAGTCATGCACCACTCTCTAACATCCACCCACACCCCAAGAGGTTCAATCATACTTTTCTTGACATATTAGGGATGCTGACTGTAGAGAAGCAGCAACACTGGATTCAATACATTTCTGTCATTATGCATGCTTGTAACAGCACAGAAAATGATGTGATTGATATTTGGCAGGGAAGCTCAGCTGCCCATAGATATAGCATTTGCTATCTCTATGGATGAGACCTCACTCACTTCATACCGGAGCTATGTTGACTGGTTGAGCATATTTCTGAAGATGGCATATAAGAAGTCTCAAGCTGTTTTAGAGGTCTGAGAACAGAAAAGCAGGAGGAACACTGAAGGTGGAATTCAAGATTTACAATCTGGTGATCGGGTATTATTGTGAAATCTGAGTATTTCTGTGAAGCATAAACTGCCGGAATGATGGAGTTCCCAGCTGTACATTATCAGTAAGAACATACCTGGATTGCCAGTGTATCAGATCCAACCGGAGGGGAGTGCAGGGCCTCTGAAAGTGTGGCGCCACTTACTGTTTCTAAACAAGATAGTATGAGCCTTCTGGCACTCTTCCCAGCAAGGAGGAGATCAGTGATTCAAGTACAGCCTGCTCCATCCACAGAAAGAGAGGAGGAGGACAGCAACAAAGAAGAGGGCTTATGAACTGGTTGTGATTATCGGATTACATTGGAACAGCTTTCTCCACATTGGGCACCGAGATGATTACAAAGCCAGGTCTCCTTGCATGGAGAGGAAGTGGGCCTCCCTCTGACCCACACACTTTGCCCTTCTGCGCACACCATGAGCAACCTGGCCAAGGAGAGTGAGAACAGCAGCATCAGCATCGAGGAGGAGGTAAGCACAGCAGGCACCCCCTTGGGGCTGTGGGGTCCCGGTGCCCAGGGAGCTCAAGGGTCAGGTTGGATGCTTGCCTTCTGATACCTAGGGTTCTGGACAGCCTGCACCACCATCTGAGGGTCCTTCATGTGGCCTGAAAGGGATGGCGAGGCTCCTCTGAAGGACAAGCATTTGGCACTCTCCCTGGTCTTGCTGGAGACAATGGATCCCCGCCAGCCCCGCTTGGTCCATCACAGGTGCTCCCGACATGAGTGACATTGAGCTGGCCATGATGATCCCAGCCATTCCCCCCCAGCTATGCTCCCCATCCCCCGAGGTCAAACACAACCCTGATGCAGCCCTCAATGAAATAGACTTTGACACCCCTGGCTTAGAGTAATGCTGGAAAACTCATCCATTATAGTTGTCTGAGGAGATTCTCCCTAGTGGGTGGAACTAGCCTCCAAGTTTGGGAAAACACGATCCATCATCCAATCAGGACTGAGTCTGACTATATAAAAACTGTCCTTCTGTTATGCTCCCCCTCTTTCGACTCAGTCCTAGGTCAAGGATCTGTGTCTCCCCAACCTTGCAGGTTCTCCTTTTTTTGCATTGAATATCCTCCAGTTCTTCTACATCGAGCTTGTGAGTGAATTACAACCCCCCACATCTATGTTATCTTTAGTGTGTGGGGGCAACTAGAAGCGGCAGTGGGCTTTGGGCCTGCTGCCAGCCGCATTGGCCAACTGCTATGTGGCTGGCTGTCAAGCGGATCCCTCATGGCCTGGCTTACTTCGTTATTCATGCCACAGGGGAAGTCACAGAAGCCTAGCGCTTGGGTGACCTACAGCCAGGGTGGCCTGTGCCACATACCACCTCAAGAGAGAGTGCCTTTCAGAGCTGTTCCTATCAAAGCCGCAGAAGCCAAGCGCTTGCATGGCCTTTGACTCTCTCTCTATCTGGCTGGGGCCTCTTCGTTACATCCCCCATTAGCCAGAATGACATGGGACTGTGAGCCGCTGCGCACTTTCGGCGTCAGAGCAGCAGAAACTGAGGCATAGTGGCTTGCTCTCAAACTTAATGGTTGCTTCACCTGAGCGGTTTTTGGTGCCAGCAGCCATTTCCTTTGCAACTGTAAAGAGCGGAGGAACACCCCTTGCTCGCACAGAGCCGCCGCAGCCCGGATTGATCTGTGCAGGCGTGCACACCTCCTCCTCCCTGCTGCTCGCCCTCACAATGCCTTGCCAGCTTGCAACGAGTCCCAATGGCAGACAAGCAGGCCAAATCAGGGAAAAGTCGCTCCAAGTCATCCAAGGAACCTCAGGAATCTGAGGGGTGGGCTAGGAACTCGTCTACCCTCCCTTGGAGTGCAGGGACCATTCACTGATCAGGCTACCATTGGCTGAATGGTCCAAGGGGTCATCCAAGGGGTCCAAGGGGTCATCCCTGACTGAGGAGCATCATCGGGCTAAGGCTCCAGACAAGCCTTCCTCAAAATCAGCCCAGTCACCCACCCGTTCTACCTCAGGAACACCCCCCCTAGGGACACGGGGGGATCCCATGCAAGGTCCAGGCAATCATCAGGGGCCCTCTCCCTTGATAACCCTGACCTACGTCTCGAGGAGGGGGACATTTGGAAAGACCGCAGACCTTCAGGGGAGTCTGCCCCGGCCACACCTTCTGCAACTGCCTCCGCCCTGTTTAACTGCCCAGAAGTTCAAGCCATGATTCAGGCTACAATTCAAAAAGGGATTGAGGCAGGCCTAAAACACGTTTCGGCCTCAGCTCCCTCCAGCTCTGGGGTGGCCAAACAACCTGCCCAGACTTCTCGCAGTCTCACACTTCTAGAGGATTACCAGCCCCTTGAGGAGGGGGAATACTCACCGCATGGATCCCCGGGGTCCCTTCTGGACACGGATGACCGTGGACAGGACTTGGACTTGTCAGCTGATGAAGACCTTGCCCCAGAAGTCCCGGTCACTACGGGCCTGTTTAATCTGGGGTTATTTAAGTCGTTGCTGCATAAGGTGAAGGCCGTGGCCAAGATAACCTCCGCTGAGCCCAAGCAACCAGAGAATGAGTCTGTTGACCCTCTTTTTGAGGAGACTACATCCCAGGCAGAGGTGATACTTGCCCCACAGCTGATTGTGGAATCGGTGCTTAAACAGTGGCAGACCCCACAGTCTGGGGCCCTACCTTCCTCATTGGACAAAAGATACTTTAATATGGCCCATGGTCTGGCGCAACACCTACCGGTCCTGCCGATCGACCCTCCCATTAAAGCACTTTATACCACTGTCCAAATGCCTGGTGATTTGGAGGAGCTCCTTCGTCCAGAAGACTGGCGAACTGAACAGGCCCTCCAACGCACTCACCAGGCTGCAGCTAGGGCTGTCAAGGCTTCAACGACGGCATCGTTCTTCTGCCGGATGCCCATTCAATGGCTCAATTTGTTACAAGAACACCTTCCCACATCTGACCTCTGAGCCAGGCAGGACATTAACAAACTGATGGCGGCTACGCAGTTCACCTCTGACGCCACCCTCCAGTGGTCAGGCAGGAGCTCTTTCTCGGCCAAGGTCCATCTTCCGATGTCCGTTCGTCGCTCTCTACAGTGGTGGCAGTCCCCAGCGATCACCAAGGGTTCCTGCTTCATCGAACCACGCAGAGTCACGGTGACCACCGACGCCAGTCTCCATGGATGGGGAGCTCACACTCTCTCACAGGTGGCCCAGGGTACCTGGTCGCAGACAGAAGCATCGCTCACCATCAATCATCTGGAACTGAAGGCATCCTTCCTTGCCCTCCAGCACTTCCACAGCATCTTATCAGGTCAGCATGTCCTTCTGCTGACCGACAACGTCACCGCCAAAGCCCATATAAATCGGCAAGGGGGGAACAATGTCCCACTGCCTGATGACAGAAGCCAAAGCCTTGGGCCTGTGGGTGGAGCGCCACAAGGCAGATCACATCTTGGGGATGTCGAATCAAATGGCGGACTGGCTCAGTCGCAATGAGATGGATCATGCGGAGTAATCTTCATCAGGACCTGTTTTAGGACTTGGTGGAACGTTTCGGGCTTCCGGTCATCGACCTGTTTTCCTCTATGCAGAATGCGAAACTTCTGCACTATTTCTCTCGATACCAGTCTACGTGTTCCCCTCTCTCCCACTAATTCCGCAGGTCATTCGCAAAATACTGACCGAGGAAGCAGAGGTGCTTCTCCTCGCACTTCACTGGCCGAGGAGGGCCTGGTTTGCGGACCTCAAGTCACTGTCCATCAGTCCACACTGGCGGATCCCGCTGACAGAATCATCGCTTTCCCAGGGGTCAGTGCGGCATCCAGATCCGCACTGGTGTCGTCCCACAGAGCGTCCATGGAACGCATCTATTCTTCCACCTGGAGGGCCTTCTGCGGTTGGTGCTTGCACGCCTCCATTTGCCCCGTGGATCTCACAATTATTAACATCTTGCTAGCTATTTATTTATTTATTTATTTATTTATTTATATATATATATATATATATATATATATATATATATATATATATATATATATATATATATATATATATATATATATATATATATATATATATATATATATATATATATATATATATATATATATATATATATATATATATATGCCGCTCAACTCTGCAGGGACTCTGAGCGGCTAACAGGAATACAAATAGTATTAATATAAAAACATTTAAAAACAGAATAAAAAAATATGACAATTTAAAAAACTTTCAATCATCCAATCATTACATCCATGGGCCAGCATCAATAAATCATTCATTGGCCCCAAGCTTGCTAAAAAAGTCAGGTCTTCACAGCTTTTCTGAAGGCCAATAAGGTGGGAACAGACCGGATCTCTAAGCATATAGCACTTATAAGCACTGTCCTGAATAAAGGGAGCTTTTTATAATCTTCTCAGCTGTCCTTACTACTCTCTGTATCGACCTCTGTCTGAGACACTGCTACCAAACAGTGATGCAGTTTGTTAAAATGTTCTCAATTGTGCCTCTGTAAAAAGTGGCCAGGACAGAAGGAGAAAGATGTGCTCTCTTCATCCAATGCAGGAAATGCAGACACTGGTTTGCACACTTCACTAAGGATGATGTGTGGAGAGACCAATTCAGATGACTAGTTATCTGCACTCCCAAATACTTAATACTGTTGACTACCTCAACAACTGCATCCTTGATATTGAATGGTGTATGACTATGCCAGCTCTTTCTAAAATCTACAATGATCTCCTTTGTTTTATTAATTTTAGAACCAGGTTACTTTTATTGCACCAATCCACCAGAGCCCTCACTTCCTTTCTATAAGCATCTTCATTGTCATCCCAGATAAGATCCACCACTGCTGTATCATCCGCATACTTCATAATATGATTCATAGCAGATTTGGCACAGTAGTCATGGGTCATCAAGATGGACTCAAGACACAGCCTTGTGGGGAATCTGTACTCAAGGAGATGGAGTTGGAAACTTTTATTCCAACTTGCACAAACTGGGGCCTAGCAATAAGGAAATCAAGTATCCAGTTACATAAAGGAGTATTAAAGCCTAATAGGCCTAGTTTGTTCACCAAATGCTAAGGAATAATTGTGTTGAACGCCAAACTAAAATCAACAAATAGCATTTGCTATGAGTATTCTTCTCCTCCAAGTGCGCCAAGCTAAGTTTATCATCTGTACAGTGGTTCTTCTGATAGGCAAATGGTAGTGATAGGTAATGAGTCAAATATAGGGGGAAGGCATGAAACCATATAGTCCTTTACCAATCTCTCAAAACACTTCATCATAATGGAAATGAGTGCAACTCGATGGAATTCATTAAGGCATGTGATTATAGATTTTTTGGGCACTGGTATAATGATTTCAGTCTTAAAACATGATGGAACCATGGCCTGATGCAACAAGAGGTTTCTTCAAAGAGAAGAAAGAGGGGGGTGTCAGGCTATGCGTGGACTTCAGGGGGATCAACGCCGTCTGCATCGAAAACACGTACCCCCTCTCCCTTATGAAGAACTTGTTGAAGCACTTAGCCAAAGGCAAGGTATTCACCAAATTGGACTTAAGGGAGGCATATTACCGAATACGTATCAGGGAGGGGGATGAGTGGAAAACCGCATTTAATTGCCCAGTGGGAAGCTTCCAATTCAAAGTCATGCCATTTGGACTACAAGGGGCCCCCACAGTCTTTATGCAATTCATAAATGAAGTACTCCACCTGCACTTGTACAAGGGAGTGGTCATTTATTTGGATGACATTCTCATCTTCAGTGAGAACCTGGAAGAACACGTAAAGCTAGTGCGGCACATCCTGGAGGAACTTCTGGCCGCCAAGCTATACGCAAAACTGTCCAAGTGCGAGTTCCACAAAACTTCACTAGACTACCTGGGATATCGCATTTCCAGTGAAGGAGTAGAGATGGACCCAGGGAAAGTGAAAGTGGTGCTAGACTGGCAACCCCCACGCACATGCAAACAACTGCAGAGTTTCTTGGGCTTTGCAAACTTTTATCGGCAATTCATCCCAGCTTTTGCAGAAGTGGCTCTGCCACTAACCGAACTACTAAAGACTGGCCCATCACTAACAAAACCAAAGCCGAACCAGGCCCTTGGGTGGACAATGGAATGTCAAAAAGCGTTCGAAAAGCTGAAGTGGCTCTTCACCCAAGAGCCCACTCTGCAACACCCTGACCCAGAACAGCAATTCATAATTCAATCCAATGCCAACAATGTGGCTGTAGCAGCGGTGTTACTGCAGAAAAACAAAGAGGGTCAACTCTTGACATGCGCTTACGTTTCAAAGAAACTCACCACTATGGAAAGGAGATGGGCCATCTGGGAGAAAGAGGCCTATGCCATTTGTTGGGCATTACTCACCTGGAGACAATTCCTAGAAGGGGGCAAAGTGCCATTCAAAGTATGGACTGACCATAAAAACCTCGAAGCTCTGAAAACCCTGAGGACACTGTCACTGAAGCAAATCTGATGGTCACAATAATTCAGGAGATTTAAATTCGAACTGAAACACATCCCGGCTGGGAAGAACGTACTGGCAGACACTTTATCTAGAAAGCCACAGTATGACAGCCAAAGAGAGCAGGAAGTGCACGCCATCATCCCCACTAAACAGAAAGAGATGGCAGCTCAAGTCACAACCTGGGGGCAAGCTGGACAGCCAGTTGCTCCTGGCCAGGACAAGCTAGCTGCAGCACTGAAGGCAGCGCTATCCAGTGACCCCTGGCTCAATGACAATAAAGAATTCCTAACAATGAGAGAAGGCTTAGCCTGGAAGGGATCCAAGCTATATGTACCTGCCAGCTTAAGGCTGGAAGTACTGCAACGAAGCCATGACTCCAAGCTAGGAGGGCACTTTGGGTTCCTAAAAACCCTCCACCTAACCAGATGCCAGTTTTGGTGGCCGAAGATGAAAGCAGAGGTGGAAGACTTTGTCAAAAGCTGTGCTACGTGTGCAACCAGAAAAAATTGGCCAGGCAAGCCCCCTGGATTACTGCAGCAGGTAACTAACCCTAGCCGACCCTGGGAAGAAATCGCTATGGACTTAATTGTACAGCTCCCAGATAGTAACGGAAATACATGATTTGGACAATCATTGACTTATCTTCCAAACAAACTCACTTCATTGCTTGTTCAGGACTACCATCAGCGAATAAGTTAGCAAAGCTATTTGTCAAACACATCTACTGTCTGCACAGCATGCCAAAAAGAATCATCTCCGACCGAGGCGTCCAGTTCACATCCAAGTTCTGGAGAGAGTTCCTGAGGGCTATTGGATTCACGCAAGGACTCAGTTCGGCTTTTCATCTGAGCACAAATGGGGTGGCTGAATGCGAAACACAATGGTCAAACAATACATCCATTGTTATATGGATTATCAGCAGGACAATTGATCAGAGTTGTTTGTGGAGGTAGCATATAACAACGTTGTGCATAGCAGCACTGGATTAACTCCTTTTCAAGTTACCAGTGGCATGGAATTTGTCCCCATGCCTGAACTACCCAGAGAAGTCTCCACTTCCATGTCCCTAGCTGAATGGATGGAGACACTGAAAAAGGGGTGGGAAAACACGAAGAAAGCACTGGCTGAAGCAGCAAAAGCATACAAGAAGCAAGCTGACAAGCACCGATCGCTCCAGCCCCCCTTCTGTGTGTGGGATAAAGTTTTCTTGTCTACCAAATATATACGGTTGAGAATGCCTAGCAAGAAACTAGGACCAAAATGTTTGGGTCCCTTCCCAATAGTCAAGATAATCAACCCAGACACAGTTCAGCTTGATTTACCTAGAATATTGGGAAAGATTCACCCAGTCTTTTATTGTAGTTTGTTAAAACCGATGATTGGGTTTTTACTTAAGGCCACAGACCCAACCACCCCCTCCTCCAGTCGTCATACAAGGGGAGACCCATTACGAGGTGAAGAAGATTTTAGACTCTAGATTGTATAGGAGTCATTTACAATATCTGAGGCTACATGAGTAAAAAGTTGGGATGTAAAAGCTGACAGATTGGTAAAACAATTCCACGATAAATATCCACACAAGTCAAAGGGTCCCCCTGGGGGAGGGGGAAGAGGTGGTTAGTGATGCTGTGTTAACCCCCTATGTTATTTTTCTTTTTCTTTCTTTAGGATGCGTTTTTCTTCTGAGGGGAGGCCGATTTTTTTTAACTCTTAATAAAATAATACTGAAAAAGAAAAAACATTTCCATAATATTTCAATGCCATCATCCACTCCCTTTTAATTTCTCTACTATTTCATTTATATATATATATCCTCCACCCCCATCTGCTTAACTTCTTTTTCCTCTGTCTTTTAATTTTATACCAATAGGTTCTCTTTCCCCACACTCTTTTCCTTCCTCTTAAATTTACTTTCTGTATATATCTAATTTTCTCCATTCCTTTTTCATTTTATATATCTCAAAATCCTTATCATCTATCTGAACATAGTTATTTTTAATATCTTTATCTCTGTTATGATTATCACTGTTATCTTTATCTCTATTTTCACTGTTAAACCCAGTGGAATCATTATCATTAACATAATCATTAATCAGCATTGCATTTTCAATATTCTTTCCCTTTTCATCATCATTTATAATGTTTTCATCATTTTTCTTTTCTTCTTCTGTTCTCTTATCCATTTTTCCCCATTTGTACCTCATTTTTTCCTGTCTCAAATGCTCCAAATACAGATCTTCTAAAGTTTTCAAAAAGGTCCTTCAAAAACTCAGCCAATTCTTCATAGTCAATTCTCTCCATGTCTTTAAAGTCTCAGTTCTCAGTTCTTAAATCCAAGGCTTAAATAGGTTCAATCTTTAGTCAAATTTCAATCTTTAATCAAAATTTGTTCAAAGATGCCATCAATTTTCAGTCATCACTAGTTTCCATGTCTCAGAGTCAGAAATCAACATTTTCTACCATCCATTCCGCTGCTTACAATATGTTCCACAGCCTTTTATAATTTGCAAGTTTTTGTTATGGTGATTAAAAAAGATCAAATCCTTCTGTTCTTTGTTGTTGACATCTGTTCATACTTTTTCTTAGCCAAACCAGTCCAAACATTTTCTTTCAAGTACTCTGTTCATATCCAAATCAGACCAAACACTTTCTTTTAAAGAATAACAATTCAGAAAAGGTTTCTTTGTTCAAGGCCACAGCTGTCCAAACAACATGAAAGTATTCCCATAACAATAATTCTTCCAGCCACCAGATGGCACTCTCTGGTCAAATTTCTTTGCTCTGTCCTTTCTATTAAAATTTTCCATTTTCAATCAGTACCAATTTTCCAATTATTCCTTCCAAGTTTATTTCCCAAATTTCTTACATATTTATCAAGTCTTTAAAGCAAAAATTCCAAGTCTTTAAAGCAAAAATTCCAAGTCTTTAATAGTTGGGCTTTAGTTACAAGTCCCTTTAATTTTGTTCCACCATTGTATCCACATATTAACAGCCACTCCTTGATTTCCAGTCCTTTTATTCCCCTTTTAAATTAGAACGTTTCTTTTAATATTTTCTTTTGGCAATGTGACTCACCAGCTTCCGTCTTCTTCAACTTCTCCAGCACATAGCTTAGAATTTCTCTTCCCAGAGGACTCCAATCGCCGTTTCAAACTCCTTACAGATGTAACCGCCGCAGCTAGAGATGACACTTGGAGTGATCGTCTTCCATACGGCACCGGTCGAGGAGTCAAAGCCGGCAGGTGCTCCTCTTCTTCCCCACCCCTCCTGGGTGGTTCTGACCCAGTCCTGACCGGATCAGGTCCCCGGGCGGCACAGGTTTGGGGCTTTCCCAAAAGACGTGGGGAAAGCTCCATAGCGCCGCAGCGCTGGCCACACCTTCAATTCCAAGAAGCATCAGGTCTGGAAATGATATTTAATGGTGTCTGTGTATGTGTGTTTGTGTGAGTCGTTTCTAAGACCTGTGGGGGGGAGGGCTAGTTAGCCTTTTCTTAGTCATTAGAAGGGCAATGGAATGTGTTAAACAGAATGGAGATTATTTGAAGGACAATGGAATGTGTTAAACAAAATGGAGATGATCCCATAGGATAGAAAAGTAGTTGGTATATATAAGTGGAAAGAGAGAGGGGGAGGGATGGAGGGAGAGAGAGGGGGAGGGGGAGGGAGGGAGGGAGAGAGGGGGGAGAGAAACATGTTTTATGCCTGGCCAGGATGAAAGGTGAGAACTTTGATCTTTTATTTTGTGTGAGAAGATTTAACGAGTTATATTGAGAGTTGATCTATAGAAAACTCATAGAAAGTTATGTATTTCTCTAAGTTCCAAAAATTTGGAGAGGAAAAAAACACTTTTTAAAAAACATTACCACTCTCCTGGAAGAAATGCATTCACTTGCCCCCAACCTTTTCTAACCGGAATGTGTGAGACAAAGAGGGAGGAATGAAAGTTGTGCTGATAGACTAGAGCAGTGATGGCAAACCTATGGCACATGTGCCACAGGTGGCACGCGGAGCCATACCTGCCGGCACGCGAGCTGTTGCCTAGCTCAGCACCAGCGCGCATGTGCGTGCCGGCCAGCTGATTTTTGGCTTGCACGGAGGCTCTGGGAGGGCATTTTTGGCTTCCGGAGGGCCTCTGGGGGGATGAGGGAGGGCGTTTTTTCCCTCCCCAGGCTCCAGGGAAGCCTCTGGAGCCTGGGGAGGGCGAAAAATGGACCTACCAGGCGCACCAGAAATTGGGAAATGGGCCATTTCCGGCCTCCAGAGGGCCTCCGGGGGAGCAGGGGAGGCCGTTTTCACCCTCCCCAGGCATTGAATTATGGGTGTGGGCACTCGCGCCTGTGCGATAACGCGCGTGCATGCACTTTCGGCACCCAAGGAAAAAAAGGTTCGCCATCACTGGACTAGAGGGATATTTTAGCTTCAATTAAAAGCTGTCTCTTAAGGGATTGCAGTCTGGGTAATGTAGTCCATGATATGTGACCACATCTGTGTGTTTTTATTGGCCATAGAGCTATACTTCTGCTATTGGGTAATTGTGCCATGCACACCAGCAGTCATTTTAAGTTTTAATAAAGGACCATGCAGCAGCTGGAAGATGGGGGGAAATGAATCTCTTTTCACCTATCTGTAATGGGACAGATTATGAATATATACTCTGAAGAACCTCATCTTGAACTGTAAGTCTATGATATGAGGATACCAGACAATAAATGTAATCTGCATGATTTTCCAGTTTGCGTGGAGTTTTAACTGTCTGAGAAAAGCAATCCTATACTTGGACCAGAACAGTTAAAATCCCCGTAAACGGGAGTTGCAGATTACATTTATTGTGGTTGAATGGATGGATGTTGTTGTTGCTTTTATATTGCTTTTTTTAAAAATTTTGTACTGTTTTTAAATTTTTTGGAATTTTGTTTATTCTTGTATCTCTTATGTTGTACGCCGCCCTGAGTCCTTCGGGAGTTGGGCGGCATATAAGAATAACAAAATAAATAAATAATAAATAAATAAATAATTATCTGGTATCCTCATATCCTCATATCAAAATCATGCAGATTACGTTTATTGTCTGGTATCCTCATATCATAGACTTACAGTTCAAGATGAGGTTCTTCAGAGTACAGTATATATTCATAATCTGTCCCATTACAGGTAAGTGAAAAGAGAGACTATATTCCCAAACTCCGTTTCAGAAAAGATGCCTTTGGAGAGAAAAGAATGTTGAACCTCTCTTTGCAAAGATAGACTCATCCCTTTCTTTGTATGGAAGGAAGAAAGACTTTGTTTGCATTTAAATAAGAAATTGTTTGAGTGAAAAGTTAGTTTGCAATCTCTGAACAAGTTATCTTGCAAATAAAACTGAACTGCTCTGGCAAGAAAGGGAGAGAAAGGGCCTAAGATCTGTATTTTAAAAGCCGGCTTTCCTGTAGTCAGCTTACTCGGTACTTGAAAGGCTAACCCCCCTCCCCAGCATGAAATATTTCATGTTGGAAAGCTGAGGAAGTTTGTATCCTCTCTTTGCACAAAATCAGAAAGACTCTGTTTAAATGAAGCAAGTGAAAGATTTATTTTATTTATTTTTATTTATTTTATTTATTTATTTGTCAAACATGTTCAGGATAGTAGTTGTTTGTATAAACATAACATAAGTAAAAAGTTCCGATAAAAGAGGACAATAGGACAGTAGGACAGGGATGGTAGGCACAGTGGTGCGCTTATGCACGCCCCTTACAGACCTCTTAGAAATGGGAAGAGGTCTACTGTAGGTTAAAGTTTTGGGGGTTTGGGGAAGAACCACAGAGTCAGGTAGTGCATTCCAGGCATTGATCACTCTATTGCTGAAGTCGTATTTTCTGCAGTCCAGTTTGGAGAGGTTTACATTAAGTTTGAATCTATTATGTGCTCGTGTATTGTTGCGGTTGAAGCTGAAGTAATCATTGACAGGAAGGACTTTTTGATATATGATTTTATGAACTACATTTAGATCAGATTGCAGGCAACGTAGTTGTAAATTGTCTAATCCCAATATTTCAAGTCTGGTGGAATAAGGTATTTTATTGCGAGTAGAGGAGTGGAGGACTCTTCTTGTGAAATATTTCTGAACTCTCTCAATTGTATTAATGTCTGATATGCAGTGTGGGTTCCAGATAGGTGAGCTGTATTCCAGAATTGGTCTAACAAATGTTTTGTATGCTCTGGTTTGCAGTGTAATATTGCCAGAGAAGAAGCTATGCAAGATTAGATTAACAACTCTTAGAGCCTTTTTGGCAATGTTGTTACAGTGGAATGAAACAGATTTGTTTCCTTCTCTTTGCAAAGTAAGAGAAAATCCACTGGAGCTTAAATGATTTAAAAAGCCTCATTGCTCCAAGGAGATAGAATCTGCATAACAATGTCAATTTTCCCTTTAAGAAATCGTCCTGTATCTGCATTTGAAAAGAAACCTGCATTTGAATCAAAGATAGGTCCAAGTAAACAAAGGAAATCGTTAGAAGCTAACTAAGATTAAGAAAATAAAGTGTGTTGCTTTGGAAGAATCAAAGGTTAATAATTTCTGCTGCCTTCTGTAACTTTGCTTGAAAAACAATTGGGAAAAATATTCCTCTTACAGATTCTTTCACATAACATTAATAGTCCAAATCGTGATATAGCCAGGGAAGATCTCTGAGAAATCATAAAATAGGACATAACCACATGGCAAAATTCAAGACAAAGGAGGAATTAACAACCAGTTTAGCTCAAGCATTAGTTAGTTCACAGCACCCCATAGTGGCTCAAAGGTGAATTTCACTAAACATGCCAAACTTAAGAAATGTTCATAGTGCTCTCTAGTGCTCAAAGAGGGAACTACAGTGATGTTCCCAAAAGTTTAAACGCACCCTAGTGTTCAAAGAGTGAACTACAGTGACACTCCCAAAGTTTGAAACACACCCAAGTGGTCAAAGAGTGAATTGCATTGACATTTTTAAAAGTGTTCAGGAAATTTTTTTGAATCTTTCTAGTCATGGCAGAGGCCCCCGAAGAGCAAGCAGAGCTGGTCTTCCCAACTAATCTTGACACGAATAAAGAAGCTGATGTCATGGAGTCTTTTCCAATCGAGGCAGAAACATCTCAGAAAAGGCGAGTACTGGTAATGGGAGATTCAATCCTCAGAGGAACCGAACCCGCCATCTGTAGACCAGATAACCAATCCAGAGAGGTATGCTGCCTCCCAGGAGCCAAAATCATAGATGTAGCAGAGAAAGTAACTGAAATAATAAAACCCACAGACTATTACCCCCACAGACTATTACCCCCTACTATTACCTCCACGTAGGAACAAATGACACAAAAAAGAACTTGAAAGCAATACAGAACGACTATGAGCAACTAGGCAAGAACGTCAAAAACCTAGGTGCGCAAGTAGTCTTCTCATCCATACTACCAACAAGAGGATAACACCCAGCAAGGGAACAAAGAATCTTACAAGTAAACCACTGGCTAAAGGGTTGGTGTCGCCAAAAAAAGTTTGGATTTCTGGACCATGGACTGTACTACCTCCAAGATGGACTTTTGGCAAGGGATGGGTTACACCTCACAAAGACTGGGAAGAATGTCTTCGGAAAAAGACTGTCCCAACTTGTCAGGAGGGCTTTAAACTAAAATCACGAGGGGAGGGTGACCAATCTACAGGATCCCTGGGACCAAACTCCAAGAATGGACCCCAAGCAAACAAAACAAACAACAAACCAAAAAGGGATGGGGAAGAAAACAAACTCAAACGCCAAACAAGAGACAAAGAAAGAACACCCACAATCAGGCACAAAGAACTCAAATGCCTCTACACAAATGCACAAAGCCTAGGGAATAAACAGGGTGAACTTGAAATGTTAATGCACGAAGGTACACATGACATAGTTGGAATAACAGAAACTTGGTGGGACGAATCACACGATTGGAACTCACAGATAAAAGGATACAAACTCTACAAAAAAACCAGATCACACAAAAAAGGCGGTGGTGTTGCACTGTATATAAAGGACAACTATGTAACTACAGAGCTACAAGTAACCAAGGAAGAAAACCCATTAGAATGCATATGGGTCAACATAAAAGAAAAAAAGAATGACACAGCAATAGGAGTTTACTACAGACCACCAAACCAAACAGAAACATTGGACACCCTTTTTACCAACCAGCTAAAGAACATATGCAAGAAAAATAGCATTGTAATAATGGGAGACTTCAACTACCCGGATATCAACTGGAAAACCAACTCAGCACCAAGTGAGAAATCTAACAGATTCCTAACCAGCCTAGCCGACAACTTCATTGTCCAAAAAGTGGAGGAGGGAACTAGAGGGGCAGCCATACTGGATCTAATACTTACAAACAGAGAAGAAACAATAGAAGGAGTCGAAGCTGCAGGAACACTGGGCGAGAGTGACCATGTAATACTAAAATTCACCATAACGCAAACACAAATAACTGAACATAACGACACCTATATCCCAGACTTTAAAAAAGCTGACTTCAATAAACTCAGAGAAAACCTGGGAAAGATCTCTTGGATGGAAGTACTAAAGGGTAAAACAACTCAAGAAGCCTGGGAGATCCTGAAAAACATGATCATAAAAGCCCAGAACACCACAATACCGATGAGGAAGAAAAACAAGAAATCCAAAAGGAAACCAGCATGGCTAAACAAAAATCTCACCGATAAACTGAATGAAAAAAAAGATAAATACAAAAAATGGAAAGAGGGGCACATAACCAAGGCAGAGTACCAACAGACAGCCAGAATCTGTAAAGAAAAAATCAGGACAGCAAAGGCCCAGAATGAACAAAGACTCACAACAAAAGTCAAAGACAACAAAAAAAAGCTTCTTCCAACACATTAACAACAAGAAAAAAAATCAAAGAAACAGTTGGTCCACTAAAGAGAGAAGACGGCAAAGAAGTAACAGACAACACAGACAAAGCAGAGCTACTGAACACATTCTTCGCATCAGTCTTCACACAAAAGGAAACTGCAGCTCAATAGCAGCAATTGCGAGAGGGATCTCGGAGTCCTGGTAGACAGCCAACTAAATATGAGCCAGCAGTGTGCAGTGCAGCAGCAGCCAAAAAGGCCAACGCAGTCCTGAGCTGCATAAATAGAGGGATACAATCAAGGACCAGAGAGGTACTAGTACCACTCTATAAAGCCTTGGTCAGACCACACCTAGAGTACTGCATCCAGTTTTGGTCACCACACTAGAAAAAAGACATTAAAACTCTAGAGAAAGTGCAGAAGAGAGCAACCAGGATGATAAAGGGTCTGGAAAATAAAACATACGAAGAGCGGTTGCAGGAACTGAGCTTGGCCAGTCTAGCGAAGAGAAGGACCAGGGGTGACATGATAGCAGTGTTTCAATACTTGAGGGGATGCCACAGAGAGGAGGGGGTCAGGCTGTTCTCTATGGCACCAGAAAGCCAAACAAGAAATAACGGATGGAAGCTGACCAAGGAGAGATTCAACCTGGAAGTGAGGAGAAACTTTCTGACAGTGAGAGCGATCAACCAGTGGAACAGCTTGCCAGCAGAGGTCGTGAGAGCCCCAACACTTGCGACCTTCAAGGAGAGACTGGACTGCCATCTGTCTCAAATGGTGTAGGAACTCCTGCTTGAGCAGGGGGTTGGACTAGATGACCTACAAGGTCCCTTCCAACTCTAATAATAAATCTAAAATCTAAAATCTAAATCTCAGAAAACCTATGATTTGAGGTCGCATAGAAAGCTTACTGAGGCCATGCGGTCAAATTTGATGGATGAATGGAATAAGCAGTATCAAAAACACACCAAATTATGGGGTAAATTGAAACATCTTCGAGATAAACCCAAAGAAGGGCTCTCTCCTGGGTGCATCAGCATATTGGATAAAAGTATGAAGAAGGCATGGCCAGTGCCGTGGCACTATGGAGCTTTCCCGTGTCCTGTGGGAAAGCCCCAAATCTGCACTGCCTGGGGACCCGGTCCGGTTAGGACCAGGTCAGAACCACCCAGGAGGGGTGGGGAAGAAGAGGAGTGCCTGCCGGTGGACTGGGGGTGGTGGTGGCAAACCCCCAGGGAGCCGGCTTTGACTCCTCAACTGGCGGCATATGAAGGTGACTATTCCAAAATGTCATCCCTAGTCGCGGCGGTTACATCTGCAAAGATTTGAAACGGCGATGGAGTCATCTGGGAAGGGAAATTTTGAATTATTTGCTGGAGAAGCTGGAGAAGACGGAGGCTGGTGAGTCACATTGCCAAAAGAAAATATTAAAAGAAACGTTCTAATTTAAAAGGGGAATAAAAGGACCGGAAATCAGGAAGCGGCTGTTAATATGTGGATACAATGGTGGAACAAAATTAAAGGGACTTGTAACTAAAGCCCAACTATCAAAGATATGGAATTGTGTTTTAAAGACTGGATAATGATGAAAGAAATTTGGGAATTAAATTTGGAAGGAAAATTGGAACTGATTGAAAATGGAAAACTTTAATAGGACAGACAGAGAAAAGAAATTTGACTGGAGAATGCCGTCTGGTAGCTAGAAGAATTGTTGTTGTGGAAATACTTTCATGGTGTTTGGACAGCAGTGGCCTTGAACAAAGAAATCTTTTCTGAACTGCTACTCTTTGAAAGAAAGTGGAACTTGGATAAGAGTGAATATAAACAGACCACTTGAAAGAAAATGTTTGGACTGGTCTGGATAAGGAAAAGCATGAACAGATGTTAACAACAAAGAACAGAAGGATTTGGCCTTTTTCAATCACCATAAAAAGAAAAAAATCTGTAAATTATAAAAGGCTGTGGAACATATTGTTAGCAGCTGAATAGATTGTTGAAAATATTGATTTCTGACTTTGGGATATGGAGATTAGTGATTATTGAGAATTGGTGGCACCTTTGAACGAACTTTGACTAAAGATTGAACCTATTTAAGCTTTGGATTTAAGAATTGAGAACTGAGACTTTAAAGATGGAGAGAACTGACTATGAAAAATTGGCTGAGTTTATGAAGGACCTTTTTGAAAACTTTAGAAGATCTGTATTTGGAGCATTTGAGACAGGAAAAAATGAAGTGCAAATGGAAAAAAATGGATAAGAGAACAGAAGAAGAAAAGAAGAACGATGAAAACATTATAAATGATGATGAAAAGGGAAAGAATATTGAAAATGCAATGCTGATTAATGATTATGTTAATGATAATGATTCCACTGGGTTTAACAGTGAAAATAGAGATAAAGATAACAGTGATAATTATAACAGAGATAAAGATATTAAAAATAACTATGTTCAGATTGATGATAAGGATTTTAAGATACATAAAATGGAAAAAGGAATGGAGAAAATTAGATATATACAGAAAGTAAATTTAAGAGAGAGGAAAAAAGCGCGGAGAAAGAGAACTTATTGGTATAAAATTAAAAGAAAGAGGAAAAAGAATTTAAGCAGATGGGAGTGGAGGAAATATATATACAAAAATGAATTAGTCAAGAAACTAAAAAGGAATGAATGATAATATTGAAATATTATGGAAATGTTTTTTCTTTTTATTTAGAATTATTATTTTATTAAGAGGTAAAAAATTTCTGTTCTTTTATATACAGATTAATATCATTTAATGAATTAAAAGATTTGATATTCTAGATAAAACAATGTTAATTAATATAAGAAGTATGAATGATAAAATGAATATTAGAGCTCAAAAGATATATCATGATTGTGTATTTCTTTTTTTATTTTTTTCTTTACATATGAAATTTCTTCAAATGAAAAACCTCAAAAGGGAAAAAATGTATTATTTTAAGAGTTGAATACTGAATTGAATAATTTAGAAAGAATTTTGATGAATAGTAAACGAAAAGATATATTATGATTGTGTATCATTTTAGACATGAGATATGTTCAAATGAAAAATTTAAAAACCTTTTATTTCAAGTGTTAAACATTTAATTGAGTGTAAATAACCAAAGAAGAAATTTGATGATTAATATAAGAAATTAGAATGTATAATTGAGCATTTAGTTTTGTGATAGAATAGAGGATAAAAAACATAAACAATGAATAAAGAGACAAAACAGTGGAGGAAGCAATATGGCCTAAAATTAAGAAGTAGGAGAATAGTAACTAATTTGGAAACTAATTAATAGCGGAAAATTTTAGGAGTAGAACTGGAAAATTAACTGGTGAATATCCCAGATGACAAAATTAGATTTTCTTTTTTTTTCTTTTTTTTCTTTTTTCTTTTTGGAGGTAAGATGAAATTAGCAGCATATACCTAGAAATAAAGTATTATATATAAAGAAATTATATAATAATAATAATAAATTTTCTCTTTTTTCTTAGAAGAGATATGATGAATCTAAATTTGAGATTGTATCATCAGTCTGCCAAACATAAGAGGATAAAAGAGCACTCAGGGGAAAGCTAAGAGGATGTAAGAGGAAGTAGAAGGGGAGGGAGAGAAGGAATAGAGAGAGTAGAGGAGGAGTAAAGGAGTAAGAAAGTAGGAGGAGATGATAGAGATAGAGAGAGGGGAGTGCAACGGAAAAAAGCAGAACAGACTGATGATTGATGATATAAGTGTATGTATAAGATACTGACTTTTGAATGATGGAGTATAAATGTAAAATTGTGTATTTTATTGTAATATTTTAAGGTATATGTTTATTGAATTGTAAAAGTGGTCGAGGAAAAAATAAAAAAAATTGATAAAAAAATATTGGATAAAAGTATGAGTGAGCTGTACGTACAATGGAAAGATTGTGAATGCCAACTCATCAGCATCCAGTCCAAGTTAGGTGACCCGGATCTCCAAAAAGATATACAACGCATCCAAACGTTAAACAAACAGGACAATAACCTTTTTCCAAATGGAAATGACTTTCTTCAAGCCGATCCTCAGGCGGAAATCACATCAAGCGAGAAGTCCGAGGTATCCCAGCGTTCGCATGGGGCCTCTTCCCACTCTTCTAAGAAAGCCTCATACTTCTACCCCAAGCTAACCCAGTCTCACACAGGCAGCAGCATCTCACAGCAATCATCCCATCATAGCAATAAGTCCTGGGCCTCAAGAGCAGAGAGTCTATTCAACAAAGCTGCAGCGGCGCAAGTTGAAGCTGAAGTGGCCAAGGTAGCTCTAGAGCTGGCAAAGAAAGAGCAACTACAAAAGGAAGAAATAGCCAAACCTCAGGCCAGACTTGAATATTTGAAGAGTGAATGGGAGGCCAAACTAAAGATAGCACAGGCTGCAGCTTTATGGGTGGAGGCTCAAGGCACCACCCCCAAATTCAATCCTATAGAGTTGGAAGAGGAAGACTCAAGCAATCACGTCAGGGCCTATGTAGATGAACAGAAGTAACTTCAGCAGGGATAACGAGGAGAATCTCAACAACCAGATGTACAGAAAAGTCAGACACGCAAC
Source organism: Diadophis punctatus similis (assembly GCA_023053685.1). Classification (NCBI taxonomy): domain Eukaryota; kingdom Metazoa; phylum Chordata; class Lepidosauria; order Squamata; family Dipsadidae; genus Diadophis; species Diadophis punctatus. The sequence continues at coordinate 26,711,593 of JALIGW010000008.1, forward strand.
ATTGTATGTTCTGGATCACGAGATTCCTCCCTCGGAATTAGAAAACCTACCCTGATGAACCAAGACACAAAGGGTAACTGGGTGATCCCTCAGCAGCAATGAAGGAGTTCCAGCCGGCAGGTTCACAAGTAATCATGAATTCTAACCTCAATGTTGAAGCTAAGATATTCCTGCCAAACCTACAAGGCACCTTAAGCGTGGACACACAGCCCAATGGTCATGGTCAGCCTACTTGGCAACAAGAAGAACAATCATGGCAAGACAGAATTGTCAAGAAATACTCTGTAGGAAACTACCAGCTGTCTTTGGCACATAGCCGTGCTCCTGGAGGCTGTGCTTGCCAGGATTCAAAGGAGGCCCCCGGTCCTGCTCTTGCTGGTTCCATGGAGCACACCTTTCCATCACTCCCAGCATACAACTCTTCTGAAGTCCAAAGAGATCTTACAACACCCTGGAGAAGGGTGGACTTGGAATCTAGGGGGGTGCACAAGTTTTCCGACAATCCGGGCACAGAATACTTGCTATGGAAGCATATCTTTTCAAACGCCATTAGTAGCAAACAGTTGCAGCTACCTGAAGAACTTGGTCATATGATAGCATGGTTAGGACCGTGATCTACAAGAGTAGTAAAGGAGATCTATGCATCCCAACTAGGCGAGCCACTCAAAGCCCTCAAGCTATCATGGGATATGCTCGATTGTCAGTATGGCGCACCTATGCTGACGGAGTCCTTGTTCATAGAATGCGTCAAAAACTTCCCTGGCATCAGCCTCAGTGATCCTTATGAGCTATGGATTTTTCTTCCCTCCTTAAACAACTGCGGTTGGCACAAAAAGATCCCGCTTTGATGGGACTTATCTGTCTTGACCAGTTTAGGACGCAGATGTCAATCATTAAAAAACAACCAGAGCAGCTGATTGAAGAATGGATCTAGTTGTCTGACAATTTCAGGGTGCAGAACCAAGACGAAGATCCTCCCTTTGCCGCCCTTAAAGAATTCGTTGCCCACCTAACGAAGCTATAAAATGACCCACAAAATATCAACCTTAGAGAAAAATGGTTCCCGGCTGCCAAAAAGACCAGCCATAACTTCGGTTCGATCAAGAATCCATCGCACACTGCGAAAGGAAAAACCTTCGTGTATGTGTATAAAACACAGATCTCTACCCTGTCCATGAGGAACCCAGTTGAGCAACCACCAAAAAGAGCTCAAGATACACCTCTGATAACACGTAAATATTTGACAGGTTGTGCAATGTTGTGCAAAAAAATAATAATGGTGCACCGGTTAAGATTCTAGGTTGATGCTGATTAAATTTAAAATAGGACAGTTATGAACAGTGTACTGTAGGGAAGAAATGATAAAATGGAAAAAAAGCTGTAGTGCTTCCTGGATGCGGTTTACCGCTCAAAGCCCCAAACGGCAGGAGATGAGGGCTGCCTTGGCGCCACCAGCTGGTGCAAATATACTGCGGTGAAGGCGGAATGCTGATGCTGCACAAATGCAAGTAGCGCTTTGCTCCTGCACCTTCCAGCCATCGCCACCGCCGATTCGGCCCGCTTGTCCCCCCCCCCACAGCAGCACCATTATCTCATTCCGGCCAGCGAGGGCTGCGCTCCTTTTTGCATACTGCACCACCTGCAAAGTTCCACATTGCACGTGCCACCCCCTATGGCAGAGATTTCCAGCCCCACCATGGGCTAGTCCCATATTCCAAAACTGTGGTAGTCACAGGACTGTCTCTTTGATCATCCTGGAGCAGATCCTCCACCCGGGTGCAGGTCAGTGCACCCTGGTGGAGTAGCTGCTCCGGGATGACCAAAGGGCCAGTCCTGTGACTACCACAGCTCTGGAATATGGGACCGACTATCTCACCAATGTCAGCAAGCCACCGTCAGTCTGTCCATCTTCATTTTCCTTCACTCAGATTGACCAAGCTTCTTGAGAGAAGGAACACAAAAGAGGTGTCCAGGCTGTGTGCCTGAACCAGGTGCTTTCTCTCAGGCCTCGCACCCAGAAGCCTTGCAGAAGCAGAGAGGTAGGCCCGAAAAGCGGCTGAGCCTCCTTCCCCCCCCAATGGTCCACGGGACTTAAAATTATGAGTTTGGTGGTCCCTGAGGTCCCAAAGGTTGGAGACTCCTGATCTATCTAACACAGGACCAATTATCTTTTTTTCCTTTCAACCTTTAGCTGTGGATGCAATCCAGAAAATATTGAATACATTCTCATTTAGCTTTCCAACTTTGTAGGACCTTATTCTGGGTATTATCAAGAATATGGAAAGTATTAAATGTTTTTGCTTAATATTTAATATTTTAAATATTAAGTAATGGTGGGTCCCAGTCTTGCCTTTGGCTATAGTCCTATCACAGTATGGGATCATGCTCTGTAGTTATGCTGATATGCTACACTCTCCTGATTTGTCTTCCTAAGAAGAGAGGACAAATGTGCCTAGTAGCTTTTTTAAACATTGCATGATTATATACTTACACCTATCAAGATTCAAGAGCCAACCATGGCTAGAAGTTCAACTAAGTTTGGATTTCCCCCCCATCCCTAACATTGTGAATTAATCTGTTTGGACTTTGACATTGAACCATTTAAAGGTATTTTATCAACAAGATCATAGGAGTATGTGGAATTGTGGCAACATGAAGGTGGACACTTTGGGTTCTGGTGAACTGTGGCTTGCACTCATTGGGCCTTTGATTTCTCTGGCACCTGTGGCAAAAGGCTGATGTCCAGGTGTCTTATCAGATTCCAAGGCTGGAAACAGCCCAAGCCAGTTATGGCATTTATGACTTTTTAAAAAGATTTTTACAGCTGATTTGTCTCCTGTCTGACCATGGGTCATTCAAGCAAGGGAAGCTGCGCATCTCACTTAGTCTATACAAGTGAACCCCCAGTGGAGAAGGCTTGCCTTCCCCCAAGTGTGGAAGGAAGAACCTGTTTTCCTGCTGGTGGACGTAACTGAGAGCTATAGCAACAGAACAGTAAATCCTTGATAACATCAATATGGAACCTGAGTGGAACTATTACTAGATGTGTGGTGAGTGCTAATAGAACCCTGGCTTCCTGAAACTAATGACTCATGATTGTCTTTTGATTCATTGGATTTTGATAGGAACTTGTGCAGAGAAATTACAGCCACTTTGGGAAGAATTCTCCACACTACTGAAAACTTACAACAACGAACTTGGTTACATCTTTCCTGACGATCACTATAGATGCTGCATGGTCACCATTTCACCTACAACATGACTGGCATTGCTGGACTGCCATGTGACTGATTGCCTTTGTCCTAGAACTGATGCTATATTAGCTTAACAGAACATTGGGATGGTGAACATTTGGGTATTGGTTTGTATGTACGTAATTATTTGTATGCTTTCATTTATTATGTGTATTTCTTGTTCATGTTTCATGTGTTTGGAATATATTTATAGGCTAACTACACCTTAGAGAAACCCATCTGGTGAACCTCAAGGGAATATTTGCAGAATATTTGCGGAAGTAGCAATTTGTGGGGATAGTAACTTATGGGGATAACTGACCTTGTATTTACATTTTCTTTCTACAAAAGGATTTCTTGCTCCATAATGAAGAGCCTGCATAGCATGGAATATGCTAAACAAGATGGCCAATATTACAACTAGGTCACCTACTGACTTTGAAGGCTATTTTTTCTCTCTCTTCAAATGTCCTCTACCTTGCTGTATGTTTAGAGCTAGCAGATTTCTGGGTATGTATGCCCCCTATGGAGAGCATTCCTTTTTGTTGGGAGTTCTTTAACTCTTCATGGACCATTTTTTTTCTAGATGCATATTTCTTAGTCTCTAGGATGATACAGGATGATCTATACTTCCTACATATATTGCATATCCCTCCACATAATGGTCATTTTTGTTGGGAATATGACATACTGAATTTGGATTTTTAATGTCTCCGCTGCTTTGAAACACTACAATACCTCCACAGAATGGTTAATTTTGGATATTTGGGCCTGCTGTTTATACTGTGCTTTCTTATACATGGTATTTGCTTGGTTTGAGGCTCTTCAATTGGCATTGCCCTCCTCCTTATTTCTGCATTGCTTGTAATCTATGCCCATATTAGTGTCAATGCCATTAAGATACTACCTACTGGAGTCTTCCCTGTGTCTCTAATTGCTATTTGGCCTCACACGGCCCTAGCTTTTTATCAGCACACATACAAGGTGTATGTGCATTCACTACTTCTGATTGTTATGCCCATTGTTATGCACAGGGTTAGGGTTTTTATGTCTTTTTATTTAGGCTATGTTTTCTATTGTAGTATGCATTGATGCCTATTTTTTCTTCATTTTTAAAAGACATTTACTCCTTCCTGGCTATCTGTCTTGACAGAATTGACACCATTTTTTGGTGTTTGTTATTGTGCTTGATATATTAGGGATTTTGCTTTCTTTCTTTTTCTTCAGGGTGCCTGCCCAATATAATGTGATTTTTGTGCGCTGGTTTCTACCAGACTTCTATTCCTTTCCCCCCCAAATGGACTCTTCTGCGCATTTGGTCCCTGATCCTGTTGGTCAAAACTTCCATCTTTTTGGTGATGCTGAAAGGGCATCTTTTATTTGCCCTTTAGCATCAAAGGGGGGATTATGAGGGGCAAATAACACGGGTTTTGTTATTTGTTAACTAACATAGTTACTTTGTATTTTAATCTGATTTATATTCTTTCTTTTAAATTGATGTTCAAAATTTATTAGCTTTTAACATCCCTAAACTGATAAACAAACTGGAGACTAGCTCATGATAAGAAAAGTTTGTTAGTACAAATTGGGGTCTGGCTTATCTCTTTTGTGAACCCTAAATAACCTTTCTCCTTACAATTTATTCTCCTTCAGACCTCATTTCAATAAATATGTGTGCTATTATCCTGTCCAGTCAACTTTCCTCTTTCAGATTTCTTTGTTATGTTAACTATAAAAGGGGATGTAAGCTAAAGATCGGAGTTCCCTTTTTGAATGAGGAATCCCTTTTGTCTGAATATTCTGATAAATTGTAATAAAATGATCTTCCTGTCTCAGTTTGTCTCATTGGAAAATATGCACATCAAGGCAGGAGCCTGAAAAAGCCATATTTGGCCTTCAATTGTGTTCTTTGGGTCAAGGAGATATGAACCAATTAATGCAGATCCTAATACAGATACAGTAAATATGCAGATACAGCAATTAATTCAGACCATCTTAATGCAGATATAGGAAAGATGGTACATTGCCCCAAATACTATGTTTTGGTGGTCTTTATATACCTTATAATATAATGGCAGTAGAGAATGAACAGTGATTACAATTCCCATTTTATAGCAAATAATTAAAAGACCTATTAAAGAAAAATGTCTTCTCATGGTGTAGAAAAAGTCTCAATTACCCTTTATGATCAGTTTATTGTTTGATGCCAAAAATATCTAGAAAGATCTTGTTTCTAAATCTGGTCTGTTGTTATAACAGACCTGAGTCCCTAGGGAGTAGGGCGGCATATAAGAATCCTAAATAAAATAAAATAAATAAATAAAATAAACATTGAAGGGAAGTTGTTAATTTTTTTTAAAAGGGTGTATGTTACAATATAATCTACCAAAGTAAATTTAAATCTCTTGAATCTATTCTAATCAAAACATTTTATAACCTGGTTATGAAACTTTACTTTCATTATTAAAAATTATCATTTTTATAGACACATTAACTAAACATGAATTTGGATATTTACATTACAGTTAATGAAGCCACAATAAAAAGTGTCTTCCAAAAAAAAGAAGAGAAAAGAAAAGAAAAATGTCTGAAAAAAGTTCTAAGAGCTTGGCTTTGTGTTTCTGGTGGAACTAACAATTAGATTGAAATATAATCCTGTTAGTTTCAATACATCTATTTTTTTTGTAATTTAAGAATCCAATTAAGTTTATATTTATTATTGCTTTAAGTTTAATTGTTAGTGAAATTTTATACAATACTTAAGAAACTATTTTGATTTTTCACACCTACCCTTCCTCCCAATGCTTGTGAAATTCAACTTCTCACAACTTTAAATCTTTTTTCTGTTTATTTTTTAAAGTTTTCAATAACATTGACAACAATGAAAATATATCTGTGCCACTCATACAATCAATTTTCTAATATATTTCTAATCTAAGATGGTAGCAGTCTCCTCCCTTGCCCCAAATAGCTTTAATGGGTTCTGCAATATTGCTGGATTTGTGTGTGTGTGTGTGTGTGTGTGTGTGTGTGTGTGTGTGTGTGTGCATTATTCCCATTCTAAATGAGAAGATTGAAAAAGAGATGAAGCCAGGGGTGGGATTCAGTCAGTTCAGACCGGTTTGGGCGAACTGCATGTTAATTTTACATCTGGTTTGCCAAACCGGTAGTTGCAAGGACTGGATGACCCCGCCCACCCCACCCTGCCCTCTCAGGAGTCTCCATGTGGTATGTTTTGGATACAGGTAAGTGCAGGGTCTGCGTGGAGGCTCTGCGAAGGTGAAAAATGGGCCTACCGGAAGTGCCGGAAGTCCAGAAAGGGGCCTGTTTCTGGCATGTGGAGGGCCTCCAAAGCCTGGGGGAGGCCATTTTCCCCCTCCTGGAGGCTCAAGGAAAGCCTCCAGAGCCTGGGGAGGGCGAACCCCCCCCCCACCATAGAGCAGGAGGTCGAGTAGGCCACGCCCTCATGGCCATGCCCACCCAGCAATCGAGTAGAGAACCGGTTGCTAAAAAATTTCAATCCCACCCCTGCATGAAGCATGAAATAAATGTGAAACTATTACATTTTTGGCATTTTGAAACCTCTTTACATGATCACAACTGCTGTGCTTCAGGGGAAAGAAAGAGGATGGACAATATGCTTTGCTTCAGAGGTGGGTGTGGCTTGGTGGGCGTGGCTTGGTGGTCATGTGACTGGGTGGGCATAGCCAGGTGGTCATGTGACTGGGTGGGTGTAGCTAGGTGGTCATGGTTGGTCATGTGACTGGGTGGGTGTGGCTGGTGGGCATGTGACTGGATTGGCGTGGCCAACTCCAGGGTGCTTCTTTGCCCTAATATTTTTTTAATTTTTTTTAAAAGATTCGTGTAAATGCTATCTAGATATTTTGCCTTTAGATATTTCTAAGATACCCTACCCTTCATGCAACCTTTAGATATTGCCTTTAGATATTTCTAAGATACCCTACCCTTCATGCAACCCACCTCCAAAATCTGAAATGAAACGTCTGCACCCCACCTGTCAGATTGATCTCCAGAGTTCTCCATCAATGCTGCCATATTCTTAGTGCACCACCAGTGTTTATATAGAGAGATATTTTATAAGTACATGATTTCCATATTTTCTACGTCTCTATATGCTTAAACTATTCACCAAAATCAATCTCCCCCCCCCCGGACTTTCCAGAGAGAATACAGGACATAATATCAATAAAATAAATTTAAATTAAATTAAAAATTCTTTTGATTTCCACCTTATTTTTTAAAACTTCAACTCCCAATTGTATCCTAATAAAAATTCATTCCTCCTTCTTTCAATCTTCTACCCTACACAACATTTCTTCCAAGTTAAATAACACTTAAATGAGTATTACATAAGTAATAATTAAATATTAAATTAAAAAAACCTTAAAGTTATCATAAAGTTAACCACTATGTAAATAACATATATTACTATATATCAGATTGTTAACTTCAAAAAAATTCTAAATCTCTAAAAAATATTATTATTATTATTATTAATAATAATAATAATAATAATAATAATAATAATAATAATAATAATAATAATAATAATAATAATAATAAATAATAATAATAATAATAATAATAATAATAATAATAATAATAATAATAATAATAATAATAATAATAATAATAATAATAATAATAATAGTATATATACCGTGTTTCCCCGAAAATAAGACATGTCCCGAAACTAAGCCCCACAGGGCTTTTTCGGGACATGCCTTGAAATAAGCCCCCCCCCGAAAATAAGCCCCCCCACTACTTCCGGGGGAAAGGGGGGGGACATGCGGGGAGCCGCTCTTTTTGCGGCAGCACTCTTTTGGCCCGGAAAGAGAGAGAGAGAGATTTCTCAAGAAGTTTCCCTGCAAAGACCTGCTGAAAAGAGAAGCCGCGAACTTCCAGACGCTGGTAAAGTGAGCGCCTCGCAGCCCGGCCCTCCCCTGCATTCCCCCCCAAATTGTTTATCTTACCAGCGTCTGGAAGTTCGCCGCTTCTCTTTTCAGCAGGTCTTTGCAGGGAAACTCCTTCAATGTAAAGGAGAAGTTATCGCGAGTGCAACCAATTAACAACTTTTCGTACTCGCGAGAACTTCTCCTTTACATTGAAGGAGTTTCCCTCAAAGACATGCTGAAAAGAGAAGCCGCGAACTTCCAGACGCTGGTAAGATAATCAATTTGGGGGGGAATGCAGGGGAGGGCCGGGCTGCGAGGCGCTCACTTTACCAGCGTCTGGAAGTTCGCTGCTTCCCTGTCACTGCCTTCCTCACTCACGTCGCGCCCCGCCCCATCCCCCGCCCAGTGGTCAAAGTCCTTCAAAGCATTTTAAAGGGATCCGTTTTGCCTGCCATGAAGGGAACCAATGTTCCCCGAAGAAAAGGAGGCAAGCATTGGTTGCCTTCATGGCAGGCAAAACGGATCCCTTTAAAATGCTTCGATGGACTTTGAAGCATTTTGAAGGGACACCCTCCTACCTCGATCGCATTCTTCGATCTTCTCTCCACGGCAGCCCATTCTGAAAGAGAATGCCTCACGAGTTGGAGAACTTTGAAAGCCTCGCGAGGCGTTCTCTTTCAGAATGGGCTGCCGTGGAGGGAAACCCCAAGCTGTCAAACTCCAGTAAGTGGTGTGTTTCGCGGTTCTGCGGAGTTTGGAGCTTTGGGGCGAAGGATGGGGCGGGGCAGCGAGCGAGCGACCGAGGTGGCGGCAGAAGGGGCAGCAGAAGTGCGCGGAGCCCAAGAGCGGGTCAGCAGGAGCCCCGAGTAGAAAGCGCCGGCTGCTGTGCCCAGGCGGAACGGCTCCCCCTTGAGTTCGGAGCCCAGCGAAAAGCACTTGAGACCCACCGGGGCGGCGCTCAGCGCGCAGGCAAGCAGGAGGTAGCTGGAGAGCGCGGCGCAGGCTCCCACTTCATCCTCCGCGTCTCCTCCGCTGCCTGCGCCTCCTCCTCCCTGCCTCGCCTCCTCCGCCTCCCTTCTGTCCTCCTCCTCCCGTGTCCTCCTCGCCATCATCGGCCCTTGCCGGGGAGGCGGCCGCCACGTGTTGCGGGAACATAATGCTGGGGATGGCAGTGGCGAGAAGGGAGAGTCCCGAATGCGCCGCCACCGGTGCCGCCGTTGCTCTGGCTGCTACCGGCACAGCGGCTGCTCTCTCTTATTGAAGCGGCTGCTGCGGCTGCTGCTCTCTTGCTCGCCACCGCCGCTACTGCTGGGAGCCGATGAATTTCTCTGTGCTTCTTTGTAATAACGGGTGTTGACTCCTGCGTTTTAAAGCCACCTCTTGCCAGTCGCCCTTTGGCATGGCTGGCGCACAGAGATCCTCCCGACTAAGCTAAGCCCCTCTTTTGCCTCGAACTTGCTGCCATCAATAATTCATCGGCTCCCAGCAGTAGCGGCAGCGGCAAGCAAGAGAGCAGCAGCCGCAGCAGCCGCTTCAATAAGAGAGAGCAGGAGGAAGCAGGGCAGGGAGGAAAAAGCTGGTGCGTGAGCCGTGCTTGCCGGCTGCCTGCAGAGAGGAAGCAGCGGTGACAGCGGCAGCCGCTGTGCCGGTAGCAGCCAGAGCAACGGCAGCACCGGTGGCAGCGCATTCGGGACTCTCCCTTCTCGCCACTGCCATCCCCAGCATTATGTTCCCGCAATACGTGGCGGCCGCCTCCCCGGCAAGGGCCGATGATGGCGAGGAGGACACGGGAGGAGGAGGACAGAAGGGAGGTGGAGGATGAAGTGGGAGCCTGCGCCGCGCTCTCCAGCTACCTCCTGCTTGCCTGCGCGCTGAGCGCCGCCCCGGTGGGTCTCAAGTGCTTTTCGCTGGGCTCCGAACTCAAGGGGGAGCCGTTCCGCCTGGGCACAGCGGCCGGCGCTTTCTACTCGGGGCTCCTGCTGACCGCTGGGATCTCGCTCTTGGGCTCCGTGCTCTTCTGCTGCCCCTTCTGCCGCCACCTCGGTCGCTCGCATCACTTACTGGAGTTTGACAGCTCTGGGGTTTCCCTCGGCTAGGGGAAAAAATCTTGCATAGTGCAGAAACTCTTCTCGCTTCGAGAACTTGCTAATTCTCGCGAGAAGAGTTTCTGCACTATGCAAGATTTTTTCCCCCCTAAACAGATTAGCCGAGAGACCACGGAGCTGCCAAACTTCAGTAAGTGGTGCGTCGCGGCCTGCCTGCACCCCAAAAATAATAAGCCATCCCCCGAAAATAAGGCCAGGGGCATTTTTGGGGGGGTCAAAAAAATATAAGCCCCTGTCTTATTTTCGGGGAAACACGGTATATATATATAAAGAGAGAAAGAAAGCAAAGAAAAAAAAGAGAAATACAGTCTATCTTATAAATTCAACACTAACTCCAAACTTTGAATAAGCCTTCCTCTCAAACAGATTTTTTGATCTAATTAAGATATTTTATAACTTAGTAATTTTAAATAAAAATTCCAAATCTTTCTCAAAATTAAATAAAACTTAAATGAATATTACACAAGTGATAACTAAATATTAAATACAAAAATCTTAAGCTTCATCATAAAATCAACCACTATATTAGTAACATAATATTATTATATATCAAATTGTTAGCTTCAGAGAAATTCTAAATCTTTAAATAGTATTAATAATAATAGTAAAATAGAGAAAGAAGACAATGAAAAAAAAGAAAAAATACAGGAAATAAAAAAAAATAAGGAAAGAAGGAAAAAGAAAAAATACAATCATATTAGCCACCATCCGTCCAATAAATTTCAACACTGCATCTTGTTATATCTTGATGGTTGCATCTTTTGGTAACTTGATGGTTTTATATTTGTCAGCTCGCCTCCCATCTGGCCCCGATCTTCCATCTCCTTTTCCACTCTGTAGACATCTATCTGGTTCTGCCCATCACTTGGATTCTGTAAAGCTGTTTCGGTTTGAACAGGAAGGAATGGCTTTCCCTCCTCCTCCTCTTTTATTTTCAAAAAACTTTCCTCTGGAATCTTGGATGTATCCGCCTTTAAAACATTAACATAAAATTCAGTAGCTTTCTTTATCGAATTAAGTCGGTATCTTTTTCCCAAAAATTTCACCACGACTCCTGTTGGTGCTTCCCATTTATATTGTAAGTTTAATCTTTTAAATTCATCAATCAGAAAGGTATAATCTTTTCTGGCTTTGAGCATCTTAGAAGGAATTTCTTTCCATATCATTAGTTCCTGGCCATCCACCTGAAGGTTATTCTTAAACATCGCCTGTGTAATTCTATTCCGCAAGGCTCTTGTAGTAAAGTATATTACAATGTCCCTTGGTAGGTGTTTTTGTTTTGCATACCAGGAGTTGATTCTATATATCTTATCAATTTGCGTGGTCAGTTCCTCTTTAGGCAATCCAGACACCTGCTCCAGAACATCCACCATCCTTCCTTTCAAATCATATGATCCTTCTTTCAACCCCCTCACCCTTATGGCAAATTCCATAAATCTGAATTGCGTCATTAACACCTCTGTTTCAAAATTTGCAATGTCATTTTGTATTTTATCTATGTATCCCACCGAAGTTGTAAAATTTGTTTATTTTCTTCAATACGATTTGCCAAAACTTCAATATTTGTTGCTAAACCTTTGCATACCTCCAACACATCGTTCCTAATTTGTTGGTCAACATTCTTCAAAGCAGCCTGCATTTTATTATCTATTTCGTTGATTTTTAAGTTAAACTCCACAATCAGTTCATTTTTCATAATCTTTAAGATGCTTATTAAACTTTCAGGTCAAAGACTGTGGGGGTGTTAACTCAGTGATAAGTTGCATTTTGGAATTATAACCAGAGGAGTGGTCAGTTCTTTTATTCAAAACAGTCTTTCCAAATTTTGAAGCCATTTTAGTATTTCCAGAGGAGAACAAAGAAAAAGCCAAGTCTCTAATTAAAATTCTTTTCCAATTCCAGAACCAGATAGTCTTTTGATTTTTAAAAATTATCAGTTATTATTTTAATCCAAAATCGGGAGACAGAGAGAGAAAAGCCAATTTTAAAAGGTCAAAAGTTTCCATGAGAAAAAAGCCACTAGCGAAACAAAAGTTACTTTCACTTCTCCTCCCACTTTCTCCGATCACTATATTGTTGCTTATTAACTGTTACTTTGCTTCTTTCTTTCCGAAGTGAAAGTCAGCAGTGGAGTTGAAGACAAAAAATTCAATACTTGCCCATTTGAGAGCCTGTTTCTCTCTGTCTGCTTCTCCAATCCATTAAGTAGTTAAAATCCCTTTCAGGAAGCAGCGGTGGTCACGGCATCTTGCTCCGCAAAAGGCGGAGGTTTCCAAGTCCCTGGAGCAAGAGACAGGCTGGCTGGGGAGCCCTCCCTTCGCGCCCCTGGCTGGCTCCTGGGGCACTAGGGGGGCTCTACCCCACCTGTCAGGCTCTCATCTCTCCCCTTTGCCCGGGGCAGAGATTTCCAAGCCGCCAGACAGCTGTTTCTGGTGGCTTTTACAGGGAAATGGAAAGGCGCTCAACGAGGACCGTCTGCGATGCCGCGAGCCGGAACCGGAAGCCAATACTATTGTATTATCTGCCATATTCTGATATTGATTTTTTTGCAAAATAATTAAAATGCCATTAACTTAATTACATTCAGGAATGAAAAACAGTTTCATATTTTCCTTTGTAATTATAATGTGAATTAGTCTGTAGGTGTTCCAGCAGATTTGACAATAGGAAATATTTCTATTTCCATCTCCGTTCCATCTCTATTTTATTCTATTAAAAATTGATAGTAGATGTATAAGATATAGATGGCATTTTCTATTTGAACTTCAAGAAGCTTCTCATTTTATTTCTGCTCTAGCACTGATACAAATAAACCCCAGCTTTGTTTCTAATATTTCACCCAGATGTTTAACATATTCTTTAAACCAGGGGTCCTCAAACTTTTTAAACAGGGGGCCAATTCACCTCAGGCTGCTGGGGGGCTGGACTGGCTGGGTGGGTGTGGTTAGGTAGTCATGTGACTGGGTGGCATGGCTAGGGGGCCATGTGACCGGGTGGGCATGGCCAATTTAGCAGTCCATTTTGCCTTTGTCCTTCCTAAACTGTAGTTGCTGAACCCAAGGCATCTATTTATTTAATAAGACACCGCCCCCAAGGGAAAAAGTGCACACACTTTCTTGCCACTTGCCTAATTTCAGTACAATAGCAGCTTCAGACTTCTTAAAATAGGCCATTAAAAAAAGAATAAAACAAACAGGATTTCCTTCAAAATAACTCCTGATTATATATTTCAGAAGACCACACAATAAACCAGACTGAGAACTGCACCAATTAAGACTGCAACTAAAACCCTCAAGATTTGGGAAAGAGAATCACTCTAAAATCCATTAGCATTGCATTTCTCTGAATGCATCATATATCTTTTTCTTATGCATTGTAAATTGATTTCTGATGCATTTAACTTATGGAATTATCTTTTGTTACTACTTCCAGCAATATTAATCTACATTTCTTACTTTATTTAAAATGAACAGATTATATAAACCCCATTGAGATTGTCTGTAGCCAAACACAACCCCCACCGATTTGCTCTCTCTCACTCACACCCCAATCTGCTTTAAAAGGTAAATATTATATATAAAGTAAACATTACAGGCAATACCTTAATGTTGATTCAATCTAAAAGAGGCCAAATCAGGAGGACTGATCAGAAAATGACTCCATGACAACTAAGGACAGGTCCACCTCAAGTTTCATTTAGAATTGGAGGGGTGACAGAGAAAGAAAAGAAAAGCTTTTAAGTTAAATAGGCTTACTCTGGTAATTACACAGCTAATCAATTTAGGTTCCAGAACACAGGCAATGAAACAACAACAAAAACCCTCCCCAGCCTCCTCCTCTCCCATGTTGCTGCTTCTGAACTAAAAGCTAGCAAATGAGCAGGGAAGCAAGAGTGGGAAAGATCCTTAGCAAAATGTTCACCTTAGCAACCTTAGTAAACACACGCAGAGGAGATGAATCCAAAGTCAGAGAAGGGATCCTTACAAGCTCGTCACTGCCTCCTCCACTCCCCCCCCTTTTCTTCCGAATCCAAAGGAAAAAGTTCCCAGCCCAGAAATGACGCTCCCAGAGCTGGAGAGCTGCACTGTGAAGCAAGTAGGAAGAAAAACCTGGGGACTTTAAAAACTCAGAGAGAAACCCCCTCCTCCTCTCCTACATGGCTGCTTCTGAACTAAAGAAGGCTAGTAATTGAGCAGGGAAGCCAGAGTGGGAGAGATCAAATGTCAGCCATTCAATGACAGTACCAGGGATTTAAGCTTTGGCCTCCCCCTTTTCTTCCTTCCTTTCCAGCAAGGGGCAGTTTGCAGGATCTGAAATTTACTTTCCCTTTCTGCCTTTGCCCGCTTCCCAGTCAAGGAATGCTGCTTCTTTTGCTGCCTTCCCACAAAAAGAACCTCTCTTTCTTTCTCCTTCCTTCTCATCTTCCTTCCTACCTTCCCTGCCTGCCTCCTTCTCATTCCCATCTCGTTCCGGAGTTTGGCAATGCTGTTGGTGGCCGTGCTTACCACGGTTGTGGCTTTCCAATATGGGGCGGGGTGGGGGCAGTCCAAGTGAAAGGGAAGCCACACATGCTGCAATGTTGGGCCTTTTTGGCCTTCCTGGCCCCCAGAAGCCTTCTGACAGCCAAAAACGGGCGCAGTTTTGGCCTCCCCCCACCTCCAGTAGCTCTCTGCCATACCTTCCACTTCCAGCTCATGAAGGTAAATCCTGCACCTGGCCGAAGGGTAGGGGCCAGGGGGTGGGTGGAGTGATGTGGGCGAGGCAGCCTCGTAGTGCTGTGTGGGCCAGATTAATGGCTTCAGCGGGCCGTATCTGTAGTTTGAGGGTGCCTGCTTTAAACTGATATTTTAACCATACTCACAAGAAATTAAGCTTTAAACTCAATCAATCTGAATCTAGATTAAGACACAGGAATTTAATCCATGTTCTCTGATTTTATAGAACCACAAGAATATAGTTGGTTCCAAGAAACAAATCACATTCAAATAGTTTAGATAATTTATTTGATTGCTATACTAAAATATAAGTAGAAAGAATGACATAACACAAGCTCCACCCAAACGAACTTGCAACATCATAACACATAATGGGTGCTCCATCACTAGAGGCTTTCACTAGTGCATCACTAGTGCTCACTCTAGATTTTCTCCCAAGCATAATGCTGGCACCATCAGAGCAAAATCATATTAACTTTTTTTCTAGGTAGTTCTTAGTAAGCCCAACATTATTTAAACGTTCCATAACTGAAGAACATATTGTCTCTGCATCTTGTTTTTCCAATTCAACTAGCTCAAGGCAAATTGTTGGTGAGGTAACTGAATCTTCAACTTTTAAGAAAAGTATAACAATTGGTTTGTAAGATATCATTGAGGCTTCATCAATAATCTAACATATTTTCAGATTATTTTCAATAATTTTAGTAAATAGTTTTTTATTTCTTTTGCAATGAAATAAACTATTTTCACTGCAGTTTTACATGAATTTAACCCTATTCCCATGTCTAATCCATTTATCATTTGCATGTCTATGTCATCTTCTATGTCTGAAAATGGTTTTACATCTTTGTGCCAGATTATAAACTGTAATAAATACTCTATGAGTAGTACCTACATATTTTTCAGTCATCTTATCTAATCTTTCCTAGCTAAGACTACTTTACATTAGCCCAGGTCTTACCTGGACCAACAGTCCCTAATGGAATGCTCTCTCTATAGCAGAGAGAGAGAAGCCAGGGGAAACCATGTTTAGTCACCTAAGTTTTTTAGACGTTTCATCTTAAAAATGTACTGAAGCTTTTTACAGCTTTATTCCAGCCAGGTGGCACTGTTCATTTTATTTCAGCAGCTGCATTTTTTCCTAGGATTCACATTGTTTTATCTTTATGAATGCATTCTTTAGTGGCTGCTTTGCAACTAGAACAACCTCTCTAGTGTAGTAAATTTTTAAGAGTGAGAGGGATTGGGGTCCAATCAAATGGGGACAAACAAAAAAGATATATCATCTTTTAAGGAATTAGATAAAAAAGAACAAAATTCATAGGTGCATTAACAGAGCAATACTGAATTCTTTTTCTGAAATTTATTCCTCAGTTTAAAAACAGGAATATATGAATTAGGTTCAGTATTGGGCTCAGCTTGTACTCAAAGTCAACTAGCTATTCAATAGTAGTATTATAGTTAGAAAAAATGGAAAAAGCAACATATAGATTTAAAATCAGAAATATTTTTGTTTGAAAGGTAGAAAAATATAATAAAGGGAATACATATTTAATTACACATGTTAACAGCGACTAGAATTGTATTTGCACAACAGTGGAAAAATGAAGAGACCCCTATAGATGAAAATGTAATTAAAAATATTAGAATGTGCAGAAATGGATAAACACTTAAAATTAAAGAGAAGGAAGAAACAATACTTTTTAACGTGGGATTTGTTTTATCAATGGCTAACTAACAGAAACAGAAGTTAGAAATCTAATAGTATACTGCAAAACGAAAGACCAATTATATAAGGAAAGTTCACTAACATGGATAAGCAAATATTATTAGTAGTATATGATCATTATTGTTATGAATATTATTGTCACTATCATTGAAATACAAAATTAACTACCCAGACAACACACTGTATATGTAGATAATGAATTTTTTATGCTTATTAAAAAACAAAACTTAAAAAAAAGTAGTGTCCGGTTTCAATTCTGAAAAAAAGGAACAATTCCATAGGATGGCTTTATTCACTCCTTTTCTTTTCAGATGCAGGGACAGATCCTGCAGAGGAAAGAACCCCAATCAACTGAGCCCATCACTAGACCAACTTTTTTGAGTCCTTCGGGAGTTGGGCGGCATATAAGAATAACAAAATAAATAAATAAATAAATAAACTTTTATAAGTTTGTATACAAACTTAAGACATATTTTAAAAATAGATATCAAGGGAGAGAGAGAGAGAGAGAGAGAGAGAGAGAGAGAGAGAGAGAGAGAGAGAGAGAGAGAGAGAGAGAGAGAGAGAGAGAGAGAGAGAGAGAGAGAGATATTAAGCAAACTAAAAAAGAAGTTCATTTATAAAAGGTACCTATGCCAGTAATCCTGGAAATAAGATTATGAGTAGGTCAGAGCAATTTACCAAAAATTAGGCAACCAGTGAAGGAAGGCAGGAGAGGCTGAAAGGTAGGCTGTGTGTGGGAAAGTAGGAAGAATACGAGCCTGTGGGAAAAGCAGACAGGCAGTTTAGAGCCGCGCGGTGCGGGGGAAGGCAAGGCTCGCACGGGTGGCAGAAAGGAGACAGAGAAGTGGGGGAAACATGCACACAGAGGGGAAGGAGCCCAGGAAAGCTGAAACCCAGGGGGGACAGAAAGGAGAGAGAGAAATGGGGGAAACACATGCACAGCGCGGAAGGAGCCAGGAGAGCTGAAAGGTAGGCTGTGTGGGGAAAGCAGGGAGGATAGGAGTCTGCGGGAAAAGCACAGGCAGCCCTTTAGGGATCAGGCAGCAGAAACTTGGAGCCATGCAGCATGGGGAAAGGCAAGGCTCGCACGGGCGGCAGAAAAGAGAGAGAGAAATGGGAGAAATACGCACACAGAGTGGAAGGAGCCCAGGGGGGGACAGAAAGGAGACAGAGAAGTGGGGGAAACTTTTTCCCCCACCCCCATCGGGGTCACGTTGCCCACTAATCTTCTGCCAGCGTGGCACGGCTCCTCCCAGCTTCTTGCAGGTGCTGGACAGAAGACGACCTTGGAGAAGTAACGAAGAATGTGATATCTCTAACTTCTCACGCTCACTGTATTCCCCCTCCCTGCTCCATGTCTTCTATGTGGAACAGTGACAAACGATGCTTTGTCAGGCTGCCTCCCCTCAAGCAAAAAACAATTCCTACCAATACACAAAAGAGAGAGTGAGAGTACAAGGGATTAAATTAATGATCTTAACCACCCCTTCCTCCCCCAGGGGGCTCCTTCGGCTTATCTGGGTATTTGTTATGGAAATCCCTAATTAGCCTGTCTGCCTTTACTTTCCAACTATTTTTTTTATTATTGAAAAGTTTTAATAGTACAAAGTACATACATTTTTCTCTTTTCTCCCCCCCTCTTCCACCCTTACTTTCCAACTATTGATCCATGTTGATTCAGCCAACGAATATCCTTTCCAAAGAATCAGATACTGGAGGTGGCCCCTAAATAACCTGGAATCTAGGATCTTTTTCACTTCATAATGTCTTTCCCCTTGTATTACTATCGAGGGGGGGTCGGTGGAGGAAGGGTTGGTGGCCTAATGTTGGATTGTGTCATTGGCCTAAGTAAGCTACTATGAAACACGGGGTGTATCTTTCCCAATATTCTTGGCAGAGCCAACTGTACTGTGACAGGATTAATTATTTTTACTATTGGGAAAGGTCCTAAGAATTTTGTACCCAGCTTTTTACTGGGTAATCTCAAGTGGATATATTTTGTTGATAGGTAGACCTTGTCTCCCACTTTGAAAGGGGGCTGAATGGCTCTATGCTTGTCCGCTTGCTTTTTATATGTTTCTGCAGTTTCAACCAATGCCTTTTTAGTATTTTCCCATCCTTTCTTCAGTTCTTCCATCCATTCCGTTAGGAACATAGATGTGGGTGCTTCTGTGGGCAGTTCTGGCATTGGGACGAATTCTTGTCCACTGGTAACCTGGAAATGTGTCAATCCAGTACTGCTGTGTACTGCATTGTTGTACGCTACTTCTGCAAATGGCAGCAGCTCTGCCCAGTTGGCTTGTTGGTAGTTCACATAACAGCGGAGATATTGTTCCACCATGGAGTTCGCTTTTTCAGCTGCACCGTTAGTCTGGGGATGGAACCCTGAGCTAAGGCCTTGAGTGGATCCAATGGTGTGCAGGAACTCGCTCCAGAATTTAGCGGTGAATTGCATGCCTCTGTAGGAGATTATCCTCTTTGGCACTCCGTGCAAGCGGTAGATGTGTTTGAGGAAGAGCTTTGCTAAGTGTCTGGCTGTCGGTAACCCAGAGCAGGCAACGAAGTGGGCCTATGTTAGGATGATAATAAAATCTCATAGAGGCGATGTTGGATCTTTACTTGGAATCCAGACAGTTAGAAATAAAACCGAGATTAAATGTCTAATAGAAAATATTTATTTCAGTACAAAAACAATAAATCCTGAATAATTACATCTTTGCTGAGAAACACGACCGTTCAGGTCAAGAGCCAAGGCAGAAGAGGAGTAATGGTGGATTAGGAATGTAGACATGCACAAACATCATATCACGTGTTCTGCTTGTATTGGAATGCACCATCATATTAGGATAGGGGTGTATCACCCTGCATAGACTCACAACTGACAATATTCACTACGTGACAGCCTGTTTGGAGAATAAATCGATGACCATCCAGATCACTGTATTTCCCTTGCTCTCTGGGAGTTCTAAGATGAAATCCATTCCTATTTCTTCCCAGGGCTTACCTGCAGAAGTCCAGGTGGTTTTCCTGGTAGGTGCTTCCTTGTGGCGCAGGTGGCACAGCTCATTACATAATCCTCTACCTCAGATTTCATCTTTGGCTACCAAAATTGCCATCTCGTAAGGTGGAGGATCTTCAAGAATCCGAAGTGTCCTCCCAGCTTAGAATTGTGGCTTTGTTGGAGCACTTGCAGCCTGAGGTCAGCAGGCACGTACAGTTTGGATCCCTTCCAAGCCAGTCCATACCTCATGGTCAATATTTCCTTGTTATCATTTAGCCAGGGGTCGTTGGGCAAGGCTGCCTTAAATTTGTCTGTCCACTCCTCATGGCTTCGGGCGCTCGGTCGTCTGGATTGGCTTCTGGTGAGGACCGGAGCTGCTAGTTCCCCCTCTGTGACATAAGGGTTTTTCTGTCCCCGTCAGCGATGAAGGGATGACAGAGTGGAATTCCTCCTCTCTCTGGCTGTCGTATTGCGGCTTCCTGGACAGGGAATCCGCCAGCAAGTTCTTCCCCCCTGGGATGTGCTTTAGTTCAAATTTGAATCACCTAAAGTATTATGCCCACCTCACTTGTTTGGGTGACAGTTTCCTGGGGTTTTTTAGCGCCTCAAGGTTCTTGTGGTCAGTCCATACCTTGAAAGGTACTTTTCCTCCTTCGAGGAATTGCCTCCAAGTCAGTAGCACCCAACGAACTGCATAGGGTTCTTTTTCACAGATGGCCCATCTTCTCTCTGTAGCAGTGAGTTTTTTTCAAAACATAAGTGCATGGCAGGAGCTGGCCTCTCTCATCTTTTTGTAGCACCGCCGCCGCCACAGCCACATCACTTGCATCAGCCTGAATGATGAATTGTTGTTCTGGATCGGGATGCTGGAGGATCAGCTCCTGGGCGAATAGTCGCTTTAATTTCTCGAAGGCTTTCTGGCAGGCCATCGTCCAATTTAGCGGCTGACTAGGCTTTGGCTTGGTATTCGTTGGCCCCGTCTTGAGCAGTTTTGTTAGCGGTAAGGCTAGTTCTGCAAAGGCCAGGATGAATTGCCTATAGAAGTTCTCGAAGCCCAGGAAACTCTGCAGCTGTTTGCAGGTGTGTGGGGCCTGCCAGTCAAGCACTGCTTTTACCTTCCCCGGATCCATCTCGATTCCATCTTTGGAGATCCGGTACCCCAAATAGTCTAGCGAAGTCTTGTGAAACTCACATTTGGAGAGTTTGGTGTATAGTTTGGCAGCTAGAAGTTTTCTTATGACCTGCCTCACCAATTTCACATGTTCCTCCATTGTCTCACTGAAGATGAGGATGTCATCTAAATAAACAGCCACCCCCTTGTACAGATGGGGGTGGAGCACCTCATTAATGTACTGCATGAAAACCGCTGGGGCCCCTTGCAGCCTGAAAGGCATCACTTTGAATTGGAAACTCCCTAGGGGGCAATTGAAGGCAGTTTTCCATTCATCCCCCTCTCGGATTCGGATGCAATAGTATGCTTCTCTTAAATCTAACTTAGTGAATATCTTGCCTTTTGACAAGTGGTTCAGTAAGTCTTTCATGAGGGGGAGGGGGTAGGTGTTCTGCATGCATACTCCGTTGATCCCCCGGAATGTCCACACATAATCTGACCCCCCCATCTTTCTTCTCTTTGAACAGTACAGGCACGGCCACTCTTGACTTCACTGGCTGCATGAACCCACTCTCCAGGTTGGAGTCGATGTATCTTCTCAACTCTCCCAATTCCTTGGGGGACATTGAGTACATCTTTGGGTTTGCGAGCACAGCACCTGGCTCGAATTCTATTGCGCAGTCTGTTGGCTGGTGAGGGGGGAGCTCGTTGCATTCTTCCTCACTAAACACTCTCTCTAGGTCATGGTACTCCCTCAGTACCCTTTGGGCTCCTGGGGGGGTGATCTCCCTTGCAGGTGCAGCCAGTTGAGGTTCCGGTCTCCCCCCCTGCATGAATTTCTCCCTCTGCTGTTGGCTTTCTAAAGGAGGAGTCGGGCCGATGTGTATGTTGAGTTTCCGATACCCATCCTCCCATCGGATGGTGGGGGTCCACTTATCTAACCATGCCAGACCCAGGATAATTGCTTCAGACACCTTGGGGACTACTATGAATCGAATTTGTTCGTGGTGCTGCCCAAACTGCAACTTTACTGATTGAGTTAGGAGGGTGATGGGAGCCCCACCCACTAATGACCCATCCAGTTGTTGGAAATGAATGGGGCTGGCTAAGGGTCTAGTGTGGCTCCCCAGCTTATCTACCACTATCTTGCTGATTAGACACCTTGAACACCCAGTGTCGATTATGGCATCTACTTCCACTTCCTTTCCCGTTTCAGGCACCAGGATTTTGACTTTAATGAGAAAGGGCCGAACGGCTGCACTCACCATCGGATCGTCTTCCTCGTCGACCCCCTCTTTCCATGGAGGACTTGATTCCCCCATTGATGGTGGTTCGTCATCATCAGGAGGGGGAGGGGACCCCTCCGGCTGCAGGGCCAACTGCCCCGGTTCAGGTGGCTTGCTCAGCTTTCTTCTGGAGGCTGGAGTTGGCCTGGCTCTTGGGAGAGGAAGGGGGGCTGGTGCTAGGCACTCGGTCATGCGATGGCTCACTTGGCCGCATCTGTAGCACTTCACTCCCCTCATTGGCTCAGCCTGGGATGTCGGTGCTGGTCTAGGGGGGATCCTGCGGGCCAGCAGCCTCCTAGGGGGGCAGTCCAACGGGGTCTGTTTTTTGACTCTGACCACATGGTCCAGAGCAATGGCGGTAGAGTACCATTGTTGGATCCGGCATGGGACCCCCTTATTTTGCATGCTTTCTTCAGCTCTGGGTCTAGCATGTCTCGGAACGGGTGCACTAAGAGCCACTCGGGCCAATCTCACACTTTTCCTGCCGCTCTCCTAAACTCCCACACCAGTTCCTTCACTGGGCGTCCCGCTTGCTTCAACGCTTTGATCTGGGCCAGATCGCGGAACCTGATTCTCATCAGCTGGACAAAGTCATCCAAGTCATCTAACTCAGGTGCTGCTTCATCGTGGAGCTCAGCCACCCATTTGGATGCTTCCCTGTCATTCATCCACTCAGTGATCTGATCGATCAGCTGTCTATCTGTCTGGAACAGTGCTTGATTTTCATCGATGTATACTAACACCCGGTGGAGGAAGTAGGCCAGCTTTGTCAGGTGCCCATCAAACGTGGCTTGAAACCGGGGGGGCGGCCTCCTGGGGCTGAGGGAGGGCGGCTAGCCCAGTGGCGGCTGGCAGAGCAGCGGCTTGCTGCAGGGGTCCTCCCATCTGGATCCCTCCGTATTGCATCTGTTGGCCCAACTCCCCCTTGGGGAGGGGTTGGTGTGGTTGGTGCTGGCATCGTAGCTGGCATTGGTTGGGGGGTACCCTGGGGTCCATTGGCATTGCACACATCCCATTCTGGGGATGTACCCCCATCCAAGAGGGGCCTGCCCTGGTGGCATGGCTCCAAAGGTTGGCAGTGGGTTTGGCGCTGGTGCCCTTTCTCCCCCCATTTGCCACCACTGGGGCCTTCCACCCTCAGGTTGGTGGGTTGGCCTCGGAGAGGGGTAGCGCAACACCCACATGGGAGGTGGCCTGGTGGGAAGGCTTACCAGGCTCCCCTCCGCAGCGGTGTGGAAAGAGGCTGTAACCCCACTTTGATGGGAGGTTCAAGGTCCCTCTGGGAAAGAGAACACGGGCTGGGCCAGGTTCCATCTCAGAGCTTCCATTCCTGGGGGGGGGGTGTCCAACTCATGCTTAGCCATCCAAACTGATCGTGAAGGTCCGTCAGCAAGTGCGCGTGTGAGCCCGGCTGGGATCCCTCATCTTCAGAGTGCCCCACGAGCGCGGTTCTCGGTTGGCCCCATTTGGGACCAAGGGCCACCCCAGTATACAAGGGCTGCTCTAGCCTCAAGCCCCCCCACGGCTCCCAGCGGGATCCGCTACAGCTGAGAGAGAGGCTGAGGGGCTGGTTTCTTGCTCCATGCCCCCATCTGACACTCTCTCTCCACGGCCTCCCTGGCCTCCACAAATGCTGGGGTGGGAGAGTAGAGACTTCTAATGTATTCCTCCGTCTCATCCCTTGCAAGATCCCCAGTTGGTTTCTCTTCTTTCTCCATCTTCCCTGAATCTTTTGTACTGCCCGGCTTTGGGTCGGAACTGGGGCTCAGGACCCCAACCAGCACCCCAAAGAAAAGGGGTAGCTGGGCAAAGTTTAAAAGAGATTTGGGTTTGTGTCAAGGTTCCAAATAGTAGTCGAGCAAAAATCAGAGTCCAAGGCAAAGAGTTCACCAAAGTTCCAATTTAATGCAGACACCATGTTGGCAACGCATGGGAAAACCCAAATCTAACTTTCTCCCAAGTTCCCACTTGCTAGGAAGTGGGCACTCCTTTTCCCCCCACCCCCATTGGGGTCACGTTGCCCACTCATCTTCTGCCAACATGGCACGTCTCCTCCCAGCTTCTTGCAGGTGCTGGACAGAAGATGACCTTGGAGAACTAACTAAGAATGTGATATCTCTAACTTCTCATGCTTACTGTATTCCCCCTCCCCGCTCCATGTCTTCTATGTAGAACAGTGACAAATGATGCTTTGTCAGCTGGTTGTAGAAGGAAACAGATGAGTGCACCTTGCCTCTTCTCTTTTGCCTCCCCTCTAACTCTTTAAAATTTTGGGGAGTTGCACACATGGAGCGCTGGGGGAACTTGTGCCTGGAGTGAGAGGGGAACGCAGGCTGACTGGGTGGGGAAGAAGTACCGGACTTCCAGTGCTTGTGCGGGGAACCCAGGTGGGGAAGGCAGGCAAGCGTGCTGGGCCTCGTAGGAGGCAGCTAGGCTGGGATTCGGGCCTTGCTACTAGCAATCACTCACCCAGGCAGATCAGGGCAGCTCAGCTGGGCCGCACAGAGAGTGCGGCGTGGGATGCAGCTGAAGGCAGGCAAGCTGGCTGGCCCTCAGAGATCATGTGGTCGAGGCAAGCCAGGAAGCCAGCCAGAGAGCAGCAGCAGCTATGCCGGGCAAGTGGACGAGATGAGGAGTGACTGGGCGGGGCGGGTGGGGCAGGCAGGGCCAGCCAGAATTTTTACTAGCGGTTTGCCTGAACTGGCCCGAACGGTCTGAATCCCACCACTGCTCTAGTTGATGAATTATTTTTATTATAAAATAGTTACCTCTTTGGTATTCCACTATTCCTTTTTGATAGAATGTTCAGGTTTAATGAATCTGGTTCTCATTCATATATACAGATTGAATTGATATTTCTTAATTTCTCATCTATACTTAGCACAACAGATGAATATATATTTGCACTACCATTATTTTAAACATATAGGGTTTTTCCCCCTTTGACTTAAACCCTTCCCCAAAAGATGAAAAACAAAACAAAATAGTAATTTAAGAATCATACACAATTAAGCAAGGAAAACAATGGACCAGAGAGCACTGTCTGAATGTTCTGGCTCAACTAATTTTAATGTTTAATGTTTGACATGCTGACTGAACTATTTCAAAATTAAAGTTCACCACTTAAAATTTCCTAGTTATGTTTTCTGCCAACTTTAAGCTCAAACAGATAGGTAACTGTAATGCGTTCCAAAATGTATCTTTTTATTTTAAAAGAATATTATTATTGGAGTACTTTGACTGTTTTTTTTAAAAAAGCACAGAATAAGAAAAAAGCAGACTATATATGTCTGTTTATGATATTCACAGATTGAAACCCAATGGCAGTTAAAGAAATGAAGTTTGGTCAACTAAAAAGAAGGCAGGCATAGAATCATTGGACCACAATAATATAACACAATAGTAGTCAACTGCAACTTATTGACAGTTACTGACAAATTTGCAAATCTGACAATATGCCAGATTTTATATCTGCATGATGCACAAGTGCTTTACTTGCCATTATTGTAATAATTAATCTAAAAACAATTATTGTATAAGCTTTTGGTGTATGAAGGAAAATATGGAAATGCCCATTAGTAGAGATTTTAGAATTGCCTTGCTGCTATAAAAATGCGGAGATACTCATTAGTAACTTCTTAAATCAAATGCATTCTATTCTGAGATCACACTGCAGATGTGGAGGGCAATTGTGCAAGCCTGGAAAAAGAGTAACTATTTTAAGAAGTTCATCAGCTGTTATGTTGTTGCACCCCATACTCCAAAGCAGCTTTTTGGTTTTTACATGCTAACTACTAAATAGTAGTAGTATTTACCCCTAGAAAAGCAGTTAATACTTTATCCTATTCTGGATGGTATAATATTAGTGATTTCAATCAGAATAAATTATTTCAAGTTACTCATACTACTTCCAATTTACTAATCCTCTATTCATAAAATAGAACTGAAAAGCTATCTAGGAAAAAGCAAGGACAGAGGAAAAAGAGAAACACATCAAATGACTTTTCCAATAATACATCTAAGTCTGAAAGTTTAAAAGCAGACTAGTCACAACTATGATCCATGAAGATTGTTATTCAAAATGGTCACACCATTCGTATAAGACTTGCTAATTACTTTCCTCTTCAAAATCTTGTTTATTTACAATACTTACCATTTTATGCTAAAATATGGGAATAGTTTTAGAGCTGCAGATGAGTGTCAAATCCTCTCTGGGGATTTATAAGAGTTGTTCTCATGTTCCCTTCCAACTGCACATTGTATATTGTTTATTCAGCAGACTGAATAAACTGTCCATATGCCATTCTCTGCCTTTTAAAATATTCAGTAGCTGGTAACGTATACCAATGGAGACTCAGAGTGCATTAATTCCATTAAGCAGGAAATATAACTGTTAGTTTATTTACCAAACAAATTATGATTTTAAACTAATTAGTTTTGACAAGTCTCTACATCAGGGGTGTCAAACTCAATTTCATTGAGGGCTGCATCAGGGTTGTGTTTGACCTTGGGGGGGCTGGGGGGCATGGCCAGGGTGGGCATGGCCAGCTTGACTTCACTTGTGTCAGGGGTGCCTCTGGTGGCCCAACTGTTCTGCCAGCAAAAATGGGCTCCTGAACTCCATTTTTGGCTGTGACAGCCTCCTGCAACTCTCTGCCAGTGAAAACAGTGCGGCCCTCCCGAGCTCCATTTTCACTGGCAGAGGCACCACGGGCTGGTCCTTTGCTGTTTCCAGGGTGGCCTCATGGGCCAGATCTAAGCACCCTATGGCCCAGATCCGGCCCTCAGGCCTTCAGTTTGACACCTCTGTTCTAGATGAAAACCAGGCTTTTATATTAGGAAATATAATTAAAATATATTTACTGTCTAAGAAATGGAGATGGACCTGTTAAATGAATGACATGGGTTATTTCTGGAAAAATTTTGAAGGGAAAGTTAACAATGGTGCAATGGTGTAAATGATCTTTGAGAAAATTCTCACTGGCTATTAGTAGTTTAGCTGCTTTGTTCTAACTGCTTTCTCATTGAGCCCATGGAACCAAGGCTCATTGGGATATAAGTATGTTAACCAGGTATGCTTCCTATTTTTAACATAACTGTTCAGACAAGAATAGACAAAAGAATCCATTTAGAAAATTAAATGTTTTTCCTTTTTCAGCAATTAGGAGTCATGGTGGCACAGTGGTTAGAATGCAGCATTGCAGGCTGACTCTGCCCACTGCCAGGAAATTGATCCTGACCAGCTCAAGGCTGACTCAGCTTCCATCTTTCTGAGGTCAATAAAATGAGGACCCAGATTGCTGGGGGCAATATGCTGACTCTGTAAACCTCTTAGACATAGATGTAAAGCACTATGAAGTGATATATAAAGCTAAGTGCTATTGTTCTGCCCCAGCACCGAACCCCAATAATTATGCAACACACAACCATTCAAACATAGATTGTTTTAGTCAGTAAAGCAACATCTCATAATAACTTCTTAAACACAAACACCGAACAAGATAGGCAGAAGTCCAAGAGATAATTGGCAAAGCTTACAGTACTTGGCACAAGTCTCAGAACTAACAAAGGCAAGATACAAGACCCGGGCTATAATGCACACTGAAACCACGCAGAAGTCAAGATTCAGGAACGATGTTTCCAGAAACCTTATTCCGGGCTGGAATGCAAACTGAAACCAGGGAGGTCAAGATTACAAGACCCGGGCTGGAATGCAAACTGAAAACCACACAGAAGTCAAGATTCAGGAACGACGTTTCAAGAAACCAGATTCCGGGCTGGAGTGCAAACTGGAACCATGGCAGTCAAGATTCTGAAGCCACGATGCAAGCTGGAACCGCTGAAGCAAAGATTCAGCAGTGACAATGCCAGATTCAAAAGTCACGCTGCAAGATTCATGAGTCACGATACCAACTGGAAACTGAAGTTCAGATTCAGGAGTCATTATACAAACTGGAAACTGAAGGCAATATTCAAGAGTGATGATGCAAGATTCAGGAGTCACGATACAAACTGGAAACTGAAGGCAAGATTCAAGAGTGATGATGCAAGATTCAGGAGTCACGATACAAACTGGAAACTGAAGGCAAGATTCAAGAGTGATGATGCAAGATTCAGGAGTTGCGTTGCAAACTGGAAACTGGAGTCATGGAACAAGCTATGATCAGACGGATTTTTCCCAAGTTGTTCTCTGCAGCTTCCCAGCTGCATCAACTCTTCTTAAATAGACCAAGGGAGTGGCCAATTAGCCCCAAGTCTTACTCTTGAGTAGATCTCCTCTCGAGTAGACCTTTCTGCCTCTTGGCAGCCCTGCGTGCTCTTGCATTCAGGAAAGGAGGGGCTACTCCTTTCCTATCACTACCAAGAGGTGCTGGAGGCTCCAAAAGCCCTGGCTGCACCGGCTGCTAGGCAGGCCACAACAGCTATTGCTATTTCTGTAAGTACCTAAGCGCACCAGCGTGCCTACCGTCCCTGTCCTAATGTTCCCTCTTATCAGTACCCATCTTATGTATATAAACAATGTTATATCTATGTATATTGCCAATACGTACTTGACAAAATAAATAAACAAACAAACAAACAAACAAATAAATAAATGTAACATGCTCAATAACCACAAAATATTTTACAGAATCTCCTGCCACTCTTCAATCCCATGTCTCAATGTACATTCATCTTTCTTTCATTAATAAATGCTCTTTACTAGAGACAGAATATAAATTTCTAGTGAAAGACTCCCTACAGTTTTTCTGTCTTGATGCTTTTAGATCATAATTTCAGATTTAGCCACACTAGGTGGGAAAGGGGCATCAATCTGGAGAAAAACTGCACACTTCAAATATAAAATGTGTTATTGCATAATTTTGAAAATTTTGAAATATTTAACCATTTGACTTTCCTCAGAATGCTATTTTCAACAATCTTACATGGAGGATCTCTCTGCTGAAAGGAACTAAGTGATTTGTTACCAAATATGAGAGGTTGGGTTAAATGGTGCCAGCCTAGGTAGAAAACCCAACCCCAGGGAGATAATTGTGGTACATATTTTTGATATATTCCATACTTCTTCCATGCCTGTGTGTGTGTGTGTGTGTGTGTGTGTGTGTGTGTGTATACCCAGCCGGCCCGGGTTCAAATCCCAGTAAGGGGTATGGCTATCTGACGAGAGCAAAATAAGCTCGAAATAGATCTATAATAGTCTCCCTTTATTTTCATTTATCAGCAAAAAAAATCCTACACACACACACACACACACACACACACACACACACACACACACACACACACACACACACACACATTTATTTATTTATTTATTTATTTATTTATTTATTTATTTATTTATTTATTTATTTATTTATTTATTTATTTATTTAATTTGTCTGCCGCCCAACTCCCAAAGGACTCTAGGCGGCTAACAACAGTTGCAAATACAAAAAATATAAAAGCAATTAAAACAGATAAAAACAATTATAAAAACTCATACATACACTTTCATGGACGGATCTCTCCAATTATAGCTGTGAGATCAACGGCCTTAAGCCTGCCGGAAGAGCCAGGTCTTAACCGCTCTTCAGAAGGCCAATAGAGTGGGGGTGGTCCAGACCTCGGGGGGCAGCTGGTTCCAGAGAGCCGGGGCAGCCACAGAGAAGGCCCTCCCCCATGGGCCTGCCAACCAGCATTGTTTAGCTGATGGGACCTGGAGGAGACCGACTCTGTGGGATCTCCCCGGTCGCTGGGAGTTGTGTGGCAGAAGGCGGTCTCGAAGATAGCCTGGTCCTAAGCCATGTAGGGCTTTAAAGGTGATAACCAGCACCTTGAATTGTGTCTGGAGACCAATAGGAAGCCAGTGCAGCTCACGGAGAATTGGTGTAGTGTGGGTGTACCTAGGCGCACCCACAACAGCTTGCGCGGCTGCATTCTGGATCAACTGTAGTCTCTCAACACTCTTCAGGGGTAGCCCCATGTAGAGCGCATTGCAATAGTCCAATCGAGAGGTGACAAGGGCATGATTGACTATGAGGAGCGCCTCACGTTCCAAGTAGGGTCATAATTGGTTCACCAGACGGATTTGTGCACCTTAGCCACAGCTGTCAAATGATGCTCTAATTTCAGCTATGGATCTAGGACAGCGGTTCCCAACCTGGGGATCGCAACCCCTTTAGGGGTCAAATGACCATTTCCCAGGGGTCGCCCTGGCATCCTCAGCTCCCTCCCACTGCCAAAAGCCTGGCCATATCAGCTCAACTCGCCCGAGCCCTCCGATTGGTCGGGAGAGGTGCCATTCAGCGGGAGGCGTTTGTGTCTGATTCCCCCCACCTCCCTGGCCGAGGGACAGGCCCACAGGAGAGTCCTTATGACTGGTGAGAAGGCAGCACAGATGAAGCACCTTTCCCTGCCTCCTGTGCTTGTCTGGCACCCGCCCCTGCGGAGCTTGACTCCCTCCTGCTCCCCCTCCTCCTGACTTGACTCCCTCCTGCTCCCTTGGGGTTGCAGCACCTGAGGTCTCCCGCTCGAGGGGACTGAAGCAGAGGTGGGAGTCCTTTTGTTGCATGCACTTCGGGAGACAAACGGGGGGGGTGCAGCCTCCGTGCTAGGAGCGCGGGGGGTTTATCCCCTCCAGGGGCCCTTTTCTGGAGCATTAACCCTGCTGGAGCAGAGCACATGGGGGGGAGGGCTGGCGCCCCAGCCGATAAAGAGAAGAGCCGCAGACGGAGCCCTGGCCCTGGCAGACTTTCTGCA
Organism: Diadophis punctatus similis; assembly: GCA_023053685.1. Lineage (NCBI taxonomy): Eukaryota > Metazoa > Chordata > Lepidosauria > Squamata > Dipsadidae > Diadophis > Diadophis punctatus. The sequence continues at coordinate 26,742,434 of JALIGW010000008.1, forward strand.
GCACCTCTGCCTGCCTTTGGGTGGCAGGGGATCCTGGTGTGGGCATCGCAGTTTCCAGCCCCGCTCGCTTCGCGTGTTGCCTCTGGGAGCTTTTCGAGCCCCGTCGCGAAAGGCGTGCGCGACTTCGGCGGGGCTGGGACAGGCAGCTGCCCAGAGAGAGCCATACCCTTTGCCCCAAATGCTACAGGTAGACAGGAGAGACTCTGTGAAGGGGATGGCTCTCTCCGGGCAGCTGCCGTTCCCGGCCCCACGGAAGTTGCGCACGCCTTTTGCGATGGGGCTCGAAAAGCTCCCAGAGGCAACATGCGAAGCGAGCGGAGACCTCACCCGGATCTGGAGACTTCACCCAGACACCGCCATTTGGGTTCTTTTACCCTCTGTGCATGCGCAGAACGCTTTTCGCATGCGCAGAACGTAAAAGAACCCAAATGGCGGTGGCAGGCTGGGGCGCGGTGGGGGTGTGGGGGCGGGGCACGGGGCATGGCATTAGGAAGCTTGGGAACCACTGATCTAGGAGGACACCCAAATTATGAACCCATTCTGAGGGGGACAATTTCTCTCCCAAAAAAAACCAAGGATGGACAGCTAGGAGGCAGTATCCACTCAGTCTTGTCTGAGTTGAGTCTGAGCCTGTTTCCTCCCATCCAGACCCTCACAGCTTCAAGGCACCGGCCCATCACATCCACCGCTTCATTGAATTGACACGGGGTGGAGATGTATAACTGGTATTATTCGCATATTGTTGATACCTCACCCTGAATCATTGGATGACCTCTCCTTCTTCTTGTGCCAAATCCATCATTGGACGTTGGCGATCCTATTTTTGTCAACAGCCGCATGAAAAAGTGCTGCTGAGTTTTGTCCAAACCAGTCCCTTAGGTTTTTAAGCCATGATGTTCTTCTTCTGCCTGGACCTCGCTTGCCTTCAATCTTTTCCTGGAGAATTAAGTGAAGGATGCTGTATATTCCTATAGCATGTCCAATTTCATACCAGCCTTGGAACTTGTGTAAATAATTTCCATTTCCAGTGACTTCAATGAAAGAGGGAGGTTTTTTTAAATAGTCACTATACAAGGCATATTGATGTGCAATCCAGAGGTGGGTTCCTCCCAGTTCGGACCAGTTCACCCGAACTGGTAGCAAGCCACTTGTGACATTATGATGACATCACGGAACCGGTTCTGTCGATGCCAGTCCGTGGATGCCGTCATCTTTTTAAAAAAAATTTAATTTTTTTTAACTTTATTTTGAAATTTTTCCCGGGTTTCTTTTCTTCTCCGCATGCACAGAAGCCGAGTTTCTGGCACTGCACATGTGTTTCCATCTTGTTTTTGGCTTTTTGGGGGGGTATTTTTTTTGGTACTGCGCATGCACGTGCACACAAAGCACGTGCACTTCCACACGGCGCTGGAGGAAGTGAACCATCAGCGAGGTAAGTTAGAATCCACCCCTGGTGCAATCATCTGACAGTCATTCAAAATATATCACCAGAAGTCTACAAATCCAACAACTTCTCAAATAATAGTATTTGATACTTCCTTTCTATCATCTTTCTTTCTTTCTTTCTTTTTCTTTCTTTCCTTCTTCCCTCCCTCCTTTCTTTTTCTGTCTGTCTTCCTTCCTTTCTACCATCATTCTTTCTTCCTTCCTTCCTTCCTTCCTTCCTTTCTTTCTTTCTTTCTTTCTTTCTTCCTTCCTCTCTCTTTCTTTCTTTCCTTTTTCTTTCCTTCTTCCCTCCCTTCCCTTCCCTCCCGCCAGCCGTGCCCAGGCTGCCGCCACTCACCCAGGCCGATGGCTTGGTAAGCGTTCTCCGGGTCATGCACCAGGTTGCAGAGAGCCATCAAGGCCGGCTGCCGCGTCAGCAGCTCGGAGTGCTGCAGCTCTTCATTGAGCTTGGGGAGGCCTCGGCAGCCGAAGGCCACAGGCGCCTTCCTGGGATTGATGTCGGGGGTGCAGCTGGGCCAAGATCCGTGGGTGCTCCATGCTGGAGGGGAGTCCGCTGAATTGCGTGCGCCAGGTTGCTAGGCGACAGGGACACCGGGCGGGAAAATCCGCGCACGCGCAGGTTACACAGCAGGGCCTTCCTGCGGGTCTGTGAGCGCTCGCCTGAGCAGATTCGGGAGCGGTTGGCTTCCCTCGTCGCTGTGCCGTGCTCAGTACCTAGCACTTGTAACTCCGTCGCATTCCATGCTCTTGTGTGCAGGGCAGCCCATTCTGAAAGAAAATGTCTCACGTTTTCTTTCAGAATGGGCTGCCCTGCACACAAGAACGAGGAATGCGAGGGAGCTTCAAGTGCTAGGTAGGACATGCGGTGGGACGCAGTTTGGGGTGACCAGTCGTGCGGGGCAGGGCAGAGTGGAGTGGAGCGGAGCCTGGGCGGGGGCTGGGCGGGGGCTGGGTGGGCTGCGAGATGGGCATCATACCTAACACTTGTAACTCCATTGCATTCCACACTCTTCTGTGCAGGGCAGCCCATTCTGAAAGAAAACATCTCGCGTTTTCTTTCAGAAAGAGCTGCCCTGCACACAAGAGCGAGGAACGCGAGGAAGCTTCAAATGCAAAAGCATGGCGAACCACCTACCGCCCCCCTGGCCCCTCTCACTGCCACCCTGTCACCACCCTTGCCTCTCACCGCCCCCCTAAGGGTTCCCATTGCCCCCTGGGGGGCGGTACCACCCACTTTGGGAACCACTGATTTAGAACTATGCCGCCTTAGGTTTGACCTAAGTGTAGCACATAAATTATCTGCTACAATGTCCTATCTGTCAATGACTACTTCAGCTTCAACCGTAACAATACACGAGCACACAATAGATACAAACTTAAGGTAAACCACTCCAAACTCGATTGCAGAAAATATGACTTCAGCAACAGAGTGGAGGGACACATTTGGTGCCTCCAAACCACCTATTGCTCCCATCTTTTAGAAAGCATGGAACTTTAGGATCAGGAACATGTTCCTACTTGGTCATGAAATCACTGAACCATCACTCCTTTCAGGCCAACACACCTCACAGAATGTAGTGAAGATCAAATGGAAATAGAAAGCACATTTGTGAAATATAACAAGATATAAAAGGAAGGAATACTTTAAACAAATGATTATTTACTAGGAAGAATTGTCTGCTGTAAAAGATGGGCCAAATAAGTACTGAAATCAGTTGATTTGCTTTTTCATGAGAAAGGAGAACACCCTCTAATAAACTGTACTTTCTTGTAATATTTCTTATTTGAAAGAGCATGCCTTGATTCCAATGAACTTTTCAAATCAATGTTTAGGATTTCAATCATTGCAAAAGGATCTGTGTGATGGCTTGTCTAACTTAGTTCATAAACTTGAACTAGGAAATTTACATTTGTCTTGGTTTTCTTTTCTCCCCAATTGTAAATGTCTAGGGACTTCATAGAACATTGAATTCAGCAACATATATTTGTCAAATTATTCAGAAGTAATATGGCCTAAATGGGACAGCCCTAAATGGGACAGCAGCATGTCCAACTGCAACTACCCATTAAACCATAATTTGAAACCAATTTCAGATGAAACAGAAACAAGGCTCAAATTTCTGCACTTCAAACCCTACTTAAATTATGTTTATTTTAAAATAAGCCTCACTGATTTTGTAGGATATGATTTTGAAAAGGGCAAAGTACCCAGTTTGTTTAGAAAACACTCTCAGTGTTTTCTTGTTTTCTTTCTTTTTTTTTATTGAAAAGTTTTACAAGTACAAAGTACACATAATTTTTTCTTTTCTACCCTCCCTATCCCCCCTCCCCCCTTCCTCCCACACTCACCCTCCCCCCCTCCCCCCTCCCGGACTTCCCAGAGAAAAACACAAGGTATAGATTCAAGACAAAAAATATAAAACTACATAATACTAAAACAAACTGTTAGTTCAAAAATATCTTTTCCTTTCTTAACTCTTTGTTATCCATAAGCTTAAAAGTATAATCTATTATTTCCTCAAACAACAAACAGTAATATACTATTTAGATTATATTAATCTGAAACTTTTTCTGAATATATTCCATCCACCTACTCCATTCCAACAAATATCTTTCATTTGAATGATCCTTAAGATAAGATGAAACCTTAGCCATTTCGGCCAGATGTGTCACTTTCAATGTCCATTCTTCAGTTGTAGGTATATCTTCCTTCTTCCAATATTGTGCCACCAGCAATCTGGCAGCCGTTATAAAATTCAAAATCAACTTAGTCTCTATAGGAGTGCAGTCCGTTGTTATTCCCAACAGAAAAAACTGTGGTGTGAATTTAATTTTTTTCTTTAAGATATTTTGTATAATCCACCAAATTTTTATCCAAAAAGCCTTAATTTTTTTACAAGTCCACCATATATGGAAATATGTAGCATCATCACATTCACATCTCCAACATTTAGGCTGTAAATTGGGATACATACACGCTAATTTTTTAGGGTCTAAGTGCCATCTATAAAACATTTTATAAAAGTTTTCCCTCAAGTTTTTTTCTTTTCTTCTCTTGTTTTCTTTTTTTAAAGGCCATAAGATAGAAAGTAAAAATAGCAACTGTAGCTTGCATCAGTAAAACAGTGCTTTGATGACTACACATCTGGCTTTGGTTTAACCCAAGGATAGAAAAGCAGCAACAGAAGTAGTTACTGAGGTTTTAAGAGTAAACTGCAGAAATAACCACCCTTGAATTATGTTTACACAGTACAGCACTAGGAAATTTGCTGTACATTGCTTTCTGACTTTTAGACAGTCCCCAAGAAGCCAGTTGATTTAAAACTGCCCTATAGAAATGCAGCACTTTAGTTACAGCATCTGTTGCACTGGTGGGTAAGGAGAAGACAAGAAAGCAGTGGTTAGATTAAAAGCCCCAATCTTCCTCCAATTACAGTATGTATCCACAAAGCAAGATTATAAGAAACATTTTATAATATGTTTTAATATGAGTACTTTTATTCAAGTTTCTGGCCAAACTTCACAAGTAGCTTGGCACTCACAGAAGCAGAAATCAAACTTCAAGATAGAAAAAGAATACTTTCCCCATTCCTTTTTCTAATTCCTTTAATCTTCTTGACTTACAGCTTCCAATTTGGGGGCAACTATTCTTTTTATTTTTTAGAAAATGCATAAAATGCATAATGTAGGTGTACTAAATTTTGAACTTATAAATTGTTTCTGAAAAACCAAGAAAAACCAAAACAAAGTTTAGGCTATTAATTTTTCAGAAGAAGAATGGCTTCCCACTAAACCAATCATGTAGGATATAATGTGTAGGGACAGAAAGAAAGCTGTACTCTTATTCCTCGTTTGAAAAATATACTAAAAGTTCTGTATCATTTTTAAACTAGCATAATTTAACTATTTATACCAACATTTGAATTTAGTTAACTGAATATAATGACCAACAGAAAACTGCCAGCATTGAAGAGTGCTCCAAAATTTGAGAATTGGAATTTAGATTTTAAATGTTATCATTTCATACTTTATAATTTGAAATATGCCCATTTTATGTGTGAAAATTTAGCAGAATATTTCCAAATTGTCAAAAGTGCTTTCCCACAAAGTATTTATATCCCCCTTTATCAAAAATAAATACTTCAAATAGCATCAAACTCACTCAGAACTTCTAAAACAATTGATATTTCCTGTGATTAGACTGCAATCCTGTTATAAATTCAAGATGCCCCAATTATCTTTCCCATAGGCCAAAGTAATATATGTATCTTCACTGTAGTCTTCCCTGTATCCCACAACACAAATAGATACAAGGCCACACAACTGTTCTTTCATTTAACTTTTCATTACAGCATGGAGCAGTTTCACTGATTATATGATATGATTCAGAACACTAATCTTGTTGGTTGGTTTCTATCTTTGACACGCTTGCTGGAATTATATTGATCAAATGGGAAAGGGAAATTACAGCAGTGTCTGTCCTCTCTCTCACCAAGTAATGATATTTTATTTAAGCCTCAGTGCCTCTTCAGATGGGTTGAATTCCTGGAGTTGACAATACTAACTGGAAGCTATGGGAGCTGTATTTGCAATAGAAGGAATGCAAGCCATTTGAAAAGGATTTTTTGTAAGAACATTTCAGTTGTCTTCCTGGCACTGTTTCCACCCTTTGAATGCCCCATCCTGCCCTGAGGTTTCTTTGGCCCTGACCGTTCTTAGAATACCTTTAACTCTGTACCCTACCTGGACTCTATCTTGACTCTATCTATAAACCTTATGTAATATTCTCAGGGATCACTGACAAATAGTGCTAACACAATTTATATCAGTGTCACATATTTGAAGCACTTTATTGCAATACTACATGCCAGGTTTGAGTTGAGTGTCTGGTCCCTGAAAAAGAAGTCTCTTTAGTTGATGTATTTGGTGAACAAATGGCTTCCTAGGTACTTCCTAGCCTTTCACAATAGGCCCAGATTAAAAGAAATGCTTCATTACTTCTTTAACCCACTTCAGTCCCTTTAGAGAACTCTGCTCCAGATTTAATCTAATCCAGGGGTGGCCAAACCATGGCGCATGCGCCAAACATGGTGCATTGGCTGGTTGTAAGTGGCGCATTGCAATCATCCAACGGACAGAAAAGGTGACGCTGTTTTAGCGAGCGAAAGTGATTCTGGCCGTGGAGCAGAGGCGCCCAGCGAGCGGGGCAAGAGGCACGGGGATGCCAGAAGTGGCGGCCACGGCGGCAGGCTCCTGCCCACGTCTCCCGCCCACCCGCCTCTTGCCTTAGCATTTAAAAGAATGAGAGGCGGGCGGGTGGGAGATGGGAGAAACTTTAGCTATTCCTCGAAAAGGAGAATTTCCAAGCTTCAGTCTTTTCTTCCTCTCTCTCTCTCTCTCTCTCTCTCTCTCTCTCTCTCTCTCTCTCTCTCTCTCTCTCTCTCTCCCTCTCCCTCTCCCTCTCCCTCTCCCTCTCCCTCTCCCTCTCTCTCTCTCTCTCTCTCCTTGTCCCGCCCTCCCCTCTTTTTTTCTTCCATGAAATTAAAATAAATAAATAAATAAAATAAAATAGAAACTAGGGCAGCTTTAACTGGGACGTCTTGCATCGAGGAGTTTGCATGGCACCTTACGGCCCCCTCCTGTTGCTGCTGCGATTGTCATGGTGCCTTCCTTTGCAATCGCTGCGCCAGAGCTCGGCTGGACTGGCAGACGTCGAGTGTCTAGTCGCCGGAGAAGGAAGGAAGGGAGGGCATGTTGGCGTCAAGCCTCCCGATTCCTGGGCAGGATTAAGTTTCATGGTTGCCTGCATGTGTGTATCCTGCAGCTTTTCTCTCCGGGCCGTTACTTCAGAGCAAAGGAAGTGTGGGGGGGTAGAGGAGAAGAAGGAGGTGGCGGCGGTGGCAGCAATCCGAGGCTTCACACCAAAGCTAAGCAATTGCCCGTTGCCCACACGCCCTGAGGTGAGGGACTCCACAGCTCCTTTGGGGAAAGGGAGGACAGCAGGGCTCCGAGGAGGGGGGCCACTGTCGCTGCCTCCGCTGCTGCTGCTGCTGAAGTGGTGCAGTGGTTAAATGCAGCCACTGCAGGCTGACTGCTAGTTCAACAGTTCAGCTGTTCAAATCTCACTAGGCTCAAGGTTGACTCAGCCTTCCATCCTTCCGAGGTCGGTAAAATGAGGACCCAGATTGTTGGGGGCAATATGCTGAACTCTGTAAACCGCTTAGAGAGGGCTGTAAAGCACTATGAAGCGGTATATAAGTAAAATGCTATTGCTATTGCTATATTGCTTCTCGGAATGCAGAAGCTGCGTGGAAGCTCCGCCCAGGGTGAGCCTTCTCATCGCCCCGCGCTTGCTTTTGTTCCCGCCGGCTGCTGCTGCTGGTGAGGCACTTTGCCAGCCCTGGTTGTTGTGATTGTTACTCTTGCGGGGGGTTTCTTATTTCCAGGGGGGAGGGGGGAAGCGCCCTCTTTCTCTCCCTTCTGAAAGAGGCGCGGGGATGCCAGAAGTGGCGGCATCAGCGACAGAGGCTCCTTCTTCCTCCGAGGGGAGAGGAGGGGAGCAATCCACCCACTTACCTTGCTTGGCGCGGTTCCCCCGAGAGTGACCCCCCAGCCAGGACCTGGAAGTGCGATGCTCTTCCAGGCTTCTCTTCCAGGACTTGGCGTCTTGGAAGAGGGCTGGGCAAGGGAGAAAGGAGCCATGGTGGGGATTGGTTTGCAGGGAGAAAGAAAGAAAGAAAGAAAGAAAGAAAGAAAGAAAGAAAGAAAGAAAGAAAGAAAGAAAGAAAGAAAGAAAGAAAGAAAGAAAGAAAGAAAGAAAGAAGTTAGGAAGGAAGGAAGGAAGGAAAGAAGACAGAAAGACAGAAAGACAGAAAGAAAGAAAGAAAGAAAGAAAGAAAGAAAGAAAGAAAGAAAGAAAGAAAGAAAGAAGGAAAGATGGATGGATGGATGGATGGATGGAAGAAGAAAGAAGAAGAAAGAAGACAGACAGACAGACAGACAGACAGACAGACAGACAGACAGACAGACAGAAAGAAAGAAAGAAAGAAAGAAAGAAAGAAAGAAAGAAAGAAAGTTGTATGGCCACCCCGAGTCCTACGGGAGTGGGGTGGCATACAAAAACAACCAAATAAATAAATAAATAATAAATGGCGGATCGGAACTCATCTGCGAAAAAAATTGGCGGATGGTATGCTTAAGGTTGGCCACCACTGATCTAATCCAATGGTTTTAGATTTAGATTTTAGATTTATTATTTGAGTTGGAAGGGACCTTGTAGATCATCTAGTCCAACCTCCTGCTCAAGCAGGAGTTCCTACACCATTTGATTCTCAACATTTTCTTCACTGTGGACCCCCTTTAAATACCTTTTGTGGCCATGAAGCATGGCCATGGACCCCAAAGAATTAACTCAAGATTTAAATCATAACATTACTTCAAGCCTTTGCGGATTCCCTGTGATGACATCAAGCCCCTCCAAGGATCTGCAGATCACAGGTTGAGAACCACTAATCCTATCCAAAGAAACTTTTTGTTTGCTAAATCACTTAAGTTTTGAAATGTTGGAAAACAGAAAGAACCTTGACTGGTATCATGCAGGTTGGGCTAACCAGACCAGTAACAATCATTTTAGAAAATGGTGGGGAAACAGGGAGGGAATCCTATTGGTTACAAGATGGCTTTCCTGGCACAAACTATGATCTATGGTTTGCCTTTAATTACTGATCTGCTTACTGGTTAAACTGCAAAATTTCTGCAAAGCATTTAAAACAGTAACCAACTTTTCTATAATAAATAAATTGCAGTCTATTCAATACAGTAGTGAGTAATTTATGAGCCTCAAGTTACTGAAGCCCCAGATATAGTAATGGTTTTTAAAAAATCAAATGCCTCCCATTCCTCCAGAAATAAATGCTTGAAAACTTTCCCACTAAAGAATCCTTTGAAACACGTTCACTTTCAGTAACAATCCAAAAACCCAAACCAATCACACAACCCCTCCAGAGCCATATCGGAGAATTCCTTTTCCACATAAGGTTCCAATAAGAAAAGATGAAAAATTGGGAACCGCGCTGGAGATAAACATCTGTATGTGAGTTGAAATGTATTTGAATATAAATAGCTCGGGTTGGTAGTTGGGCTGTTGATCAACAGCCCATCTGTAAGTACATGTGTATTTGTATGGATATATGATACACACTCCCGACGCTCGAGATACCTTTGATTCCTGGCTGGTGGTAGAGGCAGGAGAGGGGGGCTGAATGTCGTTCTCGTTCTCCACCCTCTCAAGGCTGACTTCAGTCTTGTTACCCGGAGGAATCATTTCGCCTCTGACAGGAAAGATAGCGACTGTGACTGGCTGTCAAAAAGCTCTCCCTTTAGTTCACCTGTTTTCGCTTCGCCATTCCTCCTGAGCCAGCGTGTTTCCTCGGACTCCACCGGACTCCAAGCTGCAGGCGTGGATTTTCTACTTAACAATAAACCCTACAGCCTTTCTCTACCGCCTTCGTGTTTTATGCCTCCGCCTCCTCCCATTCCCAACGCTCCTGCTTACAAGTTATGGATTGTTCGCCGGCATCAAATTAATCAGGGACGGTCGATGCGCCCACTGCTACTGTTCACTCCTTTCGTCCCTCCCTTTTTGTTCCCAACCGGATAGGTGTAACACGGAGAAGCCGATACACCGCCCCGCCCCCAGCCCAGCTCTGAAAGCGAGCTGAGCAGAAAGCGTGGGCATAACACATGGAGAGGCTGAGGGCGGGAGGCAAAGCACTTCGACGCCTTGGAGCAAACTCGTGTTTTTAGTAGTGAAAAGGAGTGCAGTCTGACGAAGTTCGGAGAACTGTAGTAAAGGCTCAAAGAATTTGTCTAAAATCCAGATATTTCTGTTTCTGGATCACATTTCCAGTGAGGTAGTGGATAGCTGTTTTATCTCTCATTTTTCCAGGAAGAATAAGATGTAGCCCTGAACGTCCTTTTATGCCAGATTGCTGCAATGGCTAGCCGTAGGCGACAAATCAGGAGAGTTGGTTTCAAATCCTGGTTAGTCAAGGAGAATTTTTAAAGTAGCCATTTATAGCATTATCTGGCTGTTGCTGTGGCAAAATAGGACCAAGGACCTCAGACATTTTTTTGCCATGGTGGCAGTGATGTAGTAAATTGTGGAAAGACTCTTAATATCTGTCACTTTATCATGTTGTATTAGTAAAAATGAGATCACTGCTATGGTTGTGTTTGTGTGACATCATGACCTATATTTAAACATTATATTCTGGCTGAATTTACTTTAAGGGTTTATTGTGTAGGTATGAATTCAGATAATTGGATGGTATAAGCAGCTATGGTTCAATTAATAATGGAAAAGTGTGTTGTGCCAACAAAAACACTACATTTTTCTCAATGAAGAAAGGACAGGCTTTATCAGCTACATACATACATACATACATACATACTCCCCCTCCAATTGTCTTCAGGATAGGAAACTTTTAGTGGTGACAGTAGCATCACTTCTGTTGTGTCCTGGGATTAGCATGTTAGCTGGGGTGTTTACAACCAGGTCTGCTCTATTGATCAGAGAAGGTAATCACTGATTGGTTCTTCCCAACCAGGGCTCTCTAATAGAGAGTCCCCGGCTGGGCTTTTGATGAGGTGGCGCAGTGGTTAAAAGCAGCACTGCAACCTATGTCAGCTAGTTCAGCAGTTCAGCTGTTCAAGTCTCACCTTCCATCCTTCTGAGGTCGGTAAAATGAGGACCCAGATTGTTGGGGGCAATATGCTGAACTCTGTAAACCGCTTAGAGAGGGCTGTAAAGCACTATGAAGCGGTATATAAGTCTAAGTGCTATTGCTATTGCTATTGTTGTTGCTCACTGTAATCAATAAAGAGCTGAAGTCACTCAACCTGCCTCCTGACTCTTCAGTATTGGAACCCAACATTGGTGACGAAGGTGGGATACTGAAGAGCATCTTCGGAGCAGACCAGCCCGGCCGGAAGAAAGCGTCGGACATCGCGAGGCGCCAAATTCAAATCTGAACAAAGATCACAATAGAAAGCCGCCATGTCGTCCTTCCACCCGCCGACTCCATTCGACCCAGAAAATGAGAGCTGGGATACCTACATGACCAGATTTTGCTGTTTCCTGGGGGCCAACGACCTGCAAGGCCTCTCAGACAATAGAAAAAGAGATATGTTCCTGAGCCATTGTGGGCACAAAGTCTTCGATACAGCTATAGCCTTTGTTGAATCCTGGCTTGAAGTCATGCCGGCTGATTGGCTGATTAGTTGGCTCTCATTGGTCCCTCCATGGCAGCCTCCTATAAAGAGGAAGCTGTCAGCTCTATTCTGTGTGTTTTTCTGTTGAACTGCATTGTGTGAATAAACAGCAATTTTATACAAGCTGCCTTCCTGCATCTTCCTTCCGGCAAGCTAACTTCAGGTTTAACATCTGGCGACGAAGGTGAAAGCTGAGCCTTTGCTGACTGTTGCCCCTGTGAGGTTTTTTTATGCATTTTTTTCTTCTTCTTTCTCTTCTGCCGGACTGTTGTTGTTTTCTGAGCTGTTCAAGCCTGGTTTAATTTATTGCTCCAGCTTTTTTTCTAGGGTCAAACTGGACGTCGTTTATCACAGCAATTGTTATTTTTTTGTTCTTTTAAGATGATGGCCCTGCCCTCGTTTCCATCGTTTGAACCAGCCACTGAAACCTGGGATGATTATTTGACCCGTTTTGAGTGTGTGCTTAGGGCTGCTGACTTGACTGAATTATCCAGCTCTCGCAAGTTGGGTTATTTTTTAAGCTCCTGTGGTAGGGACATTTTTGCCACTGCTAGAGCCCTCACTGCCCCCCAGGAGGTGTACCTTGTTTCCTGGGACACGCTCATAGATAGGCTTCGGAATCATTATTCTCCTGCACCCTCTAGAGTGGCGAGGAGACACGCTTTTAGACAGCGTTTTCAGAAGGAGGGCGAGTCGATAAATGATTACATCGCTGCCCTGCATACTGCAGCTGTGAACTGTGAATTCACAGATTGGGACCTCCTTCTTGATCAATTGATTTGTGGGGTCCAAGATTTGCGACTTCAGAGACGTTTACTGGCAAAGAAAGACCTTAATCTTACTACTGCATTGGATGAGGCAAGGGCTTCTGAGCTTTCTGAGAAGTCTGCCTCAGAAATGCAGAAAGCCAGACCTGTATCTATTCAAACTAGACCTCAATCTATTCACCATGAGGATTCAGACCCTGACATCTTCTCAGATGACGAACATGACATTTGCAAACTCCAAACAGCAAGGAGAAAACCCTCCAAAATTGAGCAATCATCCCAGCAAACTTGTTTCAGTTGTGGGGGCGGGCATAATAGAACTGACTGTCGTTTTAGAAATGTCACCTGCCGCCGTTGCGGAAAGCAAGGACACTTAGCTAGAGTTTGCAGATTTTCTTTGTTGGCATCAGCAAGAATACCTACTGGGGTATATCCCCAAAAGTTTCCTTCTGTTCCTACGTCAAGACCACCTCCAGGATTTAGATCAAGATCTTCTCGTAGATCTTCTACTATTCAAGAGTCATGTTATTCCACCTCCAGAGACCCTTCTCCAGTTTCTTACCATGTGAACCATGCTTCTTTGGTTGACCCCTCACAAAGTTGTTTGTTACTATTCATATTGAGGGTCAAAAATGTCGGATGGAGGTGGATACGGGGTCATCCAAAACTCTACTCTCTTGGGCTACCTTGGTCCAGTTATTTCCTAATTTTGATAAAGGACGTTTAGAACCATGCCCCATTGCTCTCAAAGATTATCAAGGGAATCAAATTCCCCTTGTGGGGTGTGGGTCCTTTCTTATTTCTTATGCAGGTTTTAAAGATTACCTTCCTCTCATTGTTGTCAACGGACACTTGCCTGCCCTGCTTGGCCTTAATTGGTTCCATGCGCTTGGTCTGGCTGTCTCTGGAATACATACTACCACTGCTTTACCAGACCTTACCATCTCCTCTGAGGGCCATATGGCATTGTTACAGAAGGAGTTTCCTGATGTTTTCGCCCCAGGGCTTGGTAAATATAATGGCACCCCAATTTCTTTTAATTTGGATCCTCAGGTGGCCCTCATCCGGTTGAAGCCTCGAAGGGTCCCATTAGCTCTAGGGCCTAAAGTAGACAGTGAATTGGATAAACTAATTTCTCAAGGGGTATTACAGCCCATTGATCATGCAAGGTGGGAAACTCCCATCGTAATTCCCCTTAAACCTGACGGGACAGTGAGAATTTGCGCTGATTATAAAGCTACATTGAACAAGGCCCTTCAGTCCAATCCGTGTCCTGTTCCAGTAGTGCAACACCTCCTGCACTCGTTGGGCCGGGGGTCTGTTTTCGCCAAGCTGGACCTGGCACAAGCTTACCAGCAGCTCCCGGTGGACGAGCCGACTGCCTTAGCTCAAACTATTGTTACCCACCGGGGAGCTTTTAAATGTACTAGGCTCCAGTTTGGCGTTAGCATTGCCCCCGGCATTTTTCAGAGCCTCATGGAAAGGCTCCTACATGGGTTGCAGGGCGTGGTGCCTTATTTTGATGATGTGCTTATTTCTGCCTCCACCCCCTCAGAACTACTCTCAAGGGTTAGAGCCGTTCTCCTCAAGTTTAGAGAAGTAGGCCTGCGTTTGCGTCCTGATAAATGCTATTTTGGGGTCCCCCAGGTGGAATTCCTTGGGTTTCTTATTGATGGCCATGGCATTCGTCCCACCCCTTCCAAAATTGAGGCTATTCAATTAGCTCCTACTCCCTCTTCCAGGTCAGAGTTGCAGGCCTTCTTAGGCCTCCTCAATTTCTATTCGGTATTTTTACCTCACAAGGCCACCCTGGCTGAACCTCTTCACAGACTTTTAGACAACAGTACGGTATGGCATTGGGGTTCAGCAGAGGAGACTGCTTTCAGAGCAATTAAGCAGCTTTTAACTTCTGAGGCTGTCCTTGTTCAATACAGTGACAGCCTCCCCCTGCTGCTAGCCTGTGATGCCTCCCCATACGGGGTGGGAGCGGTACTAAGTCACATCCTCCCAAATGGCTCAGAGGCACCATTGGCCTTTTATTCTCGCACAATGTCTCAGACAGAGAGGAACTATAGCCAGCTTGACCGCGAGGCTCTCGCATGTGTTGCTGGCGTAAGAAAGTTTCACGATTATCTTTACGGGCGGCACTTTCATCTTCTGACTGATCATAAGCCCCTCCTAGGAATTCTTGCAAATAATAGGCAGAGTCCTAACGTCTTATCCCTTAGGATGTCTCGCTGGTTGGAGTTTATGGCCTCTTATTCATACACTCTCCACTACCGCCCGGGCCGGCAAATGGGAAATGCAGATGCTTTAAGCAGATGCCCATTGCCCAGGCCCGTTCAGGATCCAGCACCGACGGTCTCTATTTTGCTTGTGGATGAGTTGTCTGTGCCTGTCACTGCTTCTCATATCGCGTCCAAATCTGCGAAGGACCCTGTCCTTTTGCAGGTTTTAGACTGGGTACGTAGGGGATGGCCATCAGTTTCCCCTTCTCCCATGTTCCAGCCTTTCTTTAATAGAAGGCATGAACTAACAGTGATGAAAGGATGCTTGCTTTGGGGGCAAAGGGTGGTGGTACC